>OV884017.1:8750000-9375000 GCA_930367235.1 Sarcophaga rosellei | reverse complement strand
GAAGAAAATATTTCTGCGGCGACTTCCTCTCAGCAGTAGATTTCTGACAAAAACTATGCGGGTAAATAAAATTGCCATGTAAAGTTTCTAAGAAATCTGTCGTTCGGAGTCGACTTTAAACTGTAGGCCCCACTACTCATGTATAAAATCACACATACAACATGAGTGCTATGTGAAGCTAGGTCGTAATGCTGACTGAAGGATTGTAATCACCAATTAAAAATGTAAGTATGTGTGTATGTGTTGTAGTCGCCGTAGTCTAGTTGGTAGTGTGTTCATTTATTAGACGTAAAGCCTGGGTTCGAGAACCAGGCTAGACATCAAAAACGAAATATGAAGAAAATATTTCTTCGGCGACGTCTTCTCAGCAGATTTCTGACAAAACCTCTGAGAGTAAATAAACCTGTCATGAAAAAGTTTATCAAAATCTGACGTTCGGAGTCGACATTAAACTCTAGGTGCCACCACTCATGTATGAAACTACACATGACTGCTGTGAGAAGCTAGGTCGTAATGCTGACTGAAGGGTTGTAATGACCAATTACATATGTATGTATGCAACCGATCTTTTGACAGGGCACTGTGGACTTAAAAGTATACATATTCAGAATGAGAATTATCTAGAACCCAATATGTAGATTATGATGATAATGAATCATTAGAACGCATTATTGCAGCTCATATGGCACTAATATATCCCAGAAACTTGGAAACTCCTGGCTGGATATCACATGCTAGGAAGGGAGACTTAAACTTATTGACACCGATCAGCATCCTGAGTGTGGGCAATAGACTTGGAATAAGTACATACATAATTGGCCATTACAACCCTTCAGTCAGGATGACGGCCTAGCTTCCCACACCACTCATTTTGTGTGCCTTAATTTTATACTTGAGTGGCGCGACCTACAGTTTAACGTCGATTCCGAACGACTGATTTTTTGAGAAACTTTACATGGCAATTTTATTTACCTGCATAGTTTTTGTCAGAAATCTGCTGACAGGAAGTCGCCGTAGAAATACTTTTTTTTATATTTCGTTTTGATGTCTGGCCTTGGGCTCGAACCCGGGCTTTTCGTCTAATAAGCGAACACACTACCTACTAGACTATGGCGACTACGTAGAATAAGCAGTATAGTGATACCCTATTTAGATTGATGATAGTACAATGGATCGTATGGGCTCAGTACAATGGCACTTCTTCATGACAATAATGATAATTATAATCCTTTTGGGTGATAGCCACCTCCTAGCTAACTAGTTCCCAGAGACAAATAGAGATATTTTGTTAACTTTACGATATTGAAACCACCGAGTTACTCAATGGTGACTAAAGTAGGACAATGGGAAAGAATTAAAACTTATAGTACCAGCCAAATAAATACTAAATGATAAGAGATTATAGAAATAGATTGCGGCCCCATTGTGCAAGTATAGGGTGTTTTTTATAGAGGTATAGAACTTTAAGTTGGCATTACTTTTCAAGATGGCGACCGATTTAACAGCTGTCAAGTGATTTATTCTCAGTTTGGTTTGGCAATTCATCATGAATAGACTCACGCCTGAACAACGCTTGTAAATAGTGTAATTTTATTTCGATTTATTGAAAGACACGCCTAATTTCACGTTTTGGACCTGTGAATAGGCCTTCAAGATCTTGTGATTTAACACCGCTAGACTACTTTCTGTGGGGCTATGTAAAGTCATTGGTCTATGCGGTAAAGCCACAAACGTTTGACCATTTGGAAGACAACATTCGCCGTGTTATTGTCGATATACGGCCACAAATGTTGGAAAAAGTCATCGAAAATTGGGCGTCCAGATTGGACTACATCCGCGCCAGCAGTGGCGGTCGTATGCCAGAAATCATATTTAAAATGTAATGCCACAAGATTATCTTTCGGATAAATAAAATTCATATCAATCGAATAATCCATCGTTGTTTTATTGCAACTTAAAGTTCTATACCTCTATAAAAAACACCCTATATATAATAAAATTATTAAATTCTTTAAAGCTATACTTAAACAGCATTTTTACCCGTTTTTTTTTCAAAAAATATTTCGCAAATACAAATGTACATACATACATACATATGTATGTATAGTATGTACTGTATGTACGAACACAAGCATATGGGAGTATGAATCATAAAATTTTTATTTCATTTGCAAAACATTTTTCTGTTATTCTGTCATTGCTTAGGTCTTCTTCTACCATAACGACTAAGCTTTCGCTTTGGCAGTGCTGGTGGGTGAATCACGTTCTTTTACCGGCTTGTGTTTTTGTTGAATGGTAAGTTAGTAAGAGCCACACAACAAACAGTCAACCGTCAACTTTATTAACACCGCCAGCATTGACTTTAACGATGATATTTCTTGTCTTCTTAAGTCTTTAACGTGTTCGTCTGGTATTTCTTGCTGTTTGCTTGTTGAATGATGACGACGACGATGGCTGTTGAGGTGTTAGGGATGGTGGCAGTGGGCCAAGCGGAATACTGCCTCATTTTTCTTTTGCAATGAATTGTTTTGTTTGTCTTAAAAGCGAGGGTGTGGTATTTACCGTTTTTAACCGGCTTCTACTATTTAAATAAATACGAAACACATACACAAAACAAAAATACTTACATACATGCGAGTACATACATACATACATACGTTTAAACTTTAAAAGACAAAGTGGTGAAGGTGTTTGTGGGCCGCGCTCATTACGTGCTTTTTTGTTTATTGTTTCCAAACGTTCACTGTGTAGCTGTTGCTGTCGTTTTATTGTGCCCATAGCTATTAGCGCAATACAGGTTGAAATACAGTGGGCGCCATAAGTGAGTCAACACCCATTATAATTTTAAATTTTCTATTATGTTCTTATTTCTTAGTATAGAAAAAGTTCCTTTATAATGAATTGTTGTTTTTGTTTTAACATTTTATAAGTAACTAGCTGACCCGGCGAACTTCGTCCCGTCCAAAATTGATTTTTTTTATTGCCCAGAACAGGTCACATTATATATTTATTGTAATTGCGCTGACGAAGTTGTAGTTGTTGTACTCTCTCCAAAACAAAAACTATAAGGTATACATGTACATATGTATGTAGTTATAAACCTTCGAATTAGCCGACTTATAGGTATCTCTTAAAGGGGAGGGTTGCCACGCCCATTTTTGGTGAGTTTGTTGATATCGACTCTACGAACTTACCCACCAAATTGAATTCGTCTACGATTACTATATCACTAAATTTTCAATTTTAAAGGTTTGCCACGCCTACTTTTTGCTATATCGTATTTTTTTAACCCATCTAAACCTGGTAAGCTTTCGAACAAAAAAAGAATGGTTAAAATCGGTTCAGTAGTTTAAGAGTGATAGGTATCACTTGAAGGGGGCGGGTTGTCATGCCTATTTTTGGTGGGATTGTCGATATCGACTCTACGAACTTATCTTACCAAATCTTATTCGTCTACGATCAATATGTACCTAAAAATTTTAACGATTTGCCACGCCCTCTTAACATTTAGGGATATGAAAAATAGATGTTGTCCGATTCTCAGACCTACCCGATATGCACACAAAATTTCATGAAAATCGGTCGATCCATTTCGGAGGAGTTTAACCACTAACACCGTGACACGAGAATTTTATATATTAGATAAATAATCGTTTTGTATTTTTGGAAATTTATTCGACTAATCTCATTTTACTTTTCTCGCTATCCTAAGAAAATGAATTATTTCAGTGGTGTTTACTCACTTTTGACGCTCACTGTATCTTTTGCAAGCTCTATTAGGAGTTCTTCTAACATTCATGAGAAATTATGAATGAATGAGTGTAACAAACAATTGCTAAATTTAAATATGGAAATAAAATCAGGTACATTCGTACATCTATTGCTACAAGAGAACCCATTACTCATATCATATACATATAATTTACATACAAACATACATATGAGCATAAATCCTTGGGTAACATTGGCTACTGTGGCACGACCCTAAATGTAACACAAAAAAATGCACTTTTTTTTTTAAAACCAACCAAAGGAAGTGAATCATTTCAAGATTTCACTTTTTCCAATTCTACATACATATGTATGTATATGTAATGAAAGGATACATACATACATGTGTACATATATCCAAACAGAAAAACAAAAAGTCCTTTTAATCTCTCTCAACTACAGTAGATTTTCTGTTAACCGTTGAGTAAAAGGAAATCCAATATTTTTGCATGGCATTTACGGTGTTGTTTAGCATGCTTGAAATGATTCCCTTCATGTTAGATAGACATCGTTTATACCAAACGGAAAAGACTCTTTCATACAGACTTTACATAGAAACTCTTGAGTCTGTTTGCAAATGAAAAATCCTGAAGGAAACGGGTTTTGCACACTTCTACAGAGGCGACCATAAGGTGAAAGTATACAAACCAGTCAACACTTGCACTACACTGCAATGTAGCGCGAGAATGTACAATAGCTCAACTTCAAGGTAATAAGAACGGAATGCCTTCTCAGTTGCAATTGCTCACTGGCCCAGCTTGAGGGAAGTCATGTCGAAATAATTCCAATTCAGAGAAAATAATTTTGCTGGTGACTGCAACTTTCAAGAAGCACCCGTCATTGTAGCTCTTGATGAGGGCGGTATACATATACTTCGGTTGCAAAGTTTAGTTGCGTTATCGATCTGGTCTATCAAGAACTGTAACTCTCCTAGCCTTTCTTATTATTATTATCATGAATAAATGCCATAATACTGCGATCATGTACAATCTATTTCCCTTGAATGTCAGATAGGAGATATGGGATTATGTTAGGTTAGGTTAGAGGACTTGTACTTGTCAATTAAGACAAGTACAGTACCCGCATACAAATCAAACGGAGTCAGGCAGAGCATAGTGTCAAGAGCAACCTGGGATTATGTTTCTAACGAGTAGTATTATTGAAGACTGTATCATAGCACATAGAAGTCGCCGTAGTGTAGTAGGTAGTGTGCTGGCAACGGTCCAAATCACAGCCCAGACAAATCAAACAAAACGAAATATGACCAAATATTTTTTCGGTCAACAGTCTTCTGGCAAAAACTCGAAGAACAAATAAAATTGCCGTGAAAAGTTCCCCAAAAATCTGTCGCTAAATTTTTTCTTGGTTATCGGTTGACTCACGTGGAGACCACGTGGTTGCGTATTCTGGTTTATGACGAATTTTTCGCTGAACTATTTCATCACACGCTTTTCGGATTGTTCATTATTTTTCAAATGTAGCACAATAGTTAATAACAGTCGATCCATACTACGTAACCTAAGCGTGTAATAGAACTGGGTCCTTGTAGATGATTAAATAAGGTTTGAAATTTGACTGCGAACGCATTACACAGCAAAACCTAAATGATCCTCAGTTCACAACAATTTTTGCTTAATGTTGTAGTGTTTCCTTGGCTTTCAGGGGCATGGTGCACCCAGCACTGCTTAGCTGGCTTTTTTCATATTTTTTAAAGAAAAGCATTGGAATACAAAGTATTTTCTCATTTATACAACACGACACACAGTTTATAAGGTCAGAAAATAATGAATTTTTGCTTTCTTTCTTATTTACTTTGATCGTGATACATGTGTGTTCACAATTTAAAAAATACGAAAATCTTTTTCCATATACATATAAAAATGCATTAAAATTGCATTGTTTTCTATTTCTATGCTTTTAAAATTAATAATGTTGTATTAAATTAATAAAAATGTTGTATTTACTTAAGATATAAAATAAACAAAAGCATTCAGTATGATTATTCCATTTTTGGCCGTTTGCCCTTGAAGACACTGTTGCCATTTTGGAATGGGCGTTTGCGATACCCCATTTTGCTGGTTTCGAACATTTTTGCCATTCTGGCTTTAAGCAAAGTCTGTTTACGATTCGAAAGGGGTTCAACAAAGATCATTTGTTTGTTAACATAGCTTTCGTCCAACAAAAACGATTTACAATAACCATCACTATCTTCAAAGTATATGACGGCGAACCCTTTTTTAAGAATAATAGACTTGATTTCACCAGATACGGAGAAATGATTTTTTAAGTCCTCCTCCGTGCAATCTAAGAAACAAAAAAAAAAAATGTTTGTATAAATGAAATAAAAAGAAAAGCAACCAAAGCCTACCTGGAGTTAAATTGGACACATGGATGGCTGTCTTCTTTCTGTTTCCATCGTATTTTTCCACTTCCAACTCAATACCCTCTTCCGTTTTTCCGCTCAATTTTAAGGCTTTCTCTGCAGCCTGTTCGGTTGTGAATACAATAAAAGCCAAAATATTTTTGCCACACAACACTTCCATATGTTCGATTGGGCCACATTTTGAGAATATTTTCTCTAATGTTGCACCTTCAAGAACATCCAATTGCTGCTTATTTCTCAACATTACTATCAATTTACGATCACGTTGACCCAATTGAACAATCTTGTCAGGCATACACTTATAAACGGCAATTGTACCACCATTCAATACCGTATTATGCAGTTTTAGGGCAGTTTTTACGCACTCTGTATCAGGGAAGGTAACATAGGCAAATACTATTCTGTTCTTCGTAACCACTTTGCAACGTTGAATTTCGCCACATGCTGCAAAATGTTCCATAACTTGATCTTCAGTTGTATTCATCCTAAGATATTTAACATAAATTGTACGGTCACGGCATTCTTTGACATCGAATTTATCCGTTGGGTATTCTTTCTTCTCTTTTCTTGGTTTTTTAGCTGACACCTCTACGGGGGAGTCTATTACTTTAATTTTTCTGCTGACAGCTGTAGCAGCTTCTGCAGCCTTTGGAGTTCTAAAGGCAACATTGGCAACTGTACCGGTTGGTGTGGTAACAAGATGTATCTGGTCAATAGCACCAAATTTAGCAAACGCTTCGACAATATCAATTTTTTTACACTCTGAAACAGAACAAACAAAAAGGAAAATAAAATCCAACAAATAAATTATTAAATCGTAGATTGTAGATAAGAATTAAAAACAGGGACCGAAAATAACTGTTATTTTTGAATTTTTGATTAAAAAAAGCAACCGCAAGGAAATGTCGGAGAACAAAACCAAGTATACCATTTTGATTGTCTTGGACCAAATTTTTATTAAATGCGATGCTTTTTAAAAACATGATTTTTATTTTAAAAAAAAAAAATAACAGGTATTTTTTGATTTTTATTTTTTCGACCAAAAATAACACTTATTTTTTACTTTTATTTTTTCGAGCAGGAATAAAAGTTATTTTTTAACTTTTATTTTTAAGCGCAGAAATAAAAGTTTTTTTTTTACTTTTACTTTTTCGAGCAAAAATAACAGTTATTTTTGACTTTTATTTTTTCGAGCAGAAATAAAAGTTATTTTTTAACTTTTATTTTTTCGAGCAGAAATAAAAGTTATTTTTTGACTTTTATTTTTTCAAGCAGAAATAAAAGTTATTTTTGTTTCAATTCATGATGAATTCATAATATTTATTAAAAAATTCTTTAAAAAAATTAAAGTAATTTATGTCAGAAAATTATTAGAATTAAGTTTTGGGTATATTAAACACTAATCTTTGGTTTGAAATAACCAAAATAACTTTTATTTCTGCTCGAAAAAATAAAAGTCAAAAAATAACTTTTATTTCTGCTCGAAAAAATAAAAGTCAAAAAATAACTTTTATTTCTGCGCTTAAAAATAAAAGTTGAAAAATAACTTTTATTTCTGCTCGAAAAAATAAAAGTCAAAAATAACTGTTATTTTTGCGCGAAAAAATAAAAATTCAAAAATAACTTTTATTTCTGCTTTTAAAATAAAAGTCAAAAAATAACTTTTATTTCTGCTCGAAAAAATAAAAGTCAAAAATAACTGCTATTTCTGCTCGAAAAAATAAAAGTCAAAACATAACTTTTATGTCTGCTCGAAAAAATAAAAGTCAAAAAATAACTTTTATTTTCTGACTTTACGATAAAAGTTATAACAGTTACGGTCCCTGATTAAAAAACTTCTTTATAAGGAGAGGAGTTCTGCAGCCGATTGTAGGTTGTTTCAGCACTCCCCCCAACGAAACGGACTTTCTGTAATACTTAATTGGATTCCACATCTTAACTACTTGCTAGACAACACTAGATACACTTGCCGCGATTCTAATTCTATTGAAAATACTTTAACATTTGAATATTTCGGATAATTACGTGACCGAGGAACTTGCTAGAACATGTACATTCCTAGGAAATTAGAATTATCCTAATAAAAATAGAAATACCTGTTATCACCACTAAAATAGCCAGACCCCTCTGACTTATATTGAGTAGGCGAAACCCCGACGCTGGTTACAGACGCCAACAGGAGCACACCGCAGACGGCATCTTTCATTTAAATCGGATTGATAAATCTATAAAGAACACGGCAGCTAGAAACCTTTTTAAAATCTTCAATTACCGGGCTATCCTCACGGACGCCTCCAAAATGGAGATATGAACAAGAACAGGTGGCTTTATCTAACGAATCAATGTCCAGCGACATGTAGGGCCTTTCGGGCGGAAATTCTAGAGGTTTTTTAGGCCACATAACTAGTCAATAGACATATACCTAGGAACTCAGATTTGATAATTTATGTCAGGCAGCACTGAAGACCGAAACACATATTATGCTATTTCTAGTCTGTAGTGCAAGGGGTTGCTAAGCACTCTTATGACAGGTTGTCAAGTTAGAGTGTGCAAAAAGGCATTCATACTAAACCAACTTGGTCTACGAGTGGAGACATGCTGTTGTACACCAATCTTTCTAACCTAATAACCTAAAACTCAACAGGCCTACTTTCATTAAACTTTTTCATTTAAAAAGTAACTTTTTTGTTTTTACTTTCGGCCACAGTATCATTTATGTATGTTTGAGAAATAAAATGTAATTTTAAAAGAATAAACTTTAAACAACCCCAATTGTACAGCATTAAAGCTCATCTAATTAATATTGAACATGCATGTAACGCTATTTTTTTAAAAGAAATTTGTGTAGACAACTTACTTTTGGGCAATTTAGTTATGTGGATAATTCTGTTGAGTGGTACTGTGTCAGGTATTTCACCGCTTTTAACTTTGGATGGTAGTGTAGGTTCTTCGTCAATTGGTGCTTCAGTGGGCCCTTCATCGTCATCATCTTCATCATTCTCTTCTTGTTCCTCTTCAGCATCTTCATCGTCTTCTTCTGCGTCTTCCTCTTCAACTTCGTCATCTTGTTCATCATCATCTACATACATAAATGATAAAATCAAACGTTTTAATTAACCTAAATGAACGCGCAGCCATACAAATTAATTGAAGCATGCTTGTTACTTTGAAACTGTCACAACATTTGCAAAAACATGACATGCACAAAAATTACCTTCTTCCACAGCTTCCTCCTCCTCGTCTTCCTGATCTTCATCAGCTTCCACCTCTTCTTCTACTTCATCATCTTCCTCCTCTTCTACTTCATCATCTTCCTCTTCTTCGGGTTCTTCAACAACTTGGACAACTTTTTTCTGAACTGGAACGGCCTTTTTAGTCGCAACAACTTTCTTTGCAACAACTTTCTCTTCTTCTTCAACAGGAGCTGCTACCTTCTTGGATGGTGAAACTTTCTTCTGAACTATAGCAGCCTTCTTATTTCCCGGTTTTTTTACCGCAACAACAACTGCTTCCTCCTCTTCATCGTCCTCTTCAACAGGAGCTGCTACCTTCTTGGGTGGTGCAGTTTTCTTTAAATTTGTTTGTTTTGCATTTTTAGGTGCTGTTTTAACTTGCTTTTGTTTCATGTTTTATTTTATTTTTATATAAAAAGTTTAACAGAATATAAAACTACACAGCGCCAACAGAAATAAAAAGTGTGTATAACCAAACAACACGTGCGAAATTGACACATGGGTCGGGTATTGCCAGGAGTGCAAAACCTCTAAGTGCGCTTATGTGATTTACAGTAGTGTGGTGAGTTTAGTTTTATGACACTTTACCACTTATATTAATTGAAAATATTGGCAGCTTTATTTAAAAATACACCGAAAGAAATTAAGTTAAATTCTTTTATAAAAAAAAAAAAACTATTTCTCTTCTTATTCGGTTTGTATTTTCTTCTTGCTTTGTTACAGTTTTATTAATCGAGATTATCTGCGTCAGAAAGTTGTTTATGTAACGCTCTATGTAAAATCGTTCAAATTTATGTTATGCACTTCGTTTCAGAAATGTTTTGAATTTAAATACAAATAAAGAAGTAATTTAAAAAAGTTAAGTGTATACTTCTGCAGGAATTTTTTGTTTTAAAATAAATTTATTTTATTTATTTTAATTTAATTTTTTTATAAATTTTTGAATGCCTCGAATAATAAGTTTGAAATTCCTAAATTAGCATTATTAGTTATCAAGTGAAAAAAAAACAGTTAGTAACTAATTACAGTGCTGCCAGGTTTTCGAAAATGGTAATATTGTCACTATACAGACAAAATTTGCAATAATTTACAAAAAAGAGCTGATATTTTTATTAATTTTAAAATGAAATCATAAATTGTATGCAAAAATTATTGCTTTTAAATAGAAATAAAAATGTGGTGAACATTTGAGTAATAATATTGAAACGTGTTAAAAAGTTATTTATCGTATTCTTTGTTATCTTTAAGTTTAAATGAGGCAACAGCAAATATTGTTTAGGAAAACGCAAATATAATTTAAAAAGCGCTAAAATTATAAGATTGTAATCGCTGAAATTACATATAAAAACCACAGAATACACACGCTCGGTGATAAAAACGTTGTTCTATTTCATCTACAGATGGGTAACAATGACAGTGCTGCCAGATCTGCAATAATGATGACGTTCTCTGTGTATACAGAAAAAAAATTGGTAATCGTCTGAAAAATTGACGTTTAGTTTGTCACTTTTACAATACAAGACGAATACGCAGTTTTCTTACTGGAAGAAATTTAATTACTCTTGTTCAATTTCAATACATTTTTTATACGAAACTTGCATACAAAAAAAGAAAAAATTCATGCAAACGGAAAATAATATGAAAATGAGAATAACAAAATAAAATTTAAACGAATTTGAAAGGAATAATTGAAAAATAAAAAAAATAAACGGAAATGAATTGTTGATAATAATTTACGAAAAAAGCAACGAAAGTTTTTAAATCAAATAAAAAGAATACGAAAAAACGAAGAGAAAAAAGAAAGAAATCAAAAGAATTTACCGGCCACACATAAAGAAAAGCAAAAATAAAAAAAAGAAAATAGAAAGAAAAACCAAGAATAAAACAAAAGAAATTTTTTCCAAATTAGGCAAGATTTGAACGTTTTCAGTATTTGTGTGTACAAGTACCAGCTATAATATCGGCAACATAATGAACAATCTCAGCGCTAATAATGCAGGTGGTGGTGGTGGTGGCGGTGGTGGTGGCGGTGGCAACAACGGCAGCAGTAACAATGGCTCTGGCATACGCCCTTCTCCTTCAGCCAATGATGAGGCTGGCGGTGGTGGTGGTGGAGGTGCTGCTGCAGCAGGTGGCGATGCAGATGCTAATTCTAGGCGCCAGGCAACCAGAGTATTCAAAAAGAGCTCCTCCAATGGCAAAATTACTGTGTATCTGGGGAAACGTGACTTTGTGGACCATGGCACCCATGTTGATCCCATTGACGGTGTGGTTTTTATAGATCCCGAGTATGTAAAGGATCGCAAGGTGTTTGGTCAAGTGTTGGCAGCATTCAGATATGGTCGTGAGGATTTAGATGTATTAGGTTTGACGTTTCGCAAGGATTTATATTTGGCCCATGAACAAATCTATCCGCCATCACAGACGGAAAGACCGTTGACAAGGCTACAAGAAAGGCTGATAAAGAAATTGGGTCCCAATGCATATCCATTCTTTTTTGAAGTTCCTCCCTACTGTCCAGCTTCAGTATCACTGCAACCTGCCCCTGGCGATACTGGCAAATCATGTGGCGTAGATTATGAATTAAAAGCTTTCGTTGGTGAGTAATTAAATTTCCTTTATTATTTCCGAAATTAAACATTTACGTGCATAGATATGAACATACATACATACATATGTATATACAAAGTTTAAACAATTTTTTTTTTGATCAAGGTTAATTGTTGAATATAACGGAACAGTAAAAAGTAATAAAAATGTCATAAGATCATCATCATTGAGGGGGATTTCAGCACGTACATACATATGTATACACACATGCACTTGTATTTGTACAAAAAAAAAACACGTTAATTAATCAATCAACAGCGTTAGATTCGTTTCGTATTTTTAATTTGTTTCATACTAAACCCAAATACTTGCAATATAGAAAATAATATTCCAAGTTTATAAATATGTCACAATGTTCATCATGTACTTATGTACACATATAAGTATGTATGTACATACATACATCAGAGGCATACAGTACCATTTTCCCCTTTTTTTCGTTTTTTTTTTAATATTTTTTCTGACCAAAAAAATTTGTATCATTCGATTTATTTTTTTTATCATCATTTTTATATAAACTTAACCAAGCGCGCCCATAGCATAGTTTTTTTTGTTACTGGATTGTTTTTATATTTTTTCGTCTTTATTTTCGTACATTCCAACCAAATATATGCGCTTACTCATTACGATCAACATGTATCTTGGGTTTCAGCATATGTACTTATTTGTACAATACATGCTCAATTGTGTGCGGGTATGAGTCTGTAAGTTGACGCAGCACAATATCTTTTTTGTATTGGGTTAAGGGTAAAATATTTTCATGTTGCATGGTTACCCATTGTAAAACTATTTTTGTATACAACATTTAATTTTTTTCGTGTTATTCATTCGCTACATTTATTTAATTTTTTTTTATTTTTCCTTGTTCTTATTCGAAGAGAAGTGGAATTCCATTCTAATTTGCTTTCAAATATTTCTAATTTATGTACGTTACCAGCTGTTAGATATTAGTTTTGCCCTTTACGCTAGATTTCCTTTTGTATTAAAGTTTTTTTTTATTTCTTCAAAGAGTTTAAGGCAGATTTTTGTATGTTTTTTAATTTTAAATATGAATCCATATTTTAAGTATTTCTGTTCAAATTGTTAAGTTCCCCGGAGTTTTCTAGGGGTTGAATTGTGGTATAAATAAGTTATTCTATGTAAGCCGCCTTTAGCTTAGCAATCACAGTACTACCTGTTTCATCACTATTGCTTATCTAAGTTTTATTATTGTTGTCTTATTCAAGCGGTCTTTTCATTGAAGTTTTTTAAAACAGGCCTTTTGAATGTCCAATTTGAAGAAGGCAATTTGAAAGTTTTCAGGACGTTAACAGATACATCGTTGCTCCATTCACCGCTAGTATATAATGGCACAGTAGTCACCGCAGTCTAGTTGATAGTGTGTTCGCTTATTAGACGCGAAGCTCGGGTTCGAGCCCCAGGCCGGACATCAAAACGAAATATGTATAAGAAAAAATATTTCTTCGGCGACTTCCTCTCAGCAGATTTTTGGCAAAAACTCTGGGAGCAAATAAACCTGCCATGAAAAAGTTTCTCAAAATCTGTCGTTCGGAGTCGACGTTAAACTGTAGGTCCCGCGACTCAAGTATAAAAATTAAGGCACACAACATGAGTGGTGTAAGAAGCTAGGCCGTAATCCTGACTGAAGGATTGTAATGGCCAATTATGTATGTATGTATGTATACAATGGCCCTCTAGGCGACGGTAGCATAATAGAAGAGCAGTTATGCCGTTGGCCACAATGTGAAGTATTTAGAAGCGTATGGCAGGCAGTATTGTGAAACATGGTGTTGACGATGAAGTTGGCTTTAATAATTTCGTATATAAATCTCTAGGAAATTTGCAAGCGTATGTTGGTTTTTAGGACTTGAATGGTTTTTGCATTTCTCTGCACTTTAGGCTACGGTTGCATAATAGAAGAGCAGCTATGCTGTTGACTACCATGTGAAGTTGTTGTTGTTGTAACAGTTCGGCTGTTGTCTCTGGAAGCTTCTCCCTGTACATATATAAAATATAAAATGGTTAGTTTTAGTTTCATGCATTTGGTTGATTGTGTGCCATGTTATTCGGTGAGGATGGGATAGGTTAGAGATGGTATTGTTTGTTGCTGGTTGTGTGTGTATGTTGTCAGCGTCATGTGGTCGGTAGTCCTAGAAAGTCCGCTATTGTCGTTGGGTTCAGCCATAGGTCTATGTCGGTTTACCTGGTCAGCTAAAGATGTGCACCGCGTCGTGTGGTGCCTGGTTGCGTAAGGAACTATCCTGGGTTCCCGGGATGATCCTTGCTATTAAGGAAGTTCGACCATCCTGATCTTAGCTGGGCCAGAATGGTTTTCGTAACCCTTGGTAGCTGCCTTTCAGTATCGGATATAGTTGGAGGACGTCCATTAATGACCCTGTTGTGGCTTGGCTCGTCTCTGGCCGTCGTGACAATCGGTTCATGTAGGGCGTTTGTGCCTCCCTTACAGACTGTGGGTCCACTATTGAGGGCATGAGGTGGGTGATGTCCGAGTTGTAAGTTGTAAGGTCTTGTCTTATGCGGCGAGGAGGGGGATCGTTCATGACTATGTGGTGGTGTGGTGGCAGGTAGCAGGCTATGAGATATTGCTTAGTCAGTAGCTCATTGTGCTTTCTAACTGTCGGCATTTTGGACTCATCGTGGAGGTGGTCTATACTTGTCATCTTTACGCCTCCGGTGCCTATTCGTAGGGCGCTATGTGTCGATTGTAGTGCCCGCCATTGTGTATCACTCAAGAATGATTGAAGCAACATGTGAAGTAGAAGCATATGGCAGCATTGTGAAACATAGTGTTCGTATATAAATTTCTAGGGAATATTTAAATGCCTGTTGTTTTTTAGGGCTTCATTGCTATATAAACATAGTCTGAACCTAAGGTGTTATAACAGTATGAGGAAATGCAAACGGAAATATTTGACATTGTTTTAATTATATTTCTACATCAGCATTATCAATTATATCACAAGTACTAGTTGGTTTCATGCTAGACATGTGTAGATAACGGGCATGAGAATGAATGATGGGGTATTAAAATGTGGTTAATGACGGGTTATCAAACTAACTTAACCCCTAACATAGTTTGTTTCAATAGTTTTGTCTGAAGGGATTATTAATTAGGTATACCAAATATTTATAAATCGGGCAGAAAGTATTTGATTTTGTATAGTTTTGACTAACAACAAAGCATACCAATTGCAAAGAAAAAATATTTTTCAGTTGAATATACATACAATTTCAGTCTGATCTAATAATATGTTCTTTGAAGAATTTATTAGACATAATGATGTAATTAATAAATTTAATAAATTTATCACAATGTATTTTTATATTTGCTTTGTAATTTGTTATTCGTTTTTTTTATTCAAGTTTTTCATTAATTTCACTTCAAATTGAATGTTGTTATGATAGTGATAGAGGCTATGGTTGTGCTCAAGTTGAAAGTTTTGTTATCAATTTAATTTTGTTATATTCATTCTGTCATGAAAGTAATGACTAATATTTTGGCAACAGGCGGTTGTTTTATTTACAATTCTTTATCGGTGTATGGTGTAAAGAAGCACATATTCATCTAGAGAGCAGAAAACCTCTATTGTGGAAGCCTTTAAATTGCACAGGTTACCCAAAAGAAACAATTACGGAAAATATGTCAATACAGAGAGGAAGCACAGAACATAGTAAAAGCATAAGGATAGGTTCATAACAGTCTCTCGAAAGAAGAGAGAGAGAGGAAGAAAAAAGGGGAAACAAGAATCGATGTCATCTTATCAAAAACAATACCAGTCTGCCACCTCTACGGCCTCATTCATGGATGGAACAGGGGGGAAGAGCACAGGCGTTGGGGGAATGGATCGGGTCGTTATGTTTCTAGGTGTCTACGGCCTGCTATAGACAGTGTAAGAACAGGTTGGCTGCTGGGCTTGGATAAAGCTAGTTTAATGTTAGTTATTGGGGACAAGGATCTGGAACAGATCCCAGTCGGACTATTACTGGGTATGTTGCGATGAGGAGGAGTTGGAGACTATAAAGCACCTCTTCTGTAACTGCCTAGGCCTTAGTAGGTTTAGGTTGAAGACCCTAGGCAGAGGCTTCTATGAGGGTTTGAATTCTGTGTCTAGAGCCGACATTAAGGCTCTCCATAGATTCATTATTAGCTTGAGCTGGTTGAGAAGTGCTAGGGCTTCATTAGTGTAGTCGTGATCCCCCTTGTGTGTTTGTTGGTCTGTAATTCCTCTGCTTCCTTTCTACCTCTCCTACTTCCTCTCTTTTTTCCTCTATCCCCTCTATTATCCTCTCATCTTAAGGACGTTTTGTACAATGAGTCAACCTGACCTCCGGGTACTGTACTTGTATCATTTGACAAGTAAACGTCCTCTAACCAAAAACGGTACCAATTTCACTTCAGAACGGGTTTTACAATAAACCCTATACCGCCAAGGCAGACTTAACCGATCACCCCATCACGTCCATCGTCCACGCAAATGTAATAAAAAATATCCACTTTTTTTGTAGTGAAATTTACTCATTCCTTCCATAAACGTGAATTGTTTTTACAGTCCTTACGTTGTAACAGTGAACAGCACACAATATTTCGATGTCTTTGCATACAAACCATTTAGACACGCTGAAATAGGCTGAATACCAGAAGAAGTTTGGCATGTGTGCTCTACACGAGCTTGAGTATAAAATGCTGCTGCTCTGCTGAGTCATAATGTAAATAGCCTATAATTTCTGAGTGATCCTGCCAATTTTGACAAGTTCTGTCTATAATCTCTGTCAAAATCGTTCGTCATATTTCCTTAATTGGTGGACAGTTATAGAGAAAATGTTTAGTAGTCTGCTTTTCTTTATGTTATGTAGAAGAGGTTAAGAGTATGCTCAGCCTTTGGGTGTGTATTTCGTGAGGTTTCCAAATTGTGTCCTCTTTACATCCACAAAAGAGCGAAGTTTTTCTGAATTCTGTGCAAATGGGTTCATTTACAGTGTTTTTTTTTGTGAATGGAGGGAGTCTATATGGGATATTTTGTTTGTCTCTCATTAGAGTAATGACAACGGCTTTGTAAGTATGTCAGATAATAGTTACCTTCCTTATCGGTGTACCCTGGTCTATAAGAGTAATTTTCGATGGTGTGTACACTTTCTTTTTCTCTTGGAACACCTAATCACTTTTCTATCAAAGAATATTTACTACATCTTGTTGCTGAGTTTGTTTCGCGGTTGCATATATTGGCATTCTTTCCACTTGAAGTGTATGTTAATTGGGTAGTCTAAGGTACAATCCTAAGACTCGACACTATTTCACGTCCGAGCCTGTTTTGTGCACTTCATAATTCCGTGAATACTTGGATAATTTTCTTGAGAATATTTTTCTGGGATCTCACTCTGTATTGCCACGCTTCAATGACTTTTAGCCTCGTTGCTCTACGCTTAGCTGCTTGATTTATAAATGTTACCATGCGATCTTGTGATGGTTTTTCCCTAATGCCATTCCTTTCTGTTTTTTTTTAGAAATGAATGTGTTGGATTTTAAAATTTTTTCGATTTTTGTTTTACTAGAAATTGAATTGAATCATACACCGTGAGATTTCTTGGAATGTAATTTTGAAAACTAAGCCATTGGTTGGTGCTGAATCATCGCTTAAAAGTGTTACGACATAATTCCATAAATAACAGCAATGAATGCGCATATGAAAGTAGTTTTGCTCATCACCAATACCGTACCCATAGTATGCTATCTTTACTATTTATCTGCCGCTTATTTTTCATTATTGTTTTAGAATTTAATTGTTTTCTCAATGAATTGTTTTTCGTTGTTCATCGTCATCATCATCATCATCATCGCCATCATCATCGTTATTATCATTGTAATTTTCATTTTAACGATTTGGTCTGTAGCCTAATTAACGAAATTAAATTTTAATTTTTGAAGGAGAAAAACAATAATAACAATACAATACAAAGAAATGCCTATATTTGGTAAATATGTATGTGTGTATGTACAGTGGCGAGCAAAAATGGATGCATGTTTTTAATTTTCGAGTTTATTATCTTATAAAATTTTAATAGTGTGGAATATGATTATTCTTTCTGTGGTTTTTTCTTCTAATTTTCATTACTTTAGTGTATTCAAAGTAAAATTTCAGAAAATTCTAGCAAAAAGAATATAATTTAAATAAATGCGTTTGATGTCGATTCTTCCACTTTTGCACGTTATGCTACTTTTTTTGCATAAAAGCAAAAAACAATACAAATTACTGCAATGTGCCATTATATAATTTTTTGTTTTCTTTTATTTACCATTCTATGCATTATTTTAATAATTAGAAGCTGTCAGTAGTGATTTGAACTTAATTATCCTCGCTATTAAGAATTGATCTTCTTATATTAATAAAATGAAAAAATAAGTGTTGAAATTGAAAATAGAGTTGTGTTTCTAACAGAAAAAGGTGAATCTGCAAGAAAAATAGCAAAATCACTTCAAATATCACACTATGTGGTCTTAAGTGTTCGAAAACGACGAACTGTGCGGCCAGTTTCTACAACTAGAGGTCGATCAAGATTGCTCACCGATGGCGATGCTCGTCTTATGGAACGTCTTATGAAAAATAGTGACACAAAAACACCAAAGCTAGCTGCAAAGGCCATAAATAAAAATGTCAGCGAGTGGACAGCCCGAAGGGCACTTCGCAGAATCGGGTTGGTATCCGCCATTAAGCAAAAAAAAGCCGGCTCTATCGCATAAAAAAGTCTAGGCCCGTTTAGAATTTTGCAAAACTTATGCAAAATGGACAGTTGACGAATGGAAACGCGAGATATTGTCGGCTATAACAAAAATTAACCAATTTCAATCAGATGGAAAAGAGTATTATTGGCACCGGCTGCATGAAAAACTTCAAAGGCATCAGGTAAAACAAACAATCAAACATGGAGGTGGAACTTTGATGGTTTGGGGATGTTTTACTTGGTGGAGTGTTGGTCCGTTGGTGAAAATAGAGGGTATAATGAGAAAGGAGAACTATCTCAGTATGCTCTAAACAACATTGCCAGAAAGTGCGTGCCCTGAATAAGAACTGTTTTTCCAACAGGATGGCGATCCAAAACACACCGCCAAAATTGTTCAAAATTGGTTGTCCCATCAACATTTTCAATTGATTAAATGGCCACCACAAAGCCCGGACTTAAATCCAATAGAAAATGTATGGGCAATTATTAAGAGAAGACTGGCAGCATATGAAAGAACTCCAACCAATTTAGACAAACTTTGGACTAGGATACAGGGTGAACGGAGAAAAATACCAAAAAAAAACATGACAAATTTAGTAGAAAATATTCCCAAGCGCATTAAAAGCGTAAAAAAATAAAGGACTGTGAACAAAATACTAAAAATTAATAAATATTTAAAAATTTCGAATACGTGCAAAAGTGGAATAATCGAGTTGTTTAAGTTTTTAGCATATAAATGAGGTACATTTAATTTTTTTATATTTATTTTTATTTCTTCAAAAAATATATCAAAAAATGAAATATATACCAATTTATTTTATTTAATTTGCTTATGTATTTCGGATTTTATAGTAGTTTTATTAAGAATGCGGCAGGATGCTTCCATTTTTGCTCGCCACTGTATGTATTCACGTTAAGCCTGACATTTGTATCATAAATCATTTGATCATTAATAAGTATAGAATATATACTTATGTATGTATTGAGAAACAACATTTTAACACGTTTCATTTATTGTCGTCGTCGTTTACAATTTTAAAGTAAGACTTACTGTTTCATTCTTAAATACGTCACTCACACACATGTTTCTAGCGGGGTTTTCTTTCGCTATGACAAATATTGTATAATTTAGTTTGTTTTTTTTTCTAATTTTTTCCCCCAATGGTATTGGTTTGAAATCAATCACAAGGGTTGAAATAATAAAATTAAATTTAAATTACTTGGAGGTTACAAAAGGTCTTTTATTAAATAGAAAACATTTGTTATACTATTATTCATATCAAATGATGACTAAATGCGAGCTATTTCTCAATGCCAATTATTTACTATTTATTAACAATGGCTTACTAATACAATAACAATATAAAAGGATTATTGTCATTATTATTATAAATCTATAAATACTTATTGATATATACATACATATGTACATATATATTTCATTGTAGTACTGTGAATAGTTTCCTTAGAATAGCATGCATTAGTTGTTTTTTTTTATTTCTATTTCTTTTCTTATATAAATCACAGTAGATGACCACAAAGACCAATGAATGAAAAACAAAAAGAGTTTAAAAATATAAAAAATAAAGATTTTATCGACATAAATCAGGCCATCGAAAGGGTTTTCAAATTTGGTTTTTTCTTTCAGTCGACGACTTCCTCTCAGCAGATTTCTGGCAAAAACTCTGAGAGTAAATAAACCTGCCATGAAAAAATTTCTCAAAATCTGTCCTTAGGAATCGACTTTAAACAGTAGGTCCCGCCACTCAAGTATAAAAATTAAGGCACACAACATAAGTGGTGTGAGAAGCTAGGCCGTAATCCTGACTGAAGGATTGTAATGGCCAATTATGTATGTATGTAGAATTGATAGGCGCAGTCTGCTTGAGGTAGCCAATTGACGACTGGTTATTAACTAATCGGAAATTATGCGAGAAAACTGGGTCTACCACTTGATGATTTTTGCAGAGGCTGCAATAACCACCACTTCCTCCGTTGCTTGTAAACACTTAAAAATTTTTGAATAGATACCCTCTGGCTAGCATTTGCAGATTAATTCAAATTTCAGAGTAGTTTGAAAGGGTGACACAGATTTATTGTATAGTTCATTCATTCCTATTCTATTAAGTTTTGCGTTTGAATTTGAGACAAACTCAGCTATTTCCAGTTAATATTCCTGTAACGTAATCTCCTCCGATATAGTTTTGGACAATGTCGGTTGATAAAACGTACATATTACCGTATTGAAGCAGAGTTGCTGTAAAATACGGATTTTCTGATAAATTCACGGTAATACCAGGTTTATATTTAGTGGGTAAAGGTATAAATTGGAGTTCTCCTCTGGACATTAAAAAAGTGTTCTGTATCGTGTGGTCCTTTCTGGCATTGTTGCGTAAAATCTACTATTAGTTTGGCCGCCCCCCCATATGCGTCGTCCATTTGCACTGAATCCAGATCGAAGCTGAGAGAAATTTACACTTCTCAGCTTTGGGAGTTGTCTAGCGCAATCAGTAATCTTTGGAAGATGAGCGTTAAAGACTCGATTCAAAGTAAAGCTTCATCTGAAAAGATTATTTTTTTTGCCAAAATCGGCATCTTCTGTAGGCTACTGCATGGCCAGCCGAGGCAGCCATTTGAATGAAATTATTTTCCATTATTAACCGGAAGGATTGTACTTTCAAATAAAAAAAGAAATTTGAGAAATTATTCAGTAGTTTTTTTTAAAGCATTTTCAAAAAAAAAAAGTTATTTGGCGGACCCTTAATATGTCTTGCTGGATACCCAATTGGTATCTTCTGATAACCTTGCGTCGTAGGGTGTGATTGTATTGTAGGATGTGATTGTTGGAAGTGGTGAGCATAAAGAAATGCTTTGAGTATATCGAATTGTAAGGCTTTACAGTTTGAAAACTAGTTTTCTCATGTAAGTGGTTCACTCTAGCCATCTGCAGGAATGCATTCGCAGTCCACAGCTTATTGTTTGAACTTTATCAAGGTCTTGTCTCTGGAAGATAAATTGAAAGCGTGTGGCTGTACATTTTGATGTGAGATGAAATTATCGTGTATTGAAATATAATGAAAAAAATATCTTACGGCTCCATGCTTACTTATATTTTTCATGGCCTGTGTGACAACATGTTGCACCGTCTCGTTGATTTCACATATGGTGAAAAAAGACTAATATTGTGTGTATATAACCATTCAAATGACATCAAACTGCCCAATTATTCTGCCATGAACTTAATAACCCGCCAACGTTGTTGTTGATCGTTTCAATACATTGTAAAGCTCAAAAGATCCAACTCCTTTTATTAAATTTGTCATGTGGTCTATAAATAAAAGATATTTTTTTCAAAACTTTCCTTTATAACGAGAAATTTTCCATTGAAGAAATCTAATGAATATGTACTGGATTGTTTATGTTTAGATTGAGTTTGTTATTCCAATCTTATTTGAGTAATTAGAAAGACTAAAGATACTCATAATTGGTGGTAATAGCGTTCTCACATGTACGCCACTTTAGTAGTAGATTTTCAGCCCAATTACGAATTCCAAATAGGAGTCTTATTCCCTTTTCCCATTCCTCTTGGGTTAGGTTAGGTTAGAGGACGTGTACTTGTCAATTAAGACAAGTACAGTACCCGGAGGTCGAATTGACCCATTGTACAACGTCCTTAAAGAGGGAAGGATAAAAGGAGATATAGTAAAGGGGGAGAATGGGAAGCGGAGGAATTACACAGACCAGACACAAAAAAAGGGAGAGCGCGACTACACTGATGAAGCCCTAGCACCTCTCAACCAGCCTAAGCCACTAATGAAGCTGTGCAGAGCCTTGATGTCGGCTTTCGACACAGAATTCAAACTCTCAAAGAAGGCCCTCCAAGGGTCCTCAACCCATTCCTCTTATTATGAATAAAAATTTTCATTTATATTTCACGCTTTTGTCTTTTAACTGGAAGAATTTTTTCTCGTGAGAAGTATGTAACAATTCCGTGGGAATGAAATTCCTAGAGAATATTAGGTTGTTTTAGATTCCAAAGGAAGCCTTCCTCTTTTAAAAGTGAAATCAGTTGAATCGGAAAAATCCCTGTTAATATTTATACGTTACCTTTTTTTGTCTTTGTAAATAAATACTGTGACTAATTTTATTTAAGAATTATTAATTTATTATATGTTTGTCTATTTTCGATGTGTATGTGTGTGTGTGTGTGTATGTATGCGCGTTATTCCTTGTTGCATTTGAAAACGATATAAAAACATTTTCTTTTGATATAAACTTCGAGGTGCGGTCAAAATTCGTATATTTTTATATGTTTTTCTTTATTCCTTTGTGGCATGTTCTTATTTCTTATTTTTTCTTTTTCTAATAAAATAAAAATAAAGTTATGGTTTCGCTAAACAGTAGTACGAGTACATATTCTGTTTGCCTTGAAATACTTTTTCTTTTTGTTTTAATTACACTTCAGCTAAATGTAAATCTGCGTCTTATTTAACTTTGCGTTTCCTTCTATGTCTTCTATTCACGAGTCGCTGCTTGTTTTCTAACAATAGAAACCATTATGTGACATTTTTATTTAGAATTAATATTTCGTAGAAGTATTTTATTTACTGAATATAAAATATGTGTTTTTTTTTTTGAGTCACAGGTACATACATACGTTTATATTTATTTTCCTGTATTAGAAATAATTTTTGTTAATATTTTCGAAATCAAGAAAAAGTACGAGTATATTTTGCTTAATTTAAAGGCTTTAATATAAAATGCATAGTCAGCGTATTATCAAATAAAGGTCCAATATGCACAGTTTTCTTCGATTATTTATTGCTCTTTTCAAAGCAATTTTCTAGGATCTGTTTCAGGGAAACTGTTGTCTTTATTACCTTCAATGCCTGCATCCGTTAGAAAAATTGTGATCAGTGTAGAACATCATTTCATTTCTTTGACAAATGCCTTGGTATTACCTGTTTTGGAAGTAAACCGTAGACACCTTTTTCATGGCCTTAAAAGCGGGTTGATTATATGTATGCCTGGAGTCGGGTACCCATATCTAAGTAAACTTAAAACCCTATCCAAATCTAAACAACTTGCGTTTAAAACATACGGCAATCGTTCATAAGCTTGAATCGTTTATTACCTTGTCCTCCATTATGGAGAAAACATATCCCAGAAGAGTCAACTCTCCGTCTTAACGTCTGTTTAATCACCGTAAAAAGAACTGTCGCCGTAGTCTAGTAGGTAGTGTGTTCGCTTGTTAGACGTAAAGCCAGGTTTCGAGCCCTAGCCTGGGGCTATTCATCATTCATTTCAAAACGAAATATGAAAAAAAAAAAAATTCTTTTGCGACTTCCTCTCAGCAGATATCTGGCAAAAACTCTTGAGAGTAAATAAACCTGCCATGAAAAAGTTTCTCAAAATCTGTCGTTCGGAGTCGACGTTAAACTGTAGGTCCCGCCACTTAAGTAAAAAATTAAGGCACACAACATTAGTGGAAGAGAGAAGCTAGGCTGTAATCCTGACTGATGGGTTGTAATGGCCAATTATGTATGTAGTATGTATGTATGTATGTGAAAAGAAGTGTTTCGGGTGTTGATTTAACTGATCGGTCCATCTGGTTCGCGGCATTCGCCACTCCATCTCTGCAGTCTCATTAGCACACACTCACATAACATTGTAATGGATGTCAACACCATTGTGTTCTTGTTCAGCAGCAAAATAAGATGGCTTTCCTGCAGACTATAAACAATCTTCAGCTAAAAGTGACTGTGCCTAGTCAGTGCTTTAAAGGCAGCTTAAATATTTACGCAGATCATCATTATGTACACCTTTCTGACCGCAAAAACCTCTGGCTGATATACACTGCATTCATTAGAGAGCCTATAGGACAAGTTCTTGCCAGCCAGAAAATAAACCCTTGAGTCAGTGCCAACCTCCATAATCGGGCTATCTGTAAAAATTGCATGACTTGCATGTTGGCTACGTACACCACGCCATTGCTGCTTGTCAGTTAAAAACTCCTAGGGCAGCATTGGGAAAACAAATACATACATAATTGGCCATTACAACCTTTCAGTCAGGATTACGGCCTAGCTTCTCACACCACTCATGTTGTGTGCCTTAATTTTATACTTGAGTGGCGGGATCTACAGTTTAACGTCGACTTCGAACGACAGATCTTTTTGAGAAACGTTTTCATGGCAGGTTTATTTACTCTCAGAGTTTTTGTCAGAAATTTGCTGAGAGGAAGTCGCCGCAGAAATATTTTCTTCATATTTCGTTTTGATGTCTGGCCTGGGGCACGAACCCGGTCTTTACGTCTAATAAGCGAACACACTATCTACTAGACTACGGCAGAAATCCTGGAACCTAAGAGTTCGTTTGTTCAACCCTGGCATGTCCACAATCCTCTTCCCTTGTTAGACCTCTTTAAATAACGGCAAAAAGGTCCTTACCACCTAAAAATCTCTTCACCCTCATCTCCACAGGAAAAAGTCCTAAAATCATTGTCAGCAAGGCTTGAGGGTGATTCCTGATGGTATCCTTGTTCGCCTCCAACTCTCTCCACTCGCCGTCTTTAAAGTCTCCCACCATACAATGTAATTATACGTGAAGAACATTAGGCCGGCCCATAGATTCCTAACCTCACTTTCCATGTGTGTATTAGTTTTTAGCAAAGTTTTTGCTGCATATTATCAGCTGTTTTTGTATTCTTTCGAATTTACATTCCAATGCAGACACTTTTCCTTGACTACTACAATTGGTCTGTTTACATATTTGAAATATTTGGAATATTTTTCTTATTTCTCCTTTGTTCTTGAAGTCATTTGTTTTATTTATAAGATATTATATCTTATTGCATTAATAACATATAAAAGAAACAAAAACAAACGAATGAATAAATTATTATCAACAGAAAAAAAAAGAGTACAATAATCCGTCATTAAGTGAAATAAATCCCTTGACTTCGTTTGGTTTGTTGCTCTATAAAAATCAGGTCATTACTTTGCATTTCTAGTTGTTTGCTAGCGAGTACAATTTTTTTTGTTATTATTTATTCGATAGTGAAATTCTTTCATTACATATACAATATTATTGTTTTATTTTTAATTTTTTTTGTTTTCTTAATATATTCATTCCATGGAGGATATTATACAAACTGCTGGACTACTTATTATGTATTTTTGTAGTGTGTTGTGTGATAAAAATTCTAACTTTGAACTTCATAATCAATGGTATATTAAAGCCTTGACGTACATATTCATTCATTTAATTATTTATTTAAACAACAAATTTTCATTCCATTGATTAGAACGCATGCATTCGATTTATCATATTGGAAATAATGAAACTAATTGACATATTAAATAAACGCTGTCTCTCTAGACAGTTTTGAAAAACTAAAATTAAATTATTTATAAATGATTATTTCTATTAAAACACACACACACACACACATACCCACAACACCCTCCCAATAAATTACGCAATAATATTTAGATTTTTTAATTTTATTTAAATTTTATTTATTTTATAGTTTTTATTTTTATCTTGGATTCCAATACTACACGATGGTAGCACCAAATTAGTCGATATGACGTGTATAGAGGGACATAACAAAAAAATGTTTATGTTCCTTTCAAAGTAAACGATTCCATTAAATTTGCAGGCCTCAGTCCAACCAATATTAAACTAGACCTAGATTCTGTAATGGCCATAGCTTACACTATGGAACTGATCCTGAGGAACAAATCTCCAATTTATAAGAATCTATACTCTCGCCATAGTCTAATAGGTAGTCTTGGCTTATTAGACGTGAGGCTACGGATTAAAATCCAGGTCAGCCATCTCCAACAAAACGAAATTTAAAAAATATTTCTTCGGCAACTTCCTCTCAGCAAATTTCAGACAAAAACTCTGAGTGTAAATAAAGTTGCCATGAAAAGTTTCTCAAAAATCTGTCTTTCGAAGTCGACTGTAAACAGTAGTCCCCAACTATCATGTATGAAATTAACACACACAACATAAGTGGTGTGAGAAACTAGGTCATAATCCTGACTGAAGGGTTGTAAAGGCCAACTATGTATGTATGTATATATCCTCTCTGCAGCTAAGCGGTAGTCAGGCCCCTATTGGATGCAACCTTAAGGTCTAAACTAGTTGCCATATGTTGCGACTCATTTGATCCATTTTCGCAGCAGTTTTAAGTCAGTCTAACATGCTTCAAATTGTTCTAGTCACAGAGATATTCCGCATAATTGCTTAGTTTGCTAGAGATCTACTATCTAGGTTAGGTTTGTGGATACGCACTTATCATTGGCACAACATTGTAAATACTTTCCGGAGGAGAAAGAGAGAGCGAGAGGATAGTGAAGGAAAAGAGGTAGAAAATGGAGAAACTACTGTCGATCTATCCGTTAAGTTGTCTATTATGCAAAGATATTTATGGGTTGCTGGCAAATACTGGCCTGAGGAAGAATTTTGTTCTATTGCCAGAGCAAATTGGATAGGAAGCAAGCCAATAAAATAAATTAAAACGGTAGGGTTCTTGTGTATAGGGTAGGCATGTGAAGATTCTTCGCTTATACGCAAATAACTTGTGCAGAGGTTGTATATCGGTCGAGTAGGTAGAGAGTATTACATACATAATTGGCCATCACAACCCTTCAGTCAGGATTACGGCCTAGCTTCTCACGTCACTCATGTTGTGTGCCTTAATTTTATACTTGAGTGGCGGGACCTACAGTTTAAAGACGACTCCGAAAATTCGAAGATTTATTGACTCCGAGTTTTTGCCAGAAATCTGCTGAGTGGAAGTCGCCGAAGAAATATTTATTTTCATACATATTTCGTTTTGATGTCTGGCCTGGGGCTCGAAACACACTACCTACTAGACTACGGCAACAACAGGTAGAGAGTATTGTTTAACTTTTGGTTCAACTTTTCCCGATAATTCTGCAAATCTTTCATTACTAGATATCGGATCGAACAATAAATTCATTCAACTTTTAGGTTGATTTTTAGTCTGATAAAGGAGTCATGTATTAAATGTAAAGGTCAGATGCTGCTTGGCAAGAACATTTTCTCAAGAGTTGCCAGTTAGTTTGGGTGCATTGCTTCTTGTGGTATTACAATAGGCTGCTATGTGTAATCAAGTGAGCTTTGGCTTATTAAAGCCATTAGTCCATACTCTTCTGATTTACTGTAAATAAGTTATTGAAACCTTGAAACCGTTTAATAAAAAAAAGACGTGAAATGTGTTTTGTGTGGCTTATGTTATAAAAGTAATAGAATGTTTCTCAAAATTGTTGTGCTTTTTTTTTGCTTTAAGCCCACCCTCGTACATGTACATACATACATATCCGTATACATTGATGATCTTTACTTTTATCAAGTTTACGTAAGTTTGATGTAAGCTTTTTCACTTACAATGTGAATATAAATATTTGATATATGTACTATTTATAACACTCTATATATTTCATTAAAATGTTTATTTAATGCAAAAATGGGTTTTTGTTGTTGTTGATGTTGTTGTTATTTTGTTTTCTATATTTTTTATTAAAATTTTGTTTACTCAGTAGAATGATGGGATTGGATATACATACATATTGTATGTACAACACATATTAATGAACTTTATTATAGTATATTGTTATTGTTGTAATAAGTTTTATATTTATTTTATTGCTTGTTTTACAATTTTTTTTAATATTTTTTGTTTTACATTTTTCATGTTTTTGCAAAAAGAGGAGCATGATTGATAATAAAAAATATTCTGCATGAAAAATGAAAATCATTCTCAAAAACATATGCATTGCTAGTAGGGTTTAAAATTATTATTTAATATTCTATAATAAAATATGTTTTTAACTTTTAATTACGAAATGTACTGAATATTTTTTATTTAATACTGGGTATACATAAGTACATACATATATAGTAGTATATTCGTATAAAGCCCTAATAAAATTTCTTTAAACCAGAAGCCTTATATCAATTAAAACAATTGTTTTTTTATTATTATTGTTTCTGTTTAAATATTTTTCCAAATTAAATATTGATTTTTAAAAAAAATGTTTTAATGTACACACATACATATAGCAGTGTTTGCGTATATTGTACGTCTGTATACATATATTTCTTTAAATCCATATGTATATGTAGTATTTGTATGTATGTATTTTCACGTGTCGAGTTTATCGCAGGTATACAGTTCATTAGGTGGGTAAGAATTGCTTACAGTTCTGCAAAGGCATTAAATTCGGTAATTAAAATGATGAAATGTTATTTGGTTGTAATAATAAACTGTATTACGGCGCTAATCATAAAAATATTTTTGTCAACACGTAGTACTTCTGCAATGGAAATGATATTATTCGTCATGGAAATTTGCCGTAATTTGTTATATGCATGCATTTTTATGCAGTTGAACAAAAGGTTTATTTATCGGTTAATTGGTTAAATGTGAACTTTAACACGGTGACTGCCAACTACGAGATAACTAGTAGATTGCGTTCCCTTCTAGGGTGCCAACTACGAGTTATCTCGTACTCACTAAACCTGCCGTTTTTGTGTAGCTACGAATAAAATCGTATTATATCAGTGCTAGTATCGATAAATGGCTTCTGGGAAAAGATAAAAAAGTCAATGTTGACTTGCGTGGCCAGTTTTCTGAAAATTGCCGCAGCAGTCAACGTGTTAATTAAATGGATTTTTTTATGAATATATTTATTAGTTTTTTTTTTATAAAAAAACGTTTGGAGCAATTAAATTATGGTATAATTATGCCGGTTATTTTTTTATTAATTATAATACAATTACAAATTATATCTAATTATAATTACAAGCTGAGTAACTTATACCATGTGCTCGGTGTAGTGTAACAGACCAGAGCCTTGGGTGGGAATCGAACCCACGACCCTCACGCTAACAGTCTAGTACACTACCCACTAGACTACCAGGGCGCCCGAATTATGCCGGGTTGTTTTCGAAAAATATTCGAATATGAAAAAAGAGGCGTCATATGCACTTCAAATAATGCATTTGGAATTTTCCGTACCTTCCCCAGTTAGGATAACACGAGGAATAAACGTCACAGGAAGATCAGGTAATGGTAACACTTGCTAAAGATTAAAAAATCCATACTTAAACCGATTTGATGTTAAATTATTCTTGCATCTGCTATAGGAAGCCGAACATCTGCTTAATTGCGAAAAAATGTTTATTAATAAGATATAGAAAAAAAAGAAACGGAATCCTAGTAATAGAGGTGCTTTGTGGAGTCCTATGCTATGCCAAAGAAACTAACGTATATAACAGATGGCTTTACAAAGATATTGTGCTACAACAGTTTTCTAAATTCTTACCTTAGTAAGGTTAGAATCGATTCAAAAATCTAAAAATTAAAGGCGAAAATTCGAGCCCTATAACTGAAATGTGGAAAGACTTTCCGATAACTGTTACAACCAACTAACTTTGGTTTTGTGGATATCGTTACTGTCACATAACTGTCAAAAATCACTTGCTCAGGAAGTCGAAAAAACGATGAAGGTGTTGAATTATATACGAAAATTTTGTAATGGATTAAAGAAATTTTTATCATATTTTCCTTAATCTATTACAAACTTATCGAATCTGTTTTCTAATTCACCAAACATAATAAGGTTGCATGAAAATCGTCAAATTGAAACGTAATTCAAGTTTTGAATCTATTTGAAATTACAGTCAACCCTCCTATAACGCGGTACTCTCAGAGCGCAGTATCCATATAACGCGGGGCTGAAATTGCGACAGCCCTCCTATAACGCGCTACTCTCAGAACGCGCTTTCCATATACAGCGCGGTATCCGTTCAACAACATCCCATAAGTTCCTTCCGCACAGCCTACGAATGACTAGTAACTAGACGCAAAAGCTCAGCCGAGATACAGTACAGTGCCTGGTTTGTACGGTGAAATCCGAGTTTCTATAGCGCGGTTTGCATAGAACGCGGTACGCACTCACCGCGTTATAGGAGGGTTGACTGTACTTCAATAAAGCAGGATAAAAAAGTTAACGTGAAAATCTTTATGGATTCGAATTTCTGTCTGTGAATTGCTGATGAATTATAACATTGAAGCGGTAATGATCATGCTTGAATAGAAGACATATAAAGCAAAAAGGACTGATTGTGTTTTTTGAGATTCTCACATGCTATTCTCATACAAAGAAATCTTTATTCAAACCTATACATACATACATAACATAATTGGCCATTACAACCCTTTCAGGCCTAGCTTCTCACACCACTCATGTTGTGTGCCTTACTTGAGTGGCGGGCCCTATAGTTTAACGTCGACTCCAAACGACAGATTTTGAGAAACTTTTTCATGGCAATTTTATTTACTCTCAGAGTTTTTGCCAGAAATCTGTTGAGAGGAAGTCGTCGAAGAAATAGTTCGTTTTGATGTCTGGCCTGGGGCTCGAACCCTGGCTTTACGTCTAATAAGCGAACACTGTACCTACTAGACTACGGCGACTACAAACCTTTATCGTTTACAATTCGAAAGAACTCTTTCACAATTCATGTATGGAATGTGTTTTGTCAGCACAATTCCAAGATATAAACAGTGATAATGAATAACGAGAACTTTTTTGGTCACTCCTGATTCAGAGCTGGTAACAAGTGATCATTACTACCTATTTAGATTTAAAGTTAATAATTTTATTTGTGAGAAATTTACTTCAATAGAAGTTCCCCGAAAATCAATTCATCAAGTTTCTTGGCCTGGCGAAGATGGGTTTGTTTTATAGAACATGTCAGCAAGTGGTCGAACGCTTTTAGGCTAAAGAGGGCAAATTTCATTCAGCTTATAAAATATTCAAATACATATTCGGAAAAAACAATACATATATGCATACCATCAGACCTTATGATGTTTTCAATCACGCCTTATTTCAATTCTTTTACAAACAAACTCGAGGTAATGCAAACTACCAGTATAGTAAACTATACAGAAACGTAAACACCTACTTCTTTACATGAACTCTCTATTTACTCTACAAAGAGCTGCAGCATTACTTATTTTTCAAGTACAAAGTTTCAATTCTTTTTGAAGTTTGTTAAGCAATTTCCATAATCTTAAATGTTGATTGCCTTGTTTTGTTATTCGTTTACATTATTGAGAGTTTACTGTATTCATATTAATTTATTAAAATTTTGTGTCTTTGTTTAGTTCCAGTTTTTAAGTGAATCTTTCTTTAGTACAAAAAATGTATTTGAATTTTTAAAATTTTTAATGTTATAATTCAAATACAAAAATCCGCTTTTAAGTTGGAAATAATAAGTACCACCTTATTTTTTTGATTTAATATCTCCTGATATTGTTAATGCCATTTGGTTAATTTTTCTTTCATTTTTTCCAATTTAAAAAAATTTTTTTTTGCTTTTTTTTCGGTGAATAGCAAGCACTACATACGTACATACATTAAATATATCAAACAATTGTATTTACGTACATACAGACATACATACATATGTACATACGTACATAGATATTAATGTATGGTATACACTTTTGTAGTAGCGTTTCGTTTCGTTTCGTTTTTTTTTTTGTTTGTTTAATTTTTATAGACACTTGAGTTCATTTTTCCTCTAATTTATTTGTTTATTCATTTCCTTTTTTTTTTCTTCTTTTATTTTTTATATTTTTTTGTTTGCACTGTTGCTGCTGTAGAGTATTATTGTTATTATCTCATTGGTATTTAATTTTATTTTTCATTCTGGTCTTTTTTTTGTGGTTTTCTTACATTATATTTCCAAAGAAAATTTCTAAATTAAAGAGCAGGTGTTGAAAGCTCTTTGCAAATTATTGTTGCAAATTTATAAATTAGAAAAAAACATTTTCTTTTTTGGTTTTTTTTTGATTTTTATTCTCTTATTCAATTAAATTTAAGCAAAATTTTTAAATTATAATAGAGAGACTATGCCATTAAGTCAATAAAAATTTTAAAAATATGTATGTATGTACCTAAAGACGAGAGCAGAGGAGCCCACTTGAAATCTTAAAGTGTTCAATTCATATGATATGAATTTAATTTTAAAGACTGATTTATATTGTAAATTATATTCCAAGTAGGTTCATGTTGTTGAGAATGATTAATTATTTCGAGATATTTTGTTTTTGTGTAAATGCAACACAGTCCAGGATTAGTACTGGTTGTGTTTTATACATACAAAGGAAGAAAAGAAAATACAAATTGTTTTTCATCGTCTTTTTAGTACTTTTTCATAAAAACTTCTTTTTTATTTACTTATTTAGGGAATCCTATGTTGACAATATATTTCTTACTCCTTGAAGGGTTCAAAACATATACTTAAACAGAGAAAAATTCCGGGGAAATGTTTTTTTTTTCTATTAAAAATTCTCAACTCAGTTGTTGTGATATTTATTTAAACCTTCATACATAACAATGCTCTAAAAGAGCACAATCGAGTCGGAGTAAACAAATAATTGTTACAAACAATATTTGATACTTCTTTCTTCTTCTAAATGGCTGAAGGGAAATATAAAAAAAATTGTTTAACGTACACAGTGAGCGCCATAAGTGAGTCAACACCCACTATAATTTTAAATTTTCTATTATGTTCTTAAGTATAAAAAAAGTTCCTTTATCACGAATTGTTGTTTTTGTTTTAACATTTTATACGTAATAAATAAACGTTTTTATTTCTCGGAAATTTATTCGACTATGTATTCTCATTTACTTTTCTCGCTATCATAAGAAAATGAATTATTTCAGTGGTGTTTACTCACTTTCGGCGCTCACTGTATGTGCAATGAAACTAATTTTGTACAGTATTCTGTATAGTAAGTTGATCATTTTAATCTTTAAGGGACTGATGTACATAAACATTAAAGACTTCACTAAACCTAATTATAATGATTCGATTTAAGTAAACTGTTCTCTATTTTCTTCACAAAAGTTTTGTCATTTTGAGGGTTATTCTATTACGTAGTTTGTTACCTCCGGAAACACCGTGGTTGCCTAAGACGGTAGAAGGCATACTTCACTCCCTCTGATTTTTTTTAATTTTCGTCCACTTATAACAGACCGAAATTCGAGTCAACATGGAACGGTGATTGAAAGTCTTTTTAAGGCCCTAAAGGTCGTTGAAAAGATTCATTGCTTGTGCTGCACTGTTCTATTGCTACTACAAGGGATAGTGTTCTAATGAGATAAGGAACATGTTAGCGGAAGTCACATATTTTAATGCACCATTCGCCTTGTAGCGTACATCAATTTGTGGTCGATTAGCCAGTAGATCTCACAATGCATTACAGAATGTGAATTTGTTTTTCAGCCGATTTATTCGTAGTTAGACCGCTCTTCCTACAGAAGTTTTTCCTTTCACGCACTATTAACTCTGGTCATCGCAAGTCGACCACGACTATATTTACCTAACGTCTTATGTGATTCATTTTTCAACATCAATCACTCACTATCTGCTAAGAAATTGATTTTGTTGCATTCAGGAGCAATTTTCATTAATGAATTACATATTTCAAATTTTTATTACTTTTAACATTATCTTTACTAGAATGCTTTCATTATATTAACACTCTTTTGTTTTTTTGTTTTTTTATTTATTTTAGGTGAACAAATCGATGATAAGCCCCATAAACGTAATTCCGTTCGTTTGACAATACGCAAGGTGATGTATGCTCCCTCAAAAGTCGGTGAGCAGCCGTCCATTGAAGTGAGTAAAGAGTTTATGATGAAACCAAATAAAATCATTTTGGAGGCGAGTCTCGACAAGGAGCTGTATCATCACGGCGAAAAGATATCAGTCAACGTACATGTGGCAAACAATTCAAATCGAACGGTTAAAAAGATTAAAGTATACGTACGACAATTTGCCGATATTTGTCTATTTTCGACGGCCCAATACAAGTCGGTGGTGGCCGAAACCGAATCCGAAGATGGTTGCCAAGTATTGCCAGGCTTTACACTATCCAAAGTATTTGAATTGTGTCCACTGCTGGCTAACAATAAAGACAAATGGGGCTTAGCTTTAGATGGTCAATTAAAACATGAGGACACAAATTTAGCCTCCAGTACGCTGATCACAAATCCAGCACAACGCGAAAGTTTAGGCATTATAGTACATTATAAAGTTAAAGTGAAACTATTAATAAGTGGCCCATTGTTGGGCGGTGACTTGGTAGCAGAATTGCCATTTACTCTTATGCATCCCAAGCCTGAAGAGGAGGAAAATCCTTTGTTAAGCGATAAATCACCACGTCAAAGTATACGCGATAATCAATTGGTATCCACAGAGGACTCACACTCAAATTCGACTATAGCTATAGCCGAAGAGGTGCCAACCACAAATCTTATACAGCTGGACGACGATGATGCACAAGACGATGATATAATATTTGAAGATTTTGCCCGTTTACGATTAAAAGGTGCTGAAACTGAAGCTTAAAAAATGTTTCACAAGATTTTCTATTTATAATGCCATTTTTTTTTATAGAAAAAAAACAAAAAAAAACAAAGAAAACAAAAACTAAAGAACTAATTATTCAAAGAATTTTATTTTAATTTATAAACACGAAATTGTATTTAACAAACAGCCCATATAATAGTTATTAGTTTTTGTATACTCCGCCTCTAATATTTATTTTCTGTTTCGAATGTCTAAAAAAGAAATGTCTTGACCAGGCAAAGTTTTTTGAATTTAAAGTGTTTTCTTTTAATAATTTTGTTTTTAATTTTCTTTTGTTTGTTTTTGTTTTGAAATTTATCGTTTGTTTATATGGGACGCAACGGGTTTTATATTTCTATTAAAAGGAAAGTAAATGAAATTAAATCTCTAGCCTTCGAAAGGAATACAGAAAAGAAATTTATTGTATATTTAGTTCTTAAGTTAAATATGTTTATAATTAAATATACTTTATATATATACGATATATATACGAAATATATATATATATGTATATACATATATTAAAACAAAACGATAGAAAATCACAAACAAAACAAAACAGAAAACAAAAAACAATAATATTGATAAATATCAATGTCTTGATGTTAACGAAATTAACGACGATGATTATGATGATAATGATGACGATTATTATTATTATTATTATTATTATTATAATGATAATGACCATAGTAGTATGTATGTCTTTATCTATGTATTTATGTTTATACTCTATATAATATATATACAACAAACAAACAAACAAACAGAAAAACAATCTTGTATTGTATGTGTCTAGTATTTAAGTTAATAAGTTATAATTTTATTTAACTTTATGTCTATCAATCTTTTTATAATTATTTGTTTATTTTGTTTTATAAACATAATAGTATGATATCTTGCGATATCTCTAGCAGAGCAGACAACATATACGAATTGCAATAATAAAAATTTAATAATTTAGAAAAAAAATTGTAAAAAGAGAACACGTTGAGAAAAAGAAATATGATAACTAAATACATTGCACAACATTTATACATATGTATACCATCATCTGTTTATTAAAACATTGTTTTTATTGTATTAATTTCAATATTTAGCAATTTGACAATATTACACTACCCAAGAAATTGTATTTTAAGTAATGAATAATTTTTTTTTGGAAAATGTTACATAAAGAGTAGCAATATATCGAAAAAAGTAGAATAAAAAGTTTTATAATTCAGTCCTAAATAATTACTAATTAAAAGAAAAAAAATGCATTATATTGTAAAACATTTTACTTACACTTTATTTATTATTGCAATTCGTATACGTTATTAGAATTCTAGAGCATTTATAAAATAAAATAATTTGTTATGCACATTTATAGTCGAACACACAAACACAAACACAAAAAAAAAGAACACAAACAACACAACAACACTTTTTAAAATTCATTAATACATCATAACATACATATTTAATACAATACATACAACATAAAAAAACTCAACACAACAAAATCTTTTAATTTGTTTTATTCTTCTCATTTCTGTATAGATTTTATTTTTTTGTTTTATTTTTATTTATAAATTACACAGGATTATTAAAAACATTTTAAAATTTCCAACATATAAGGTAATACCAGTATTACAACATTTTGAAAATTTTTTGTTCTAGAAAAAACAACATGTATTTGTTGTTGAAATAAACAAAACGGTTGGCATTAGCTCGGATTTGAATTTAATTAATTAAAAAAGAACATCAGCTTTATGAATTCGCCTTGAAATTACATTTGTTTTTAATAAGATTGATAGTAAAAGATGCCAGAAATCGAAGAAGAAGTGTTAGAAACTGATTTAAACTAATTATCAACGTACATATTTCAGTGTTCGAAAAACTACTGTACACTAACCATTGTGTACGTAACTGATAAAATACTTTTAACTTTAATTTAAGTGTTTGTGAACTCGTACGCAAACACATTACGTACACAACGTTTACACAACAAATGAACGAAAACTCTTGCGTACACTAAAAATGTTGGTGTACTGAAAATAAGTTCACTAAAACCCAATTTTTTTCGTTGTGTACTGATCTTTTTAGCGTACTCTGTATACAAACACTAAGAAATAGTGTAAATTGTACATGTTCACAAACATTAAAATAGAAACGAAGAGTTTTGCTCTCGTTGTAGTGAATGTGCTTGTCTTCTTTACTCACGACATTCAGTACAGTATATAAACGTTGCGTACTTTAGAGTATTTTGTCAAACACTGCATATACTCTATAACATACAAAACATGTTTCTATCTGGTATATGTAGCAGATCAGTTTTTGTTATGAGCTCAAAAAAAATTTTGAAATCATGTGATTTCAAATCGGTTATCTTTTCAGTTTCGATTTTAAATCATTTGCTTTTTTTTTGCAAACATTTTGGAAGGAACATAAGGTAGCTTAGTTTGTAGACGTCTAAGTCTGCTTTACAGAGTGTCAATATATCTTTGATGTGATGTTTTTAGACCAATTGTTTATATTCGATTAATTTGCCTTTAAATGTAAATTACCACAAATTAAAAAAAAAAACAAAAAAACTCGTTATTGATGATTGTATTTTAGAAACATTTTTCGAACATTCCGAAAACCTGCAAATTTATCGAATCTTATGTTTCAAAACCAGATTGTTTCGTAAAGTAAATTTTTTCGAATATGAGTATATTATATTGGCCATAATTTCTGTGTCTTTACATTGAAATTTTCAATTGCGAAAAATTATATTACAAATGGCAACTAAGAAGCAGCATTTAAAAAATTTGAGTTGCTTAGAAATTTTCTTTTGGTAACTAAAAATTTTTAGTTGCCATCTGGGTGGATTCTATTCATTCATAGACCCATTAGTTAATCATTTCGAAATCTTAGAAATTACTTTTAATTGCATTAGAAAAGAAAAAAGAATTAAAATTTTTATGTTTTTTCTTTTATTCAACGAATTCCCGAAACAAATGTAAGCATTTCATACCCTTGGGAAAATAAAATTCTTAGAATTTTTTTTTTAAAAAAATTTTTGGAATCATCTCTTAGGGTTCATAAATAGAAAAAAAATCTAATTTCAATGTAGTATTGATTTCATTAAAAATGTCTAGCCTGGCACAAATTTTCAAATTCGAATTTATTTTGTCTTTCTTTAGTTTTCGATTTTCTATGATATTTTCGAATTTTTAGGAGAATGTTTGTGAAAAATAAATTCAAGGAGTGAATGCAAATATTATGATAACGAAATATTTGTAGTTTGCGCACAGAATTATATTTTAGTCTTGGATTTTAAATTTATATTTATAATTAAAATCTGTTCTTCCATTCGAATACATTTCTGAAACATATGCCAAGAAATTATTAGTTGAGATTTCAGGTGGATAAAATTTCTAATAATTGTATTTGTATGCCGGTTTTATAAAGTTCCATTTCTACGTAATAAATGTCATATTATTTAATTTTAAATGTTTTATTTGATGAGATTAAAACATTTTTTTTATTCATATTCGAAATTGTTAATTACTTTAGTTAATATAGAATTTGTCATATTTTTTTTTCTAATTCTATATTTTTAACTCATACCTACATATATAGAACAATAGTATTGTTAATTATAATTAATATTCAAGAAAAAAGAAAAACAAAATAAATACAAATTTATTTAAACAGTCAGTTGAACACAATTGAAAAGCTTTAACAAGTAAACAAAATAATCCAAAATATAATTACAAATAATTTTTTTTATACTTATTTTACTACTAGAAGAAACACATATTTTTTTTATACAAACTATCAATACAATTTAAATTATTATTAATTTAACAACAAAAAAAAATATTTTTAAGAAATTGAATTGCTTTAAGCCAACAATGGGAGAGAGAGTCATCTCTCTCTTTATATTCTTTAAACAATTAAATTTCAAAATACATACAATGTAACCAGAAATCATTTATATTATGTACGTATTGTATGTACAATATTGCAAATAAAAAAGAAAAAAAAACACTTTAAATAAAATACCATACATTTTTACATAAAAAACAACAAGAACAACAACAACAAGCTACACAATCTTTTTAATTTTTGTGTTTTAATTGATTTGCATAACAACAACAACAACAACAACAACATGTTTGTATATCATATATGTATGTACGTTAATTAATTATCATGATTTTCTTCCTTTTATAGAAGACAAGCCAAATATGGAAAGCAATTTAAATATTTAAGGATACATTTGGAAACGTTATACTTCACTCTACTCAGCTCCACTTCACCACAATCACCTTTACACACTTAACCACCACCTTAAAATTCACCTTAATTTGGCACTTGACAAAACTGTTAACCTCTCTCCCTCTCTCTCTGTCTGTATCTATCTATTTGCACTTAAATGGTTTTAAATTACAAATTTATGAGCCTCGGCTCTGTCTTATTTTGAAATTCGATGAAAAAAAAAAAATGCATAACCTTTATACGCTTTTAAACTATACCTAATGAAAACAAACAAAAACAAAAAAAGCTCTTATATTACATGGAAATCATTAAAACAAAAGCAAACAATTTTTGACCAGAATTAAAAAAGAAAAATACAAAATTATTTTAGCTAAGTAAGTAGAATTTTGTTTTTTTTTTTGGTAATAAATTTTCAAATACATGTTAGTCTTATGAATGAATATGTGCAACTTATGATCATAATTACTTAAAAATAGAAAAAATACAAAAAAAATTAAATATTTTAAAATTATTTTAGCTTAAAAATTATAATTATGTAATCGATAAGAAACATACTGAGTTTTTTATTATTAGTTTTAGTTTTCTCTTTTAATACTTATCTTAAAAAAGCTTTTTTATACTACAATTTTAATTACAAAAACAATTTAAGTTTTATCAATATTGTATTAATTAATTCATTAAGTTATAAACAAAACAATTGTTTTAGTTAATAATATAAGAACATTTAGAAAATTTCCTTTAATTCGTAAGCGTAGTTGCTATGTGTGTGTATAAAAAATTAGAATTAAATTAAATTCTCCTTTAATATCATTTCAAACTGAACAAAGTATCCTATATCCCCAGGACAATTTCTTTTGAGAGACCATGTGGCTCGTTTATGCATCCAACTGAACTTCGATTGTATTGCCAATTGCCGTTTTTGATTGCCTGCTGATTATGATAAAATATAACAAATAACAATAAAGACCATGTGGCTCGTTTATGCATGCCAGCTGAACTTCGATTGCATTGTCAATTGCCGTGAATTGTATTAAAAGGTTTTTTTTGCAAACTTGAGGTTTTTGATTGCCTGCTAATTATGCCGTTGCCGTTCATATTATACCCAATGTCTTGATAATTTCTTAAAGCCTTACAAATATTAGTCGCTTGAAATTATTATATAGTATTTAGTCCTATGGCTCCAGATTGGATCTAATAGCCACTATAAAATTATTCTATCAGTCTTATTCTACATAAACAACTGAATGCAGTTTTGCTTTACTTTCTGCTACTTTTTGGATTCCAACCAATCGCCATTTAACATATTTTACCCCAAAATCATCTCCAAACACAGTAGAAAGATCTATTCTGAATTTCGTTGTGAATTGGTCCTCTTCGCCATTGATTGATATTATATTCGGACAGTGTAATTTCAAGAATGAATGGTAAAAAATTAAAGCTTAATTTTAATGGTGACAGTCGTACCTTCTATTCGAAAGCATAATAGGTCTTATTTGTTATGCGGCTTGTATTAAACTTACATAATTGGCCATTACAACCCTTCAGTCAGGATTACGGCCTAGCTTCTCAACATCAAATTAAACTTACGTGAATATAATACTCTCTATGTACATAGCAACAACGCTGAGCATATTCGAATTGCACTTTAATCGCTGTGAACGTAGAAGGGTTGACGATGTTTCATGATGATAGAAGGATAAAATTTATGCTTGTCGTACTCCAAAGTTTACTCTAATCGTGCTACTCATGCAATATTCAATTTGATGAGTGCCAATATAAAGTTTTAACGAAAAATTAATTTTTTTATGTAAAAAAAAATAAAAAAATTGGACTTTCGATAACAGCGAAAACACAAGCCAGGCTATTGAAAATGTTAAACGTATTTAGAATCCTGGTATTGTAATCTCTAATAATTTGACGGTCAAAAATGCTTTACAATTTGAAACATGAATTTGTGAAAATAACGTTGAAATAATAAGGATTATCGATTAACTATTGAAACTATTGTTTTTAATTGGCTAGGAGCTAAAAATTTCATAAACTAGGTTTTACACTTATAAAACGTTTTTTAACTACTAAACGCAAGGTGGAAGATATCGAAAAACTTTCAGGAAAAGAGATACCGCAATGCAGTAGAGGTTCTGAGAAAGAACAAACTGCTGGTGCTGTAATTATTTCAGTAGCCAGTTAGCCGTTTCTTTATATATCAATTTATTTGTAATTGAGGACATTCTAATATAGTTGACGTTTGGTATTTTTAATTCTCGTCTAGGGTGGAACCAGTCAGTAGAACTAAGATAAATCTTGAAATCATCCTAGATTTCATTTGCGATGAGCCAGATAATCGTTTATGTGTATTGTCATTGCCATTGAGGTCATCATATGTTAAATTTACAATACAGTTGCAACCTCTTAATTGTAAACAGCGACTATGGCGCAACCAATCAGTATATCCAAGATGATTTCGTAATTGTTTTTACTTGCTTTTCTTAAATGATGATCGCCTTACAGAATAGAACTGTATAGTGTTCTATTTTTCTGGGTTAAAGAAGTTGCTGTATACGACTTTGTCAGAAACTATCATATCTTCAGAATTGGCTTCATCATACAGATTGAGATGGTTGAAAGCATTATTATGTACCGGTATATAATTTGTATCTACGTACTGTTTAGAGGCAATTCAGATTTGAGTATTCCAGTGACCTAAATAAAATCAGGAGGTTATTACTGTATTTCGATTTGAAAATAAAATGCATTCGAACTTCACGCATTGTTTTCCGAAAATTTTTCTTTCGATTCGAGGTATGTAATAACCCTTCAGTTATCGATTTTTAATGATTTCTTCTTATTCTAATAATAAAGTATCATTTTTTGACTTATCCTAGTTATTTATTTTGAATTTCGATTTTTTTTTTAATTGATTTAAAACTATAAAGGATTAGTAATTAGTGTTAAGCCTTCAATTTTAATTTTATTTATTGAATATTAAAAATTAATTACATTTTTTGTAAAATAAACGAATGTTTGACCATGTCAAAGTCATAATAAAAGAGGGTTAAGGCATAATTAATACCAACTAAAGACTATAGAAACACCAAAATAAATTAAATAAAAAGCCTAAAGAAATAAACATTAACAAAATAACCCTCATAATTAATATTATTAAAAAAAAGAATATTAATAATAATAAAAATAAATATAAATTATATGTAAAGTACCTATTGCTTAAATAAAATAAGTTAATTATTATTATATAAAAAAAGCTCTATGAAATATGAAATTTCTATATAAATTATATACATACTTTAAAAATTAAATGAACTTAAACCAAAATATAATTTTTATTTTTGTCAAACCGTACAAAAAAAAAATATTCACCACCTTTATACAAAAAAATAAAAATAATTATAAAAAATAAAAAATTAAAATATTAAATGTTAAAAAAATATAAAAAAAAATATTTTTTTTTGTTATTTTTTATGATGTTAACATATTAAAAAATAATTAACAATAATAATAATTAAATAAATAAAATAATAAAAACAATATAAATAAAATATTGTTAGCATTTATAAAAATAAACACAAAAAAATAAATAATAAATAAATATTTTATATGTAAAACTATGTAATTGTATATGTATACATGTATTTATAATTTTTAAATAAAATAAATTAAAATAAAATAAAACGAAATAAAACTGAAAATCACCCGCATAGCATAGTTAAATCACTTTTTTGCAATTAAAAAAAACTAAAACAGCTTTATTCACGAAAAAAATAAAATAAAAAACTAAAACTCCCAAAAAGTAAATAAAAAATAAATAAATTGATAACATTTTAAATAATTAAATAATTTATAAAAAAAGAATTTAAAATATTGACAAGAAAAAATTAAAATTATGAAAATTGTTCATACCCAACAAATAAACATTCAAACGATATCATTGAAATCCAAAAAAAAAAAAATCAAAAAAAGGAAAAATTGCATAAATTAGCAGACAAGAAAATTAAAAAACGTAATGAAATAATAAATTATGGTTGATTATAATAAATAAATTGGTTTTATTTTTTTAAATTATATTTTAAATTTTTGTTTCCTCCATTAAAATTTACCGTGTTTGCTTGATACAACGCTGTGCTCACAAGTAACTAGTAAACACAGGGTTGTATTTTAGTTGTTTATGCTTTGAATCGTTAGCATTCATCAGAACCATTTAGTTTTGGCAACAACCATTTTTTAATGTGTCTTTATAGCGTTTTTATTTGGTATTCATTTCTTAAAGCGTTTTTTTTAAATTTTTTTATGAATTACGGAGGTTGGTTTCTTATACTATGCTCACGTATGCAAATTAATTGCGAACAATAGTCGGTTAATTGATAACAATACTTAAACCGTTCAGGTATAATAAATATACGCAATATTAATTTAACAGCTGATAAACAACAACATTGTTTTTATTTTGGTCGGGTGTTTTTGTATTTTTTGTTTGTGTTTGTATGCAAGTTGCCATTTTTTTTGTCGTTGTTGACATTTGAGTTGTCAAATATCAACGGGAAGTGTTCTGTAACTTATAATGTGCTCACTAAACAGACTTATGACAGTGCTGTATTTAAAGTTTTAATTAATATTATAACAATTAGTATGTATTTAATTGAGCAATAATTAATTGAGCTTTTATATGAAGTATTGAGATCAATATTGGCGTTAATTGCGATTTACGCAATAAAGGTGCATACGTGAACTTAGTATTACTGGAGAAGGTCAGATTCGTTGGCAACATAGGGTTAAATGCAATATTAACCCATGTGCGCTTATGGCCCCAATTTTAAAACTGTAAGATATTGATCATCTGTGTGCTATACCATATAGATTCTAGTAAATTCAAAAAATCCATGTTTATACGAGAAAAAAAGTTGGGCATATACGGGTTAATAAGATCTGCTGGACTGAGGACTGACTGTACTTTATTTTTTTAATCATACGATATTCCTTGCACAGCATAGACCACTGTGCTATGAGAAGGCATTCTGACGCATTCCAAGATGCCCCTCAAAAGACTTCTGAAAATCTGTGTTTTAAAGTGGCGAACTAGGCTGTCCTTTACCTCATATGTCCGGTTCTGTATTTCTCACTTTCTGTCAAATTTCGTGTTGGTTTCCTATAGGGAGGATTGATACCAGGATTTGATATTAATCTTTGGTATTACAATGAGCCTAACCTCTGGCCTATATACGGTTTCACTCTTCAAGGAGGGTCTGACGCCTTAGTCAAAAGTTCAAAGTAAATTAGAGTGTAATTTGCGAGATGAATATCCCGGTTTCTGGTCTAATAGAAGTCGCGTAGTTCAGGCTAAAACCATATTTATTATAATATTAGAGCAAATCATCAGATCAAAGTACGATAATGTAGAACCAATAATAATCTTCATTGTATGCTCTCGTCTTGAATCACATTATGAAAAAAGTCTGTTCAGATAGAATAGGAACTACGCAACAACTCGGATATACGGATTTCCCATAAAAACTGGAGGATATGGAAAGAATAGCTAAGATTACAGAAACTGAGATAATTATTAACAAAATGAAAGCCATGAGTGAAAACAAAGTCGGTACAGATAATATCGGGCTTCAAGGTCAGCCAAGTAAATATATATATAAGTTCTTCTGTCTACACAGCATAATGACGACAATTAGAGGAGCTGAAACAAACTCAAACAACAGGTTTCGAAGAGGTACAGAGAGAGAGAGAGATATGGAGAGTGATAGTAAACGGTATTTTGACAACTGCAACCAGTATGGAGCAGCTCACAAATATTCAGACAATAAAGGTTAGAATGTTCAGCATTGGAGAGTTCACTTATATGGAATGCAATTACACAAAACCTAGTATTAACCAACTAGTGCCTAAGAATTATATATAGGATATTCTGGGCATATGCCATAATGAACGGAAAATCTGTAGAGTTTAGCTAACACGGGCATAATACCATCAGGAGGAAGTCAGATAGAACAATCCTTATACCTTATAAAGGCGTATGGGTTCGACCATGGGCCTTTGGAAATGGAATATTTAGGTCGCTTCATTCACGCCTTACCTACTGACAATCTGCGAACAAAGAGGGTTTCAACCAGTGCAAGTTCCAATACTATTTGTTAGCGAATAGATTATATGAAATTTGATCAGCAGCTGACGTCTGCAATTGCGGTGGCTATTGTATGATTTGTTATCTTATAAGAATGGCATTAATAAAGTGTCAATTTTGAGTATGATTAGAGTAACTATTGGACCATTAATACAACTTGCTGTTAAACTTGGGTTTAGTTAAAAGTAACTTTAGTTAAAGTGAACTTTAAAGTCACGTTTAACTTATATTCGTTATTATAACTTAATGATAAATTTCAGTTAACATTTTCAAAAATATGGCAGTGCTGGAGCAATGTCGATAAAACTGCTTAATTAAACAGGTTTTTTTTAACGCAGTGGCAACGAGGAGCTGGACGCTTCAGTGTCACACTTGTCTGGGTCCCCGGACACTGTGACATTCCGGGAAACTGCAGGGCCGACGAGCTAGCCAGAGCTGGGCCACTACTTCCAGAATCCTATTCAATCAGCTTCGGAATGCCACTTACGTTCAAACTGGCTATCGCGCGGAAATTCTGCCGAGACGCCAACCTTTCCTGGATAAACGAGGAGTCCTGCTCTACCGCTAGACTCATCTGGCCGTGGCATCATCTTAATCACAGTGGCCATGCTGACATGTCACTATGTTATGGGTAGACACGCGGAGAGAATGCGGTTCCCATTTAACGACTGCCGTGGTGCAGATCCGCTGAGGAGGATGAAACTGTTATCAACTTTCTTTGTTAATGCCCATCTCTTGCGAGGTGCAGATATAGGTTATTTGGCTCTCCAACCCTTGTCAGCTTATCGGAGCTATCGTCCATTGATGTCAAGGATATAGCCTCGTTTATCAAACTTTCTGGCTGGTTTTCCAGCGCGGGGTACCCCCTCCTATGTTCGGGGGAACTTGGTCAGTACAGGGACTGCGTTCACCTGTGGCGTCACAACAGACCGCTATGCGTGCTCAAGTGAGCGTTTGGGTATAAAGCTACCACATTAACCTAACCTAAGCTAAGCTAGGAGGGGCCTCTTCTTTTGTTCTTGTGTTTCCTCATTTTGTTTATATTTGTAGTTGCCATATTGAGAATAATATATAATATGACAAGTTCTAGCATAAACTTAACTTTAAAAGTTAAAGTTAGGATGATCCTCCCATTAGCTTAACATTAGCGATCACTTCTATATTATTGGGTACTCATAATAATGAAAAAAAAATGGTCTGCCCGTTAAAATCCTCCGTTTAGTTAACGGCAAGTTGTAATAATGGCCCTTAATATTCGAAAGTGCTGCCTCGAAGTCTGTTTTGAAATCTCTTTTCGGATTTCAAGCGTTATGCTGTTAACATTTAAAATTAAAAAAACAAAGTTGTAGAATAGTGGTGATTATCTTCCCATGGAAATCGTTTGAATTTTTAGAACTTTGGGTGTTATGAATAAATTTTAACTTTTTACGGCGATAATTTAATAAGAACTTGAACCAAAATACTGAATACTGGTTATAACCTTATCTCTGACACTTAAGTGATAACAAATGTTCAAGTGACACGGCTATTCAAATAAATTTCATATGATTTCTCCTCATATGATGATATCTCATATGATTTCGTTCCGTACCGTTTTATACAGAAATGTTTCATCATATCGATATATGTATTAATTATTGTTAAATCAATAATAAATGTACACTTTAAATTCATGTAAGGTGTGGAGATCACCTGTTTTAAGTGAATGAGTCAAGTATTTACACGTTTTATCGAAAGCTGATTACTTTGCTATCTTTGGAAAATATTTTTACTATTATTGGGTTATATACATACATACATACATACATAATTAAAATGGAAAGTACCTGTAATAAAACTGACCAATAACTTTGATCTCTCCATTTGTTCTTAACCCCCTTGTTAAGCTTATATTGATAAGATATGAACATATGATTTATCAAGTTCTAGGTTTCTTTTTCCAAAAGCAAATTAATCGCACATTCTATCATTTTCATGAACGTAATATCGTTTATACTACATGATACCCAGTTTACGAAAGATATGGCACCGTACAACGAATACATAGGGGATGGCCCTAACAGTAGCAAGAAATTAATGTTAAGTATTCTTGAAATGTTGTCAAGTAGATTTCATTGGCCACGTACAACCAGCAGATTTCTGACAAAAACTCTTAGGAAGCAAAATAAATATTGTTTTCAAATATATACATATACACACAATATATGCGGTATGAGAAGCTAGGTTGTAATCCTGACTAAAGTGTTGTAATGATCCATTATCTATACATACATACATACATAATTGGCCATTACAACCCTTTAGTCAGGATTACGGCCTAGCTTCTCACACCACTCATGTTGTGTGCCTTAATTTTATACTTGAGTGGCGGGACCTACAGTTTAACGTTTACTCCGAACGACAGATTTTTGAGAAACTTTTTCATGGCAGGTTTATTTACTCTCAGAGTTTTGACCAGAAGTTTGCTGAGAGGAAGTCGCCGAAGAAATATTTTGTTCATATTTTGTTTCGTTGAAGATGTCTGACTTGGAATTTGAATAATATAGGAAACTTGCTACCACGGAAAGCAAGGCTCAGATTAGTGTAAAACTTAGTAGATGCCTTGAGCAGTGGAGAAGGAAGTATCAGGGCTGCCGAATTGCCTATGAACGCTTTTAGAATCAGCGTAGATTGAAGCATGAGTAGCCAGCAAATTTATTGAGAGCTAATGTTCCTTGCAGCATTTTTTTTTAATAAATGGCACCCTTCGAAAGAAACTCGAACTTGAAAGATCCTGTATGAATGTATTTAACACAATTGTATCATTGCCTGTGACGAACAACTGTTTTGTAATACGTTAAGCACATAATATAGGGAATTTACTGAATCGGGAAGCCGGCCTGAGGTTAGTGTAAAAATCGGTAGATGTGTTAAGCAGTGTCCCGGTTAATTTTATGATTTCAAGAAGTTAGTATCAGAACTGCGGAGTTATCTCTGAAGGTTTTTAGAATCAACGCTAACATTGGCTTGCTTGCTTTTAAGAGGAAAGGTGACCGATGCGATGGCATACATAATTGGATATTACAACCCTTCCGTCAGGATTACAACCTAGCTTCTCACGCCACTTATGCTGTGTGTGTTACTTGCATACGTGATTGACGGAATCTACAGCTTAAAGTCGACCCCGAACGAAAGATTTTTTTGAGAAACTTTTCTTGGCTAACGTTCGCATTCAAGAAATATAACCTTTACTTGCCTACTTGTACGAGTAAAGTTGGGCCGTTGAGGCATAACGCACATTGTTCTGGCATTACATTATTCGATCGAGTAAGCAAAAGTCGTCGTAGTCTAGTAGGTAGTGTGTTGGCTTATTAGACGTGAAGCCGCGATTCAAACTTCAGGTCAAACATCTCGTTTAAAACGAAATTTGAAAATATATTTCTTCGACGACTTCCTCTCGGCAGATCTCTGGCAAAAACTCTCAAAAATCTGTCGTTCGGAATCAATTTTAAACTGTAGGTCCGGCCATTCACGAAAAAAATTAACGCACACAGCATAGGTGGTGTGCGAAGCTAGGTCGTAATCCTGACTAAAGGGTTGTACTGATCAAGTATGTTATGTTAGCAAAGCCGTCGCATTGGTTTTAGCGGTGTTAGGTTAGGTTAAATACGGCGATGAACACCCATTTAGACCAGCATTTAGGCCCATTGTGATACCATAATAAATATTCAACCAGGCTATCAATATTTGACCAAGTTATCAAGCAATCGCCTTAAACAATTTTCATGCACTGGACTTGTTATCAAAAAAAAAAAAAAAAAAAAAAAGAAACAAAAATATATATCTTTAGCGGATTTAAAAGATTTTAAGATTTTTATCAATGAATTTGATAATTTTTAAAATATATTACCGTGTGTATTATAAATTGATTTCCTGTACTTTTGAAACAAGGTTATCGAGAAAACACTGGCCGGGGGCCATAGAAAGTTTGAGGGGAATGCACAAATAATTTCTAAAGAAAAGTATTCGGGGATAATTTATGCACCAAAAAAAATATTCACACCTGCCAACATTCTACGAAACAATAAATTTTTATTAAAGATTGTTGTACATTTGAAAGTTTTCTAATAATTAATAAGCCGAAACAGAAACAGAAAAAAAAATAAATTTTTAAACAAGATTATGTGCCCGTGGTTATCAGTGAAATGCAAAACAAATTGTCTACGATCTAAATTAACTTTTACTGGGAAGTATACCTGCATTAATCCACCACCATCACCACCGCATAGTGACTAATTTCCGTCAATAAAGTATTAGAAAATAAAACAGAAAACAAAAAATTTATTTGATTTACCCCCTCCCGATAAAAGTCCAGCAACAAATAATAACAAATTAAATCGCCACCAATATGTTATCAGATAAGGCGATAGTGCTCTTGACATGATAATACAAATGAAAGTTTCTATAAAAATAGCCGCAATGTACAGCAAATTATTCAGTAAACACGCCACAAGCAACGATTAAAGTAACGGAAAAGTGAAAGTAATTGGGGGAAAAAAATGAAAAGCTTTACTTTGGTAACACTATTGGCATGTGCCCTTGTACAGGCTTCGCTAGGGGCAGCTATTGCTGGCGAAGAAGTTGAAGCCGAAATTGATTTGGGCACTGCCTTGAAAATGTTCTACACTTCCTTACAACGTATTATGCCTTGCGGCTCTGCCGAATTTGGTGTACCTGTTTTGGCACCATACACCCAGGCCTATTTGCCCCTTAACATCGAAAATGAAAACTACAAGTGAGTCACTATACCATCATACTCCTCCATAATCTTCAGTTCAATAATTTGTTTGCATTTTAAATTAACAGGATTTCAGGTCACATTTCTCAATTGGAAGTGACTGGTTTGAATGATTTCCGCGTCTTGGTTAGTGATTTCGATGCTGACACCAATCGCACTTCAATCGATGTCATCCATTCGCAAATTCAATTTTTGGCCAAATACGATGTCAGTGCCGAAGTTAAGATCGCCGGTTTCCCCGTTAAACCCTCCGGCAATGGTTTATTGAATGTGAAAATCCAAGATTATCGTACAGTAGCCGATTGGGTAATTGCTCCCAGTTCCAAAAACCCCAATGGTGTTGAGGTCACCGATGCCAATGTCCATTTCTATTTGGGCAATGTCTTGAACAACAACTGGAACAACGAATGGGATATTGCTGTCAATAACTTTATCAACAACTTTGTCAATGAAGCTGTTTTGTTGTGGGCCCAAGAAGTCCAAAAGAGAATCGATGGCATCTACTCTCACATGTACTTGCCAAAGGTCAATGAATCTTTAGAGAATGTTTCCTTGAAGGATATGATCGATTTCTTGGTGTTCCAAAGTGCACAATACGATAGTGTTGAGTGCAATGCCAATTAAAGTATTATTTTCTTAATGTTTTAAATAAAATTCTGAAGAGAATTCCGAAAATATACTCTTTTCCTTTACTATTCTATAAAAATAACTCTCTTTCCCATGGCTGTCAATCGGTTTGATAAGGTATTATGTCGTGAACAAAAAGAAAACTAAGAAAATACGTAAAACAAAAGGTTAAAATAACCGGAAAGAAAAGACTTCCGCCACTTTAAAGTGGTAGCTGGCAACAGACGAAATAAAGTCTTTTAAAATTGGCCCAGCACCCATGGATGTTTTGGCGGCAAAAATAATGCAAAGCAGAAATGGCCAAATGTATGCAGCATAACAAATCAAATCCTGTAATTATAGAAATAATACGTAAACATTCCTAATCGATTCTAAAACGATCATAGGCTCTCGATAAATTTGTTCAATGTATTCTTATATTGTGGCTTTTGTCTTTACTTTTCCTCACCTCTTGCTAATGCTAATCACTTTTGATCTTCTTCATCGGTGGATATAGGCCAAGCGTCCATACAGATCACTATGTTTGTGCGCAGTGACAAAGAGAAAAATTTTCCCGTTGATCCAAGTGTCATTCTTTATGTCTGATCCTATATTTATGAATGTAACACTCTGAAAATAGCAAATTTGATTAATTTTCTGTCTAAATTCATATACATATTCATATTCACACATATACCTGGGAATGTTGCCTTAATAAGCCATGCTTTAGTCCATACAATGCTTGAGTTGTACTTTAATACGCTGTTTAGGCTCCTAGTAGTCGCCGTAGTCTAGTAGGTAGTGTGTTCGCTTATTAGACGTAAAGCCCGGGTTCGAGCCCCAGGCCAGACAGCAAAACGAAATATGAAACAAAAAAATATTTCTTCGGCGGCTTCCTCTCAGTAGATTCGTTCAGAGCCGACGTTAAAGAGTAGGTCCCGCCACTCAAGTATAAAATTAAGGCACACAACATTAGTGATGTGAGAAGCTAGGCCGTAATCCTGATTGAATGGTTGTAATGGCCAATTATGTATGTATGTATTTATGTTTTGGTGTCTAATCAAAATCATTCAAACGGCCCTGTAATCTACACATTATCTTCCAGCCGTTGGTTAGCGCACTTTTAGGAATGAGGTCCATCAACGATATTGTAAAAATAATGGAAGGTGTAGTAAAAAAAATCGTTACTTTTGCAATAAACAATCCCCTTCGGCGTGGCCTATGGTTCGAGCCCCAATTTTGACGTCGTCAACAAAACGAAACACAAAAAATATTTCTTCGGCTACTGCCTCTCAGCAGATTTCCGGCAGAAACTCTGAGAGAGTAAAATAAAATTACCATGAAAAAGTTTCTCAAAGGACCCGCCACTCATATGTATATAAAATTAACACACATTGCATCAGTGGTGTGCGAAGCTAGGTCGTAATCCTGACTAAAGGGTTGTAGTGACCAATTATGTTATGTAAGCAAGGTTAGGTTAAATAAGGTAATAAACACCCTTAAAGGAAGATGTCTCATTTAGACCAGCATTTAGCCCCATTGTGATGCCATAATAAATATTCAACCAGGCGATCAATATTTAACCAAGTTATCAAGCAATTCAAAATAACAATTTAATCGAATCTTACAGGTAGTAAAAGGCGGGGACAGACCTGCCCATTTTTCGAGAAGATTGCTAGAATACGATATAGGAGGAATGGAATTTACTGGATATTGGATTGTTTTCAGCACATGGATAGTCACATCTCAAATTAAAAATATTTAAAGTATTCGGCTTATTTGTATATAGAAACGCAGACAGTACCCTACTTATCATACTGCAAAGCAATATTTTTCACTTTTAACGCACATTCCTATGTTCCAAAAAACAATTCATGATCAAATCCAAAAAAAAAATGGTAGAAACGTACAGAATTTTTTATTTCCAGACATTTTATAATCAAACACACCAACATACATACATACATACTTACCGTCATGCTTATCACATAACATATGGTGAACCCAAGTGGTAGTACATTCGTAGTAATAACAAAAAGTCCTCATTTCCGCTACAGCTTAAGAGCGTTCTTTCCTTTGGAATTAAAAACAACAACAACAACAACAAGTAAAATGAGACACAATTGTGGAAACGAAGCAAAAGCAACCGGAAGAACTTGACGACCTCTCGTCATTTTATTTAAAAACGTTGTTTGATGCTGTTGTAGTTTTAAGTACATACGAGTATACCCGTTACAATGAATAGAAAGCGTTACCACCACCGAGCATCAACCATACGTTCACAAATTGTGGTCAGATGGTGATGTGATACACTAATGTGATCTGTGTACTTACCAATATACATACATACATACATACATACATACATATAATATACACCAGAGATGTACAACATGTCTAACACATGCCACTTCTTATCGCTCTGTAACATCACTTCTTATGCTGAGACTTTATCGTAAGCTCCTGTGTAATCTGATCCAAACAGACATTTATGCACGACTTGTCATAGTTTCATCTTCATTAGCGCTTTGGAAACATCTTGGTGCGCTGTCGTGAATGGTAGCATAGAGGACATTTATAATAAAGATTTCCGCTTCCTTTAGGATGTATTACAATGGATCATTTAGACCTCTGGGTAATTGTACTTGTCCCGATAGCAAGTAAATGCCTTCAAACCTAACCTAACCTAAGATTTCCACTCGGTCATAGTCCACCACTACAACGCTTTCAACTAATGCCAAATAGTAAGTCTATCGGTTTATAATGCCTCTTCTTGAGTTTCACCGCCATGCATAACGTTCCACAACAGTGTCCGTCCTAAAACAGAAACTTGAGAAACTCCTGACCTTAAAAGATATGTCCTACGACCGTTGTTATGAATCTCAAGGAATCTTTTTTGAAAAAATAGTTTCTGCTTATAAAGATCAGGTACTTAGCTACAGGATTATTTAAAAGAAGGAAATAATATTTCCTGGCCTTAACTTTACGCTCAATCGCCTATATGACTATCGATGACCTTGCGATGCGAAGTCTATACTGATTCCACGAAATTCTGTCGTCTTCTTTACGACTATCATCATACATAATGGGTCACTACAACCCTTCTGTCAGTGTTATGACCTAGCTTCTCATACCACTGACGTTGTGTGTGTTAATTTTATACATGAGTGGCGGTACCTACAGTTTAAAGTCGATTCCAACGACAGATATTTGAGAAACTTTTTCATGGTAATTTTATTTTACTCTCTCAGAGAGGCAGTAGCCGAAGAAATATTTTTTTGTGTTTCGTTTTGTTGAAGACGTCAAAATTGGGGCTTGTACCGTACACCACCCCGAAAGGCATTATTCCTTCATAAATTTTGCAGTTTATTGCAAAAGTAACGAGTTATTTCTTTACCATGGATGAAGAAGATCAAAAATGGTTAGCATTAGCAAGAAGTGAGGAAAAGTAAAGACAAAAGCCACAATATAAGAATACATTGAACAAATTTATCGAGAGCCTGTGATCGTTGTAGAATCGATTACAAATGTTTACGTATTATTTCTATAATTACAGGATTTGATTTGTTATGCTGCATACATTTGGCCATTTCTGCTTTGCATTATTTTTGCCGCCAAAACATCCATGGGTGCTGGGCCAATTTTAAAAGACTTTATTTCGTCTGTTGCCAGCTACCACTTTAAAGTGGCGGAAGTCTTTTCTTTCCGGTTATTTTACCCTTTTGTTTTACGTATATTCTTAGTTTTCTTTTTGTTCAAGACATAATACCTTATCAAACCGATTGACAGCCATGGAAAAGAGAGTTATTTTTATAGAATAGTAAAGGAAAAGAGTATATTTTCGGAATTTTCTTCAGAATTTTATTTAATACATTAAGAACATAATACTTTAATTGGCATTGCACTCAACACTATCGTATTGTGCACTTTGGAACACCAAGAAATCGATCATATCCTTCAAGGAAACATTCTCCAAAGATTCATTGACCTTTGGCAAGTACATGTGAGAGTATATGCCATCGATTCTCTTTTGGACTTCTTGGGCCCACAACAAAACAGCTTCATTTACAAAGTTGTTGATAAAGTTATTGACAGCAATATCCCATTCGTTGTTCCAGTTGTTGTTCAAGACATTGCCTAAATAGAAATGGACATTGGCATCGGTGACCTCAACACCATTGGGGTTTTTGGAACTGGGAGCAATTACCCAATCGGCTACTGTACGATAATCTTGGATTTTCACATTCAATAAACCATTGCCGGAGGGTTTAACGGGGAAACCGGCGATCTTAACTTCGGCACTGACATCGTATTTGGCCAAAAATTGAATTTGCGAATGGATGACATCGATTGAAGTGCGATTGGTGGCAGCATCGAAATCACTAACCAAGACGCGGAAATCATTCAAACCAGTCACTTCCAATTGAGAAATGTGACCTGAAATCCTGTTAATTTAAAATGCAAACAAATTATTGAACTGAAGATTATGGAGGAGTATGGTGATATAGTGACTCACTTGTAGTTTTCATTTTCGATGTTAAGGGGCAAATAGGCCTGGGTGTATGGTGCCAAAACAGGTACACCAAATTCGGCAGAGCCGCAAGGCATAATACGTTGTAAGGAAGTGTAGAACATTTTCAAGGCAGTGCCGAAATCAATTTCGGCTTCAACTTCTTCGCCAGCAATAGCTGCCCCTAGCGAAGCCTGCACAAGGGCACATGCCAATAGTGTTACCAAAGTAAAGCTTTTCATTTTTTTTCCCAAATTACTTTCACTTTTCCGTTACTTTAATCGTTGCTTGTGGCGTGTTTACTGAATAATTTGCTGTACATTGCGGCTATTTTTATAGAAACTTTCATTTGTATTATCATGTCAAGAGCACTATCGCCTTATCTGATAACATATTGGTGGCGATTTAATTTGTTATTATTTGTTGCTGGACTTTTATCGAGAGGGGGTAAATCAAATCAATTTTTTTTGTTTATTTTCTTATACTTTATTGACGGAAATTAGTCACTATGCGGTGGTGGTGGTGGTGGATTAATGCAGGTATACCACCCAGTAAAAGTTAATTTAGATCGTAGACAATTTGTTTTGCATTTCACTGATAACCACGGGCACATAATCTTGTTTAAATTAATTTTTTTTCTGTTTCTGTTTCGGCTTATTAATTATTAGAAAACTTTCAAATCTACAACAATCTTTAATAAAAATTTATTGTTTCGTAGAATGTTGGCAGGTGTGAATATTTTTTTGGTGCATAAATTCTCTCCGATAAAAGAATTTTTTTTCTTTTCTTCAGAAATTATTTATGCATTCCCCTCAAACTTTCTATGGCCCCCGGCCACTGTGTTCTCGATAACCTTGTTTCAAATGTACAGGAAATCAATTTATAATACACGCGGTAATATATTTTAAAAATTATCAAATTCATTGATAAAAATCTTGAAATCTTTTAAATCCGCTAAAGATATGTACGTTTTTTGCTTTTCTTTTCTTTTCTTTTTTTTGATAAGAAATCCAGTGCACGAAACCATTTGTTGCCCCACACCACTATTCTAATAAAACATACACGTTTTCTATAATCACATCACCAATTGGTCGAGAACATTCCATTCAATAAACAGGCCACTATTTGTTCTGGTGATATATGACGGATAGTGCAGATTTTCAACAAAATTTACTAGACTGAGTAGTATTTGGTAGAAAAATTGTTTCCAAGGTTCAATTTGTTTCAGCACATAACTTTGAATTCAAGACATTATTTAAAGTTGGACCTTAAGGTGTCGGAAATATCATTATCCATGGCAGAGTGGTTGAACTCTCCGTAGTCTAGTAAATAGTGTGTTGGGTTTTTAAAAGTGAGGTTAACGTTCAAGCCCCAGGTCAGACATCTCCAACAAAATGAAACACAAAAAAATATTTCTTCGGTGACTTCCTCTCAGCAGATATCTGACAAAAATTCTAAAAGAGTAAAATAAAATGGCTATGAAAAGTTTCTCAAAAAAATCTGTCATTCGGAGTCGACTTTAAATTGTAAGTCCCGTCACTCATGTATAAAAATTAACACACACAACATAAGTGGTGTGAGAAGCTAGATCATAATCCTGGCTAAAGGGTTCTAATGACCAATTAAGAATAGAGGTATTACAGAGTGGTTTTGAATATTCAATTTAAAAATATACTAACCTCCACCATCTATATTGAAGATGTCAGTACTTATTGGACCCATATGTATAGGTTAATGAAGGCCATCTCTAATGGCGAATTTTATGTGTTTTTAAAGTCAAACAAATGTCTTTAGAAAGTGAAATTTTCAAAATTAGAGTTGCTAAAAGTACCCAAAAAAGTGATACAAATTCCAACCAAATTTCTAAATTCTGCAAGACGTACGTTATTTAACCTGATCTATGATATGGCCGATTAGGCGAAGGTATGGGACAGCTAATCATGCAAGAGATATCAGGATTTTGATGTGGTAATACCTTACGATAAATCTGAATGCAAAATATTTTCGATGGTGTTATGGTTCACATTAGAATGCCCGCATAGTTGTAGAAAAGCAAGTAAACTATATGAGCTTTATTAGCAATATGCGAAATGGAGCTATGTATTGCAAGTAAAGATATCCTGTGAGTTTGCCAGTGCACGTATCCTCAGCAGAGCTTTAGCTTTCAATTCCGGATAGCAAACATGTTCAAAGTCCTAAAACAGATCATAGCCGTACGATTGTAATGAAATATTGACCAGATCCACTCTATCATCATTCACTGTATAATTTTTTTTATATTTTTTCTCTGAATCCATAGACGTTTACTACTTACAGCGTTAAAAAAAAACCGTACTTTATCTCGATATCCTATCCTATTTCTGAACATGTGTCAGCTACAAAATCTATTTTACGCGTCTTTATCGTTTTTCTTCATAATTTCCTTTGAGTTTGTTTCATAAATTATTTGGAAAATTTGTGATAATTAATCCTACAGTTTAAGAACGACTCCGAACTACAGATTTTGAGAAACTTTTAAAGTTCTTAAAGCATAAAACTGCTGAGTGGTCGCCGAAAGAAATATTTTTTAGTATTTCATTTTGTTGGAGATGTCAGACCGGGGGTTAGAAGCGCAGCTTCACGTCTAATAAGTCAACACACTACCTAATAGACTACGGCGACTACGATAGATAAGACAAGATAGATTTGCAATTTTATTTATTTTCAGTGTTTGGAAAAGAAGACTTCTAAGGGGAGGTCAAAATTTTAAAGCTGAGGTTTGAACTCATGGTCTTTCAGATGTAACAACACGTACTAAGTGAATCCCGAGAAAGTTCGATGGAAATCGAGAAGAATGCATAATGATAACCAAATCGCAGCTTCATGGCGGCCAATTGACATCACCATTTCGGTCAATTAGACAACCATCAAATGATTGACGCAATAAAACGATTGTGGCACGTTCCACCATCCTATTGAAACCAAAAATCGTTCACATCAATACCATGAAGAGCTGGTACAAAAAATTTGGCTATCATGGTGCGATAGGTGCTTCCATCGACCGTAATGGTTGCGCCGACCTCATTTTCAAAGAAATATGGACCAATGATGCCGTTGCCCCACAAGCCGCACCAAACAGTCACTTGTAATGGGTGCATTGGCTTCTGTGTGACCACTTGTGGATTTTCTCAGCTCCAAAGACGGCAATTTTACTCATTAACGTACCCACCAAGATTTAAATGAGCTTCAGTCGAAAAGATTATTTTTTTTTGGGAAAACCGACATCATGAAAAAGAAACGGCTGACCATGCTGCTCGAACTCTTGAATCAATTGAATTTTGTAAGGCGTCATACCGAGATCTTTTCGCAAAATTCAACGTAAACTGGTTCGTGAAATGTTCAACTATTGAGAACGATGCCGAGTTGATGTTGATAGATTCTCACGCATACTCTCAGTCACAGCTTCGATATTTTCGGGTGTACGCACTGTACGAGTAAGCATCAACAATGAAATCAGTTTCACGAACTTTTGCAATAAACTTGCGTGTACCGGGCACTGTTGGTTCTGCTCTGCGACCAAATTTTGTACGACATTTTCGCGCAATTTCCGTCTAATCGTCTTTCCAACGTTTCTCCAGCGTAAATCGATCCCGATTTGCGAAATAACCGATGCTTCAAATTTAAACCGATAGATGGCCCACCCGATAGTTACAGTTTCGAGTTCGTAAAGTGATTGACCACTGACAGGTGAGTACTACTTCCAAAGAAATCGATTAATCGTTCCTTCAATTGTTCTTTACCCCTTTAAAGCGATAAACAAAGCTCCATCGTTCTTTTTACTTCTCCAAGCGGATAACTAATAACGTAATTCTGTCGCCATAGTCAAGTAGTTAATGGGTTGGCTTGTTAGTCGTAAGGCAACGGTTCAAAGCCCAGGTCGGACATCTCCAGCAGAACAAACAGATTTCTGGCAAAAAATATGAGAGTAAAATAAAAATTGCCATAAAAAGTTTCTCAAAAATCTGTTCTTCAGAGTCGACTTTAAACTCGAGGTTTCGCCACTCATGTGTAAAATTAATACACACAACATGGGTGACGTGAAAAGCTAGGCCGTAATTCTGACTGAAGGGTTGTAATGACCAATTATGTGTGTATGTATGTATGGCAGGAACAAGCCAGCCAACAACAGCGTTGTAGGGGTGATATTGCCCTGAAGTGCTGGAAAATGTTTAGGATCACATACTATTTATAAAGTCAATGACGACACGCTTTTACTACATTTTTGCAAATACTTTGAGTTTTTTCTGTTTTAAAGGCCCAAACGATTGAAAAATCACCCGTTAACTGTAACACAAGAAAACTTATATGAATTTTTTTTACATTACAATGTACATACATATGTACTCATATGTATGTAAAAGTTATCTACTTATGTACGTAATTAGTTGATTCTAGTAAACTGAAGCTCAAGTCTCATTTGCATTATTAAGCATGTGAAATATTGCGTCATTTCGTGCTAATTTAATATGTTCACAATATTTTAAATTTAATATCCTTAATAAGCCCATAGGTCACCATTATTGATGCCACGTACAATGTATGGATGTGTACATACATATGTATGAATGTGTACACAATGATTGTGTGTTAGTTGTGTTATGAAAGAAACGTGTTTCCTTCTCCAGCTGTGTAATTGACTTCAATTAAATAATGTGCTCTAAATGCCCTGGCATGACCATAATCAAATCCACAATGTATTTAAGTATTCTACACTATGAACTTTGAACGTCTTGACTTGTTCCGGTTTCATTTCTTTAACATTTTCTCATTTTCTTTCTTTCTTTTTTCGTTCTTTTTTCTTTCACTTCTTAAGCCAGCCACCCACCCAACCACCATGGCCATAGAGCAGGCCATGCTTTTCTATTTCCATTGTACATACAATAATTGTAGAGTACACGTTTATTAATGGGGAAATGGAAAATGGTGTTGGTGTATTGCTGCAGTTTAAAGTACTCATTGTGTGCTCATTGGTGTTAATAATGAAATTTCTTTTATTCTTTCTCTCTGTCTGTTTTTCCTTTTTACATTTTACCAACCTGGCCTTAAAAGCTAATGTTAATGGCGGTGCTGGCGTACCTAAAGATGGAGTCGCCTCATAGTGTTGTTTAAATGAATGGTTCATTGGTGGTATAAATGATTGTTTAGTGTTAGAATTAACACCACTTAGTACCGAACAACATAATAGAAGGTAAGTGAAGAAAAACGAAAAACGAAAAAAGAAAAACGAAAGAAAAAGTGTCAAGTGAATTAAGCAGATACTTGAGTAAAACATTTTAAAGGAGACACAACAACAACAATAGAATTGGTTAAAAATAACAAGACGTAAGAGTGAAAAAATCCTGCATTTAGAAGCGATAATAATACGGATACGGAAGTCCAATTAGGATAAAACTGTAGTTTCCGTATTTATTCGCTCAGTATCATCACCATCATCAACATCCACAGTCAACAATAATAATGCCACACAGTGGACAGTGGAAAAGTAAAAAGACCTTAACATTGCCTCTAATTATCATGCTGGGCATGGGTTTGGAACTAAGAATTGTATTGTAGGTTGAGGTAGGGTCTAAAAATGTAATACTGTCTGTGGGCATGCATTCCGGCGATAGGAAATACTTCTAAAGGAAAGGAGTTTATCTAACAAAAGTACTTTAGAAGTCTAATGGATTTTTTTTTTTGCGGGAAGGAGGGGAACTACTTTATGCATTCATGAGGGCCGTCACCATACATGGTATGTCGGACTCTCCCATTGGGTATACCGACTAAAACCCCACCTTGTCTCCTCACCAGGGTATATTCCACCTCGGAACCATGGTTGTATTACTTCGAGGTGGACCCTTTTCTGGCGCGTGTGCCAGTTCCATCATCATCAGCCTGCGGCCAGGCTCCGCTATTCTCTTATTCCACTGCGTCTAGGTCATATTTCTTCGTACGCAGGACATGGTGCACAAATTCTCTTACTGCGTTCCAGCTTTCTCTGCTGTTTATCATTTTCAGCACGACGTTTGTAGCACTAATACTGCCGATTTCAGCTTCGAGTTTCCTTCTCTTCGTAGATACAAAATGGCGAGCGGCATTTCCCCATGCGATGCAGGTACTCTCTGAAGTATCCGTGACCGGTCAGCATCTGGGTTATGTAGTAGTCTACTTCTCCGTTTTTTCTGTTTTTCCACACTTGCAACTCTGGAATCAGTTTATATGTCCACCTTCCGTGCTGTTCATTTTCCCAGCGAGATTGCCATTTTAGGGAGACTTCGTGCTTTATCGCCTCCATACTCTGTGGTTGAGTCGTAGTTTGCCTGGCGTTGAAGATCATCCGGCGCTCAATTGCCTGTAGGTCTATGGGAACCATTCCGGCTATCACTAGGGCAGCTTGTGTTGATACCGTGCGATACGAGGATGGCACTCGTAGAGCAGCTATTCTCTGCGCAGACAGTAGTTTTCTAGCTCTGATTTGGGTTTCCAAAGTAGAAGCCCAGATTTCAGATCCATAGAGAAGTATGCTATTTCCAGTCTCCATGAGTAGCTTCCTCTTACTTGGGAGGGGTCCACCAATGTTTGCCATCAGTCTACTTAGTTGGGCTGTTATTCTAGCTGCTCTCGCTGTAGTATATTCTATCTGGTTTGAATAGCTCAGTTTCGAGTCCAGTCTAACCCCAAGGTATTTAATGGATTTCTTCGTGGGAATAACCAAGTCGCCTATGTTGATTTCTATCTCTATTGGAATGTGTCGTTTGGTTTAGAAGCAGCTCCGTCTTATGCATGGCCAGCTGTAGGCCGTGGGATTCCAACCAGTGCTTAGTCCACATCATGACTTGTCGTAATCTGCGTTGGACTTCGTCTGTGTTTCTGCCCCTGATAACTGCTGCGATGTCGTCTGCGTATCCGACTAGGAAAGTCTCCTCCGGCATCTCTATTCTTAAGATTTGATCGTAAGTCGCGTTCCAGAGATCTGGTCCCAATATGGACCCCTGTGTCGCTCCGGAGGTGACCTGCATTCTTCTTGGTCCTTGGTTTGTGTCGTATATCAGCACTCTATTTCTTAGGTAATCCTTAATAACTCTCATCAAATATGCTGGAACGTTGAAAGTTGTATCCAGGGCCTCTATCACATCTGTCCACCTCAGACTGTTGAAGGCGTTTTTTATGTCTAAGGTCGCCAGGAGTATAACCGGTCTCGGGAAATGATTCTCGGTCTGGGCTGCTTCGAATGCATCTACTACTTCCTTAAGAGCTCCTATTGTAGATCTTCCAGGTCGAAATCCGTATTGTCTTGTAGAAAGACCTCCCGAAGTTTTAATGGCCTCGTCAAGCCTAGGCTTTATGAGCCTCTCAAACAATTTGCCCGCAGAGTAAAAAAAAGTCTAATGGATAGCGACCTAATTGACATACATGCCCCACAATCTTTAATTTCATCTCCTAAAAATTTTATATTCGGTATACCATCGGCATGAAGTCGCAGTAGTCTAGTAGGTAGTGTGTTGGCTTATTAGACGTAAGTTTCTCAAAATCTGTCGTTCGCAGTCGACATTAAACTGTAGGTCCCGCCACTCAAGTATAAAATTAAGGCACACAACATTAGTGGTGTGAGAAGCTAGGCCGTAATCTTGACTAAAGGGTTGTAATGGCCAATTATGCATGTATGTATGTATGTATGTATGTATGTATGTATGTATGTATGTATGTATGTATGTATATTCCTTTCAGATATCAGGTATTTTTGCCCAATCTATTACTAGCAATCTGATAGCCGTTAGGTTACCATAAGTAGTTACAGAGATAATCAAAAATTCAATATGTTTTCGAAAAGATCATGTAAACTTGATCCATTAGTGAAAATGTTAAAATCTTTGGGATATGGAATATGATCTCAAGAAACCCTTATCTTAACGGACTAACAGTTTACTTACTTACGATTATCTGGACATATAGGAAGTTGCCGTGGTCTAGTAGGTAGTGTGTTGGCTTATTAGACGAAAGACCCGAGTTCGAATCCCAGGTCAAATATCAAAATGAAAATATGTAAAACTATTTCTTTAGGCGACTTCCTCTCAGTAGATTTCTGGCAAAAAACTCTGAGAGTAAAAAATTGCCATGAAAAGCTTCTCAAAAAATCTGTCGTTCGGAATCGACTTTAAACTGTAGGTCACGCCACTCATGTATAAAATTAACACACACAACATGAGTGGTGTTGAGAAGCTAGGCCGTAATCCTGACTATTTCTCTTGGTCAATACAACTTAAGTTTTGCTTACTAAGAATATTGAGTCGATAAGTTATCGATAAGAAATTAAAATCCTTGAATATGAATGATAATAACTTATCTTTCAAGTTTCTGTCTAGACAATTTTGTTTATTTTTTTTTCCAGATTTATTATCAATTATTTTGCCTATCAGCCCACTGTGCCGTGACATTAAGAAACCAATCAAAAAGGCGAGATAATATTTACACCATAATTGTGTCACACCAACCATTATCCAACGGTGATAATGAAGGCGATGATGATGGTGATGGTGATGCTGTTGAAGACGTGTTTGAAAACGGTGTGCAATTCAATCAATTGCCATACAATTCAATGCTGGACTAAAATATCCTGTTATTATCCTGCTGATGGCGGTCGATGGCCTTCTCTGTAACGGTGTCCCATTGACAGTTTGTTCCTGTTGCTGTTGCCGTTGCTTGTGCTGTGCTGTCAATTATCGATAGTTTCGATTTCTTTTTGCATGTTCAAGACATTTATGGGCGATAATGGCTACTGAAAAAAAACCGTTGAGGGTGAGTGAGTGTTGCTTTAAGAACTTTAAATTGTTGCAGATGAAATTTTCTTTTTGAAGCAGGTGGAGGAGGTAGGGTGGTAGAATGAGAGTGGGAGTGGGTTGTGCTAACAATAATAGGGCAACTGAAACTGTCTAATAAGATGTATAATTTTCATATCAAATATCGTCTTACAATATTATTGTAAATAAAAAATGTTTATGATTTACATTATTTTCCCTTCAATTCAATGTTATTCTGGTAAAGTATAAATAAAATTATACAACAACTCCTGTACAATACGACAAGTATGTACATACATATGTATGCCACTGTATTTATTTGTATTTATTTATGGGTCTTTGGGGATAATTGGATTTTATGTATGATATTTATGCTTAAAGAAACACAACAACAACAACAACAAATATGAAAAATATAACGAATGTATAAACTTATCCTTGAGCTTTTCTTTACTTTTCTTCTGTTTTTGCATATGGAATTTTATATTTTCCTTTATTGGATTTAAAAGGGGATACAATTTGTTGTAAATGCAAGACGAATAAAAAAAACGAAAGAGTTTTTGTAACTGACTGACTGACTACAGAGAGAGATTAGTTTTAAAATCAAATAATACGACTATAATATTATACGAGTACATATATGTATGTATGTACGTTGACGAAATGTGTTTTTTTTCCAAGGAAAAGGAAAAACTCATGCCATACTGTCTAGAACTTTCTTCTAAAAGGCTTTTCTTTTGTACTTTAAAGAAAAGAAAACTAAAGATTAACTTTCTTCAAAAGGGTTAAAAGGTGCATACAAAATATAGAACAAACGAACTATCTGTCATAGCCAAAGAAGATTTTCAATGGCACGGCTAATAGATTTAAATATCGTGGTATTATATACTCTACAACCATCTTAAGCATCTTTTGAACTTAGTGGTGCATATCTGAAACTGTGAACTTATTTTAATGCCCAATACATACGTAATTGGTCATTACAACCCTTTAGTCAAGATTACAACCTAGCTTCTCACATCACTTATCTTGTGTGTGTTAATTTTCATACATGAGTGACGGGACCTACAGTTTAATGTCGTCTCTGAATGACAGATTTTTGAGAAACTTTTCATGGCTTTTCATTGTTTACTTTCAGAGTTTTTGCCAAAAATCTGCTGAGATTTAATGCCCATTACAACTCTTTTAGCTAGGATTATGTCCTAGCTTCTTACACCCTATGTGGTGAAAACTACAATTTTACTTCGACTCCGAAAGATAGATTTGTACATACATATACATATAATTGGTCATTACAACCCTTCAGTCAGGATTACAACCAAGTTTCTCACGCTATTCATGTCGTGTGTGTTAATTTTATACATGAGCGGCGGGAGCTACATTTTAAAGTCGATTACGAGCGACAGATTTATGAGAAACTTTTCATGGCAGTTTCATTTACTCTCAGAGTTTTTGGCAGAAATCTCCTGAGAGGAAGTCGGTGAAGAAATATTTTTTCTTATTTTTGTTTTGATGTCTGACCTGAGCTTTGAACCCTACTAGACTACGATGACTACGATAGATAAGATAAGATAGATTTGCAATTTTATTTATTTTCAGTGTTTGAAAAGGAAAACTTCAAAGGGGAGGTCAAAATTTTAAAGCTGAGGTTTGAACTCACGGTCTTTCATATGTAACAACACGTACTAAGTGATTCCCGAGAAAGTTCGATGGAAATCGAGAAGAATGCATAATAATAACCAAATCGCAGATTCATGGCGGCCAATTGACATCACCATTTCGGTCAATTAGACAACCATCAAATGATTGACGCAATAAAATGATTGTGGCACATTGCACCATGCTATTGAAACCAAATATCGTTTACAGCAATACCATGAAGAGCTGGTACAAAAAATTTGGCTATCATGGTGCGATAGGTGCTTCCATCGATCGTAATGGTTGCGCCGTGCTCATTGTCAAATAAATATGTGCCAATGATGCCTTTGCTCCACAAGCCGCACCAAACAGTCACTCGTAATGGGTGCATTGGCTTCTGTGTGACCACTTGTGGATTTTCTCAGCTCCAAAGACGGCAATTTTACTCATTAACGTACCCACCAAGATGAAAATGAGCTTCAGTCGAAAAGATTATTTTTTTTTTGGGAAAATCGACAACATGAAAAAGAAACGGATGATCATGCTGCTCGAACTCTTGAATCAATTGAATTTTGTAAGGCATCATACCGAGCACTTTTAGCAAAATTCAATCTAAACTGGGACGTGAAATGTTTAATTCTTAAAACCGATATCGAGTTGATGTTGATGGATACTCACGCACACTCTCAGTCACAGCTTCGATATTTTCGAGTGTACGCACTGTATGAGTACACATCAACAATGAAATCAGTTTCACGAACTTTTGCAATAAACTTGCGTATACCGGACACTGTTGGTTCTGCTCTGCGACCAAATTTTGTACGACATTTTTTTGCAATTTCTGTTCAATTGTCTCTGTTTTTGAAATAAATTTCCAAAAAATTCCAACGTTTCTCAAGCGTAAATCGATTCCGACTTGCGGGGCCCACCCGATAGTTGCAGTTTCATGTTCTTAAAGCGGTTGACTGCTGACAGGTGAGTACTACTTCCAAAGAATTTGATTAATCGTTCCTTCAATTGTTCTTTACCCCTTTAAAGCGATAAACAAAGCTCCATCGTTCTTTTTACTTCTCCAAGCGCTGCGAATAACTAGTAACGTAATTCGGTCGCCATAGTCTAGTAGTTAATAGGTTGGCTTGTTAGTCGTAAAGCAACGGTTCAAAGCCCAGGTCGGACATCTCCAGCAAAACAAACAGATTTCTGGCAAAAAATATGAGAGTAAAATAAAAATTGCCATAAAAAGTTTCTCAAAAATTTTTCGTTCAGAGTCGATCTTAAACTCGAGGTTCCGCCAGTCATGTATAAAATTAACCTTCACAACATATGTAAGTGTTGTGAGAAGCTGGGTTTAAATCCTGACTGAAGGATTGTAATGACCAATTACGTATGTATGTATGTGTATAATACTATACAGCAAAGTTTCAACGTAGCGTTTTCTGTTAGTACTCAATGACAACGTCACATTTTGTTCTATTTATACTCCACATATTTTCGGTCTGGCAACTTCGAGAATCTTTTTGTTGATTTGTAACAATTTTTATTTTCTCTTGTACAATCTTTTTTGATCTCTCAGTGTAATTATTATTTGATGTATGTATGTTTGTAATTTAGCCCTTTGGATCAAAAAAAATTAACACAAGTACGTTGTTGAACCCAAGTTCAACGTGTTCTTGGGGTTTAATCGAAGAAGTGCTTGAACTTCTGCATTGAAACCTGACGTGTTAAAAATGCTCTCCGATAGTTGTGATGGATGATTTTAGAGGCATTTAAACCATACATATCTAAAATAGTCGCCGTAGTCTACTAGGTAGTAGGTAGTGTGTTCGCTTATTAGACGTAAAGTTTGGTTTCGAGCCCCAGGTCAGACATCAAAACGAAATATGAAAAAAAATTTCTTCGGCGACTGACTTCCTCTCAGCAGATTTCAGGCAAAAACTCTGGCAGTAAATGAAATTGCCATGAAAAATTTTCTCAAAATCTGTCGATCGGATACGACGTTGAACTGTAGGTCCCGCCACTCAAGCATAAAAAAATTAAAGCACACAACATGAGCGGTGTGAGAAGCTAGGCTGTAATCCTGACTAAAGGGTTGTAATAGCTAATTATGTATGTATGTACATATGTAAATTATGTTCAAATATAATTTTTTTCTTAAAATCTTTAAATTTTTAAACATAAATTCATAAAAATATGAACAAGTCCTTAGAAATAGTTCTGGTCTAGTAAATTAAAATTCTTTGTTGACATACATATGCATACACGTGCCAGTTTACAAAATACATATTTTAAAATTTATTTCAAAAAAGAAATTATTTTGTATTGTTTTCATAGCATATGGACTCACCTTTGCCTACATAATGCCTAAGGGCATTTAACCAAAACTGATTGTCTAATTGTTTATGACATTTCCTTTGATGATGATTATCTTTTTGGAAAAAATCTTACTTTTCCTCTTGTTTTTCGTTTTTTTTCTCTGGATTAATTTTCGGTTTTGTTTTTAGTTCGTTTTACTTCTGCCCCATATTTAAGGGGCAGCTCAGCAGATACATAGAAATATACCTTCTGTACCCAGATTGACCGCAAGTGAAGCATTTTACTTGCTTTTATGGCTTGCCTCTCTGACAAGTTGAAGAGTAACTTTTTTTTTGTATTCATTTGTGCAGGGAGGAGGGGGGAAAAACATGAATTTTTTTCTCATTTTAGTTTCGCGTGTATCAGAATGAGGATGAGGTATTAAGGATTTCAAATTGTGTTGAATGAAACTGTAATAAAAAAAAAACACTGTTTAGTTAAGTAAATTAAATATTCAAGTTAGAAAAGCCATAACAATATTGTTTTTGTTGCTGATGTTGTTGTTTTAAAAATATATTTTATTTCGTTAATTTCAGCAAAAAATAAAAAGTTTTCCTTCAAATTTTCCCTCAATTTAAGTGAAATAAAGTTTTTGAATAGCTGAACAAGGCATACCAGCAAGCATTTGCAGGAGTGTTTCATGCTTTCTCTTTGTTTCTCTATGTCGTCGCTGTGGTCTAGTACGTAGGGGTTTGACTTATAAAACATGAGGACACGTTTCAATTCCTAGTGCAAACATCTCAAACAAAACGAAAAATGATTAGACGTGAAGCCGTGATTTAAACTACAGCACAGGCTTCTCTAATAAAAACGAAATGTGAAATGATAGGTCCTCGGCGACTGCCTTCTCCGCAGATGTCTGGCAAAAGCTCTGAGAGTAAATAAAATTGCCAAGAAAAGTTTCTCAAAAATTCTTTCATTCGAAGTCGATATCAGAGATCAGCAAAGAGTATTCAAAGAGATGAGTAGATTCGAATCATACTCATAATTTCTGGATACTTATATGCATTCATACTTATTTTAATATCATACTCATACTACTCATATTCAAAGTTTGCAGTAGTCATCGTACTCATACTTAACAATATGCATGATGTTGTTGATTTCGTTTCTCCTTTACTTAACATTTACAAGAATCACAAAATGATCATACTTAGGAAGGGTTGTAATGGCCAATTATATATGTGTGTATGTATACGCATCTTTACTTATATTAATATCATACTCATACTACTCATAGTCAAAGTATGAAGTACTCATATTCATAATTAAAAAGGCGCCTGCTGTTGTTGATTTTGACTCTCCTTTACTCAACATTTACAAGAATCACAATATAAGTATAATTCGCATACGAACACTACAATACTCACTAGAAGGTTGTGTGTTTGCTTTGCTTGCTGTCTTTGTCTTTTTCTTTCTTCTTTTTTTGTAAATGCAACAACAACTAAGACTATAAATTTTGATGAATGATTCGCGAGTCACTCGAATCATTTATGAGTATTATAAGTATTTTTCTAAATTTATGAATCTGAATGAGTAGGCGTACGAATCAAACATATTTCGAATGTTATGAGTTTGATGTCAACGTTGTACTCATAATCATTGCAACCTGTACTTACAAATCAATTGTTGTAGTGAGTACGAATGAATCAGAGTACATAGTTGAATTTTAATACGGTTGACTCACTCATACTCAAAATTCATGAGTACTTATGAGAAGAGAATAAACGATTCATTGTTGATCTCTGGTCGACATTAAACTGTAGGTCTTGCCACTCATGAATAAACATTACCACACTTAACATGAGTGGTGTGAGAAACTATGTCGTAATCCTCTGCCTTAAGGTTTGTAATGACCAATTAAGTAAACACAAATTTACAATAACAATACTACATGAAAATATGTACTGCAAAAGATATAAGGAATTACAATAACAAATCAACAGTAAACTTCTAGAAGTTGCCAGAACGTAAATAAACGAATTGTAAATTGAATCAAATCGAATGCTGCCAATAGGGAAGAAGGCGTGAGTGTATTCAATTTATGAAAAGTTAGTTTTTAGTCTATTTATGTTCTAATTATAATTTGTTTTGTCTCGTGAGATTATCTCGCCAACTTTGAAATGTAATGTTCTCCAGCAGATCTGTACTGGATACAGAAATCTGTACTCATCGTTACTAAATACTAAACTAGTATTCCTTTAATTGGTACAATAGTAAAAGGAGAATAATTAGTTAAACAAGTAAACATTGCAGCGAAAATGTTTGCAGGCTATAAAGTATATATGGTGGATGAATGGAAAATATCTGTTGAATTCATAGTAATAATAGCCACCAGAAAAATAAAAGTTTTTCTTTTTACCTTATTATTGTTGTTGTTATTATTATTTTACATACAATATGCTGGGCCCCCATATTTGTATATTTCAAGGGTAGATAAAATGTTTCAATGCTTTTACCTTTTTAATGTGGCAACCAACGGTAAGTTGGCCCTCTTTATTGTCTTGAATTAATAATCTCGTTATACTCGTGCAATACTTTGGTTGATGAATGAAAAACTCTACACTCTACAGGAAGATATGAGAGCCAAATGAATGTTAATCTAACAAATATTTGAAGCACATACATATGCACACACACATTTAAGCATCCATCCATCCATCTGCAGTATAAAACTTCATAGATACGAGATATTTTAAAAATTACAAAAAAAAAAAAAAACAAGTAATAACGGCATCATAATAGTGGCTTTTAAAAACTTTTACTATAAAACTGTACAGTGGTGATGATTTTATGTGAAGCACTGTATAGAAAGCCTTAGTATGGGTTACCAAATTTGATGGTGTTTATACGATCGATTGTTTGGCCGTTGGTACTATGTCACAATTATTGTGTTACTCCCACTGAAAATGGGTTGGAAATTAAAGGGACAGACAGCAGTAATATATTGTTTCGTTTTTAGCTTTTACCAAACATTTACAATATAAGTTCGTATATAGATTGCAAATAAAAATAAATTTGCGTTTAGTTTTAATTACATACATACATACATAATTGGCCATTACAACCCTTCAGTCAGGATTACGGCCTAGTTTCTCAACACCACTCATGTTGTGTGCGTTAATTTTATACATGAATGGCGGTAGTTTTAATTAAAATTCTTTATTATTCGCCATTGTTTACAACCTGATGTAAACAACAACAATTGCTCTTCTTTGTTATTCCTCTGTTTACAACTTTTGTATAAACAATAACAATTACTACACAATTTTTCGACTGATCTTTGTAAGGAAGATTTTCAAACCACGATTACTCTCTTCAAACACACACAAACTTTACACAAGACTGACTGAACTTTTACTAATTAAGTTGCCTGCTTTACCTTGCCTTTTATATGCCAAAGTAAACAGTCTGATGAATGTTCTTGAAGGCGAATGTTCATGACTTAGCCTTCTCTAAATCTGTATAAATAGAAACATCGTTGTCAACATTCATTATTGTTGTTTGTGTATTTTGTTTACATTGATTCTTGTATTGTTGTTTGTAGGATTTTTGTTTACTTGTTTACCATTTATTTATAATGGTGTTTTGTTGTTATATTAAGCAGTACAATAATTTGTAAACAGGTTTGTTTACTGCATTGTTTTGTTTTTGTAGCTTTTTTTTATAACTTTAATATTAACCGATGTAAAAGCAAAACACCAGTATTTAGATTTTTTTCATTTTCGTAACAATATGTCACGTATACGACACTTTTTTCGTAGCTTTGTCAGCGATTTATGAAGAAATAATTTCTTTAGGAATACATAGTCATTACTACCTTGTGTTTGTTGTAGTAACAAATGTTGTTGAGTTTTAAATCTGTTTCAACTTTTTATGCCTTTAATAGAATCTCAAACACTATACTTGGCTTGTTTGCCAGTGTAAATGAATTTAAATTTTCTAACAATTAACAACCACAACAACAACACTTTAGGAAATGATTTTATGATATGCGGGGCAAGATTTTAATTTTTCAGATTCTTTATAAAGTTTCGAAACTGTTTTATGCTACACCAACACAAATATTAGAGACGAAACAGAACTTCAGAAGAACGTTACACTCGTGGTAAATAGTTGGTAATTATTGAAATAAATATACGACTTTTTGTAAAATATTTATAAAATAGAGAGAGAGACGCTCTATATCTATGAAAATAACCAAAAACTAGTCTACAGTTCATTATGGGTAATGAGGTCTGAAGCTGAGGCGATCGTTACTAGAACCTTCAAGCATATTCATGAAGCACATGGAAAATAAAAAGAGAAGAAAATATTTACAGAGACTATCAGTTCTGGATAAAATTAAGTCTTCTTTCTATCACAAATTCTAACCTTTTTCCAATTGTATGGGCTGGGCCATTTACTAATGAATATAATGTCCATGGAGAACATGAAGGATACTGTATACTCTTACGCCATATTCGAAAATTTTAGCAGAGACATACAGTCTTCGGATTCATTGGCAGTGCCAGATCTGCTCCACTTTATTGGCTTTTATGAAAGCCTGTGAGACTCTACAACCAGTCTTACATTTATATACTCCCAACTAATTGTCCCTGAAAGTGATTTCAATTAAGTGTGGATTGTTATCTTAAAAACATAAGCAAAGACATGGACATTAAGTTCAGCTAGTCAGGGGAAATAGAGTGACCTTCTGTTGAATTCCAGTACATGCGGAAATTCATGGTAATGAGCAGGCGAATGAAAACTTTCTGTGGAGCAGAAGGTAATGCTTGGAAGGCCTTACTAAATGAAAAAGAAGGTGCAGACAAACCACACCAATTGGGATTGAGGCAATTTAAACTTTTATTAGATAATTATAATAAAAATCGATTTAAGTGTTACGTCAGATTTTCAAGAAGTAACCGCTGAGACCGGAAACCAGATTTTTGTTCAGGAACTTTAGGCCTAAAAACAATTGTTCAGTATTAAGATCATTTCGAGTTCAATATTTTGATATTTTACGAACTTGAGCGGTAGGAAATACATATGTAGATACGTATCAAGCATAGGTTGGTGCTGACCAGAGATCAGCAATGAGTATTCAAAAAGATGAGTAGATTTGAATCGTACTCACAATTTCTGGATACTTATACGCATACTACTCATATTCAAAGTTTGAAGTACTCATCGTACTCATACTTAATAATACGCATGATATTGTTGATTTTAACTCTCCTTTACTCAACATTTACAAGAATTACAAAATAAGTATGATTCGCATACGAACGCTACAATACTCACTAGAATATTGTGTGTTTGCTTAGCTTGCTGTCTTAGTCTTTGTCTTTTTCTTTCTTCTTTTTTTGTAAATGCAACAACAACTAAGACTGTAATTATTGATGAATGATCCGAATCACTCGAATCATTTATGAGTATTATAAGTATTTTTCTAAATTTATGAATCTGAATGAGTTGGCGTATGAATCAAACATATTTCGAATGGTATGAGTTTGATGTCAACGTTGTACTCATACTCATTGCATTACTGTACTTATAAATCAATGTTGTAGTGAGTATGAATGAATCAGAGTACATAGTTAAATTTCAATACTGTTAGACTCACTTGTACTCGAAATGTCATGAGTACTTATGAGTAGCGAAAAAACTATTCATTTCTGATCTCTGGTGTTGACACCGGCCAGCCATCTTTTTAAATTTAGTCAAGGCAATAGAATTGGAAAAGATATTGCAGGGGTATTCTATAGCTTGAGAGCAATACAACAAATCGTATTTTACATGATAATAACAATAATAATTCATTTTTTTAAGGCCGCTGAATGTAACAGAAATAGCCATAGTCTAGACTAGAACCTGTGGTTCAAAACTTTCTTTAGATATTTCGAACATAACGAAAAAAAAAATTCGGCGAATTCCTCTCAGCAGTCTTTGGACAAAAACTGTGAAATTTTGTGTGTAAAATTGCGTTCGGAGTCGATGTTACGCTAATAATTTCATGAATAAAATTAACACACATAAAATACAGGTAGTGTCAGAATCTAGATCGTAATGCTGACTAAAGGTTTGTAATGAGTACATCACTTTTCCTCTTGAACAATAGTTAAAAAGATTGATTGTCTAAGAATTGCTTAACTCCTCTGAGGATGCCCGTTTTAATGTTCCCGTTTATCTTCTTCTTCAAGACTGGAGCATCTGAGGACTGAAAAATATACTACTAGTCTCCACATTCTTCTCGATCTAATCACTAAGACAACGTGACGAGATTGACCATGCAGCAGCTCTACAGAGCAAATATTAACTAACTTTTTTCCATGGGTGTATAGAGAGCTCATTCTTACTTCAGTTCTTTAATTTTTCGTTTTCTTAGTCATTTCATGTCCTCTTTGTGTTGTGGTAGTTCTTTGATTTGAAGTTTCAGTTTGATGTGGCAAGAAGAGATTATTAGGTATTATTAGAAAACTTAATAAACTCTTAAGCTTAACAATGTACACCAAACACTTTCATTTACACTCACAAAAATAAACTTTTTCTATATAAAATAGGAAAGAAAAAACCAAAACAAAGATGCGGGTGTTAAAAATGGATTAAAATTGTTGTTTTTTTTCGTTTTTTTTAAATCAAAAGTTGACAAACAAAAGGGAAAGTTTCTGATAATCGACCACAAAAGGAAAGTTTTCTTTTATCCATAGTTGTGGTTAATGAAATGCGTCATTTAAGACAAACTTTTTGTACTTTTGAACTACATTTCCTTTGCCACTACAAAAGAACATGGAATAGAAATAAATTGTAGCACAGGGGTTGTTAAAAATATACTTGAAATTTGAATAGAACTTAAAGTTTTCAACAGTCTTAAGTCTTCCTTAAGTATTAAGGAAAATCCGAAATAGATCAACTTTCCAGTAAATACGGGTACCTTTTCCACACTTAACTGGAAGGCTTAAATGATAGTGTCAGCAGAGTGCCGTTTAAGATTTAATAAACAAAATATGGACTGATATCGTATGATTCCCCATTGAAAGTTTAAGTTCTTTAAATGAAAAAAAAAAAAAAAATAATAAAAAAAGATAGCAGGATCACAACGGTCCTCCATACATGCTCTTGTGTGCTCTGGTAATCAGAGCTATCATTTCGACGTAACTTAATAAAAGAGGGCGGTAGACCAGTTATCTCAGATTGGCTTTAAGTTAACCATGGTTTGAGATGCTCATGTTTGGTGGACGTTATGCAAAGGGTAACTGCATTGGACAGCCGCATGCTTGTGCATTCTATTCCGTTCCAACCAATGCATTATTTACATACATACATACCAGAGATCAGCAATGAATCTTTTTTTCGCTACTCATAAGTACTGCTGAAATTTCGAATATGAGTGAGTCAACAGTATTGAAATTCAACTACTCTGATTCATTCGTACTCACTACAACATTGATATATAAGTACAGGCTGCAATGAGTATGAGTACAACGTTGACATCAAACTCATAACATTCGAAATATGTTTAACTCATATGCCTACTCATTCAGTTTCATAAATTTAAAAAAATAGTTATAATACTCATAAATGATTCGAGTGATTTGAATCTTTCATCAAAATTTACAGTCTTAGTTGTTGTTGCATTTACAAAAAAAAGAAGAAAGAGAAAAACAAAGACAGCAAGCAATGCAAGCACACAACCTTCTAGTGAGTATTGTAGTGTTCGTATGCGAATCATACTTATTTTGTGATTCTTGTAAATGTTGAGTAAAGGAGAGACGAAATCCACAATATCATGTGTATTGTTAAGTATAAGTACGATGAGTACTTCAAACTTTGAATAGAGTAGTATGAGTACGATATTAAAATAAATATGAATGCGTATAAGTATCAAAAATTATGAGTATGATTCGAATCTACTCATGTTGTGTGTATTAATTTTATAAATGAGTGGTGGGACCTACAGTTTACAATCGACTCCGAATGGCAGATTTTTCTGAGAAACTTTTCATGGCAATTTTATTTACCCTCTCAGAGGTTTTGCCAGAAATCTGCTGAGAGGAAGTCGCCGAAGAAATATTTTTCGTAATCCGTGGAGATGTCTGATCGGGGGTTTGGCCTGAATCGATAACTGCAAAAAGCTAGACAGTGTAGGCTGCAAGATATATGTTTATTAAGATTTCAGACATAAGAATTTCGGATAGGCTGCCTGACCAATGCAGTATATTTACATTTAAAGCACAGCTAAGTGATTGTTGATTGAAGGAATTTTTTCTCTGAATTTAATTGGACAGTCAGGCTGCAATCCAGTCTCTCACGAATGACATCTCGACGTCCATCTTTGTACATGAATTTCGGGTAATTTCAAATTATCTAACGATAATCTTTTATGGGTTTTTGTAAATTCTGTTCCAGATAAACTGGCCAAAGCTGGTAAAGCACTTCAAATCTCTGTTTCACAACACACTTACTTAATTGCCCATTAACAATCCGATTAACGGATTTCGGCCTGCCTTAACTCATTCTTTTATGCGCCTCTGGTGATGATGACATGGCTTCCTGGATTTGGCCCTTCTAACACAAATAAGTCCTCTTTGCAGTCTTCCGCAAATTCACGAATCCAGTCTCGCCGGAGCATCCTCTTCCATTCGAACGACATGTCCGAGCCAGCGCAGTTAATACGCTGCACAACGTCCATTTCGTTGAGGAGCGCACACAGCTCATTGTTGAATCAGTTGTGGAAATCATCGCCAACTCGCACTGGACCGAATATTTTACGTAGGACTTTTCTCTCGAATACTCTCAAGGCTGCGGCATCAGTACTTAATATACACATACATACACACTCATATTCCTACAGTTAAACTTGGTATTCTGTGCTGGACTGATATGGATAAGAAAAAAACTGATTGCCTTCTTTCCCTATAATAAATGACCATACTTCGCACTATTGTTGCCCTAACAGGCTACTGCGTGTTGGACGGAATGCTAATACGCTTGGCATATCTTCCAATTACTGCGGATGACTGTGTTCACCTTATGTATCAGTAGTGCCTGGCTCTTGCATTGAAGAGGCGAAGTTACTTGACTTCACATTTTTTGTCACCTTTGACTGTAGAAATAAAAATACGTCCTTAAAATAAAGACTACAGCAATGGTGAGATTTATTTTGGAGTCTGAAGGGTTTCTATAGCCACAGTTTGATCCCCGGGAAAAATATTAATGATTGATTAAGTTTCGAAAATAAATGATGGTTTTAGTCATTTGATATGATCGGCTTTATTACGAGCATCTGAATATATTTCGCCAATTCACTCGGGTATGTTGTATTGAATACACTTGGTTTCGTATTCGTAATCCAAATTTCTTCTTCATAATTTTTGGCATTCAAATAATTTGATAGCATGAAACCAATACAATTTTTAAAAACATATGTGGGCAATTCACACAACTTTGTATCGTGTGTTGTTGTATTGAATACATTTGCTTGTTTCTGAACGCTCAATGCTATGCTGTATTGTGTATTTCGTGGCATTCAAATAATTTGATAGCACGAAACCAATACAACTTTTAAAAACATATGAAAAAAATGTGTATAAGTGTATCAGATTTTTATATGAAAATTATCAACAACAATCATACACTGTTGTATGTTCTTCCAACAATACAATGAATACAACAATACAACGGCTTGTGTGAATTGACCAATGAAAAAACTGTGTATAAGTGTATCGGATTTTTACATGAAAATTATCAACAACAAGCATACACTGTTGTATATTCGTCCAACAATACACTCAATACAATAATACAACTGCTTGTGTGAATTGACCAATTACTTATATCGAGTAGATGAAGGAGATAAATTTAGTCGAGTTCTCATAAATTCTAAGATTTTGAATTGTCCCAAATTGTCCGAAATTTGAATTCCTTTCAGATTGAAAACAAGTTAATAAACTATACTTTGGAAGGCATTACGTAAATAAATTTAAAAATCTTTAAGACAATATTGTATACGGATTTCATTTCATATATCTTGTCTTAGCGAAGAAAAACGTTTATAACACGACTAGAATTCAATAAAGGATTTAAGGATTAGCGTAAGATTTTTTTGTCATTCACATAAGGCTTTGAAAGCGTCTTTTTTGTTTGTTTTTGCTTTGTATTTCAACTTGCGACAGGGCTAATGCCTCGTCCTTTTGTTTGATTCGAAGATAGAAAAACGAAATAAAACAGAAGCAACGCATGACATATTGGGCCAAAGAATTGGAGGCATACACACCTGTATACCTATTCTCTGCCACGGGACATATGAGGTATGAGGCAACGAGTATATGGAAGTGCGTATGTGTGTAAAGGAAGTCAAAACGGATATAATGGAATAAAAAAAAAAAAATAAGGAGGAAAAAATGAAGGTAAAATCAGGAAGCCAAACAATAACAACATCAACATCAGGTACCACTAAGGCATAGACGACTTACTTTTAAATTCACCCTTATAGGATACAAGCATGCATACATATTCATATTCACATATATAAACGGCATTTAATGTATGAGAGAGGAAGAAGATATACGAACCATTTTCAATCACATCGCATTCATATACGCATACATAGACGGGAGGTAATATTCAATATTTCAATTCTATTCACTTTATTTTTGTATTTTTTTTTGTTGTTTTTGTTGTTCTTTTTCATTTACTCGATTCAATATTTTACTCGAGGGTATAATAAGCTTTTCATTTTTGTTGTTTACTGTTGTTGTTACAGTTAACGTTTGTATCTCCGCTCATTGCTTGAATCATGTGTGTACCGTGTAAATATATGTATGGCCATTAGACAGTAGCTTAAAAGAATGTCGTCTTTAATTTAAAATGACGTTTAAAATTTAAGTCGACTGGAGTTTCATTTCTGGTTGCTTTAATTTTTAATATTACCAGAGAGTGCTAAGCATTCGTTCGATTCAATAATTAGCACAACTTTTCATTGGTAATAGGGGAATGCATGCGAACTTCCCAAAAAAGTACCCAAAGTTTCCATGTGGACAATTTCTGTCTTAGAAGACGGACAGTTGTGTAAAATTCTTTCTTTTCTTTAGTAGCCTAGTGAATGCCTAGATGTCCAGCAATTTCCAACCAGGGCAACAGCACTAGTAAACACCATCTGAGGCTGTAATATACTGTATACTTGGTAATGCATTAGTCAGTTTATAATTCTGTATGTTGCAGCCATTTGGGCTTAGCTTCTATTAGCGATTTGTTGGAGGAAGATTCGAAAGTTCATCATTTAACAAGGCAACACCATTTCCTAGTCTCTGGTACGTTAGCAGATGCACGTACCAAACTGTCACTTAAAATACTAAGATGTCAGTACAAGAAATATGAGTCTGTGGACCTATCTGTGATATAACGCGCTAAGGAATCAACGACCTTGAATTAATTTGCGTATAGTAGTTGGGGTGAGTACGGCTTTCTGGCACTCACTAAAACTCATGGAAGAAGAATAATCGTTCTTCACAACAGATTTTGTAGGAATTTCAATGACGTCATTTGTCACTGTCTGTTGCATTTGGTGTATGTGAGTGAGATCTCCATATCATTGAATTTCCTACAAAATGTGTTGTGAACAATTTTTTTATTCTTCTTCCATGAGTTTGGAAAAGTCCGTCCTGAAAGTAAGAACCTCCTTTGTAATACATTTGACTCCTTTACATACCTGCCATTAAGCTAAAATGAATGATTTTCCTTTTCACACATTTCGAAAAACAATATTTACGGTTTGATAAACGAATATGAAAGATTGAACGAATGTCTAGTGTAGTGTTTCAAGCGCGAAAATCATGCCTTTCGTTCGCTGTGAAGACTTATTTATGAGGAGTTATTAGGTATGCGCCTCTATATTGATACCGACGAAGATGAAGCCTCATTATGAACCGGCATCATCATCACAATAAAGTTTCCATCAACAACGATGGCGTTTCGTTTATCTTCGATTTCGTTTTTTTTGCTCCTTATGCTGGTATAACCATTGGAAAGATTGCGGTTTCAATCAGTAGTATCGGAGAAGATATTTATGTTTACATGTGTGCAAGTAATTTCCATAATTCCCCCCGACCCTCTCTATTATGGCCCTAAATTATGCCTCTGATGAAAGTTGCTATTGTTTGTTTCTCGCCTTTTTTTTTTTTTGGTTTTGGTTTTACTGTCAAACCTTCAGGCATACAATTTTAAATTGATACGAAATTGAATTGAATTGTTTATTAAATTGTTGGGGTATTGATGATGCTGTCGCTGTTTTTGTTGCTGTTGTTGTTGTACAAAAAACCAAACAAAATATTATGAATTTTCAATTTTATAATACAATATACATACAATAATAACAGTAATAATATATTTTTTTCTACATCTAAAACGTCTATAGGCATCCTTCTACAGAATGATTTTTCCTCTTTAGTTTCCTTTTTTCTTTGTTACGCACGCACACAGTGCATTAAAAAGAAAAAAACTTAAATGCGTAATAGGCCTCAATGTTTATATATGATTATAGTTTAAATTTACATTTGGCTGTGTGCATCTGTGCGCTTGTGTGTGTGTGTGTTTGCTTTATCCTTATTGATATCAGTGTGCTGGAGTTAGTACATGTTCACACTGTGATAATATTGTTATGCTGATTTGAAACAACAACGAAAGGGATTTTCTTCTTTTTTGCTTTTCCAAGCTTATTTGTTTACCATATGAATATAGATGTAGATTGTCTTCTTATAACAGCATGCACAGTGGAGCAAAATTGCTTAATAAGTCCTTCTAGGGTTATGTAAAAAATAATTACTCATCAGACAAGCATCCAAGCCGAATGATATCAAGTCAAGACAAGCCTAATCAAGTCTGGTAAAAACTAGTTAAGTCTAGTCGAGTCTAGTCAAGTCTAGTCAAGTCAAATCCAGTCTAGTCTAGTCAAATCCAGTCTGTTACCTGAGTACACCGGATGAAAACCGGTCGAAATGGCTTTCAGGCTAATGTTGCAGACGCCTCCGTTCCGTTAAATCCGTGGCAGGGCTTCAAGTACGTTCGATTATCGTCGCCATTTAGTTGGTGGTGCAGGTTTAGTTGAGATGACTCCTAATTAGTGTCCGACCTGGCTCTGAACGCAAACTCCCATGAAGATTTGCGTCAACCCTCGCGAGGACCTCACTGATTATCATAGGCACCCTCGGGGTCTTTAAGGGGCAACTGCATACCCGATATGAGATAGCGGCTTGAAGATGGAACCCAAATAGAAAAAATGAATAGAAAAATAACAGAAGTAGAAGAGATGATTCAGGGCGAGGTTGCCTTTATGAGCAGCCCAAAAATCAGGCGATCACCGGTGAAGAAATCCCAAACGGTGGCGAACTCTCAGGGCACATCTGCGAGGAGCACTGGGATTGAGAAAGGTGTCACGACACCTAAACCTGCGCGGGAAGGTGCACAATCGCATGCACTGCAGCCAGTACGTGGAGGAACAGGGGAACCGCTTTTGGGGCACAGTTCCCCGAGACAGGAGTTTATATCCAAGATGAGGAACTCAGAGGAGGAGACCTTTGCTAAGTGCGAAAGTGCTATCCGCAGGATTAGAGCGGCAATGACGAAGGCAAGGAACATCAGTATGGAAGTTCAGAGCGGAGTATCAGAATTAGAGGAGCTCATTGAAGTAATGAGGAGCTACAGAGAAAACTGGAAGACCGCAGAAAAGGAAAAGGAAGCGAGTAAGGCCCTTGAGGGCGCGAGGAAAACCGGGAACGAGTGTGATGTCTCCACACCTGTAAGTTCCCTCAACAAGCGAGGCGCCTCAAGCCCGGCGGAGATCCGCCCGGAAAAGAGGCCGAGAGCAAAACCGGCAGACACGGCACAGCTCAAGGAAACATTAGCTGACGAAGAATGTAAAACAGTTAAGAGCAAGAAATCGACGAGGAAAGAGAAAAAGGAGCGACGAAAAACTGTGAAAGAACGTCCAGAAGCTGTGATCATTCACCCAACCGAGGGGCGCAGCTACGCTGATGTTCTGAGGAACATACGAAGCAACATAAAACCAGAGGAATCGGAGATAGCGATACGCGCCGTCCGGAAGACAAAAACAGGGGCCATTCTGATTGAAATGGGTAAAGGAGGCAAAAGAGACGAGTTCAGGGAGAACCTAAAGAGCGTCCTAAATCAAGAGGCAACCGTGAAGGAGCTTGTACCTACGGTCACTTTGGAGATTCGCGACCTGGATGCCCTCACAACCACCGAGGAAGTTTCGGCAGCGGTACAAAGAGAAGCGGGCGAAATGAATCCGGATATATCCATTCGTCTAACCGAGGCAAACAGTCGGGAACAGAAAAGAGCCTTCGTGACAGCCTCTGCAAGTTGTGCGAATGCGCTTCTGAAACTACAGAGGATCAAAATAGGCTGGACACGCTGCAGAATAACTATCAGAGACGAACCGACACGCTGTTACCGATGCTTTCGAATAGGGCACAGACAGTGGGAATGTGATGGACCGGACAGGTCAAACCTGTGCATGAAATGTGGCGAAAAGGGACATAAGAGAAAGGAGTGCCGAAATGCACCGAAATGTTGCATATGCTCTGAGAAGCCGGGAAAACGTCTGGATCACCTCCCGGGATCGCGGGGCTGTGAGATGAGCTTACGAAAGGCAGCATGAGGATTTTGCAGCTGAATATGAACCGAGGGAAGGTGGCTTTTTCTTTGCTATCGCAAATAGTCAGGGAGCAGGACGTTGACGTAGCCATTATAAGCGAACAGTATGCATCAAAAAATAACGGATTCTGGCTGGGCGATGAAACATCCACAGCAGCCATATGGATACCGGATAACCAGGGTCCCCGACCGAGAAGATCTGGTAGGGGAGATTGTTTCACCTGGGTACAGTTTGATGAGATTACTCTAATGAGTTGTTATTTGTCTCCCAATGACGACGTGGGAACCTTTGAGGAAAAATTGGCCAGAATCGAGGACGCAGTGGCGCGGATCGGCGGCAACCTCATAGTGACAGGCGACTTTAACTCCAGAGCTGTAGAGTGGGGAATGCAGAATACCAACCCAAGAGGCAGGCGAATTGTGGATATGGCAGCTCGAACCGGTCTGGTCTTCGCGAATGAGGGGAGCGTAGCTACCTTCAGACGACCAGGCTGCGAGGGGACTATCCCTGATATAACTATGGTCTCAGAGAGCATGTATCACAGAGTGAGGGACTGGAAGGTCTTGGAAATATATACGGGCAGTGATCACCAGTACATATCGTACACCTTTACTTCAAGGAATAGAGTAGAGGAGGAGAATTCCACCACGAATAGTCGAAGATGGGATGCACGGAAATTGAATGCGAATCGGCTAATTTTAGAAGTGGACAGATTGTGTAGCAGAGTTGAATTCTCGGACGATGCGAGGACGAGAGTAGAACAAACCATGGAGGTAATAAGACGCGGATGTAAAAAGGCAATGCCCTTATTCAGACCCCCGAATATCAGGAAGAAGGCAGTGTATTGGTGGGACGACAACATCGCAGCACTCAGGCGGGAGTGCCTACGACTACGGCGGAGGTACACTAGAGCTAGACCCGACGGACCAGCTGAAGAGGAAATGCGGGCATACAAAGAGGCAAAAAAGTCACTGAAGAAGGCCATAACGCTCAAGAAAAACCAGGCATTCCAAGAACTACGAGATGACGTGAACGTAAACCCTTACGGACTTGGATACAAAATTGTAATGGACAAACTGAACAGGAGGAAACCAATGGAGATTATGGACGAGCGAATAATGAGAAATATAGTGGATACACTATTCCCTACTCATGAACCAGTGAACGAAGGACGACAGAATATGCTCAGTACGGAATTTTTACCATTCACCGCAGAGGAGCTAAAAGTAGCCGCAGCAGGACTAAAACCCGGTAAGGCACCAGGGCCCGACGGCATCCCGCCTGAGGTAATGCGGGAAATTGCCAATCAAAGACCAGAACTCCTACTAGGAATGTACAACGCATGCCTAAAAGAGTGTATTTTCCCCGAAATATGGAAGAAACAACGACTAGTCTTAATAAGCAAGGGAAAGGGCGACCCAGAGGACCCATCCGCCTACAGGCCACTGTGCATGCTGGATACTTCAGGGAAGCTGCTCGAGAGGCTTTTGAAGCCAAGGCTTACAGCTGCTATAGAGAATAGTGGCGGACTGTCGGATAGACAATATGGTTTTCGACCTGGTCGGTCTACAATTGGCGCCCTGAGAGAGGTGACTGAAGCGGCCATGGTCACACAGCGAGGAAATAACTTTTCGAGGCCTGTGCTACTGCTTGCGACTTTGGACGTTAAAAACGCGTTCAATAGTCTTAGATGGAGCGATGTATTAAATACTCTGGAGTACAAATTCTCGGTGCCACACTACATCTTGGCCATGATAAGTAGTTATCTGAGTAACAGACAGCTGGTGTATAACACAAGCTCGGGACCAAAGGTGAAGCTCATAACATCAGGTGCGGCACAAGGATCTATCCTAGGCCCCGACCTATGGAACGTTAACTACGATGGAATCCTGAGAGAGGATATGCCAGAGGGAACCTTTTTGGTTGGATACGCGGATGATATTGCAGCTGTTATTACGGCCAGGAATACGGAAGAGGCACAGCGAAAACTTAGACGTGTCATATTAAGAACAAAAACGTGGTTGGATTCCCACGGCCTAGACCTGGCCATGCATAAAACGGAATTACTACTGATCACTGGTCGTCGTATCCCTTTGCACGTGGACATGAGTATTGGAAACGAGGTAATCAGGACCAAGAGCTCGGTAAAATACCTGGGAATAAGGCTGGATCCCAGGCTGACATTTTCGTACCAGATTCAGTACTCTGCTAACAAAGCCCAGAAGATCGTTGGACAGCTCAGCAGATTAATGGCGAATATTGGAGGACCGCTACCGACGAGAAGGAGACTCCTGATGGAGATCGGAAACAGTATTATGCTCTATGGGAGCGAGATTTGGGCCGAAACGCTAGATGTCAAAAAGCGGGCAAGGTCACTTGTATCGGTACAGAGAACGGCTGCATTGCGTATCACGTCGGCATATCGCACAGTGTCCGCCCCAGCCGTACTTGTGATAGCAGGTACAATCCCTGTGGATCTGCTGGCGGCAGAGCGGATGGAGATATATAGAGCGAAATCGGCTGGAGATCATATAACCGGCCACTTCAGGGAAAACACCGTCTCAAGATGGCAACGACGATGGAACGAGGAAGATAGAGGAAGGTGGACGGCGAGACTTATCCCGGACATAAGGCCATGGATTGGTCGGAAATTTGGAGAGGTAAACTATTACGTTACGCAGATGCTATCGGGTCACGGATATTTTAGGAAATATCTGCACAGGATAGGCAAGACCGCTTCCCCTCACTGTCTTTACGAAGAAGGGGAAGTTATTGATGATGCAGAGCACACGGTTTTCGAATGTGCACGCTGGCAGAGCTATCGCTCTGTACTGACGTCGGAAATCGGAATGATCACGGCCGCTAACATTGTCGGTGTTATGACTTCGAGCAGAGAAAATTGGGCCTCAGTGGCGAATTACGTGGAGCGCATTCTAAGGCTGAAGAAGAGAGACCTTGAGGCTGCAGAACAGGCAGGCACGCCGGCATAATTTATACGGACATATGTGTCAAAGGAAACCGACACGGGATCCTGATCTAAAGGAATAGTGGAGACACGTGAATGTCTCCTCAATTTACGACACGCAATCCGGACGCGGATATGAACACGCAGGGGCCAAATGGCCAAAAGGACTCCACTCCGAAGTAATACCACCGTAGTTCCGGAGTGGGCACAAGTCCACGAGACGAGGGGGGGAGTTTAGTGGGTGAGGGCCCCACACACGGAGGATGTGACGACTTCCTCTATGGTGCGGTTAGGAACATTCACCCCTCCTCGGCGTGAAAAAAAAAAAAAAAAAAAAAAAAAAAAAAAAGTCAAATCCAGTCTAGTCTAGTCTAGCCTAGTCTAGTCTAGTGTAGTCTAGTCAAGTCTAGTCGAGTCTAGTCAAGTCTTGTCAAGTCAAATCCAGTCTAGTCTAGTCTAGTCCAGTCTAGTCTAGTCTACTCCAGCCTAGTCTAGTCTAGTCTAGTGTAGTTTAGTCTACTCTGGTGTAGTCTAGTCTAGTCTAGTCTAGTCAAGTCTAGTCTAGTCTAGTCTAGTTTAGTCTAGTCTAGTCTAGTTTAGTCTAGTCTAGTCTAGTCTAGTCTAGTCTAGTCTAGTCTAGTCTAGTCTAGTCTAGTCTAGTCTAGTCTAGTCTAGTCTAGTCTAGTCTAGTCAAGTCTAGTCTAGTCTAGTGTAGTCTAGTCTAGTGTAGTCTAGTTTAGTCTAGTCTAGTCTAGTCTAGTCAAGTCTAGTCTAGTTTAGTCTAACCTAGTCTAGTGTAGTCAAGCCAAGTCTTGTCAAGTCTAGTCAAGTCTAGTCGAAACTAGTCAAGTCTAGTCTAGTCTAGTCTAGTCAAGTCTAGTCTAGTCTAGTCTAGTCTAGTCTAGTCAAATCTAGTTAGGTCTAGTCAAGTCTAGTTTGATCAATTTTACTGTGACCTTGTCAAACCTACTGTAACCTAGTCAAACCTCTTCAATCCTAGTTAAACCATAGTCAAGTCAAGTTTAATCAAGTATATTGTGACCTAGTAAAACCTTCTCAAACTTAGTCAAGCCATAGTCAAGCTTAATCTATACAAGCCTCCTTAAATTATGACAAATCTAGCTAGGCATAGTTAAGTCTTGTCTAATTTCTTGAAGTCTACTTAGACTTTGTCATATCTGGTTAAACACAGACAAGTTTATACAAGTCCAATGAAATCTAGCCAATTTTAACTAGGCACTGTGTAATCAAAGTTATTAAAATCTTGTTATTAAAATATAAATATGGTAACACTGTATAATATAAACCAGAGTCGTAATCACAATTGCTGTAAATATTTTCTTGTAAATAGTAAATAGCATGTCGTATAATTTTCCTTCTCCACTGTATCGACATATCAAGCGTAAAGGTATTTACATTCTTTGTGTGGTAATCTTCATATTTGATTTGATTTTTTCACATTTTCTTCAGTCATATTTAGCATTTTCATGAGAATCAAGAAAATTTGATTTCAATTGTTTAGAAAATTGACGAACTTCAATGGGCAAGTGGAATGGGTAGGTAGTAAGTGTGGTAAGGGCGTTCCAAGAATAAGAGAAAAGTGAATATTATCACTTCCATGCTTATAAATTGAATATATTTTGGTTTCATTATGAGTTTCAATATTACCCCCCCCCCCACCCCCCATCCCCACGACTACTCGAATGTTGCTTCTATCCCTAGCTTGCATAAGCAAAGCCAGTAACGTTTAGGCTCATATCATAACGTATGAGTATACACGTGCAAAGAGTTAAATTAGATTTACGTAATCGTTTGGAAAATAAATATTTACAGTTTTCCATTTATTTTCATTGTATTATTTGTACAAATGAACAGAATTATAGCAGCAGGAGCAACAACAGCAGTAACAATAACAACCAATTGTTGCCTGTAAAAAGGTATACCAAGAGAGAAGAAGAAAAAAATACAATAAAAAAATAATAAAAAATATGCCTTAAAAAAAGGAGTTAAAGTTGGCATTCTCACTCTTTCTCTCGCGCTCTCTGTATTGCAAAATAATTGAATTTACGACTTGACATTTAAAGTCGGCTTTTAAGTCAATTACAAATATTTTTGCAAATTTTTAGTGGCAACAAATTGTATCTGCCCCCGTTGAATACAATGTAGTATTTGAATCCAATTTGTAAACACATATGCATACATTTGTATGTGAGGGAGGACTATATTTGTGTGTATTGAAAGTGTGTGTCAGTGTATGTGTATGAGTGTTAAAGTGATGTTTAAATTGTTGTTACATGTTTACGTGGCATAATCTTGTGAAATATTTGTGTTTCACTTTCACTTTTTTTATTTTACGCTGGTGTTTGCGAAAGCCTTCCACTTAATGGGATTTTAAGTTTTTATGTGTTAAATGCAAATATTTTTATTCCAATTTAAATAATTTTTTTTGTTTGCATTTTTTATCTCAAAAAACACTATGGGATGCACAGTAAAATATTTGTATGAAACTTCGACTTTATAGCTTCAATGGAGCCCAGTAGAAAATTCATTCGAGTTTATTCGTCTCAAGACAATCCGAGTTGAAGCAAGTCTAAGCTTTACATCTTTTCCATATAAATGCCATGCAAATTCCAGGATAAGTCTTTTTGTGATGAGACAGGTCAATTTAAGTGAAACAAAATAAACTGTAATAAGTCTACTAGAATCAGATGTTTATAGACGATCAAAATACAATTACGCAAAGAGATCAAAAAAAATTGTACATGAAAAAATAATAACTATAACAAATCAACAGTAAAGTTCTAGAAGTTGCCAGACCATAAATAAATGGCGTACAAATAGAGCGAAATGTAACGTTGCCACTGAGTAGTAACAGAAAACGCAACACTGAAACTCAATAGTATTCTACACAGTAAAGCAAAAGCACTGAGTGATAAACTTGATAGCGCTGTGATAGTATCATTTAAATTTAAATAAAAAAGAATTTCATTTCAAATATACAATCCTTGAATACATGCATAATTTTTTGTAGGGCCATTATTACAACTTGCCGTTAAAGTTGGGTTTAGTTAATGGTAACTTTAGCTAAAGTGAACTTTAAAGTCAACTTTAACTTCTTTACGTTATTATAACCTACAGATAAAATAAAGTTAGCTTTTCCAAAAATATGGCAGTACCCAATAAGATAGAAGTGAGTGTTAAGCCAAAGGGAGGATCATCCTGCTTTTAAAGTTAAGTTTATGTTTAAGTTTGCCATATTATATATTATTTTCAATACGGCAACTTCAAATACAACAAAAAGAAAAGAAGCCCGCCGTTGCCAATGCGTTTAAAAAGAACTTGTTTAATTGAGTTGTAAAGGGTGATCTTTTAATAGATATAGGAAAATTAAAAAAAAACACATAAAATTCAGAAAAATGCATGAAATCTTTATTTGAATCGACAGTACGGTCCATATAATTTAATGTTTGAAGATTATTTCATGCAAATGTAGACCGCGACTGCGCCTCAAATGGTCCATCCGCTTAGTCCAATTTTGGCATACTCTTTCCAACATTTCGGCCGGTATCTCACGAATAAATGCTTCAATGTTGTCTTCCAATGCGTCAATTGAAGCGTGCTTGTCTGTATAGACATGAGCTTTCACATAGCCCCACAAAAAATAGTCTAAAGGCGTTAAATCACACGATCTAGGCGGTCAATTGACCGGTCCCGAACGTGAAATAAAATGTTCACCGAACTCGCCTCTCAATAAGTCCATTGTTACAAGTCATGCTCTTGCATTTTGGGCAAAAAGAAAGTTGGATATCATCTGACGGTAGCGCTCACCATTCACAGTTACGTTACGATTCGCAGCATCTTTGAAGAAGTACGGTCCAATGATGCCACCAACCCATAAACCGCACCAAACTGTGACTTTTTCTTGATGCATTGGTAGCTTTTGCAATGCTTCTGGCTGATCTTCACTCCAAAATCGACAATTCTGCTTATTTACGTATCCATTGAGCCAAAAATGAGCTTCGTCGCTGAACACAATTTTTCGATAAAGAAGTGGATCTTCGGCCAACTTTCCAAGAGCCCATTCACCAAAAATTCTGCGTTGCGGTAGGTCGTTCGACTTCAAATCTTGCACCAGCTGTATTTTGAAAGGCTTCACACCTAAATCCTTCCGCAAAATTTTCCACGTTGTTGAGTAACAGAGGCCCAATTGCTGCGAACGGCGACGAATCAATAATTGATGGTCATCATTAACACTGGCCGATACAGCTGCGATATTTTCCTCAGTTCGCACTCTACGTAAGCGTATTGGTGGTTTAATGTCCAACAATGTAAATTTGGTGCGAAATTTAGTCACAATAGCCCGAATAGCCGCTTCAGTGGGTCGATTAAACTGACCATAAAATGGAAGAAGCGCGCGATGAACTTTCTTAACAGAGCACGCATTTTGATAATAAAATTCAATGATTTGCAAGCGTTGTTCGTTTGTAAGACGATTCATATTTAAATTATAGATCAAACTGAAGATGTTTGACAGTGAAACAAAATACGAAACGTGCATGAGCTGTTTAAACCAGTGTTGCCAAAAAGATAATAGCTAACAAATCACCCGTCATTATCGATATTGCTCCGGCACTGCCATATTTTTGAAAAAGTTAACTTTATTTTATCATTAGGTTGTAATAACGAGAAGAAGTTAAAGGTGACTTTAAAGTTCACTTTAACTAAAGTTACCTTTAACTAAATCTAATTTTAACGGCAAGTTGTCATAATGGCCTTAAGAGTTAATAAAATTACCTTGAAAAGTTCTTCAAAAATTTGTCATTCGAAGTCCACTTTGAACTCTTAATCACGCCATGGATAAAATTAACACACATACACACAACATTAGAGATGTGAGAAGATAGGCTGTAGTCCTGTAAGCGAAACTAAAATATTTTAAATATTGTATGAAACTTTTTCATTATCATTTAAAGCACGAATCACATATTTATTCTGAAAATAATTTTTTACATGATAAAACCCCATAACCCTGAAGACTCCTATCGTTCCCAAACGCCTTTCTTTCAGTTTCAGTGCCTGGGATTTTTTTCAACTAACCTTTCAATATTTATTAGGCAAACAAATTGCGCTGGTCTGTATGGTACAATTAATACTCATTTATAAATTGATAAAGAAATGATATAATGAATAGAAAAATTATGAATATGCCAGCAATTTTAATTAGTACAACAACAATATGCTTCACATTATTGAATACATATTCTGCTTGAATTCAATTGAAATTGAAACAAGTTATAGAAATAGTTGGAGTTTATTATTCAATCATAAATTAAATAAATGAATACACAATCAAATACACATACACACACCCAGACATACACAGTCAGAGAAATAGATAGACAGTTTATAGAAATATACAGTTATTTTCCAAGTAATTTATTCCATAAACATTAGTGGCATGCTTCACCGCAAAGCTTAATATGCTGTTATCGATATCAAATAAATACTTACTCCCCCTGTTCTACAATTATCCTGTACATACTTGTACATACATATGTATGTATGTATGTGATGGTGGTGGTAGATTGTCTCATCATTAGTTTTATTTGAATTACAAAATTAAATAGCAAATGCATCTGTATCTGCATCTGCAATAAAATTTGATTTGTTAAGCAATTTTTCTAATTTTTTTCATTTTTTCCAGCAATTTGTGAGTTTTATACGCTAATTTAAGCAAATCAATGTATGAATTGCAACAAAAATTAAAAGAAAAAAAAAAATGGTGGCCATTACCCGTTATAAATATGGGACCCCATTATTTGTGTCTATTTGACCGGAAGTAATACATTTCAATACATTTAACGTATCGCCTATTTGCTTGCTCTGTTCGCATTGTTGCTGTTGCTCAATTAATAATAACGGCATATTTTGCTTTACTCTTCCTTTTTTGTTTTTTTGTTGTTTCTTTACATCTGCTGTCCATGATGATGGGCATAATTGTTGTTGCCTGATTTAGATAAACGTATTGAGAGTAGCCGGATGGTATTTTTGCTTTTTCCATGCGATATGATATTAGAGTTGGAGGCGTTGCAACACATTGTGGTGGCGTGCTAGTGGTCCGTACATGACTGGACATTTGAAAGCTGTTAGCAATTATTGCTGATAGTGATGATAGCAGTTTAACATCCGTTTCCGTTTTGGCTACATTTTGTTCATTTTTTTTTTGCTTTGTGTTCTAAACATAATGAAGAGGTGATGATGATCAATGAGTGTATAGCCCCGTAAGGGAATGTAAATGTTTTGTGCGAATTTTTAATTTCTATTGCAAATCGATGAAATATTTTTTGAAAGAGAGAAGGAGAATATTTTTATGCCTTTGATTTTCTTTATATTGTTGCAAAGCATATTCCTTTTCCTTAACATTTCTTAGTTTTTTTTTCTTACACATTATAAGACATCTTCAATGTTAAGGACTATGCTCATTGAATCCCATTCTCTCCTATTATGTGCTTTGAGGTCATAGATTGCAAATAAAATGAAAAAAAATTTGTGTTTAATTTTAATTAAACATACATACATACATACATAATTGGCCATTGCAATCCTTCAGTCAGGATTACGGCCTAGCTTCTCACACCACTCGTGTTGTGTGCCTTTATTTTATACTTGAGTGGCGGGACCTACAGTTTAACATCATTTTGCCAGGAATCTGCTGAGAGGAAGTCGCCGAGGAAATATTTTTTTTTTTCATATTTCGTTTTGATGTCTGGCCTGGGGCTCGAACACGGGTTTTTCGTCTAATAAGCGAACACACTACCTACTAGACTACGGTGACTACCAGCGACTTAATTAAAATTCTTCATTATTCACACAATTCTGTGTGCCACTGTTCATAACTTTATGTAAACAACAACAATTGCTTTGTTTGTTATTCCTCTGATTACATAACAATAACATGATTTGCATAAACAATAACAATTACTGGATAATTGTTCGACAGATCTCTGTAACGGAGATCTTCAAACCACGAATACTCTCTTCAAACACACCGAGTCTTCACACAAGACTGACTGAACTTAAATAACTCAATCGCCTGCTTTGCCTTGCCTTTTATATGGCAGAGTAAACAGTCTGATGAATGTTCTTGAAGGCGAATGTTCATGACTGCGCCTTCTCGAAATCTCTATAAATTTAAAAATCGTTGCTTACATTCATTATTGTTGTTTGTGTATTTTGTTTACATTTATTCTTGTAGTGTTTGTTGTTGTATTTTTGTTTACTCGTTTACCATTTTTTATGATGGTGTTTGTTGTTGTATTTTTAATAACTTATGTATTTACCATTTCTTATGCTGCTGTTTGTTGTTGTATTTTTTTGTTTATAATTTTAATGTTAAGCGATGTAATGCTATGTTCGCACGAGCCTTCGAATTACTTCGCTCTTTGTTTGAATTACTTATTTGAATTATCATGTTCACACGGTAGTTTTGTAATTCTTTTTTACAGCTCTTCTTCTTTTTATTACTAAATTATTATTAATATTTTTCATACAGCTTCTTCAAAAGCTGCAAATACTTTTCAAAAGGTTTTCCACACACATAGTGGCTTCCTCCGCTAATTTCGCGAATAACTTTCTTATAAATAATACTTTTTTAAAATATTATTCTTGGATTCCATTATTGTTTACAATATTTTTTGTTTATATTTTTTGTGCTTTGACAGTTGGTGATGGCAAAAATACGATAAAATTTAGAGATTACATTGATTTTTAAGTAATCCACAGGGTAATAGAAATTGGAATACACACAATTTGGGCAATTCGCTCACAAAATTTTGTATGACGAATGACGTAATTTAGCACACAATTGGGTGTTGAATTGCGAATGAGAGAGCGAATTACGAAAAATTGCTGCCGTGCGAACATGGCATAATAGCAAAACATCGGTATATAGATTCTTCATTTCCATAACTATACACTTTTTAAAGTATCATAGGATAATATCGTTCATATATTCTTTAAGGGTGAATTAAAGTCTATTACTTACTTATTTTATTTGTCATTACAACCATTCAGTGAGGATTACGACCTAGCTTCTCATTTTAGAAGTCTATTAATCTTTAATATTCATTAATAGATTCCCTCCACAGTTTTATGAGTTTATTCCAGTCTAGCTTGGGCTATAGAAACCTAGAAATTTTACAATCTTTCTTATCCCGTCATGTATAATCCATTCTCTGTCTCAGCACCAGTTTCATCTTGAACTTATCTAATTTCCGCTAGGTGCCATTTTGGTCACATTGTTGTTAGCTTTAGCTAACCTACAAAGAAAGCTATTGTAGAGAGGGTATCGTAGATATTCCCGTTTCATGGACTGTAGAGTGCCCGTATTTTTCAAGTTTCATTTACTGCCATATGTGAAATGTGAAATTATTTCTTTTAATTTTAAATAAAATGCAAGATTTTTTTTCTATTATATTCATTTACATATGTATATCCTATTTCATTTATATCCTATTTTTAATGTACGGTTTCTTTTGATGCTTACTATACATTCTTTATGTACATATGTAATGATTTTAATAACTTTAACTAATTAATTTAAACATAATAACGATAGGCATTTTGAATTTGGTCACATAGCAAAACTATTTGATTTGATTTGTATTCACAAACGTTTTATCACTCTTTTTAAATTTTGAATGGTTTCCATTTCCTCTTGTAATTACTACCACAAAAGCCACTACAACTGCAAATCCGATTTGTAATGTTACAATAATACACATACACATATTCATTTATCTATACATACTTACATACATATGTATAATTTATACACATATACACTCATACTTCAGAGATAACCAACAAGGATACCATATACTCCATACAATAGGTTTGTTTGCTGATGTGTGTTTTTGTGGATCCACATTTGTTTTGAAATGATAACTCAACACCCAGTCAGTCAGCCAGCCACTCGCTCTCATTCGCGCTCACCTGATGACATTCACATACAAATTTTGTATAAAATTTTCTGCACGATTTACTGCGATTTACTGCTTTGCAATTATTTTAAATATTTTCGTTGGGAAATTTCTGAGTTTGAGGTTTGAAATTTCAAAGCCCCTTTGGCAAATTGCACATTTAATGCTTCATTTCATAATCATTAATATTATTATTATGATTATTTAATAAAACATAGCAACAACAACAACAATAATAATAATGGCAGAAAAAAATAAAATTTAAATAGAATATGACCATCATAAAATTCAATAGAATACCCAACTACAACAACAACAACTGCAGCAGCAGCAGTAATAGAAAAAAAATTCTTGCATTTTATTTGAAATTAAAGGAATTAATTTCACATCCATATGGCAGTAAATGAAACGTGAAAAAAACATGGGCATTCTATACTACAGTCCATTAAAAACGAATATATACGATACCCTATACGATAGCTTTCTTTGTAGGTTAACTGACGCTAACTACAATGTAATCAAGGTAGTTGAAATCGATTGACATTGTTACGTTTTTAACCTTTTAAAAACGTTTAAAATATGTGTTCGTAGATTTCAAATAAAATAAATTTGTATTTAGTTTTAATTAAAATTCGTTATTCTTCGCACAATTCTATGTGTCATTGTCCACAACTTGATGTAAACAACAACAATTGCTTTTCTTTGTTGTTCCTCTGCTTATACCATTTGCATAAACAATATAAATTACTAGACAATAGTTCGACTGATCTTTGATCAAACCTTGATTGCTCTCTTCAAACACACCTCATCTTCCAACAAGACTGACTTAACTTTCATTTCCTGTTTTGCCTTGTCTTTTATGTGGCAGGGTAAACAGGTTCTTGAAGGCGAATGTTCGTGTCTTCCAGTTCTAGAGATCTCTACAAATGTAAACATTGTTGTTTTATTTTTGTTGTTTGTGTATTTTGTTTACATTTATTCCTGTAGTGTTTGTTGTTGTGTTGTTGTGTTTTTGTTTACTTGTTTATCATTTTTTTATGCTGGTGTTTATTGGATTCAAATTTGATGCTCCTTTGCAGTTTGTGACAACTTTTACGCTGATATATACAGCTAGCGCTTACACTGATATGGGTTTCTGGAAACGGGAGCATAGAATATAACAAAAAAGCCGATGCGCTTGCAAAAGCTGGCAAATTCCATTAAATTCATACAAGATATTGGCTTTCCTTTACAGAGAAGTAAGCTTTTGGTCTTACATAAGCTTCATTCTTTTGCAAAGGACAGATGCGATAGTGAACCCAGACTTGACAGATCTGATTCGATATGGATATATGCAGAATAAAAATCGTATCAGATTCCATCTCAAGAGCTTCATAGCATTTATAATATGGCATTGGCTTCTAGGTGTACGAGTACATGCCCGAAAACTGGAAGTATCTCAGTACGACTTCAGCAAAAGGAAAAAGAAGAGACCACAGAATATCTTCTCTGCCATTGTATGGCACATTACCGGAACCAAGAAGAAAATTTTTGGTCACCCAGAACATATTTTACAGAAGGCGATTTGAATCAAATTCGAGGAGTAGTAATTATTCACAGAAATTGATACTATCAGAAATCTGCTGAAAGGATATCGCAAAAGAATATGTTGTTAGAACCGTGGACTTACGTCTAATAAGACAATACACTACCTACTACACTACGAAGACTTCGCTTAATACCTCTCACTAACTTGGATTTACTCTTCTCGTGATTGAAAACGTTAAGATATGCACTTTTATTGAGTCAATATTCGATTTATTGAGTACAATATTTTAAGTGTTCAGACATAACAATATACGCAGTTAAGCTGCTTACTCAATATTCATTTGACAGCTGGTGAACAAAACAGCTGGTTGTTTCAACAATATTGTTTTTATTTTGTTGCTTTTTTTTTTGTTTGTCATTGTTGACATTTGAGTTGCCAAATATCAACAGAAAGTGTTCGGATAATTGTAAAATGCGCATTGAACATACTTACGACAGTACTGCATTTTAAGTTTTACTCAATATTATAACAATTTGCGTATTAATTGATACTTTATATGCAATATTGTGCTCAATAATGGCTTTTATTGCGATTTACGCAATAAAGGTGCATATCTGAACAGCTTATTAGACTTTCGTTTCGCAAAAAGTATTCCTGAGCAGTACTTTTAAATACTTTTAAAAATGATAGAAAATATTTAGGACAAACTTTCATTTCATTTTCATTTATTTGTTTATTCAATTCCTGTACAACAAGATTTAATCTTATATTTAAAGTACAAGAGAGAAGTGTTCATAAACAACATTTGGAGATCAAACTTTTCTAATGAATAAAGTAAAAGAGAAGAAAAAGTAATGATAATAATAATAACAATAGTAATAAATCATGCATAATTTAAAAAATTGAACAAAATTTTAAAATACTACGGTGCAAAAAACTCAAATAAAAATTTCCTAAAACTAGTTGCGTTGCTATTAAGTTGCTGAGAATGTGGAAGACAATTCCAAAGCCGTGCAGCATGAATGAAAAAATGCCATTCAGATACAAGGTAACGATGTAGGGGAATTATGATCCTTTTACCCCTAAGTGATCTAGCAAATCTTATTTTATCGCTAAGATATCCTGGAGATTCTGAATAAATAATCCTATGCAGAAGTAATAATACACGGATGCTCAAAAGATTGTCAAACGATACACCATAAAGCCTCAGAGAAAAACGGGACACATGGTCATATCTTCTTAAACCATAGACATATCTCACAATATTATTGAATAAGACGTTGAGCTTCTCCTTGCTAACGGAATCGCAACTTGCAAAAAGTTCACAGCCGTACATTAAACCAGGAAGAAGATAACATTTTGCAATCAACCGTCTTATATTCAAAGGCGTAAAGTATTGTGTCGACCAAAGACACCTCAACTTCATATAAGTTTGCCCTACGAGTGTGTTAACATGATTTGTCCATGTAAGACTGGCATTAAAAGTCAACCCAAGGTTTTTGGCAGCATTCACAATCTTGATCTTCTCCCCGTTCATCAAGATATCGAGACCGATATTGGAATCAAGCGTCCTCCTACGAATAACCATGCACTTAGACTTATGAGGGTTTAAGCGGAGGCCATTTGCCTTGGCCCAATGATATATTCGATCCAAGTCATCTGAATTCTGCAGTGCTGAAGTTGGCTTGGCAGATCGTTGATATACATTGCAAAAAGAAGTGGTCCAAGAAGTGAACCTTGAGGCACGCCTCTATTTAAATTCAAGGCAGAAGACTGGGCATTTACCGAATGAACAAATTGTGAACGATTTGAAAGATATGATGATAAAAGCCGTGTCGAAGCTCCAGAGAAGTTAAAAAAGTGCACAAGCTTCATGGAAAGCATGCCGTGATCAACCGTGTCGAAGGCTTTTGAATGATCAAGGAGGACCAAGAAATTAAATTTACCTTCATCCAGTTCATGTCGTATATTTTCAGATACATCCAAAAGCGCAGAAACACAGCTATGGTTCCTGCGAAAACCTGATTGTTTCTCGGTTAACAACTTATTAGCATCAATATATGATGCCATTTGAGAGTTAAGAATTTTTTCCAGGACCTTGGATAGGTAGCACAGAATAGCTATTGGTCGGAATTCGGTATCATTCTTCGGTATTGGCAATATTTTCGCACATTTCCACCATAATGGAAAAGTACTAGTAGTAATTATGCTATTGAATATATATGTTATATATGGCAGAAGTACAGGCAGCAATATTTTTATAAATCTCGGGTGCATATTGTCACAGCCTACCGCATTTGATCTGATTGCATTGATACATAAAAGGACGCCAGTCTGATTCACACAAGAGAATTGAAAATTACCAGTATCAATATCATTAGAACCCAAGTTTGAAAACCTGTAAAAACTATTATCGACTGGCACCATAAGTAAGTTCATGAAATCCCTGTTGATCTCCTCAACATCTAACTGGTGGCTTCCCATATCCGTTCTACCAATACCAATTTCCTTAATGTATTTCCATGTTTGTCTAGAATCAACGGCAGTACTAAAACGCCTAGCATAGTACTCAGTTTTTGCAGTCCTGATACTGGTATTCACATTTTTTCTAGCAGTTTTAAATTCTTCTTTCAGCTCTGGGGTTCTAAAACGCTTCCACATAGAATACGCAATATCCCTCTTACGAATAAGAGATTTTATACGAGCGGAAAACCATGGTTTTGTCCCAGGAAGTATTGTTCTCGATCTCACAGGAACTGCCAAATCATAAAGGCGCTGTACATTATTCTCGAGAAATGATGTTCATCGACAGAAGTCATGTAATATATACGAGCCCAATCAGTAACTTTGGTAAGCAATCTAGTTTTTTTTTAAGGTAAACATTTCAAATTGTTCTCTTTTAGTACCATGAACTCTGCAATTCTGTAAAATATCTGTTCCAAAACAATTCATTGCATGAACAGTAGTAACCCTCCAAGTGTCGGTCGTACTCTGATATCCTTTCAATTAATACGATGTTAAACTGCTTTGGTTTCATTTTGTTTGTTTGAAAAACTTCTAATTGTCCTTAAACGTTGTTTGTTTCTGTCTTAGTTCTGCATTCCTGGCAAACTTTAAGATTTAGTTGAAAGGAATATAAAAACAAATACAAACAACAATAAAATACGATTTAAATTTATTTACTTTTGTGATAAAAACAACTTTAGTTTCGTTGCCAACAGATGTGTCTCACAGTTTAAATAATAAAATTCTTTCAAAAACAACAAAAAAAGAAAGAAGAAGTTGAGAAAATAATATTTTTCTTGTTAATGTCCTTGCAACAATGATTACAAATAAAAGTCCTGTTGTATTTGAGTTCGAATCGAAGCAACTGTTGCTGATGCTTTTGCTTGTTTTACTTCTTCCATCTCTCATCTGTCCTCTGCTGCCATTATTATTTTGTAAATTTAGTTGCTTGTCTATGGGAAAATAAATAATAAATACAACACAAGAAGAAGTGCTACGGATAGTGGTGGCAGTAGCAAGCAACAACTCTATTTGGCATGATTCCAAAGTTTTCTTTTTTTGGGGTACTTTATTGTCACATACTAAGGGGGTCTGTGTACTGAGTTAAAGCAACAGTTTCTTGCTTTGAGCTGCTACTGCCACTGTCACTGTCACTGCCACTCTTCCCCCAGCTAGAGCTACAGCTACTACAGCTCAAGTCTCTATTGTCAACAATTGTGTATTTTATGTGAGTGAGTGTTGCACAAATACAAAATGCCATCGTATAACCATACCATCGTAATGCTACTTGCTTCTCATACTTGTGCTCATTATGAACAACAAGTTGTTGCTTCTAAAGTACCATAGACTTGGAACAGAGAGTGCTATTTCTGTCTGTTTGTTCGTGTATCTCTGTCGACTTATATAACTCTCTGTTGTTTTTGTATCCACTTGCAACAATTATAATTCCTTTTAGCAAATAAAACAATGGAAAAACACAAAAAACTTTAACTATTAAGTGTTGAAAACCAACAAAAAAAAAAAACAAGAAAGAAAGGAAAACTTTAAAATAAAATGTTGATACAACACCAGAACCAGAACCAGAAACAACTGCAACTTGTTGCATTTAATTTATTTACTTTGAATGGAAAAATAATTTCAAAAGATTAATTTACCACAGAATGTGGGGTGGAGGGGGGTTGCAAAAGAATATTGTTTTGTTGGCATACTTTTGAATCCGAGGGTGGGCCTCGACTCATGTGTTGATAACGAACTCCGTGCACATGATATCAAGCTAAGCACAGAGTTCACGCTAGTTTACGCTGTTGCATCTCCAACTTTGTTTTTAATATTTAATAACGGCACCTCGACTGACATGTTAGTGTCGCCCTAACCCGGTAGTTATAGATGGTATTGCTACACATGATTTCAAGCTTAAATTCGAAGTACCCAAATAGGAAAAGCTTCTGTTGAGCGACCAATCCACAATCCATAATTTTCCTGGTCATTTATTAGACAAGAGCACAACACAATGTAATAGCGATAGCACTTGTACTCATTCTCAAGAGTTTTTGCTAGAAACTGTTGACAGGAAATCGCACAAGAAATATTTCTTCAATATTTCACTTACTGCTTAATATAACAACAAACACCAGCATAAAAAAATGCTGTAAACAAGTAAACAAAAAAGTAAAAAATATACAAACAACACTACAACAACGATGTTTACATGGACATTCGCCTTCAAAAACATTCATCAGAGCAGGTGACTGAGTTAATGAAGTTCAGTGTGAAGATGCGGTGTGTTTGAAGACAGTGTTCGTGGTTTGAAGATTTCCGCTACAAAGGTCTGTCGAATAATTGTCTAGTAATTGTTATTGTTTATGCAAAGGCTGTAAACAGCTATTATGTGAGTCATATACAAACTTTTCACTTTCAATTCTCCTAAATAGTCGTTGTAAGCTTTCCTTTTTGTCCTTTGCCTGGAACACGCAGTTATTTTTTAACAAGCTGTAAAGTGCTTGAAAGTCTCAGTTGGCGCAGCATTTTCACCCCGATATCCGATGATGAAATCCATTCTGAACCAGTATTTCGTCAGAAATCCGTTCAGAATGCTATTTTGAAACATCATATTTGTTACAGTTCAGTTGCCTTTGCACCTGACCAGCAGTCAACATCATTGTGCATGCAATTGCTGTAGCACTCAAAATTCTCTCTCGATTATGTCGGACCTGTGTAAAATTTGTTTCGACATTCCACTTGTAACTTGATAAGCACATCTCAGTAGTTAGACCTTCATGACATTACGTTCTTCGGCAAATCTGCCGCTCTCAAAATGTAAGTGTTTCATGCTTCAAGTTCATCTATGCATTTAAGGCACATTGCTGTCTTGAAACGGTGCAGGTAGTATCGGGATATTGCACATTAGATTTTCACAAATGGCTTCTATTGAGGTTGCCTAAAGTATGACCACCAATATCTGGCATGAGAGGTTATCTGAACACTGATGGCATGCATCATGCACTGCTTTTTTTTTGTTATCGCGTACAGTCGTGATGGATTGTATTCGAGCAAAATTCAGGGCTGATTAGATGATTCAAAGATTCTGCATGTGCTAATAAGATGGCAGCTTTAGGACCATTGTGGTCTACCAATAGCCACAGAGTTCAGTATTCACTCACGCTAGTGTACGTGACTATTTGTCGTTTTCTAAGTAGAAAGTGGAATATACTATGAACAGGATGTAGACCAAAGATCAGCAATTAGAATTAAAGAAGATGAGTAGATTCCAATCATACTCATAATTTCTGATACTTATATGCATTCATACTTATTTTAATATCATACTCATACTACTCATATTCAAAGTTTGAAGTAGTCGTCGTACTCATACTTAACAATACGCATCATATTCTCCTTTTCTCATATGTATACACGAAACACAAACTAAGTATGATTTGCTTACGAACACTACAATACTCACTGGAAGGTTGTGTGTTTGCTTCTCTTGTTGTCTTAGTCTTTTTTTCTTCTTTGCTTGTAAATGCAACAACAACTAAGACTGTAAGTTTTGATGAACGATTCGAGTCACTCGAATCATTTATGAGTACTTATAAGTATTTTTCTAAATTTATGAATCTGAATGAGAAGGCTGGCTTATGAATCAAACCTATTTCGAATGGTATGAGTTTGATGTCAACGTTGTATTCACACTCATTGCAACCTGTACTTATAAATCAATGTTGCAGTGAGTACGAATGAATCAGAGTACATAGTTGAATTTCAATACTGTTGACTCACTCATATTTAAAATTACATGAGTACTTTTGAGCAGCGAATAAACGATTCATTGCTGATCTCTGATGTAGACCATCTTCCTCTGTAGTTGGCCTGCACTTGGCGAATTCACCGATGTGGCATTAATTGTGATGTAATCCAGGGCTTCTTCAATGATTTACAATCTTAGTATTTTTTTTTTATTTTTTATTATTTTTTTTTTTTTTTTTTTTTTTTATAAATCAGTTGTATAAAATAACTTAAAGTAGCATATAAAGAGATATGGCAATTTTTACCTTACATCTATAACTTACATCTATATACTTAATTTAAGACGCAATTATTAAAATAATGTAAGACGCATGGGAAAGGAAAATATGTTATAAAAAAAAACCTTCATAAGAGTATACAAAAAGGTATAAAGTAATATTTATACTTTAAAGAAAAGACGGATATATTACATTTCGGACCTATGTATATAGGTTCGAGATGTAAATATTACCAGAATTATTACAACGAGCTTGAAATTTGTTTGTTATAAAATGAATACGATTTAAAATATATTCTACATTGCATAAATTATGCAATCTTCTTGTAGAATAATGCCAAGGTAATCTCATCACCATTTTTAGTAATTTGTTCTGACATATTTGAATTTTATTTATGTGTGCTTTAGCACAGCATCCCCAGACGGGGCAAGCGTATAAGGCAATTGCCTGAAATACTGTTTTAACGATAGTAATTTTGTTGCATGTATTTAGTTCTGATCTTCTGTTGATTAAAGGATATAACATTTTAATAGCCAAGTTAAACTTGGTAATTATGTGAGCAGTGTGCTTATTAAAAGTTAAGGTTCGGTCCAGAACAACTCCTAAATATCTAACATTATTAGACCATGGAATTTCTGTACCGTTCATAATAATATTTGAATTAGGAAGATTACGAAGACTTCTTTTTCTAGTGAAAAAGATTGCCTGTGATTTTTCCGCATTTATTTTAATTTTCCATTTAACAAAATAGTCAAATAGCACATTTAGAGCAATCTGCATGTTATCCATTATATCCTGTGGCGAAACTCCAGAAGAATATATTGCGGTATCATCCGCATAAAAGGCATAATTACAAACATTAATTTTGGGAACATCAGCACAGTAAAGAATATATAACAGTGGCCCTAACACAGAGCCCTGTGGTACTCCTGCATCAATATTATAAACTTCAGAAGAAGTAGAGTTTACATAAATAACGAATCGCCTATTTGTCAGAAAACTTTTTACAATATTAATAAGATATCCTGGAAACCAAAATGTTATTAGTTTATAAAGAAGACCTTGATGCCACACTATGTCAAAAGCTTTTTCGACATCTAATAAAACCATAGCTATTGACTTTCGGTTTCTAAATTCCTGTTTTACAAAAGTTGTAATGCGTTTGATTTGCTGGGTTGTGTTGTGAGAGGGGCGAAAGCCAAATTGTTCTTGAGGTATAATATTTCTATCCTCCATGACAATGCTTAATTTTTCCTTAATAATTTTTTCAAATAACTTTCCAATTCCGCTTAGAAGGCTTATCGGACGATAGCTTCGAGTCTCATTATTAGGTTTACCTGGCTTTAATATTGGCACAACCCTTGCGGTGCGCCAGGCCGTAGGGAAATATTGAAACTTAAGGCAGGAATTAAATATAAAAGTTAAGTGCTTAACTCCAGAATCAGGAAGATTTTTAAGAAATTCATTTCTAATGTTATCCATACCACAAGATTTTCTGGGTTTAAGAGTTTTTAAAATACCTTTAACAACATTTTCAGAAATCCTTTCTGGTTCTGGAGTCAAGTGAGGAACTGAATTATTATAGTTTAAGGTATCACGTACAACCTGAACAAGACAACCTAAACTATCAGATATGTGATGATTTTGGCAAAAGGTCTCCCCAAAAGCATTCGCTTTTTCAAGGTCTGTAGTTAAATTATGGTTTCCATTCTTTAAGGCAGGGATATTAGATACTTTCTTTCTTAAAATTTTTGCTATATTCCAGAAAGGCTTGGAGCGATTGTCTAACCTGCTTAATGTGTCGTTCCATTTTTTGTTTCTATATCTCCAAATTGAGGATTTGACAACCTTATCGTAATACCTGTATTCTTGGAGGTCTGACATATATCTATACCTTTGCCATTGTCGTCTAAAGTAATTTCTCACCCTTATAAGGTCAATAATTTCATGAGGTAGTTTAATAAAGTTGAAATCAGTTTGACGATGAATGGGCGTACAAGTCTCTACAGATCTAACAATAGCATCAGAAAATGTTTGCACATTACGATAAATTTCCGACACATTATTTATTTCATTCACTTCAGTACTAGTGTTAGCTAGTACTGAATCAATAATTTCTGAATATCTTCTCCAGTTTGTTTTGTTATAATTATATTTTATATTTTCTTGTTCCCGGTAAGAAGCGTTTAATGAGAACAGTACAGGGAAATGATCTGAGGAAAGTGCATCTAGCACATTTGGTTGGGATATATAATTTGGAATATTAGTGAGAATAATATCAATAGTAGACGGTCTCGCTCTAGAAGAAGTTGGAATATGAGTAGGATCATTTGGATACATGATGGTAAACGGAATATTCACAGTTAAATCGTTAAGTAGATTACCGTACACGTTCGCTCTCGAACATCCCCAGTTTCGGTGTTTACTGTTAAGATCACCACAAAAAATATACTTTCCTCTAATACTGAGCAATTTTCGAATATCTCTTCTGTAAAGCGGCAGTAAATCAGAAGTTCTTCCACTAACAGGAAAGTATACACAAAATAGTTTGAGAGAAATTTGGTCGAAGTCAATACTGATTCCTATATTTTCTATAACTTTAGTCTTCATAGGCTCTAACTGTTGGTATTTAATTTTCTTTTTTATCACAATTGCTACTCCCCCACCTTGCCTATTTGGTCGGTCTACACGCAGAACATTAAACATTGGATGAGAAAACCTTATTCTTTCATTCAACCAGGTTTCGTTTACCAAACAAATATCAATATTTTTGTGAATTAAAAAATTAAAAAACTCAATTATTTTACCGCAGATACTTCTTGCGTTCCAATACATTATTTTAACTTGCGTATTCATTATTTAAAATTAGAATATAAATACTTAATGGTTAATTCTGCCATTACATTAAATTGTTGCTCTTTATTTGAACAATCTCTTAATTTTGTAATCATTTCCATCGAGAGTTGAGTTAATTCTGACATTGTAAACAAATCATTGTCATTGTTTTTATTGTTATGCAAATTTTGAGATGCGTGAAATGAGTAAGTCCTATTTATAGGAGAGTTATTAGCCACATTAGTTGAGTTATTCCTATTGTTTGGAGAAAATTGTGTCGTACTAGGTGAGTGGTTTGCTAGTTGAACATGTCTATTCTGGTTAGGCAAAAGAGGAAATTGAGCTTCATTATATGCAAACTGTTTATTGTTATAAGAGCGAGAAATATTTCGATTACTCAACTTTTTACTCGTAAACTTGCTCCTAATGTTTAAGTATAGCTCTCTATTTGGACAAGACCGATCATAAGAGTAATGATTTCCATTGCAGTTGGCACATTTTGTAACGTTTACGTTGCAATCATCTGTTTTGTGCTTTCCAGCGCAGCGAGCACATCTTACGCCAACAAAATAACCTTTTTCACCACGTCCCAACATTTGACATTTATGACATTGAACAACTCTGTTTTTGCCTTTTCTTTTGTACTCCCATCTTACGATTGTACGAAAAATGCATTTATGATCTCTCTTGAGATCATTTAATTTGATAGAGCCATTCTCGAATGAAACAATGTAAATTGTTTCTGTAAAATTATCATACGATTTGTCTACTCTCTTGACACAAGTAACCTTCAAATTTCTCAAGGTCAACTCAACTTTTAATTCGTGTTCAGTTTTATTTTCTAAACCAAACAAAACCACCTTAAATACACGTTCACTTTTTTGATCGTGGGTAAAATATTGACAGTTGTTTACACTCAAAATAGTTTTTACCATACCGTATGATGCCAGTGTTTCACAAAATATTTTAGTTCCAATAGACATTCGTTTAAGACGGTAATTGACAATACCTTTAGCTGATAGCAGCTTATGAATAAAGTCTCCAGTTTGTGCTAAGACTTTTATTGGAGGTATATGAACCTTAACAACTTTTTCAACCGCTTTCTCCCCATCATCTGAGTCCATATCATCGCCATCATTATCAACGGCTTGTAAAGGGGTCCAATAAGTACCCCTCTTGCGCTTAGACATTAAGTTTATATTAATAATCAAACTGAGAGAGAGAATATACGTGTGCTTTGTTCAAAAGTTACTAAAGAACAGACACACAATCTTAGTAAACGATGGTTATCATACTGTAATTCATTACAAAAATATGGGCACATAGGAAACCGTTTGGGGATTCATCATCTGTTGAATTCATAAATTAATTCACTTAGCAAGGTCCAAAACCATTCTTATCTACTGAAATTCATTAGCAAGATTACAAGGCCACAATTTATGGTTTGATGTTTCATGAGAAAACATTTCTAAATCTTTATTAAAATGGTTTCCAATTCTATAATGCTGCTCACTTCCGTTTCCTGCATCTTGCCAGAAAGTCAGTCACACAATCAAAAAATCAAAAAGTTAATGTGATTACGGTAACAGTAACAGCGACAATAAAGCAACAGGAATTCTTATTGTCATTCTGAGCTAATAAATCGAGTTAAAAAAGTAAATGAGTTTAAACGGAAATAAATTCTGTAAAATATGTATGAAAGCAAGGATCCGAAAGCTAATGAGTAAATGAATGAATGACTGAATGACTGAAGCAATGACTAAATGAATGAGTAAATGAATGGATGAAACTGATTTTTCGCTTATTCGCTGTGTCTTTTATAATTAAAATGGTGGAAACATTTTTCCACATCATTTAATAAGAAAAAGTGGATAAAATGGATGATAAAATCTAACAAACCATGACATAATGAGAGGCAAGACATATGACAACCATTTAAATGCTTTGATTTACCCTTGAATGATACACAGCCACCGCTACATGCAAGGAGTACGAGTACGAGTATAAGGAATTTAACGATTTTATGATTTTCTAATAAGAGAGCGTGTGTTGTAGAAACTTAAATGTGTATGTGTGACGGAGCAAGAATGTGGAAAACATCATTGGTTTTTCAGAATTACTTGGAATTATTAAAGTTTTGAAGTTTAAATATAATTTAAAGATTTTAAATTTAATCCAATTTTTAGGAGATTCAATCCATATTTACTCATTGAAACTAAGCGCCCTCTAGACTTAATATATTGTTACATTTTTACCCTTTTAATGAGCTCGTAGATTGCAAATAAAATAAAAATAAACTTGTTTTTACTCTTAACTAAATTCTTCATTATTCGAACATTTCGGTGTGACACTGTTCACAGCTTTATGTAAACAACAACAATTGCTTTGATTGTTATTCCTCCGTTTACACACTTTGCATTACAAATAACAATTACTATACAATTATTCAACAGATTTTTGTAACGGAGATCTTCAAACCACGAATACTCTCTTCAAATACACCGTGTCTTCACAAAGGCTGACTGAACTTCACTACAACGTTGCCTTTTTATTCTGCCTTTTATATGGCAAAGTAAACAGTCTGATGCATGTTCTTAAAAGCAAATGTTCATGTGCTTCGCCTTCTCGAAATCTCTATAAAAACATCGTTGTTTACATTTATTCTTGTAGTGCTTGTTTGTGTATTTTGCTTACATTTATTCTTGTAGTGCTTTTTGTTTTATCTTTGTTTACTTGTTTATAATTTTTTTATGCTGGTGTTTGTTGTTATATTAAGCGATACGATAATTTGTAAACAGATTTGTTTACTGCATTGTTTTGTTTCAGTAGATTTTGTTTATAATTTTAATGTTAAGAGATGTAAAAGCAAAACCCCAGTAAGTTATGAACTCATTGACTTTATTTTGAACTCTTTCGGTGATGCCTCCTTAACCCATCTCACGTTTTAACGTGAACTGTTATGGCTTCATTTCAGTGTAAAGGGAAGGAAAAAGTGTTTTTTTACGGGTTAATGTAGCACTCAATTTCTAAACAAATTACCAAGGAATCTCGGAGCTTAATCTTGTTATTTGATTGAACTTATGGTATTCGCCCTTCTTGACTCTTCCATAGGAATATGGTTTAAGGGCTTGGGGCTTAGTTGCTGATTTTTAATACGGAATTTGTTAACATTCTGAGCCCTTTGAGCAAATCAGTACCATAACTAGAGAATACTTAACATTTTCTACAATTAATTTGTGCTACACATGACAAATAGAATCTAAAGGTTTTGGATTGTAAATGGCCTTTAGAAATAAAGTTTAGCTACGAAAGGATGGCTCTCTAAGCAGAAACGGTCGCAATAAGTCAGCAAAAGTGTTTGCACAATTTGAATGAGTGCCTCTTAAATCATACATCCATACATAATTGGTCATTACAACCCTCCAGTAAGGATTATGACCTAGCTTCTCATACCACTGATATTGTATGTGTTAATTTTAGACATGAGTAGTGGGACCTACAGCTTATAGTCGACTCCGAACGACAAATTTCTGAGAAACTTTTTCATGCCAACTTTATTCACTCTCAGAGTTTTCGCCAGAAATCTGCTCAGAGTAAGTCATCGAAGAAATATTTTTTCATATTTCGTTTAATTGGAGATGTCTGACCAGAAGCCTTACGTCTAATAAGCCAACACAATACCTATTATCTCAAGAAAAGGTAGCCTCACGTTCATCTGTATCATGCATCTGCAAACTAACGCTTGTTCTTATTATGCTTTCTTTGATTTTAGAAAAACATGAAGTCAGAATTAGCCGAACGTAACGTAACATACGTTCTTTTCTAGCATGTGGAAGGCAATGAACCCGATTACCCAAACGTAATATAACCTCGGAAGTCGCCGTGGTATAGTAGGTAGTGTGTTGGCTTATTAGACGAAAGGCCCGAGTTCGAATCCCAGGTCAGACATCAAAACGAAAATATGAAAATATTTCTTCGGCGACTTCCTCTCAGCAGATTTCTGGCAAAAACTCTGAGAGTAAAAATTGCCATGAAAAGCTTCTCAAAAAATCTGTCGTTCGGAGTCGACTTTAAACTGTAGGTCCCGCCACTCATGTATAAAATTACACAACATGGGTGGTTTTGAGAAGCTAGGCCGTAATCCTGACTGAAGGGTTGTAAGGGCCAATTATGTATGTATGTATGTAATATAACCTCGGCAAGCATTTGCATTATTTTCGTACGCAATAAACGAACGTACATTCCAGTGTACATTACGTCTAATTCTAGCTTAAGGCTTTAAATTATTTCCTAATGTGCTTTAACCCCGGTTTAGCCACTTTTTTGTCGCTCTGTCTTCCACATTTTCTGACGGGCACTCATGAGCGACAGATACTTTGTGGTTTCACAAATCTAGGCAGGCTCGAACTGCAGCTTACAGCTTGGACAGTGTATGTCTAATTCAATTGCCCTTACTTTTTTGGCTTTACAATCATAGAATATTTAATTCGTTTGTAGCAACTGCTTACTGATTGCGATTATTTTAAGGACTTCTTGAATACATTATTATCCTGTCTAAGTAGCAAAAGTTAGTTAAGTTCTCTACGATATTATCGCCAGTTTTGAAAATTTGATTACGTTCGATTCGCCGTTGCCTAGGAGGTAATATGCTGGCTTATTAGGCGTGAGGCCATGAATAAAATATGAAAAAATATTTTCTTCGGCGACTTCGTCTCAGCAGATTTTTGGCAAAAACTCTGAAAGTAAATAAAATTGACATGAAAAGTTTCTACGATAATCTTTTGTTCGGAATCGATTTTAAACTGTAGGCCCCAACCCTCATATATAAAATTGACGCATACAACATAAGTGGTGTGAGAAGCTAGGTTATAATCCTGACTAAAGGGTCTTAATGAACAATTATGTATGTATGTATGTGTTATTTTTGGCTTTGTAGAGGAGTATATAAAGTCTCCGAAAAAGGGAACCCCTACAGCTCTATGTTAAGCCGTTAAGAATAGAGGCCCCATGGTCAAATTCATTTGCTTGTTGGATTATACATACATCTTGTTGCTTCACATTGACCTTTGATGAGGTTAACTCGGATAATGTCAAGCAGCGAAATCTATTTGGCTTTTCTCAACATTCTCTGATTAATTTTCAAAACATACTTTCATGCCAGCGTTGCCATTAGACTGATAGACAAAATATTTTCTGCTTTTTTTTTGTTTTTTTTTTTTTTGTTAAAACATCAAATGAAATGAGCTTAACTCGGGCTTTAATCCGCGGAAAAGTAAAAACAATTGAAAAATCTTTCATGTTCCATTGTTAGCCTATACACTGGCCCACACCCACAAACAATAGATTGTATTTGAGGACATATTGAGGCATCATCCAGTTCTTCATTCACTCATTCAGTAATTCATTCGTTTCATATGCCATCAAACGAATTGATTCGTTTTCATTTGAGTTTAAAAAACTTAAATACATTTCGGGGATACTGCTCGAAACAATAGAACACTACAGGGGGTACATTGAATAGTATTTTGGGGGGTATTATTGTCATTTGAACAGCCCCAAGAGATGAATGCAATGGTCCAGCTACTATCACTGTCATTGCCATTGCCTGGGTTGATGGTGTACAGCAAATGCTGATGATGATGATACCAAGCGTACACAGGTAAATGCATGTTGAGTTCCGTATTAAAGGTTACAAACACGTGTGTGTGTGTGTTTGACATGATATTCTCTTTTCTGTTTTTTAAAAATTTTTTTTCAATATTTTACGACAAAGGTGACCCCATCGTGTAGGATAGAAATCAAACAGAAACGCATTTACCAATACACTCTCACTCTCTCTGGCAAAGCATACTCGTGTGTAATATTTTAAATTTTTTTTTCACTAATACGTACTCTCGACAGTTTGCAGTTAACAATACGATATTGTTGTAAGTGTAAGTGCGAGGTTAGTATGAGAAGTAAAGGAATATTGTTAGAAAATATTTATTGAAAGAAAATTTCAAGTACCGAAGGATTGAATATTTCGTATTTATTGCAACGGCTTTGGCAGTGGGTTTAAGGAGGCAAGCTGGCACCTGCTAAGGCCTCAAGTCAACTATTTTTTGATTGGAAAAGATTGGCGTTTAATATCTGTTCTTAGTTGCTAACTTCACAGTCAAATTATTTTAGAAAATATTTTGAAAATTCTAAAATATTTATATTGTTACTTAGAAAACTACCCACGTTATATACACACATCCTGGTTATACTTATCTTTACCCATTTGACCTTACAGCCCAACGAGTCACATCGCCATGACTCGATACTGTCGTTAGACAGAGCGGAAAGAGCGTAACCGGGTGATGTGATAGAGAGAGAGAGAGAGATATTGAAAGAATAGTAAATATGTATGTACACACACACACACATGTGTACATGTACGTACAAGTAATATGAACTTTATTATGGCTCAAAGTGCAATTACCAATCAGCGTAACAGGTGATCAATTGTAATAAAACTCCCAGGGTGATTTTCCTTTTCATTATTTTCTATTTTTCTTGTGTTTGGATTCCGTTTTTTTTCGTTCTCCTCCTTCTTCTTCTCAACCACTTTAAGTACACATCTTTTGTCCTTGCACCACTACTATTGTGCCTGTATGTGTTCTTGCAACAACTAGTATATGTCCTGCAACATACAGACTGTATTCATGCATGTCAGTGTATGTTTGCCATGCACTTATACTCATGCTCATGTGTGACAGCAAATGTTTAAGAAAAGCTTACGTTTGTTTTATTGTCATCATTATAATGCACTAGGGTACGCACAAATGTACGTTTTACATATACGGACTTACATGTAAACTTACAGACATTTGTCACAGTATTCCTTACTTTCTCTCATTCAAGTAACTCTTATTTTACAGGCCAAGATTAAAGATATTCATACGATACGATGTACGATAAATACATAGACAGATAAATACGCACCAGAGATCAGCAATGAGTATTAAAATAGATGAGTAGATTCGTATCATACTCATAATTTTTGATACTTATACGCATTCATACTTATTTTAATATCATAATCATACTGCTCATATTTAAAGTTTGAAGTACTCATCGTACTCATACTTAACAATACACATCCTGTTGTTGATTTCGTTTCTCCTTTACTCAACATTTACAAGAATCACAAAATAAGTATGATTCGCACTACGAACACTATAATACTCACTAGAAGGTTGTGTGTTTGCTTTGTTTGCTGTCTTTATCTTTATCTTTTTCTTTCTTCTTTATTTTTGTAAATGCAACAACAACTAAGACTGTAAATTTTGATGAATGATTCGAATTACTCGAATCATTTATGAGTATTATAAGTATTGTTCTGAAGTTATGAATCGAAATGAGTAGGCTGGCTTATGAATCAAACATATTTCAAATGGTATGAGTTTGATGTCAACGTTGTACTCATACTCATTGTAACCTGTACTTATAAATCAATTGTTGTAGTGAGTACGAATGAATCAGAGTAGTTGAATTTCAATACTGTTGACTCACTCATACTCAAAATTTCATGAGTACTTATGAGTAGAGGAAAACAATTCATTGCTGATATCTGATACTCACCCAGAATTATTTCTTTCTGAGATGCATACAGACTTCAGGTATTTGTTATGATGATTCAGTCTACTTATCACGTAATCTTAATACAGGGCCTGAGACGATTCCTGTTCTAAATAAGAGTTCTTTAGGCCTACAGAGCCCATATAAAAGGCCGCTTATTTTCCTTCTTCAGACTACTTCGGGGAAACGAAAATTTAGATTGTTTTGAAATAAAGCTCCGCCTCTCTTCATAATCTTTTTCGTAGAGTATGTCCTTTTAAATGTCTACACTCTCTCCACGGAAAGCTTTTGGCCGTGACAGCACGAGGGCAGTTCCCCTCTATGCAAACTTATCAGGGTGCTAATTTTTGGGTTCAAGTTTTCCCCCAGGACGTTCTGTACTAGTCTCGAGTTAAGCTCATAAAAGCCGAGTACTGTTAAGCCAACATGATTGTCAGACGGTATTGCTAAGTCCTATCCTCTGTACTTCCATTCTAAGTTAAATTCATGGTATCTTTCGATGGTGTAAACTTATGCCTGGTTTTTGTATATCTTGCTCTCGAGCGAATACTCTCCTTCCTGTCTTACTAACTGATCTCAAGCCATCCATATGCCTTAAAAAGATCCTTCTCTTAAAGGAGAATGTTGCCTTTAAATTCATGGAGTTTCTTGGTTCGATCTAGGGGATAGTTACCACTTTCTTTATGGGGATTTCAGCTTCACTTGGTCCAAGTAAACTCCTGATTGTGCTTTTCTCTCGACCTTAAGTCACCAGTATAAGCATGAAAATAAACTAAGATACAGCTTTAACATCGGCTCAGATCAGAGCACGTTTAGAATCTGTGTTATTTCCATTGTAATACCCATAGGCTAACGTTCTAGTCTATTAAACTAATTCCGTAGGGCAAATATACATCCAATTGTTTTTCAAGGACAATCAATCCATGAATGGAATCTGCGAGCATATTGAGATAAGAAGACACTAATCTCATAAGAAATCCAACCCCCTATTAAAATGTTTGCTGGGAGATAGACCATTCGTATACAAACGAAATACACCAGCTGTGTGTATGTGTGTGTATGAAATTCTGTGTAGCATTTGCCTTAAAGCTGAGTTGCAAGCAAGAGAGACAGCAATCGACCAACCAACCTAAAATTGCCGCCAGTGTACATCTGCATTTAAAGCAGATGTTGTTGCTGTATTACTTCTACAGTGCTGTTGCATATGTTGTTGTTATTGTTGTTGTTGTAGTTATTGTTGTTGCTATTGAGTTATTATTGTAGTCATTCAATTGCAAAGAATTCTTTGTTGAATGTAATCAACCGTCAAGTGATGTGTCTCTCTGTCTGTCTGTCTGTTTATTCATTAAACATATTTATGAACCCAGAGACTTCTGAGAGAGTGACATTAATGTTGAATTTTTTTTTTTAATTTTATTTTGAAAATTTGAGTCCATTAAACAACACTAAATGTATTGAATTTACGAGTTGGCACAGTGTATTTATTTTATAAGGATTTAACTCTTACAGTATACGAGTGTATATGTGTGTATGTGATAAGGAAGGCTTAAAAGTTTTTTACGGCTACGGATTAATACAACGCTTAAGTAAAAGAAGAAGAATAGAAACGTCTGAAATAAAATAAAATTGGCGTAGATTACAAAAGCCGAGTACCAAGCTTTTGTTTAATTCTCAAAGTTTTCTTAGAATATAAAATTCAAAATTCAAGCTGATTTGTAGGTTTTAGTCAGCTGTCCCATCAGATCGTTTTAAAGCAGTTCCAAGATAGCAGTAGAAATTTTTTTTTATTGCTTCTTTGTATCTTTAAGGACCATAGCTCTGCCATAAACGACCTGCCTTAGCTTCTCATTTTTCCTGTTTCATTAATCAAGAAACTGTTCTAGGCTGACAGAGTTGCCAGTTGCCAACTGTTGGTGTCTATATTTACATTCTATAAAAGAGTATTGGATGTAGTACCGAGGAAGTTTTGAGTTCTATACTTACGAGCATATCAGAATACATTCATGGACCCATACGTGGAACCTTAATGCATTTCCTTATTGCCACAGGATACCAGTTTGAGGTTCTTCACGCCAACAGTATTGAAGAAGCCACCTACTGATCAGATCGTCACTCAACCAGCTTATCTGTAATGATTCTCTTACAATGACTACGATTTTATAAGTTTGCCGTTGCAATGTTTTCTTTTATCATGGGGAAAATAGTCTGAACTTTGCTATCCTTGAGAGATATCAAAATTCATATGGTGTAGATACTTCTTTAGTTTACAAACACAGCGCAGGAATCACTATGTTTAATGTATGATACACACATACATAACATATATAATTAGCCATTACAACCCTTCAGGTTTACGGCCTAGATTCTCAACACCACTCATCTTGTGTATGTTAATTTTATATATGAGTGGCGGGACCTACAGGTTAAAGTCGACTCTGAACGACAGATTTTTGAGAAACTTTTCATGGCAATTTTATTTACTCTCTGAGTTTTTTCCAGAAATCTGCCGAGAGGAAGTCGCCGAAGAAATATTTTTTCATATTTCGTTTAGTTGGATATGTCTGACCGGGGATTTGTACCGGGGCTTCGCGTCTAATAAGCTAACACACTACCTACTAGACTACGGCAACTGATGTATACTGAATACTTCAAATTAATTCAGGCATCAATCAATACTTCTTCTATCCATGATAGCATATTGTTACGAAAATGAAGAATTTAGATACTGGTGTTTTGCTTTTACATCGCTTAACATTAAAATTATAAACAAAAGTTACAAAAACAAAACAATACAAGTAAACAAAAATACAACAACAAACACTAGCATAAAAAATGGTAAACAAGTAAACAAAAATACAACAACAAACACCAGCATAAGAAATGGTAAACAAGTAGACAAAAATATACCAACGACACTACAATAATAAACGTACACAAAGATGTTTACAATTATAGAGATTTCAAGAAGGCGAAGTCATGAACTTTCGCCTTCAAGAACATTTATCAGACTGTGTACCCTGCCATACAAAAGGAAAGCCAAAGTAGGCGAGTGAATTAGTGAAGTTCAGTCAGTCTTGTGTGAAGACACGATGAGTTTGAAGAGAATAATCATGGGTTGAAGATCTCCGTTACAAAAATCTGTCGAACAACTGTCTAGTAATTGATATTGTTTATGCAAAGGGTGTAAACAGAGAAATAACAAACAAATCAATTGTTGTTGTTTACATAAAGTTGTGAACACTGAACTTTAATTAAAATTAAACATAAATTAATTTTTATTTTATTTGCAATCTACGTGCTCATATTTTAAACGTTTTTAAAAGGTAAAAACGTAACAATATTATTATTCAGAATCATACTTCTTTTCATATGCAATAGCATTCGAATATTTTCCGTTATTATTTTTATTTTTCTGAAATCTTTAACCATTTTCTTCTAAACCTTCTTTTTTTTTAATCAACAACATTGAAATTTGATTAAATGTATCTAAACATTTGCATTCTAATAAAATAAATATTTATGTGTGTGTGTGTAGATTTTTTCCTTCTCTATGGTCTAACATAACATTTTCCAAGTATACTCAATAATATGGCGTAGAACGTCTGTGGAGATTGAAAAGTTTGTGGCACATTTTAGTGAAAATAATTTTGAATACAAGAACAAAATCTGGATTAGAAAAGAAATTGAAAAAGGATTCGTATGATCAATTCGATTTAAAGAAGGTAGCTTTCATATCCAAGTAGATATTTAATGGTTCTTCCCCCTGGTAATCCTATACGGTGATTTATATACGCGTATTTTCCATTTCTTCTGTGATGTCAGAAATTTTAAATCTGAGACATTTCGTGGTCCTGCAATTTACAAAGACTATTTGGACTATTTACAAACACTATTCGTCGGCCATTCATTTATCACGGATATTTGGAGGCAGGCTTTCCAACTAGCCCTACTCTGCACCAGCTAATGTAGTTGCTTATCAATTCGAATTTAAGAAGGCAGCGTTCTTTATTCCCTGCAAATAAAATACTCACCTAATTTGTCATTACGAACCTTCAGTTAGGATAACGACCTAGCTTCGCACACCACATATGTTGTGTGTGTTAATTTTATACATGAGTGGCAAGGTCTACAGTTTAAAGTCGAGACCGATCGACAGATTTTTTTTTGAGAAACTTTTGATGGCAAATTTTTCTAATGTATTCTCAGAGTTTTGGCCAGAAATCTGCTGATAGGAAGTCACCGAAGAAATATTTTCATCAAATTTCTTTTCATTGGTCATGCCTGACTTAGGTTTGAACCGTGGTCTCACGCCTAATAAGCCAACAACCTACCTACTAGACTACAATGACTATATGCATCAACCAACTTTAATTCGAGAACAAAGTCTAGACAATTGAACTTTCATTCAATTCATTTCATTCATGTATAAAATTAACACACACAACATAAGTGGTGTGAGAAGTTAGGTCGTAAGCCTAAATGAAGGATTGTAATGACAAATTATCTATGTATATATGTATGTATGTATGTATCAGACATCAGCAATGAGTATTCAAAAAGATGAGTAGATTCAAATCATACTTATAATTTCTGGATACTTATACGCATTCATACTTATTTTAATATCATACTCATACTACTCATATTCAAAGTTTGAAGTATTCATCGCACACATACCTAACAATACGCATTATGTTGTTGATTTCGCCTCTCCTTTACTCAACATTTACAAGAATCACTCACAAAATAAGTATGATTTGCGTACGAACACTACAATACTCACTAGAAGGGTATGTGTTTGCTTTGCTTGCTGTCTTTGTCTTCTTCTTTCTTCTTTTTTTGTAAATGCAACAACAACTAAGACAGTAAATTTTGATTAATGATTCGAATCACTCGATTCATTTATGAGTACTTATAAGTAGTTTTCTAAGTTAATCTAAGTTAATCTGAATGAGTAGGCTGGCTTATGAATCAAACATATTTCGAATGTTATGAGTTTGATGTCAACGTTGTACTCATACTCATTGCAATCTGGACTTATAAATCAACGTTGTAGTGAGTATGAATGAATCTGAGTACATAGTTAGATTTCAATACTGTTGACTCAGTCATACTCAAAATTTCATGAGTACTTATGAGTAGTGAAACACGATTCATTGCTGATCTCTGGTACGTATGTATGTATGTATATGTGTATGTGTATGTATGTTGGTTTTAAAATTCTAGTGGACTGCAGATATGGTCCAGCTCTTTAGGCATTTATCTTAAACTTTGCCTTGTTGGTTTTGATTAAAAATTTTTTTTTATTTTTCCTCGAAAAGCTTTGAACTTTTCAAATCACGTAGTAAAATATGGAATCAAATTCTTTTGCTCTTTTAAAATGTTTATGAATATAGTAAGTACACCTGGCTATGTATGTATGTATGGACATATAGGTATGTACCTATGTATGTGTATGTGTACCAGTGTTTAATAAAGATGTTGAAAATAAAATAATTTTGTATATTCAAGATACCCGTACTATGTATATGAGTAATAATACAGCTGTATGTGTATGTGTGTGTATGTGTAGATGTTTGTAAAAACTTCAATATTCAATTAAAAACCAAAATGTGCATTTAACCTGAGGCCACAAATTGAGTTGTTCTTGTTGTTAATAATTTTTTGTTTTTGTTTTTGTTCTTCTCCTGCTTCGTCTTCTAACTCTTGTATGATTATGATTGTTGTTGTTGTACAGCAACAACAACATCTTTCTATTGTTATTTTTCATTTGAACAATATGAAGTTTTCTTCTCCATCTTGTGTTTTCTAATTTTTTTCTTTCATTTTTGGATTTAAATCAACCACAGTTTCATTTCATTTTCATTTTCATTTAAGAACGACTTCTTCATCACACTCACTCTCCTGTCGAGCTGTGTTTGTCGAATTAATCGAAATTCAGTCCAATGAACTGAAAATAGATGTGATGGAGGGGCGTGGGGCGTTGAGAACAGCAAGAATAGAAAACATTTCATGTAACGACTGGTATTTCCAAGAAAACCAAAAAAAAACATCGAAAATTGAAAATGAAATTCCAAAAAATAATTTCAATCGATCCCCCTATGATTCCATTTCCTTTAACTTCAAATGTGGTTGCATTTGTTTTAAAGTTGTTGTCCGTTATCGTTGGTTATACTCCCGAATTGTTGGTATTTTTTTTTAGCAGAAAACTGTAATTAATTTTATTTTTCCTTTCTCTCTTTACACAATTTTACTTATGGATTGTTTTTAATTTTTAAGTCAATTAATCAGTGAACACTACCCCTGGTTTTAAAAGGTTTGTTCGTTAATATTGGGGGGGAGATTCAGAAATAAAGTTTCAACTCTTTTAGCACCTGTAAACCGAAAAGTCAGATTTAAAAAGTTTTTTTTAATTCGTTTTTTAATTTTGTTTTAAATTGTTAAAGTTTTAAATGAATATAATCAAATAACCATATGGGAACATTCAACTGAAGAAGGTTTGATGTACAGAAGGGCTTCATCAATTAATTTGATTAATAATGTTCTATCATAGGAATCTTATTAATTCGGTGTCAAATTGTTTACAAAAGTATTTGAAACTGTGTTTAAGAGTACAGCTGATAAAAAAATTTGAATTATAATCCACCAGACAATAGTTGTAAATACTATTTTGTTGTCAAGTATAGTGGTTTGCAAGAAGTCGCCGTGGTCTAGTAGGTAGTGTGTTGGCTTATTAGGCGAAAGGCCCGAGTTCAAACCCCCAGGTCAGACATCAAAACGAAAATGTGAAAAACATTTCTTCGGCGACTTCCTCTCAGCAGATTTCTGGCAAAAACTCTGAGAGTAAAAATTGCCTGAAAAGCTTCTCAAAAAATCTGTCGTTCGGAGTCGACTTTAAACTGTAAGTCCTGCCACTCATGTATGAAATTAACGCATACAACACGATTCACAACGTGTGAGAAGCTAGGACGTTGTACAATGGGTCAATTCGAGCTCCGGGTACTGTAATTTAGAGATGAGCGATATTTTCAAAACTGTGATTTAATCACGGTGATTGATAATTCACTGGTAACTACAGAGATTGAAATTGCCAAATAACAGTTACTAATAATGTCGTTCTTTCAAAATTGTTACATACTAAAATTTATTTCATTTTATTTTGAACGAGGCAGAATTATTATTAGATGATGCTGATTATTTACTTTTGTCTTTTATACATGAACTTTCTGTAAAACTTAATTGTCACACTTCAAATAAAAAAAAATTACATTAAAAATAATAACATTGATGACACCACTTTGATTTTGTTTAGTAGTCTTTTCGTAGTAGTAGTTTTGTTTTAAAGAACAGTGATTAACAAATCACGTTCACTGAGAACAACGTTCTTCAAAAATCACTGGATCGCTCATCTCTACTGTAATTGTCACAGTTGACAAGTACGCGTCCTCTAACCTAACCTAACCTATAGTGGTTTGCTATACCTTAGGTTTGTTGCTTTACTTGGAAACTTATAAAATCATCCAGTAGGATTATGAGATGTAAAGGGTTCGCCAAATAACTTTTTTTTTTGAAAATGAAAGTACAATCCTTCCGGTTAATAATGGAAAATAACTTCATTCAAATAGCTGCCTCGGTTGGCCATACAGTAGCCTACACGATCGGTCCAATTTTTAAGCACATTATCGATTGTGTGCAGCTGTATTTCACCAATGGCTTCACGAATATTGTCCTTTAAAGCGTCAATTGTCTTTGGCTTGTCGGCGTAACACTTATCTTTGATGGCACCCCACAAATAATAGTCCAACGGTGTCAAATCGTAGGTCCGAGGTGGCCAAACGACATCAGCTCTGCGGCTGATAATGCGATTTTCAAAAACAGGGCGGAAAACATCGACTGTAGCTTCGGCTGTGTGGCACGTAGGGCGGTCCTGTTGAAACCAAATGTTGCCAATATCCTTCTCTTGAATTTTTGTGAACAAAAATTCGTTCAACATGGCCCGATAACGATCGCCATTGACTGTAACGGCCACTCCTTTCTCATTTTCGAATTATTCCTCTGGACCAAAATCCGCACCAAACAGTGACTCGTTTTGGGTGCGTCGGCTTTTCAATGTATGCGTGCGGGTTTTCTGTGCCCCAAATGCGACAATTTTGCTTGTTTACATACCCGCCAAGATCAAAATGAGCTTCATCTGAAAAGATGATTTTTTTTGCCAAAATCGGCATCTTCTGTAAATCGATCGCAGGCCCACTTAGCGAAGCGAAAACGCATTGGATGGTCAATTGGCTTCAACTCCTGAACCAATTGGACTTTGTATGGCGTCATACCAAGGTCTTTATGCAAAATTCGTCTCAATGATGTCTCCGAAATGTTCAATTGTTGAGAACGACGGTGAATTGATGTTGATGGCGCTTCACGCACACTTTCTGCCACAGCAGCAATATTCTCGGGTGTACGCGCCTTTTTTGGCTTTTCACGCTTTGGTTTATCGATGAGGATGCCAGTTTCTTTCACTTTTTTCACAAGATAACGAACATACGGAGCTGACGGTGCTTCTCTTCTTCCAAAATCCGTACGCAATTTTCGCACACATTCTGCAACATTACCATGATTTTCAAAGTAATGTAGCAATATTTCCCAGCGTTGTTCAAGCGTATACACAACCATATTCGTTCAGTGGAAGGATAAAACTAATTATCTGTCAAATCAGACATGAGCTAAGTGTTACCATTCACGAAATAAGCACTAGTTGAAAAAGGTTAGATGGCGGACCCTTTATAAACCGCCTTCCGAGAAGCTATGACTACAGTTGTAGGGGCCCGGACAAGTACAAACAAACCGGAACATCATCTTCTATCCGAATGACATGACTGAGCCAGCGCAGTCGCTGGATGTTAATACGCTGCAGAACGTCAATGCAGTTGTGGACTTTATACAGCTCATTAGATCGGATGAGGATGCGGAAATTATCTGCAACTCGCTCTGGACTGAAGATCTTACGTATAACTTTTCTTTCAAATACTCCCAAGACTGCTGCATCGGTGTGTTTGTCCATGCTTCTGCACCATAAAGAAGTACGGTTAGGATGTGCGACTTGTAGAGTAAGAGTTTCGTTGTACGACAGAGGTCTCCATAGTAGCATCTGCTAGCGGAGCTAAGATAAATAAATCGTAGCCAAGATACAGAAATCGACGAAGCCCTTATTAGAAGACTTAAGCGAACATACAAATTGATGTCCCATAATAGCAGTTAACATTATTACCTTTGTCCAACCGTTTTTTTTACATGGAAATTACAATGTCCAGAAAACAACCACTAGAGAAGAGACTTCCGGTGTTTAATTTTTGTTGTTCACTTCGAGGGATGGTAGTGGTATCTAAGGGCAAGAAGAACCAACTGTTCGTCCCCATATTCAATTACGTTACCATCGAACATGAAACAGCAATTTTCAGGTTTTCAGGACAACGTCGAACTTCGCTTGAAATCTACTAGAGGTAGAATTAATACGCAGAGGAAAACCACGGACCACATTTTATTCAACCGTATTAAACTTTTAGTAGGTCTCACATCGATTTCATTCCGAACTAAATGTAGTTGAATTGATTCTGTGGAGTGAGCTTGTTATCGATCATATGCTTTATTCCTTCATGTTCATGTCAATGCGCTTCACTTCACGTTACAGATGCTTGTTTCGGTTAGGAGTCGTAATTCCCTTCGGTTAAGAGCCAGAAAATTCAAGATATCGTATACTTTTTGGCTCGCCTGTTTAGTGAGCCACCCTAATACGCATTAATGTAAGCACATTGTTAAGGCATACATGAAAATAACTTTAATCACTTCCGGAGAGATTTGATTAAAAACTTTTAGTTTTGTTTCGTTTATATTTTAATATGAAATAAATATTCTTCGAAGTGACACATATTATTTCTTTTGTTACTTGTAATATTTGCTAATTTATTAGAATTCTTATTTATTTATATTATTATCACAATGCTATTATTATTTATAATAATGTATCGTATTGATTATCTTTAGTAGGATGTTTTAAAAGGAAGAAAAAACAAAAATAACAACAATAGCAATAACTTTTGAAAAGAAAAACTGCCAACGGATATGATATATGTATTCTTCTCTATTGTAAGTATTTAAACTCGTGTAATTTATATTTTATTATCATTTATTATTATAATATATGAGCTACTCTCTCATCTCTCTCCCACCTCCTTCTTCTCTTTTTCGTAAATGGCTAAAGTTTCTTAACAGTTATGCTATGAAGAGTAGTTAAAATTTTGCTGCCTGAATTACTTGGAAAATTTTTCAGAATTTTCTAAAAAAAAAAAAATTCTTAAATATTGTATTCTAAACTGTTGAATTATAATGTTTCGCTCTCTTTTGGCAAAAAACAACAACATCGCTGTTATCATCAACGAAGTTATTGTTACTCCGAAAAATCCGTTCATATGCATATCCGTTACTGAACACGCCATTATCGTCGTATCCGTTGTATGGACGTTGAGAATAAATCATTTGTTTTCATGTGATGCCAGATCGATTAAAAGTTTAGTTTTAAAAAAATTTAGAGTTTTAAAAAACAAAATTATCAAATGCTTCAAATAAAGTTAACAGAGCTATTGGAGCATTAGTATGTCAGTTTTACTGACTTGAAAACTCTTAGATCGCGTTCTATTATTACTCTTTTAGGCGCATAGTTTTGTCACTAGGCACACTCATTAATCAAAGTATTTGGTCTACTGTATTAGGCTCTAGAATAATTGAATTACCATTGTTGTGTAGAAACATCGCTCTTAGTAAAAATGTTGGGTTGTTGTATTGGATATTATGGTGAGGAAATTTTCTTATTGAGTCCTATTCTTACTCTCAAATTAACACTATCCGATATTTCTATGATGACAGTAGTTTTTCTGGATTACATTTTTTGTCTATTCTTCTAGATCCTAATCCGGATTACTCTGCTTTGTAGTCACCAGTGCTTAAGCAGATGTAATGTTAATATTTCTATGAAACTCTAACAAAACATTTTCTAACAATGCTAACAAGGTTCGAGTCTAAACTAAAATCTGGTTACATTCTGCGTAATACTAATAAATGTTAAACAAACTTTGCTGTTGAGTTCGATGGATACACTTAGGCCAGGTAGGGTCTTAGTCCCCTATATATCATTAATTTTTTATACTAAAAATAGTAATAGAACTTTCTATATAATCCAATCGGTATGCTAACTAGATCTGAAATGGGACTATAAACTGGTTGGGCGACCAAATATAGTCTGCACACTTTGTTTAACACGTTGACTGCCAACTACGAGATAACTCGTAGATTGCTTTCTCTTCTAGGGTGTCAACTACGAGTTGTCTCGTACTAACTAAATCTGATACTTTTGTGTAGCTACGAATAAAAACGTATTATATCAGTGCTAGTATCGATAAATGGCTTCTGGGAAAAGAACAAAAATTCAATGTTGCCTTGCATGGGCAGTTTCCTGAAAATTGCATTATCTATTATGCGTCAGGCTATTTACTTCACTTCAGGCTTGGATTTTATTTAAATTTTTGATTGTACGAGTCTTAATGATCTCTGGTGTTAAATGACAGCAAAGAAAACGATCAGTTTTAATTCATTGTGTTTTGGTGTGGAATAGTACATCCAACATAGAGTTTCTGAATTTTCTCTAAATTGCCTCTGATGAGGTTCAATTGGCGAATTGAAAGCTGCCTAGATTTTGTTTGTTGCCAAAGTACACTCACTAAGTACACTCACGAAGTAAATTTAAAATTATTGAACACAGCACGACTATATACTTCCTTGATTACTTAGCAATTGCATTTTTCGTATTTTCATGAGCATCGGTAAGCTGAGTTGCCTGACTAGAGGGCGAACAATTTGACATAATGTAAGTCAAATTTATAACAGGAATGAAATACTTATGAAATGTGTAGATCAGCTGCAGATCACACGGTTCCCAATATTAAACGCTAAATTGAGCTGACATATCTTTTGATTGTGGGCCATTGCTATCTGAGGTACCAACTTCAATCAATTTTGTAAAAGTGACTCCGTCTTTACAGTATTGCCACTGCGCACTTTATAACTTGACTACAATAGTTAATAGCATAGATTAGTGGTAGAAGGGCAAGAGTAAAGGTAACTATAAATTAATTTTTAGGGGAATTTTAAGGCCTCTTACAATATACTTCCAAAAATAGCGTAGTGAAATGGTTGAAGTGCTTAGTAACAGCGATGAACTATCCCAGGCTCAAGCTACAGGCAAGAAGAACAAATTTTCATGGTGGTTTTTGAATTTTAGAATTTAAGGAAATAGTTCATCCATTAAGTCAACTGATATCACAGGATGTTAGAGGATAACCTAGCAGCGAATGTCGTAAAAAATTCAGGCATTAAAGGAAGAAGGACTAGAGGAAGCCTAGGACTCAATTGCGAAAATTCCGCAACACTAAAGCAGAGGGCAACCCTATTATTCTAGAACAAAGAATATCGTATAAAATTCACTCATTGAAGGAAGAAATACTAGAGGAAATAAATGAATTAAATAGGAAAGTTCGGCAACACTAAATCTAATGCTCACACAGGGTACCCCTATTGTTCTAGAACAACGATTTTCGTATAAAATTCAGTCATTTAAGGAAGAAAGACTAGAAGAAAAATACGGCTCAATTAGGAAAGTTTCGCAACACTAAATCTATTGCTCACACAGAGCAACCCTATTATTCTAGAACAATGATTTTCGTATAAAATTCAGTCACTGACGGAAGAAATACTAAAGGAAAAATATGACTTAATTAGGAAAGTTCCGCAACACTAAAATCCATTGCTCACACAGGGCAACCCTATTATTCTAGAACAACGATTTTCGTATAAAATTCAGTCATTTAAGGAAGAAAGACTAGAAGAAAAATATGATTTAATTAGGAAAGTTCCGCAACACCAAATCTAATGTTCACAGAGGGCAACCCTATTATTCTAGAACTTGCTACAGCAGACCATTAAACTGTTGGAAAATCTGATTTAACTGAAATAAGGTGAGGAAATAATTAGAACCTAGAGAAGGATTCGTTGTAAGAATCTTTAAAATCCTTCTTAAAGATTAAATAAGGAATGAGTTTAATCAGAATCTTAATAATCTGGCAATACTGCTCAAAATGTCATAATATGTATTACAGGATTATGTGTTAAAAAAAAATCTACCACCACCATACATATATTCATTTGGAATACAAAAAAAAAAAATAAATAAAAATGCCTGCTAAGCTTACAACACAACACAAGAATAGAAACGTCCATCATTATTGTGGCTCATTAGTAAAAATATTTGTAACATTTTTGGCATTGTATTGTAATACACATTTGCATACATTTTAGCTGGCAACATACAATATGGTTGCTGTTATCATTACATGCATACATGTATGTAATATATTATATGTAGAAATATAATTGGAGGGGTTTATACTCTGCAGCGGCTTAAATAACAATATCAAGAAGGGAGTGGGAAGCGTTCCTTCCTTACATGTATGAGTAAAAATGTTGTTATTCGTTTACAAAAAATTATGTTGTGAGTGATGCTGACGAGCATGATGTTGCTGATGAGCATGATGACGTTGACGATTATGAACACAACACATGCATACACATATCATATACATATGTGTGTATGTACGTATGCAGAAAAGCAGTGGCAGTAGCATTAAGTAAATGTCAGAAAATGTAACTGATGAAAAATAAATTATTAAATATCTTCAGTTCAGTTGAGTTCAGTTGAGTTTTACTCAGTTCTGTTTAGTTTATGCATAAATTCTATTCCCTTTAATTCACTATTCTCTTCTAGTATTCTATACGATTTGATACACTCTGTATCGCATCCGTTTTGGCAGCGTATTTGTGTTTCTCCCCCTTACATCGTTTGCCCAGAAGAAATTTTTTGTTAAACATTTTTTGTTCATGCATGTTACCATACTTTGTTTCTTTTTTTTCTCTCTATCTCATGTAGTTTTTCTGTTTGTTGTTGTTCGCGTTGTTGTTACTGTTGTCATGTTATTCTGTTTCTATTACAAAAAAACCGTGAAATTATGAAAATCGCAAAATTTTTAATATCAAAACTAATCAGTTACCTTTTCTCTTAATAGGGGGGTGGGGGGTGAGAGTAAGGTGGGGAAAAACAGGTAAGAAAATAAAAGTAGAGAGAGTAGCTTAGTCAAATATTGCTTGATGATGTTTAATTCTGAAATACAAAATACAGCATTAGACCACAGTGAGTTTAAAAAAGTGTGGCTAGTTAAGAAACAAATGGCCCGATGCCCTAGCCAAACCTAATGGCAAACCTACATATCTAATAGGGATGGAACCTGCTACATATTTGTACTTTAATCTAGAGAAGAAAGCCGTTATAGATTGACTATACACAGACGAAACCGTAAGAAGTCCACCAGATAGCCACCACAGAGGCATGAACGCTTAACCATGGTGATTACGAGTTTAAATGAGAGAAGTCTTCTAGATGGTGAAACTGTTAGCGCTAAGGAGAAGTGTTTTGTAATGTTTTGTAAAAGGCCATGAAATTAAATGATACATATATACATACATAATTGGTCATTGCAAACCCTTCAGTCAGGATTACGACCTAGCTTCACACATTAGCTACAGTTTAAAGTCCATTCCAATACGACCGATTTTTTGAGAGACTTTTCGTGGCAATTTTATTTGCTCTCAGAGTGTTTGTCAGAACAAAGTCGCCGTGGTCTAGTAGGTAGTGTATTGGCTTATTAGACGAAAGGCCCGAGTTCGAATTCCAGGTCAGACATCAAAACGAAAATATGAAAATATTTCTTCGGCGACTTCCTCTCAGCAGATTTCTAGCAAAAACTCTGAGAGTAAAAATTGCCATGAAAAGCTTCTCAAAAAATCTGTCGTTCGGAGTCGACTTTAAACTGTAGGTCCCGCCACTCATGTATAAAATTAACGCACACAACACGAGTGGTGTTGAGAAGCTAGGCCGTAATCCAGACTGAAGGGTTGTAATGGCCAATTATGTATGTATGTATGTATGTTTGTGTTTGTCAGAAATCTGCAAAGAGGAAGTCGCCGTAGAAATATCTTTTCATATTTCGTTTAGCTGGAGATGTCTCACCTGGGGTTTAAACCGAGGGTTCAGGTCTAATAAATGTTAACGCTAAAGAAAGGATGGGAAACACTTTGTAGTGACCATATGTCCTTGCAAGAATTTTTAATTTTAAAAGTAAATTATGGGCGTCGCAAAAGACAGAACAGAGTAGTAGTGAATATGGACAAATGTCGTCTACAAGAAAGATTTTACGAATAGAGTCTCTAAAGAACAAGTTCTCTCTGTAATGCCTTTACTGGCAAACGGATGCCAATCGTACTTAATACAGAATGAGTATCACTAAAAATAGTGCGATCTCATATTCAACTTTCAGATTCGTAAAGTTTTTCCAGTCAAGTCGGTTATTCTAATATATTGTGGCAGGTTCTAGAATGATAGGGTTGCCATTTTTCTTTACTAAAATGTAACACCATTTTTAAAAGTAGTTTTGAATGTCGTATCAATCACCTTTCTTAACACAATCCACATAGTTAGGGCCAGAAATCTCATACTCGTAAGTAACAAGTTGCTCTACATCATGGTAAATAATGAAGCTGCCTAACATGAAAGCCACGTTTCGAAGCCTGTTATACTCTCCATAATCTAGAACTTTCGACACGACTTCAATGGCTCGAGAAGTAAGGCTATGAAACTAGCTTTGGGTAGAATTTTCAATGTCCCAGTACTATTTTAGGAACTAAGTAAGGGGCGTACGATAGCAAGAGCTGACTCTGGACTACGGCGACTTCATATGATGTGTGTCTGCTTATTCTGCTATCTTGGTTGCATAACTTGAGTGTTTATTAAACGAGTAATTAATGCGTGTGTAAAGTATTCGGTTAAGTTCAAACTGTAAACATGTTTGTAAATATAGGCTTACGTAGGATCTGCTGTCTGTCCTGATGAAATAAAATTACGAATGCCGAGCTATGGCAATGACATAAAAAATAACACACGTTTTGAAAGTCTTTTCTATGTGAGTTTCTTTTAGAACTCACTGTACGAGTATATTTCTGTATACGATTTATGTTTTCATATTCGAATGAATGTTCGAATGTATGTTCGAATGAATGTGTGAATGTAAATGCAACAACAACACATTAATGAGATGAGCATGATGATGATGATGATGGAAATTTTTTGCCAAAATCGGCCAAAAATGTTGTTAACAAAACTTAAATCGTAATGATGATGTTTTTAACTGCACAGTCGGGTATTTTTCGTAATTCGAGTTGAGCGATACATTCTTCGTTTACCAATTAAAACAATGACCAGGAAAAGTTTGCCAAAGCACATCGTGGAAATTTGTAATTAATCGGCCTTCGTTTAAAGAGAAATTTGCTGTAAATTCAATTCATTTCCATACAAATTATAAAACGAAGCACATTTTATGCCATAATTGTTACGATGTGCCAGTAGTCTAGTAGGTACTGTGTTGGCTTAGTAGACGTAAGGCCACGGTTCAAACCCCAAAACGAAAATGTGAAAAAATATATTTCTTCGGCGACTTCCTCTCAGCAGATTTCGGACAAAAACTCTGAGAGTAAATAAAATTGTCTAGGAAAAGTTTCTCAAAAATCTGTCGTTCGGAGTCGACTCGTGTTTGTAGGTCCAGCCACTCAAGTATAAAATTAAGGCACACAACATGAGTGATGTGAGAAGCTAGGCTAGCTTCAGTCTTGACTGAAGGGTTGTAATGGCCAATTATGTTTGTATGTATGTATGTATTTAATTGTTACGATGTTATTACCTTTAGCTCGGCATGACTAATACTTTTGGAATTTTAAAAGTAAATTATTACCTGCCTGAGCTCTTCTATTCATTCAATTGGTGAACCACTTCCTTTGTGATGCATTTTCCTGTTGACAGTTGTTTTACGCTTGACAGCATTCTCGTTATAGTTTTTCTTCTATTTCTTCGTTTTTTTCTTAATATTTTACCCAGAGTTTTACACTAAGACGTGGGTGATATCTATTGCTGTGTCTATCTCAGTGCCTGTGTGCTGTATGTTTTGTAATCTGAATTGTGACAAGAATTCAATATGTTGCATGAAATGTGAATATTTTAGTTTATTTCTCTCTATTTTTAAATTTTATAAAAAAGGAACAATAACAACAACAAAAAACACTGAACTATTTACGGCCAAAAGGCAATTTTATGCATATTTAACAGCACGTTTTGTATTAAAAACCAACAAAACATCACAAAATCAACAACCATTGGAGAGAATGATGACAAGCAAATAAATAAAAAAAATCATCTTTGGATACTTACAGTGCGGGTGAAATTATTGTTCATACATACATAATTGGCCATTACAACCCTTTAGTCAGGATTACGGACTTGCTTCTCACACCACTCATGTTGTGTGTGTTAATTTAATACTTGAGTGGCGGGACCTACAGTTTAGCGACGACTCCGAACGACAGATTTTGAGAAACTTTCTCATGGCAGGTTTATTTACTCTAAGAGTTTTTGCCAGAAATCTGCTGAGAGGAAGTCGTCTAAGAAATATTTATTTTCATATTTCGTTTTGATGTCTGGCCTGGGGATCGAACCCAGGCTTTAAGTCTAAAAACGAACATACTACCTACTAGACTACTAGACACTTACAAATAAAAAAACTCGTAAAAATATTTAAAACTCATATTTCAAATGTGGCCACATTTCGAGCATTATGAGGTGATTATGGCCGTCATAATCGACCTACAGTGGAAGGCATTGGCAAGAGAATTAAAAGTTCAAGACAGATATTACGTATAGAGCGTCTAAAGGACAAGTTTTCTCTGTAATCGACCAGAGATCAGCAATGCATCGTTTTTTCTCATAAGTACTACTCATAAGTACTAATTTTGAGCATGAGTGAGTCAACAGTATTGAAATTCAACTATGTACTCTGATTCATTCATACTCACTACAACATTGATTTATAAGTACAGGTTGCAATGAGTATGAGTACAACGTTGACATCAAACTCATACCAGTCGAAATATGTTTGATTCATACGCCTACTCATTTAGATTCATAAATTTAGAAAAATACTTATAATACTCATAAATGATTCGAGTGACTCGCGAATCATTCATCAAAATTCATAGTCTTAGTTGTTGTTGCATTTACAAAAGAAGAAGAAGAAAGAAAAAGACAAAGACAGCAAGCAAAGCAAACACACAACCTTCTAGTGAGTATTGTAGTGTTCGTACGCTTATCATATGTACTTATTTTGTGATTCTTGTAAATGTTGAGTAAGGGAGAGTCGAAATCAACAACATCATGTGTGTTGTTAAGTATGAGTACGATGAGTACTTACAATTTTTTAGATGAGTATTATGAGTATGATATTAAAATAAGTATGAATGCGTATAAGTATCAGAAATTATGAGTATGATTCGAATTTACTCATCTTTTTGAATACTCATTACTGATTTCTGATACCGACCTTACTTAAGTAACATTTAAACGGGAAGAGTATTACCACGAATAGTGCGATCTCATATGCACCTTTCAGTTTCATTGTCTAGTTTTTCTAGCCTAACAGATGATTCTAATATACTGTACCGGGTTCTGAAATGATAGGGTTGCCATTTATATTTACTGAAAAGTAACATTTTCTTAGAAAAAGCTTCTATCTTAAAAAATCAACAAAAGTGGCATTATGAGGTTATTAGGGCCGTCATAACCGACCTACAGTGGAAACCATTAGCAAGAGATTTAAAGAAACGCGAAGCTATCTCTAGTAAGTTCATAACGACGTATTTTATATTGGGATTTACACCTCCATGCACCTAAAGTTGAAGGCATTAGATATGCTGATTGGGTGCTAGAGCAACAGGCTTTCCAATTATGATTTTTTGAAAATTGTCTTCAGCGATCATTCAGTGTTCTCACTCACTGCTTACATCGACAAGTCACTTTACCACATATGGGGCTTGACCAAACCATAAGTGGTTTTGGAAATGACATTGGCACAGGCAAAAGTAACTATCAGATGAGCATTACATTCTGGAGGTGCCATTGGGTCACATTTATTCGAAAATAATTTTAAAAGCGACCGTCATTCAGACTGTAGCCATACAATAAGCAACTTATGCTGGCATATCATGAACTGAACGGGATGTGGATTCACCAAAATGTTGCCAAAAGCGTTTTGTCTTTATTGAATGAGGAGTTTACAAAACGATAGGGCTTTGCGGTACTCAACCCTTCACCAAGGCAGGCATATACAAACATCTCAAGAGGCTTAGAGGTGCTTTGCATTAAGAAACTTATGTGTATACAGAACAGTATCTGAATTGGCAATTGATGTTTTATCCGAGAAGATGTCGAGGTAGGTTGCAGTGACGAAAATTACAAATCATGTTCCGATCACATGTGCTTCTAATAATACCTACTCCGATTGAAGTTAGCATTTTGACGATTGTGCTCAAACTAACCGGGTCAACTTGATGCAGTGAAACAGTTAACTTTCTTGAGTGATTGATACATCAAAATATGCCGTGCATTACAGGAAATTTATTACAGCAGGTCTACGGTTAAAAGTTTAATGATGGTGGTGTTCTAACTGTGCGCCAGACTAGCTTTGAGCAGACTTGGCGAAATCGAGGGAGAATACAGAGAGCTGAGGCTACTGGTGATACAAATATATTGACATTTACTGCTCGTTTGAAACAAAAGGGAAGTATACGTATGGCAGATTATGTACATACATACATCTATATATATATATATATATATATAAATGAATGTGTATTTGTTTGTATGTTTGTATGTTTGAACTTTATAGACGATTAAACGGCTTAACCGATTTGCTTGAAATTTTCACAGTATCTGCCTGTATGTCTGGAAGGAGTTATAGGCCACTTTTTATGTTGAAATTTCAAATGAGCGAGGTGCCACGCCCACGTATACTAAAGGGTCCGCCAAATAACTTTTTTTTTTTGAAAATGCTTTAAAAAAAACTATTGAATATTTTCGCAAATGTTTTTTTTTAATTTGAAAGTACAATCCTTCTGGTTAATAATGGAAAATAATTTCATTCAAATGGCTGCCTCGGCTGGCCATGCAGTAGCCTACACGATCGGTCCAATTTTTAAGCACATTATCGATTGTGTGCAGCTGTATTTCACCAATGACTTCACGAATATTGTTCTTTAAAGCGTCAATTGTCTCTGGCTTGTCGGCGTAACATTTATCATTGACGGCACCCCACAAATAATAGTCCAACGGTGTCAAATCGCTGCTCCGAGGTGGCCAAACGATATCAGCTCTGCGGCTGATAATGCGATCTTCAAAAACAGAGCGCAAAACATCGAGTGTAGCTTCGGCTGTGTGGCACGTAGCGCCGTCCTGTTGAAGCCAAGTGTTGCCAATATCCTCCTCTTCAATTTTTGTGAACAAAAATTCGTTCAACATGGCCCGATAACGATCGACATTGACTGTAACGGCCACTCCTTGCTCATTTTCAAAGAAAAATGGCCCAATTATGCCTCTGGACCCAAACACCACCAAACAGTGACTCGTTTTGGGTGCGTCGGCTTTTCAATGTATGCGTGCGGGTTTTCTGTGCCCCAAATGCGACAATTTTGCTTGTTTACATACCCGCCAAGATCAAAATGAGCTTCATCTGAAAAGATGGCCAGCTGAGGCAGCCATTTGAATGAAATTATTTTCCATTATTAACCGGAAGGATTGTACTTTCAAATAAAAAAAAAAAAAAAGAAAATATTCAGTAGTTTTTCTTACAGCATTTTCAAAAAAAAGAGAGTTATTTGGCGGACCCTTTACATACTTAATATTTAATTGCATTTGAAATATATTACTCATACGCATCACAACATACATCTACTAGAATAGTTACCCTGACAAGTATGCAATAAAATATTATTGATTTTTTGGCGTATGAAATGGAATTAATTTAATTAAATATCACTCATACGTCACATATGTAACCTTTTTTAATGAATTTTACATACATCTATATATACAAAAATGAATGTGTGTTTGTTTGTTTGAAGTCCACTAATTAACATTTTCTAACTGCTTTATAGATCATTTGAAAAAAAGGGAAGTATACCTAAGACATACTATTATTTTTTTTCTAATTTTTGCTCTACACTGTGTATAGCAATATACATGCTTACATTAAACATATGTGTACATGTGTAGGTAAATGAATATGAAGCCGAATTATGTATTCAAAGGTATTTTGTGCTGCTGCCCTCTGTATCTCTTTTTTTTTGTAAATGTTTTGTTGTTGTTGCTGTTGTTGCTATTACTCTTTGTAATACAGCAATATTTTAGTTTTTTTTCTGGTCTAATGCAATTGTTAACCAACAATTTGTGGCTTCTAATAGGACATATGTACATACATACATACATACATACATACATATGTACATACATATGTACATACATATGTACATACATATGTATGTATGTATGTATATATTGTATATACAGGTGTATGAATTATGTATATATGTATGTATGTGTGTGTGTATATGGAGAATATATTATATTTTACATTCATTTGTTATATCGTTTATCATATTTGTATGAAAAATAAATCTATAAATGTATAGTATCATTGTATGTACATATGTATGTTCATATGTATATATTTTCATATGTTAGCAATAATAATTGAAGCAACAAAAATTCAATAGAATATAATCACCATGAATATGAATTTATAATACTTCTGTTATGTTTTTTTTTTCTTGTGTTCCTTTCGTTCAATACAAAAATATGATAAAAAAATGAAAAAATGGCACAAAAGTAAAAAAGGAAACAAAGGCAACAATGGCAACAATAACCCTTTTTATTATTCTAACAGAATATTTACCTTTATCTAATACACTTAGAGAAATGAATGAGAATATTAAGAAAAAAGATTTTTAAAGAACTTCATTTCAAAAAACATTTCAAATGTATTCGGTTTTTATAAAACTTTTCAAGAAAACTAAGAGAAAAAATTAAATAAAATTAAATACAGTAATTTGTTTTACTTTTTTTTGCATTGTATAATGCCTTTTGAACTATTTGACATATGCGATGTTCATTTCGTTAGAGGGTATTTTTGGATTTTTTTCTATTATTATTGCTCGTATTTAATATTTTCCAGAAATAGGTACATGAATTCTAGGGCTACATTAGGGCAGTCTGAAAATTGGAATTTGGGTTTTCAACTTTTTACACTTTTTCCCTTCCAGAGGTGTAAGATATGTTGAGATTCGTGATCTGACATCATCGTTGGTCTCAAATAGCTTCTGACTATTCCACTAGGTTTGCAAATCGACATTATGAACCGAGTTTTGAATTCAAATTTTTTTGCCATTTTTGTCAGAAAATCGCCGTTTTCATTTTCCACATAAGTAATGCGAAAAATTTACAATCAAAGGCTGTCAAATCAAATCAAAAAATTAATGAGGCAGTTTGTTCAAATTTTGACAACAGCGTTGTTAGTATCATTGTGGTGTAGATATACAAGGTGCTTGTATGGGCCTAAATCTATATAAGGTATCCTTATAAGGTCATCCCCAATTATTTTGCCCGGACAAACTTCTCTATATCGTTCTCTGTCAGTAAGGACAGCTCTCTCTCTGATGCATGATGAGCACTGTAGTGTTTCACTGTGGTGTTTTATTTTTCTTAAAATGATGTACAGATGCTCGTTGATTCTTCATCACAAAATCTATTGAACTTGAAACGATCACATGCAATATAGGAGAACCCGTAATGGGTTAGGTTAGGTTGGGTAAGGGTCCGTTAGGTTGGAGTGGTAGCTTCAGCTAAAGCTCACTTGAGCACGTATACGTAGCGACCCGTTGTAATGCCACGGCTAAGCGTAGTCTCCGTACTGCCCAAATTCCACTGAACTTATAGAAAAAGTTGGTCAGTGCTTTTAGTTATCTGCACACTAAAAGCACCACTCCCCTAAGCTTGAAACAATTCTGAACGTTTTATGAACGAAGCTGTATCCTTGATAACAAGATATGATAACTCCGTTAAGCTGACAGGGAAGGGAGAGCTAAATAACTTAAGTCCATGTGTTAAATTGGTTAGAGGTTTCAGAACTTATTAACTTGAGTCAAAGTAATGACACCACTGTGTTGTCTATTTAAAAACTATAACAGACAGCTACAGGCCACTACTTTTAAAACCAACTAACTTTTCAAGACCACCAGAATAATTAAAAACTAGAGTCATAGCCGAATGAATTTAAAGTCGTTATTACCACCTAAGGCCTCCTTACATTAATAGTTCCTACATGGGCCAGATGACCAAAAAAAAGTTTTGTCTCAACAATATTTACCAAGTCAGAGAAAGACTAAACAGTGGCTTTAGCAACATAGCAACTCAATTTTATAGAACTACCTCGAATTACTTGTTCTAACGAGAATCAAACTATGATATTGTTACGAAAGTGGAAACAGTGTAACATCATACATTCATAATTGGCTATTACAACCCTTCAGTCAGGATTACTGCCTAGCTTCGCACGCCACTCATGTTGTGTGCCTTAATTTTATACTTAAGTAGCGGGACCTACAGTTTAACGTCGACTACGAACGACAGATTTTTGAGAAACCTTTTCATGGCAGGTTTATTTCCTCTCAGAGTTTTTGCCAGAAATCTGCTGAGAGGTAGTCGCCGAAGAAATATTTTTTTTTATATTTCGTTTTGATGTCTGGCCTGGGGCTCGAACCAGGGCTTTACGTCTAATAAGCGAACACACTACCTACTAGACTACTGCGACTACAGAGTGTAACACCGTTCAACATTAAAATTATAAACGAAAGCTACACAAACAAATACAACGAACTTGTTACAAGTAAACCAACAACATCAGTATGAAAGAAAAGGAGATAGAAAAGTAAGCGAGAACGCAACAGCAAGCAATATGAACAAAATACACAAACAACAATGAAGTCGCGATAGAGTTCTTGAGGGCTTCAAGAACCTTCATCACACTGTTTACGTGGGCGTATAAAAAGGCAAGATAAATCGGGCAATGAGTAGTAAGAATTCAGTCAGTCTTGTGTGAAGACACGTTGCGTGTGAAGAAAGCATTCGTGGTTCGAAGATCGCCGTTGTAAAGACCTGCCGAACAATTGTTAGTGCTAACGCAGGTAGAAGTGTAAAGAAGAATAACGAACTAAGCAAATTTTTGTTGTAACATTAAGTTCTGAACAGTGGCACATAAAATTGTTTTATGAGAAACGTTTTTGAGAAACTTTTTAACGTAAATTTTCTTTACTCGCAGAGTTTTTGTCGCTGAAGAAACGTTATTTTAGAAGATTCATTATAACAATTAGTGCCACCCTAATAAAATTACATGTCATTCAAAAAGTGCTCATTTTTCTTAACATCGTTATTCATTCATTATTCACTCTAGTCTCTCAGCTCCTCCATCAAAGATGGATAACAATCGACTACGTGTACCCTTTTGGTAGAATAATTTCTGATATTTTTTGTTTTTTTTTTTGAAATTTTATTACAATTTTAATCCATGTAATGACCACAAAGAATTTGTTGTAATCGTATTGTAACACATATGTATATTCAGGACAAAATTTATTAAACGACCTGAGGTTTTCAATGATTTTTATCAATTGAGAAATTTGTTTTCATTGATAACAAAGCAAAATTATTGTTGTGGTTTGTTTATGAGCTAGGGTGGTGAGGTTAGATTAGATTACAATATATTGTTCAATCAGTATCAGAATAGTGGGCCAGATTGAATGGATGGATATGTTGGAATTTTACTTTAATGGTCGAGTTGGACAACTTAATCGCCTTAACACTGAATAAGGCTGACAATTATGAAATATTGACTAAGAAATCTGAGAATCTGCAGAGAAAATACTGGAGCCATTTTTGCATTTTGAAAGAGAAGAAGAACTAAGAAGAACCAGAGGAGAAGAACCAGGGGAAAATTTCGATCGCTCTAGATTCGCTAATCGGACTAGAAGCCCAAGTTCGAACATGATTTGATAGAATTTCCTTTTTAGTATATCAGAGAAGTCACTGTAGTCTAGTAATAATACAATTGACTGGCAATTTTTATTCTGTTATGTGTTTGATAGAATTGTTAGCGAAGCATCTACATATAATTGCCTGTTCCTCTGCAGTAATCTCGTTCGATTACAAATTTCTTCAAATCACTGTTTAGTCTTCCTCAGACTTGGTAGATATTGTTGGAGAAAAACTTTTTTAATCATCTGGCCCACGTAGGAACCATTAATGTACGGACTCCTTAGTTGGTAATGACGACTTCAAATTCGTTCGGCCATAACTTTGGTTTTTAATTATTCTGGGGTTCTTGAGAAGTTATATGGGTTCTAGCAATAATGGCCTGTAGCTGTCTGTTATAGATTTTAAATAGACAACACATTGGTGTCATTACTTTCACTCAAGTTAGTAAGTCTTGTTGTCGATTCTAAATCTCTAATATAACACATGGACTTAAGTTACTTGGCTCTCCATTCCCTCAGTCAGTTTAATGGAGTTATCATCCCTTGATATCAAGGATACAGTTTCATTCATAAAACTTTCAGACTGATTTCAAGCATAGAGGAGTCGTGATTTTTGTGTGCAGCCCCTGTGCTGACCCATTTTTTCTATAAGTTCAGTGGAATTTGAACAGTAAGGGGACTGCGCTGAGCTGTGGCATTACAACGGGTCGCTATGCGTGCTCAAGTGAGCTTTAGGTAAACCTACCACTAAAAGCTAACGCAACCTATGGCGAGTTCTCCTATATTGCATGTAATCGTTTAAAGTCCAATAGATTTTGTGATGAAGAATCAACCAGCATCTGTACATCATTCTAAGAAAGAAACACCACAGTGAAACACCACAGTACTCATCAGGTAGCAGACAGAGAGCTGTTCTTACTGACATAGAATGAACGATAAACAGAAGTTTGTCAAGGCAAAATAATCGGGGATGACCTTATAAGGATACCTTATATAGATTAAGGGTAATACAAGGTGCTCTAGTACATATACACCACAATGATACTAACAACGGCTGGATTGGCTGTTGTCGAAATTTGAACAAACTGCCTCATTAATTTTTTGTTTGACAGCAATTAAATGTAAACAATTGCGTTTAAGGCTCAATGACCTGCATTGGGAGCTTAATGTGCATACGATTCATAGCTCTGTTGCCTAGCCTAGATATTCCAAACTGATATGTGCCTGCTTTTGCTGCATATTTTTGTTTATGGAGACTTTGACCTGGAAAAAGTTTGCGAAAATCCAGTGTCCCTGTTGCTTGGCAACAGGAAAAACGTCTTTCAAAGAGGGAATAGGAAACGACATAAAATTTATTTGACTTTAACAAAGGATTTCAATTTATTTGGTGCGTATTCAGGAAAAAATTTCATTCCTAAAAAGTTTGATTATTGAAGTAATTGACAAATTTCATTGTTTGTCAAGTTGAAACACCATTTCCGGTATTTGTTTCCATTTTTTTTTTTGGTATTTCAAAAGCTACACAACACATGGCAAACTTATAAAGTTTACCTCATATTTTGTTTGTTTTCTTTCCAAAATAGTTGACAACAAAAAAAAAATGATAACGAATCGGAAAAAGAGGAAAAAGGAAACAAGTTTACTTGGTATTATCATAACAACCGGAAATTAAACAAGAATTAGTGTGTCTATGTATGTGTATGTATGGACTTGCGTACTCTAATATAACTGTAAATATAAGCAAAACATATGCATTTTTGTAGAAGATTACGGGCAGGCAAAATAGTTTAAGTTTAAGCAGCTTAAATTCATACACCTAATTGAACAGCGTATGATGAAATGAGGAATTAATTACTTCCTTACTTATTCCGTATATTCTGTATGCCATTATCAACATCAAATGGTGTCGTGTTTGTGTGATGTAATATTGATAGCTCTTGCAGGGATTAGTTTCTTAAGGTTTTTTCCTAAAGACCAAAAGAATTTTGTGAGAAAATATTGTTACGAAAATGGAAATGATATTTTGCTTTTACATCGTTTAACATTAAAATTATAAACAAAAGCTGCAAAAACTAAAAGCAATGGACTTGTTTACATAATACACAAGTAAACAAAAATCTACAAACAACACCAGTATAAACAACAATATTTACATTTATGGAGATCTTGAGAAGGCGAAGTCACGAACAAACGGCTTCAAGAACATTCATCAGACTTTTTAATTTGCCATATAAAAGGCAAGACAAAGCAGGCGATGAGGGAGTAAAAGTTCAGTTAGTCTTGTGTGAAGACGCGCGGTGTTTGAAGATAATAATCGTGGTTGGAAGATCTCCGTTATAAAGATCTGTCTAGTAATTGTTATTACTTACGCAAAAGGGCGTAAACAGAGGAGTAACAAACAAAGCAATTGTTGTTGTTTACATCAAGTTGTGAACAGTGGCACATAGAATTGTTAGAATAATAAAGAATTTTAGTTGAAACTTAAACACAAATTATTTTTATTTTATTTGCAATCTTCGAACTCATATTTTACACGTTTTTAAAATGTGAAAACGTAACAATATCATTTCTTTTTTGCTTTAAGCTGTTTTGGAGGAGTTAAATATAAATTCAAAGATTACATCTACAGATCACTTGGAGAAGATCCCATTAGAAAATCTTCACCGTAATAGTGGTGTGTTTTTGGCTTATTGGATGACAGCCTGTGGCTTAGTGGCTGGCTTAGATATTTTGGACCAAGCAAAATATTTCTTTCTTTTTCAGCAGTCTGCTGACTAAATTTATAAGAGAAAAGAACTGCGCTGGCTCTGCCATGTCGTTCGATTGGAAGAGGATGGTTCGGCCAGACGGGTATTTGATGCGGGGATATGCGTAAGCCGGCGAAGGGGACGACCTTGTTTGCGTTGGAAGGGCTAAATCCAGGAGGCTCTGACATCGATTGGTATGACCAAGTGGTGCAGGCGCTCAAGAAGTAAAGGCGCCTGGAAGGATGTGTTGCGGCAGGCAGAAATCCTTTAATCGGGTTGTTAATGACTAATTAAGTAAGTAAGTAAGTAAGAAACAGTCAGGCTGCCCTTAGGGCCATTGAATCGGTCTGGTGCAAATCACGGCTCGTTCGCAAGTGCAAGGAGTCGTTGAGGACTTTTGGACTAGAACGTATCCGTCTTTGCTGTGTTCCGGGTCATAGCGGAATACTGGGCAATGAGACGGCGGATGCCCTCGCTAGGTTAGGTTCGCTCTATGGGGGCGATTCAATAGTTGGTCCTGACCCCCCGGTCTGCCACCTTTACGGTCTCATCAATGGATGGGTCGGGGAGGAAGAGCAGAGACGTTGGGGGAACGGACCGGTATGTTTTGTTTCTAGATGTCTATGGTCTGCTGTGGAGAACAGGTTGGCTGCTAGGCTTGGATAAGGCCAGCTTAAGGTTGATTGTCGGTTTTATCACGGGGCACTGTGAGATTAGGTCGCTGACGGGGATCTGGATAGATTGCTAAAGACTGATTTATTTTCTACTGAATCAAATAGGTCTTTCTGAACCCTATTGTCAACCAGTAACCGGTTCTATTGTTATCACTTTTTGACACATTTTCTATTCACGACTTGATATACGATTCGCAAGGCCTTTATCTTTTTAATTTTTGTTGTTTTAAAAAAATTTCTTTAAAAACGGAAAAAATTCATACAAAATCCTGACCACTAACAGCCTGTGGTTATTTTTACTGTTATTTTCAATAAATTCCAAATCTTGTTAAAATAAATTTACACACACACACACACACTCTCAAAACCAAAAGAAAAAAAACCAAAAAATGTTTTTTTAAACCACAATCGAAACAATTACGATCATAAAGTGAACTGCAACAACAAAGGTTGTAAAAAGGCAACAACAACAACAATTAACATAAATTTTAATAAAGAATTTGGCCACACAATGGACGATTACAACAGACAGAAAGAATCCCAGTCGACACACACGTAAATGACCAGCAATTAGGAGACCTATTCTACTTCAATGAATGGCCCATAGAAACAAAGCTTTTTCATAGTCAAGCAACATACACCTGTAGAATGGAGAAGCATATGCTGACAGGCAACACAGAATTGGTGGCACGAATAACCTTGTGCAACAATTTTAACGACAATTATATGGAAATTACCAAATAAAACAACTACAAAAACAAAAAATTTCCAACGATAGATAGATGGACGTGCTTGCATATATGAATGTGTACATATGTACGCCTGGATGGCAGCATACAATGGCAGTACATTAAGGTAACAGCAACCAGTTGCTCGTGGAATTCATTGTTATTGCTTGGCTGTTGCACTAGCTTGGCTGTTATCAAAAAAAAAAAGCCTATTCAGTTAGTGCCACATACATGTATACTGCCACACGTTGTCATTTGAATAGTGGTTTGGGATGGGGAGAAATTATATGCAGGAGGGATTTAGTGAGACTACTAAAGGAAATGCGCCATTTTTATTTGCATTTATTGCTGTTGCACAGATTTCATTGTTATTGTATAAAATACACACACAAACACACTACATCCGATCATTAAGTATCAGAACGGAGCTAGTGCACCCTGACCAGGTGAATGATTATACAATTAATAGGTGGCAGCACGAGTGGACTTCTTCCACAAAGGGAAGATGGACCTACAGATTAATACCAAATATAGAAGAATGGACTAGAAGGAAGCACGGCAAGGTGAATTTTTACCTTACAAAGTTCTTAACGGGCCACGGTTGTTATAGGACATACCTCTACAAGTATGAGCATGACATGGATGAAGAATGTCCATCATGTCTCAATACAAGCGAAACAGCGGAGCATATATTCTTTACTTGCCCACGCTACGAATACCGGAGAGGACGATTGGATCCCAGGTGACTCCCGATAACGTGGTTAACCTGAAGCTAACATCACGCGAAAACTGGAGCGCGGTATGTTTAATCGCGAAGGAAGTTCTAGTACAACAGAGGATAATAGAGAGAGCAACAACAGCAGAAATGGATAGCAGCACTCGCTGAATCTTTACCTCCCCCGATGTAATACTTGATTGTGGTTCCGGGGGGGGGGCGACTTAATGGAAGTCTGACGAACAAGCCGAGAGTAAGTCTTGCGGCGAATCGTGCACATTGTGTAGATCAGGCTACCAATGTCTTTTGAAGATTCCCAGCTTTTAGCTCGCATAGCTAAAAAAAAACTAAAAAAAACTACATCCGATCAGTCTCTCATAATGCTGCAGTTGCATGAGTATGGTATACCTTTGATACACTGGGCATATGGACAATCCCTTTCCTGAGTTATCAGGCTATTATGTGGAAATGTTGTTAGTATCGGAGTTGGAAGACTTCTTTAGATTCCATTTCACATTGAGTACAGATTACAGATTCAAACCACCTCCATTGAATCTTACTCCTCAATGGGTGGAGTTAATGCTTCGTTTTAGATGTCATCTTCTTTAGGACCCAGGGGCCAGGAAGCTCTTTAGATTACTTAATTTTGGGAGAATTGGAGCCTCTTAGTTTCTCTGGGTTAATTGTCAATCATTTTAACCAGTATACATTATACCACAACCTGTTCTTCATATGGGCTGTATTATCATGTTTGGCTGACTTCTTTAATGAACTTTACAAACATTGCCAAGCTTCTCAAACAGTGGCATAGCCTGCCGTCAGGATCTAACACATTCCATTCGATCACAAATTTCATTTCCATTAGATTTCTGCTAAATCTGTCATCTCTTCCCTAGTATCACCCATGTTTGGGAATCGGAAGACTACTATTTGTAGTCGCCGTAATCTAGTGGCTTATTAGACATAACATGACGGTTCAAATCCCAGGTCCGACATCTCCAACAACCACGAAATATAAACAAAAAATATTTTTTCGGCGGATTTCTCGCAAAAACTCTGAGAGTGATCTCTCATCTGGCGTTCGGACTCGACTTTAAACTGTAGACCACGCCACATATATATGTATGTATAAAATTAACATTCACAATATTCGTAGTGTCAGAAGTTAGATCGTAATCCTGACTGAAGGGTTGTAGTGACAAATTACGTTACGCATGTCATAGCCAAAACATTGCTGATAACTTTGATAAACGGCATCTCTCGTCAGGTACAGAGTTAAGCTGAAATTAATCTCTTCATACTTCTGTTAAATCATTTTTCAATGTTCTGTGAGTGATAGTTTATCAAATGTTAGGACTGCTTTCTAATCTCTCAACTGTTTTCCCTTCCATTGCGAGTTTTCTTTATTACAACTTGGTCAGTTCCTATACCACCATACTTATGCGGTTGATTCTTTTTATAATACCAGCCGCTGACAATGATATCGTGTTACATATACATGTGTACTACCCACCGTGGACGACCCACTTCGTTGAGAAGTAGTAGTTAAATGCTCTTCGTGGCTGATGTTTTTAGGAATCCTTACCATTCTGAAGCCCACATGATCTATTAGGTAATTTGTTGCCTTATTATACGCGAAGACGTGGTTCAAACCCTAGCCCAGACATATCCGACAAAACGAAAATATGAAAGAATATATCTTCGGCGACTTCCTCTCAGCAGTCTTCCGGCCATAACTCGGAGAGTAAATAACAATGCCATGAAAAAGTTTCTTAAAAAATCTTTCCTTCGTAGTCTTTAAAGAATCTTTTAATAACTGTCTGGTTCGTGTCTTTGCTAATCTATAAAATTAATTTTTATCATGAGCGTGTAAACTTCAAAGTTGTCTATACTGTGTGTAGGGTATCCATAAATACGTTGAGTATTCTTTTTCAATAGATTTTAACTTAAATTGTCATTTTTTTTCTTCACTAACTACTGTCCTTGCTGGACAATTTAACTCACGACGTAACGTGCCACAATTAACCTGTTACACTTGCAACAGAAACATATACAGAAACAAAACGTACATGAAGGCTGACTAATTACACAGAATACACGTTGAATGGGCACAACATATTCCCGGGCATACAGTCAACGCTGTTGGAATAGGATTACAAAAGAAATTCAACACGATTACCTGCAGTCAAATAGGCAATGAAATATAAAATTTTATAGGAGTTTTAAATACAGAAAAACGAGATTTAGAGCCACAAGGACACTCTTAAATGATGATATAAAGGACGTGCTCTTCTCCTGTGGTGCATGACTTTACGTATCCATTTGTAGGTGATTAGAATAGCTTGAGAGAATGGAATAGAATATAATAGAATAGAATGGATTATTTAATATGGAATGCAATAAAATAGCTTAGTTAGGCCTCATGCCTAATGCTTCGAGCATAGGCAGAACAATTTAAGAAAATTTCATTTAATGTTGGCCATTTAAAGTCAATCCAACCATAAATGAATATGTTCATTACAATTAAATATTGCAGACATTATTGTTGGTGGCATTTTAATTGTTGCAATTGTTGTTTTTCTTTTTTTTAGTATCATCATCCGCTTGCCAATAATTACTGGCATATTTCAAAGAGTGATTCTGTTCTTTTTTTTAATGGAAGAGGATTTAAAAACCTCGTATATCCAGTGACAATAATCATTAAAATCTCAAACAATGGAAATAATTTGAATGACACTAACAAAAGGATAATTAAGGAGGAGTAATTTATTGAATTAAAATCATTGGATTTAATGATAAGGAAATAATTAGATTTGTTATTAAGAAATCAACGTTAATTATATAGAGAGTTACAACTTCGTATGATGACTTGGCATCTGTAACAAGTTGTTTGATGAGACATACAACATCTGTCGTATCAAACTCTTTAAAAATATCTGCAGCAATGTACTTTTCCTATACAAAAAAAAGACGTGTTTTTTCTAACAACCGGGGCTCCATGTCCCAATCGGAGTGAGTATGAGCTCCGTAAATTATCTCGGATAACGGTAGAATTTGAGCTTCATATTTTGCAGCGCAGATACAAGCAGTCCAAGTAGAGGTCATGGCAATTTTGAAAGTGTCGTAATGCTTGCTGAGTGGCAGAATTATCCCTGAAAATCTTTTGATTTACACGAACTGCCAAGCTGTGCTTAAATCACTAACGAACATAGTTTCTATGCCCGTCCTTGTCCATGAATGCCGAGGATGTCGAAGAGATAATTCTTAAATGGGTTCCAGGACATAAGGATTTCGTTGGAAATTGCATTCCTGATGAACCGGTCACGGCCACTACATGGCTTGCAATCTCCCACATGTTACAAGGCACTGGTATTCCGATTGCTGCATTCAGTTTGAATATTATCCATTTGCTTTACGAAGAAGCTCAATCTCGTTGGCGGCAGAAGGGTACGTGTAATATTGCTAAACTCTGTTGGGCACATATGAACAAGAAGAGGATCTACTCACTTCTGTTCTTAAATCGCATGGCCCCCTATCTTACAATGGCGATTCCTAAGGGTCGCTGATCTTTTAGTAGGCATGCCCAAGTATTTGTCGATCCGAGAAATGACACCTGCAGGCGCTGTGAGTCTGTAGAGGAGGACCAGACTGTCTGTCACCTCACGCGTCAGCTGTCACTCATTTTTGACCGAGCTCTATAATATAATAATTGCTGCAATACACACATACATACGTACATAATTGATCATTACAGCAGTCATTACAGTTAGGATTACGATCTAGTTTCTCACATCACTTATGTACGTTGTGTGTGTTAATTTTATACATGAGTGGCGCGACCCACTGTTTAAAGTCGACTACGAACGACAGATTTTTTTGAGAAACTTTTTCTTGACAATATTTATTTTTTCTCAGAGTTTTTGCGAGAAGACAGCTGAGAAGAAGTCGCCGAAGAAACATTTTTTCAATTTGTTGAGATGGCTAAGTCAGGGGTTTGTTGATCCATGGACTAGCGTCTAATAAGCCAACACTTTACCGACTAGATTACGACGGTTTCTATGCAGCTATTGCTTACTTCAGAAAATTTTTACAGAATGAACAAATCTAGTTCGCCTGTATTTATATAAGGGAGTAAATAAATCTCTCTTGATAACGCGGAAAATACTTTCTTCTAATGCAATCGATAGCTTAAAAAAGCGAGAGGCCATAGAATTAAGGATTGTATCTCTAACGTCAGAAATCTTAGTGGGGAAGGCGATAGGAGAAGAAGAAAATTTTTGTGAGAACCTACTACATACATACATACATAATTGGTTATTACAACCCTTCAGTCAGGATTACGGCCTAGCTTCTCACACTACTCATATTGTATGCCTTAATTTTATACTTGAGTGGCGGGACCTACAGATTAACGTCGACAGTTTAATGAACAACAGATTTTGAGTAACTTTTTCATGGCAGGTTTATTTACTCTCAGAGTTTTTGCCAGAAATCTGCTGTGAGGAAGTCGCCGAAGAAATATTTTTTTTTTATATGTCGTTTTGATGTCTGGCCTGGGTGTCGAACCCGGGTTTTACGTCTAATAAGCAAACACACTACCTACTAGACTACTGCCAAACTCCGAGTCACCTCGAAGCAATGCGGCAGTGGTTGTGAGGTGATCTAACTTCGCAAGGAATTTAGGCTACTCAGTTTCTTTAAATTTTTCAAAGAGTCAGTATCTGCCAACTGAAAATAATATTAAAAAGAACATCGTTGGCTATTCAGTATAAAGGCGAGTACTTTATGGACTTAATAACCCATTCTTGTATTTGAAAGTTTATACTCCACCTACACTTTTTCTAATAATGTTGTGTTCTGTTCCGTGAATATCATAAATTTTTAAAGAAATTTTAATTATTTTATTTTAAAACAAAAAATAAAAAATTCTTAACGTCATAGTAGGTAATAAACAATTTACAGCCAATTTTAATGAATTCCCCTAAAGTCCAATGGCAGTAAATGGTAAATAGTCGATACAAGATGACAAACTTGAATCCTTTGAGGTTTTAAAACCAACAGTTTTCGATTAAAACAATATGAGTGGGGGGGCTATTTAAAGTTTTATTAGTTAACAATAAGGCTAAAATAGCGTTTTTTTAATAGAAAAGCGTAAAGACTAATAATTGCTTGTATTTTGCATACAGGTTTTATTGTATGAAACTGAACTGTTTTTCCATCCCAAGTTGTGGCAACATGGTGTACAATACAAAATGAATTTTCTGACAAGACAGCGTCTTCTCTTTGTTGAAGTCGCTGCAGTCTAGAAGGTTTTGGCTCTGGAAAAACTCTGTTGTTCGGTGTTGACGGTAAACTGCAGCTCCCATCCCTCAAGTATAAAATTAACACACAACCTATGTGGTGTGAGAAGCTAGGTTGTAATCCTGACTAAAGGGTTGTAATGACCAAATACGTATGTCTTCTTCTAGTTTGGCTATTTCTTGTGTTTCTTAAGAATTCCCATCAAAGGCTTTTCTGCATATATGTGTCATTGTTTTGGTCTCTATTTTCTTTCACTAACTCCAATAAAAGTAGGTTTCATACCAACTTACATGAATATACTTGACATTTGGTACCCAGCAGTATGACAAAGTTCTGTACCATGATTACGAGTAAATCGCATAAGGTGTAGAAAACAAGTTCGGACATATTTCACATGAAATCAAATGTTGGAGCGCTCAAACAATATGGTCCAGAAATCTCGAAATCAAGCACACAAGAGGAAAGTAAAGATTGGGCCATAGACCAATGGCCTTAAAAATATGCAGCTTCTACCGAACACTGTCTGAATACGCTGACAACCTTTTGGCGGTGGCAATTCCGTATGCATTTAAATTGAAGCCACTAAGAAGTTCTGTGGAAGACTCGCAAAATTACTGTGGAAAATATTCTCTCACTCAAGTGATCTTTAAAAAATTGGTAGCAATTAGCCTGTAGTTTTTACCATCTCTCGTACTTTCAATCTCTGATTGATCAACTAAACATTGTGATTTTTTTATTCTTTCGGGCGTAGAAGTCTTAACTGAGTATTCCGAATATCGTTATCTCTTTGACTTAGATTAGATATTCAGTGAATCACATGATAGCCTTGAGATTTCATAGCATTGTATCAGGATTAGCCTTAGCTGGAGTGATTGATTTTATGAAATCATGTGGTAGTCTGCTATAAATGACAGTCAAACAGAAATTCCTTGAGGAAGGCCTTGTCACATTTCGACAGAAATCCACGCACACATGACTGCTGCCGGGACTATTATTGCCTTTTTAGGGAAGGGGCGGAAGATTCAAAAAAATTTCCTCATATTGCTCCACTGGATGAGGCACTCGTGGTATTCGATACTACTTTTCTAACACCATAAAGTGTAGAAAAAAAAAGAGGCATGCCGTTGAAAACAAATGGGAATTTATCACTCCTGCCTTGCTTTCTCTTTTATTTGAATACTGCTACGTTTTCAACTTTTAAAAACTTTCAAAATATGGGCTCGTAGAAAATAAAAATAAATCTGTGTTTAATTTCAAATAAAATTCTTAATTGTTCGTACAATTCTGTGTGACACTGTTTACAACTTTATGTAAACAACAATAATTGCTTTGTTTGTTATTCCTGTGTTTACAGCCTTTGCATAAACAATAACAATTACTAGACAATTGGTCGACAGATCTTTGCAACGGAGATCTTCAAAACACGATTACTCTCTTCAAACATCGCACATCTGCAGACAAGACTGACTGAATTTTTACTGACTCCGTTGCCTGCTGTGTCTTGCCTTTTATATGCCAACGTGGACAGGCTGATGAATGTTCTTGAAGTTGAATGTTCGTGGATTCCCCTTCTCGAGATCTCTAATGTAAACGTCGTTGTTTCATTATTGTTATTTGTGGCAGCCGCCGTGGTCTAGTAGGTAGTGTGTTGGCTTATTAGACGTAAGGCCGAGTTCAAACCCCTGGTCAGACATCAAAACCAAAATATGAAAAAATATTTCTTCGGCGACTTCCTCTCAACAGATTTCTGGCAAAAACACTGAGAGTAAATAAGATTGCCATGAAAAGTTTCTCTGTAATCCGTTGTTCGGAGTCGACTTTAAACTGTAGGTCCCACCACTCATATATAAAAATTAACGCACACAACATAAGTGCTGTGAGAAACTAGGTCGTAATCCTTACTAAAGCGTTGTTATCACCAATTATGTATGTTTGTATTTTTGTTTACATTTATATTTGCAGTGTTTGTTGTTGCATTTTTGTTTACTTGTTTATCCCTTTTTGTTTATCATGTAAACAAGTCCATTGTTTTTATCTTTAACGATGTAAAAGCACGACACCATTTCAATTTCTGTAACAATATTAAATTTTCGTTTATTGGCTGTTGTCTACTCCAATCCAACTGAGAAAAAAACGCTGAATTGCATTCTTATAGCAGAAGGCCTATTTTTTCAATGGTTTTATTAACGTCCGTAAATACTGCTATTGCTACTACTGCTGCTGCTGCTCGTACTGTTGCTGTTGCTGTTTACAAATAATTTTTGTATTTTAAATTTCCTATTGTTGTTATTTGATTAAAATGTAAATGTTGTTAATATTTGTTGTATTAGACAGGCAAAAAAAAAAAAAGAGAAAATAAAAAAATTTGTTTCAAATTCCAAAGAACAACCAACAATGGTAAATACGAGCATAAGTATGGCACAAATTAATGAAATAAAATCGCTGCGGGCCAAAGTTGTTTGGCTAATCTAATTCTGGTCTCTCTCTCTCTCCATTTATAGCATTCGAATGAATTCCATGTATTTTTTTCCTGGCATTCTGAGAGCTAATGGCAATACAAGAAATAAATTAAAACGACATTTCCAGTAACATTCTATGTATTTATGATACAATAAGGAAGGCAGAGCTAGAGCCAGAGCCAGTGCCACAGAGATATGTTATACGAATTTGCATTACCTTAAGCAAACTTTCTGTGTTGTTTCTTTGCTTCCTAAATAATCAAAAAAACGAAATAAAAATAAAATTGAAAACGAATACGAAAAATGCCAAAATGTGTCAAAGTTCAGGTAAAGACGTACGTACATACGTATGTCTTTACATTTCTGTTCTAAGACTTCCATGTTAAGGGAGAATATTTCCAACGGGGGAAAGAAAACATTGAAATTGTACATATTTTTTTCTTTTCTTTTGATTTTATTTAATAATCATAAAATAATATTAACAAATCACTTCTTAACATACATACATACATACGTACGCACATATTAAAAAAAAAAAATTCTGTTTTCAGTGTGTTTAAATTTGTGTAGAGTCCTTAAAGCATTTATTTGACAATTTATTGTTCTCATTATGATTTAAAAATAGTTGAAGGTCATATTCGGCAACCGGTAACTGTAAATATATCATATTGTACACACAAACAACATTATATTGCGAGTATAATAAGGAATCTAAAGGTTACAAAATCCTTTGGGTGATAAGGATGCTACAGCTTCTGAAGCCATATTAGGCACGAGTCTAATCGGTTTTATTATATAACGAGGTGAATCCGAATCCGAAATAAACTTAAAAGGAGTACGAGTCTAAATATAAAGGGTCCGCCAAATAACTTTTTTTTTTTTAAAATGCTTTAAAAAAAAACTACTGAATATTTTCTCAAATTTCTTTTTTTATTTGAAAGAACAATCCTTCCGGTTAATAATGGAAAATAACTTCATTCAAATGGCTGCCTCGGCTGGCCATGCATTAACCTACACGATCGGTCCAATTTTTAAGCACATTATCGATTGTGTGCAGCTGTATTTCACCAATGGCTTCACGAATATTGTCCTTTAAAGCGTCAATTGTCTCTGGCTTGTCGACACCCCACAAATAATAGTCCAACGGTGTCAAATCGCAGCTCCGAGGTGGCCAAACGACATCAGCTCTGCGGCTGATAATGCTATCCAGGGCGCAAAACATCGAGTGCAGCTTCGGCTGTGTGGCACGTAGCGCCGTCCTGTTGAAACCAAATGTTGCCAATATCCTCCTCTTCAATTTTTGTGAACAAAAGTTCGTTCAACATGGCCCGATAACGATCGCCATTGACTGTAACGGCCACTCCTTGCTCATTTTCGAATTATGCCTCTGGACCAAAATCCGCACCAAACAGTGACTCGTTTAGGGTGCGTCGGCTTTTCAATGTATGCTTGCGGGTTTTCTGTGCCCCAAATGCGACAATTTTGCTTGTTTACATACCCGCCAAGATCAAAATGAGCTTCATCTGAAAAGATGTTTTTTTTTGCCAAAATCAGCAACTTCTGTAAGTCGATCGCAGGCACACTTAGCGAAGCGAAAACGCATTGGATGGTCAATTGGCTTCAACTCGTGAACGAATTGGACTTTGTATGGCGTCATACCAAGGTCTTTATGCAAAATTCGTCTCAATGATGTCTCCGAAATGTTCAATTGTTGAGAACGACGGTGAATTGATGTTGATGGCGCTTCAAGCACACTTTCTGCCACAGCAGCAATAGTCTCGGGTGTACGCACCCTTTTTGTCTTTTCGCGCTTTGGTTTATCGATGAGGATCCCAGTTTCTTTCACTTTTTTCACAAGATAACGAACATACGGAGCTGACGGTGCTTCTCTTCTTCTTTCTTTCTCTGATTTTCAAAGTAATGTCGCAATATTTCCCAGCATTGTTCAAGCGTATACACAATCATATTCGTTTAGCGGAAGAATAAAACTAATTATCTGTCAAATCAGACATGCGCTAAGTGTTACCATTCACGAAATAAGCACTAGTTGAAAAAAAAACGTTAGATGGCGGACCCTTTACAAGAAAAAATTCATTCAAATTGCTTTATGAATTGCCATGAATGGATTCATCAGTTCTTATAAGTTTTCATCAATTTTTGGCCTCTAAATGCCCCATATTACGGGGCGCTTTAATACATACTCTGAACAAAAGTGGAACGAGCAGTTCTTCTTATAATTCCATGATTTTGTCGATTTCAATTGATATTTATTTCGTTGTTATTATTATTATTGTTGTTGTATTTGTATTTATAGTTCCTCATCATACATCGTCATGTAATTATTGTGCAATTTTGTTACTTTATTAATGATAAAATTATACAATAATAATAGCAGCAACAACAACAACAATAATAATGATAATTATAATGATGATGACGATGATGATAATAATTGTTATGATACCGTTGATGATGACGATACTGATGATTTCCAAAGTAATTTCTAATGACTGAAATGAAATCGGAAACTAATAACTACAATAGCAACAACAACAACAACAACAAACAGACTCATATTAACCCGTTTGCTTCTCTACTAACCCTATACATAATACTCGGTATCTAACAGTAGCAACCGTAGTCTTGTCTTCTTGAACTTAATAAAACGTTGCAACAAATAGATTTTGCAACCTTTGCTGGCATGCATCTACATACATGCATGCATATAACCTTATCCTTATTTGTATGTATGATATGTATCCATAATATGTATGCATGTATGTCAGTGTGTGTAGATGTATGTATTTGTATGTATAACACTAAGATGCTTTATTAAAATCTCTGTGTATAATAGATTCCTAATGCAATTTGGTTTGATGGCGACCACAAAATCATATTAAAATATATTATGATTTAACAATGTACGGAGAGTGTATTAATATATACCGAACGAAACTCAACAACGAGTCGAGAACAACAAGAACTACAAGATTGATTTACATTCCATTCCAATTTTCAATGAACGTTTTAATATCCAACGTGGTGGATTGAGAAGTCTTGCATCGATTATATGTACATAGTTTTACTGCCCAACTTTAAGAAAAAACATTATTGGGCACCCTGGTAGTCTAATAGGATGGTAGTCCTCTTTTTTTGGCACTAAATATTTCAGATTCTTAAAATACTTAATGAAATGATGAATGTTTCTTCTATGATTCCACCCTAGATCGGTTTGCATAGTTTAAGTGATTTCATTAGAATATCCTCTAACAGATATTTCTTCCATTACTCAACAGATATACATACATACATACATACATACATAATTGGCCATTACAACCCTGAGCTGGGGCGAAGCTTCAGGCTACATGGAGGTCAGTAGGTGAAGGATAATGATGAATGGCCTACCCTACGTAGATTAGCTGCGAATAACCAATAAGCGGTTCCCGACCAAGAGCGGCAGATGCTGAGGCGTATTACAAAAAAGTATATATCGACGCCTCCATTCTATAACGTTCTAAATGTACTTAGAACGTTTTTAATGTTCTTGCATTTTTAAATTCTACGTTCTCTAACTTAAATACTGTCAAAATTTGGTTAAGATGCGCCGATCCGTTCCGAAGTTATAGGGAAAAATCTACTTAGAATACACATATAGTCGTATGGCGCGTGAAAACTTTGAGAGCTCATAACTCAAAACACACTTTTTCGACTTGACTTGAATGTTATAGAAAGGAGGCGTCGATATGACCGAAGACGTGCGACATGGCTAACTGATGCCGCCATTAACTAGGCATCATCCCACAGAGGGTTCCCTCAAGAGATGGAAAAATAGGAGAATAACCCTCAGTTCCACCGAATCGGCGAACTACGACGTCCTTGATTAGGACATTAGAACCAAGCCCGATAAGGTTCTAATTATGGTATACCGGAAGATGAATGTGAATTGGCTGACGATGGCAGTATTCCAGTACTTTAGTAGGCGTTGTGAAAGCTGGCCGAAATGGCTATCGTACTAATGCTGTCATTGCCCCAGCCCCGTTAAAATTGTGGCAAGTCTGTCGGTACATTCCTGATTTATCACCGTTAAGTTGGTGTTGTCGGACGAGATGTAGGACCATTGACCTGAGGTTTCAACCGTGGCCTTACGGTCTAATAAACGAACACACTACCTACTAGACTAGACCAAGGCGGCTCAACAGATACAGTTCTAGAATATTAGTGCGAGTGAGTTTTGCTGTAATGAGATATGAGCCCCTGTTATGGTCGAAGACATGGTCCGATTATCGATCAATATACAGGTTGAAGTCGTCGTAGTCTAGTAGGTAGCGTGTTGACTTATTAAACACAAGCCCACGGTTTAAACCCCAGGTCAGACATCAAAACGAAAATATGAAAAAATATTTCTTCGGCAATTTCCTCTCAGCAGATTTCTGGCAAAAACTCGGAGAGTAAATAAATCTATCGACTTTGAACTGTAGCTCCCGCCACTCATGTATAAAATTAACACACTCAACAGGAGTGGTGTGAGAAGCTAAGCAGTAATCCGGACTGAAGGGTTGTAATGGCCAATCTTATATATAAAAATGAGTGTGTGTTTGATTGTATGTTTGTATGTTTGAAGTTTATAGACGACTAAACGGCTGAACCGATTTTCTTGAAATTTTCACAGTATCTTCCTGTATGTCTGGAAGGAGTTATAGGCTACTTTTTATGTTGATATTCCAAATGAGCGAGGGGCCATGCCCATGTATACTACATACTACATACTTAATATTTAATTGCATTTGAAATATATTACTCATACGCATAGTTACCCCTAAAGTATGCTATCTATGATTCCTGATGTATAAAACCAAAGAAAATAAAGTATAAAGAATGTGAATTTTGGTATATTTTGGAATATTTTTCAAAAATATTTCACGACGCGGGAGGAAAGATAGAAGGGAAAGATAAAGAAACCAAGAGCGTAACAATGTTCTCAATTGTTCTCATCGTGCGTTTTTGTTGTTTGACTAATTTTTTATTTATTCTTCTGAAACAGTGTTGCCACGAAAAAAATTTTGTAACCAACATTTGTGAAAAAATCACCAAATAAAAAAAAATATAACCAAAATTAAACTCATAGACTTTTGTTTTATCCTAAATAAAGCATATTTTCATTGTCTAGAACGCTTTCGATTATAAGTACATTCACACCCACTTATAGTAAGTTAGCTTTTTAATAACTGTTTTATGCAGTGTATTACAATAAATACATAATGCGACCTGTTTTGGGCAATACAAAAAAAAATCAATTTTGGGCGGGACGAAGTTCGCTGGGTCAGCTAGTTATGTATAAAGGTTATAGATTTGTTTCCTCCATACCTCTACACCGGACGTAGGGTTTACATACTTAGAAAGGTGATGTAAAACTCAATGTACTCTCAACGCCTGAGGTGTTATTGACTGGTACCCAAGGGATCACTAGGGATCCAGGTCTATGGAAAATATGATACAATGGTGCGATTAGACTGAATGTAATGAAAGAGATTTTAATACTATGCTTAGCATACCTTGACCATCAATTGGATTCCAAGTCAAAAAGAGTGAATATATATATACATGACCTCCAGAAAGAACTTGATTTAATTTTTCGTAGATATTGTCTTCGAGTATGCAATGCATGACACGACCTATCGTGGATATGTTCCTTGTAGATCGTAAATCAACAAAACTTCAAATTTCTTATAAAAAAAAAATAAAATAAGAATAAAAGAAGGAGAAAAACAGGAAATATCGGTGGTAACGTTTTGGTGATTGCCTTAGTGCTACTCGATACAAGGTATCTACCTACTAGTATTACAACTTGTGTGTGTTAACTTTATGCATGAGTCGCGGTACCTAAACTGCAGTTTAAACTCGACTCTAAATGACAGATGTTTTGAAAAGCTTTCCAAAGTTTTTGGCAGAAGACTGCTGAGAGGAAAATTGACGACTCAAATTTCTTTCATTTATTTCGCTTTTGTGGAATATGTTTTTAGCTGGGAATTGAACCACGTACTCGCATCCACTAGACTACGGCGACTTCAATGAGTTAGTATGCCTAAAATACGTGTGAGGAATAACTCAACATAACACCAGTGGCTTCAACTTGACCTATAAAATATGGCTTCTCAGTTCACTATGAAACGCAATGTCCATTGAAGATATCTCTACTGAAAATTCTCAAATTCTAAAACTTTCCCACCCACATAGATTTGTATGGCTTTATATGGTAATGGTTGTATGTACATACGTTTCTTATTTGCATAGATTGTGTATAGATATCTTATTTGTATTCATAGTCGCATTCATAGTTGCATTCATAGTTGCATTCGCATTTTGTAAATTAATATCAACGACTAATTATTGAATTCATATAATTTGTATTAACTTGTGTAGGAGGTAAATTAGTAAACAATTTAATGAATATTTATCATATTTACATACATACTTACCATACCAGTTTACGTCTATATTAACCATTACAACTACTACTACATCACCACCATCACCATCACCACCACCACCACCACTACTATGGTGGTAATGTCTCTGTGCTTAATGGCCAGATTCATTTCTCAATAAAAATGAAATTCTTGATGAGGAGACTAAGATTTTCAAATTTAAAAAGAGGCTTTTGAAAATGGAATTGTTATTGCTATTGAAACTGAAACTTTAATTCAAATTAGATTTAATTATTGATTGTTATTAGTTGGTTAATAATTAATTATTTGCAAGGATTTGTTGGATACTTTTAATAGTAAACAGTCGATTAAATTTATATTTTTTCTCTGTGTTCTATAAATCATTGCTTATGCAGGAAATAGCTTCTACGTACGAAGGGCAGTGTAAAGTAAGCGTACACAGTAGATTTAAATACGTTTTTGTTGCAAGAAATATTATATGAAGTCGCCGTATTCTAATAGGCAGCGAGTGGGCTTATTAGGCGATAGACTGTGGTTCGAACCCCTGCTCAGACATTTCTACATACGAATGGCATTGTGAAATAGCGTACGCAATTGATTTAAATCTGTTTTTATTGTTTCTAAATATTGTACGAAGACGTAGTAGTTTTTCGTTACTCATAAGTACTCATGAAATTTTGAGTATGAGTGAGTCAACAGTATTGAAATTCAACTATGTACTCTGATTCATTCGTACTCACTACAACATTGCAATGCAGGGCATGTTGCGATGAGGAGGAGTTGGAGACTATCGAACACCTCCTCTGTAACTGCCCAGCCCTTGGTAGGTTGAGGCTGAGGACCCTTGGCAGGGCCTTCTTTGAGAGTTTGAACTCTGTGTCGAGAGCCGACATCAAGGCTCTCCACAGATTCATTAGTGGCTTAGGCTGGTTGAGAGGCGCTAGGGCTTCATCAGGGTAGTCGCGCTCTCCCTTCTTTGTTGGGCCTATGTGACCCCTCCGCTTCCCATTCTTCCTTTCCTATCTCCTCTCCTTTATATCCTATTCCCTCTCTTATCCTTCCTCTTTAAGGACGTTGTACAATGGGTCAATTCGACCTCCGGGTACTGTACTTGTCTTAATTGACAAGTACACGTCCTCTAACCTAACCTAACCTAAAGGTTGCAATGAGTATGAGTACAACGTTGGCATCAAACTCATAACATTCGAAATATGTTTGATTCATAGCAAGAGAAGCACACACACAACCTTCCAGTGAGTATTGTAGTGTTGTATTTTGTGATTCTTGTAAATATTGAGTCATCACGTGTATTGTTAAATATGAGTGCGATGAGTACTTCAAACGTTGAATATGAGTAGTATGAGTATGATATTAAAATAAGTTTGAATGCGTATAAGTATCAGAAATTATGAGTATGATTCGAATCTACTCATATTTTTCAATACTCATTACTGATCTCTGTTTCGTACTTAATTGGTCATTATAACCCTTTAGTCAGGATACCGACCCACCTTCTCACAGCACTCATGTTGTGTGTGAATCATACTCATAATACTCTCTTTCTTTAAGGGGGTCCGATACTTTTCTTAGTGCCCTTCCAATTCGTTCAAGCATTGGATTAAGTAGCATTATAGTTTCCTTAGTTTTCTATGAAACCAAATATTATGGAACATAGATCCCTATGACCTTTTAACCCACCATTATCATTACCATACATGTAGAAGTAGAATTCATGCTTCACTTCACTTAATGTCTCTTCATTTCCCAAACTACGCCGTGTATCTGGAAAAATGTCTTGCTCAGTAAAAAAAACATGACAAAATTTTGTAAATTGAATGAAAAACATTTCGAGGAACTGAACAATGATTCTGTATTTTATTGTAAAATCGCAAAGTCATGTGCAGATGATGTTCACATAAAATAAAAATTTCATTTGGAAGTTTTCATGATTTTATTTCACAATATTTGATAGAAAAAGTTAACATAACTTCATAAATATGAAGTATATGTTTGCGTTCCTGTTTTGTTGTTTTTTTTTATTCTAAAAATAAATATAACAGAGACTGGCAGAACAATGTTGTGTTTCGTTTTGTTTCCTTTTTTAAGTAAATTTTTAATGAAAATGAATTGACTTTTTAAAATAACAAGAAAAAATAACACAGGAACAGAAAGGAAAATTATTTTAGCCAATCTTCACTACAAAAACTCTACATATTAAGAAAATTGATTTGTTTTATATCGGGTTATCCATTTCGTGGTTTCAAAAGTAAACGTAAATAAAACACATGTAAAATATTTTGTTCATGATATTTCTTTTTTATTGTAAAGTTTGAACGTTGACATTATGTGTGAAACACTACATCAATTAAATGACCTCCACGCGAAGTGTTGCAAGCATTGATTCTTTTGAGGTAATTTTCGACCACTTTTTGACACATAACAGCGATAACTTGACGAATGTTGGTTTTTAAGTGCTCAAGAGTTGAAGGTCTATCTGTGTAAACACGGTCTTTCGCGTAGCCCCACAAAGAAAAGTCTAATGGTGGCAAATCGCATGATCTTGGTGGCCAGTTGATATCGCCACGACGAGAAATTACGCGGCCAGGAAATGTCTCTTGCAATAAAGCCATATTCGCTCGAATTGTGTGGCATGTGGCACCGTCTTGTTGAAACCACATATTCTCCAAGTCGTATTCTTCAATAGCAGGCAAAAAAAAAGTCGGTTATCATATGACCATAACGCTCCGAATTGACGGTGACAGTTGTTCCATTGTCGTTTTCGAAGAAGTAAGGTCCAATCACAGTCAGGCTGCTCTTAGGGCCATTGAGTCGGTCTGGTGCAAATCACGGCTCGTTCGCAAGTGCAAGGAGTCGTTGAGGACTTTTGGACTAGACCGTATCCATCTTTACTGGGTTCCTGGTCATAGCGGAATACTGGGAAATGAGACGGCGGATTCCCTCGCAAGGTTAGGTTCGCTCTCTGGGGGCGATTTAATAGTTGGTCTTGACCCCCCGGTCTGCCACCTCTACGGCCTCATCAATGGATGGGTCGGTGAGGAAGAGCAGAGACGTTGGGGGAACGGACCGGGATGTTTTGTTTCTAGATGTCTATGGCCTGCTGTGGGGAACAGGTTGGCTGCTAGGCTTGGATAAGGCCAGCTTAAGGTTGATTGTCGGTTTTATCATGGGGATTTGGAACAGATCCCAGCCGGACTATTGCAGGGCATGTTGCGATGAGGAGGAGTTGGAGACTATCGAACACCTCCTCTGTAACTGCCCAGCCCTTGGTAGGTTGAGGCTGAAGACCCTTGGCAGGGCCTCCGTTGAGAGTTTAAACTCTCTGTCGAGAGCCGACATCAAGGCTCCCCACAGATTCATTAGTGGCTTAGGCTGGTTGAGAGGCGCTAGGGCTTCATCAGGGTAGTCGCGCTCTCCCTTCTTTGTTGGGTCTATGTGACCCCTCCGCTTCCCATTCTCCCCTTTCCTATCTCCTCTCCTTTATATCCTATTCGCTCTCTTATCCTTCCTCATTTAAGGACGTTGTACAATGGGTCAATTCGACCTCCGGGTACTGTACTTGTCTTAATTGACAAGTACACGTCCTCTAACCTAACCTAACCTAAGGGCCAATCACACCTTTGGACCAAAGAGCGCACCGAACAGTGACTTTTACTGGATGTAATGGCCTCTCTTCAATTGCTTGAGGATTCTCAGAATCCCAAATACGACAATTTTGTTTATTAACATACCCACCGAGTGTGAAATGTGCTTCATCGCTGAAGAAATTTTTGTTCGAAAAATTGCCGTCCACTGCCTGTTGTTCAAGCACCCATTCCATGTATCAGCGGAACGAGCGAAACGATGATGCACAGGCCTTTCAATATTTGTATCCAGTCTCTTCAAATTTCTTCACAATTTTGCCAATTGCTTGCGTAGTTGGACGATTATGCAAACCATAATCTCCTCTTAAAGCACGATACGTGGCTGTGGCAGAATCACCATTTTTGTAGTAGGTTTTGATAATTTGTATGCCTTGTGTGATAGTTAAGCGATCCATTTTCGTCAATGTCAGACTTTCAACTGAAAAGAAAACTATTGGTTTCACAACTTAGTTTGACAGATGTCGAATTCCAGTCCTATACTTTTGAAACCACGATATGGATAGCCCTTTATATACATACATAATTAGTCATTACAAACGTTCAATTAGGATTACGATCTAGCTTCTTACACCACTTATGTTGTGTATGTTTATTTTATACATGAGTGGCCGGAGCTACAGTTTAAAGTCGACTATGAACGACAGATTTTTTGAGAAACTTTTCATGGCAAATTTTTCTTTTACACTCAGACTTTTTGCCAGAGATCTGCTGAAAGGTAGTCGCAGAAGAAATAATTTTTCAAATTTTCGTAGTGATATCTGACTGGGGGTTTGTAGCATGGCCTAACTTCTAATAAGCCAACATATTACTTACTAGACTACGGCGACTTCTTGTGAACTGATATGAAACTGTGATATTCCATCATTGGCTCACACAATAAAAGGCTCTTTTAGTATTAGATTTTCACTCTCGAATTGAAGTCCAGAAATTTCTGTAGATTTCCTAGTAGTAATATTTACTTCGATTGATACGGGATCAGGCATGAAAAAGTTTCTCAAAAATCTGTCGTTCTGAGTCGACGTTAAACTGTAGGTCCCGCCATTCATGTGTAGAATTAACACACACAACATGAGTGCTATGAGATGCTAGGCCGTAATCCTGAGTTAAGGGTTGTAATGGCCAATTATGTATGTATGATACAGGACACTCTCACTAGGTTTGAGTTGTGTTGTTGTAGGCCTAACTGGATAAAGTTTTTACTTTTAGAGTCAATGCTCTATGACTTGTTGCAAGACTTGTTGCGAAAATCAACTTTTCTGTTAGCGAAGGTGAATCAGCAATGCAAACTTTTCATTTAAGCAAATAAATTAATCAGAAAAAACAAAAAAAATTGTTTTAAATTTGAACTTTTATTATATACTCACTCAGAGCATATTTAATGATTAGTTTGTTAAGTTTGAATGAATGAATTATATTCCCCCCCCCCCCCCTTTTAAAATGTATGTATTTTTCTTTGTGCTGCTTGTTGTAATAAATCTTTGTGTTATCACTGGCACTTCAGAATGTTTTCTTTTCTCTTTCGCTTTCCCATTTGTTAACCCTCCTCTAAGACAACTCAGATTGCTCAATAAACAAATCTTTGTGTATTTAAAGTAATTTAAATAACTTTTTTTTTTCTTTCTTTTGTTGCATGCAACAAGCAACAAAAGCAAAAGAAACAATATTTTTGAATAAATATTAAGAAGTGTCTTCCACTAACATGCTGCGTACGTACACTGTCTTAGTCATTTAGTACAAGGGGAGCAAGTTAAGGTGGTAGTATGTTTGGAAAAAAAGAAAGAAAGAAAATGTTTCAAATCTTAAGCTCAGTTTCTACAACAGTTTCAAGCAACTTTTCCTACAAAACAGAAAATAAAAAAAAAATAAAAACATTCGCAACATTCGTATGGGGAGAGCGAGAGATTCATTCATTCATTCCCGTAAATACTTCGTAGTTAATGTAAGGAAAACTTTTATTTTTTCTAACTCAATTATACATCCAAAAACAAAAAAAAAAAGAAAAACTGAAAACTGAAAATGAAAAACTGACGACTACAAATGTTGGTTAATGCCTTCGGTTATTTGTGCCAAGTTTAATGGAATTTCCAGCAGTTGTTGCCTCAAAATGTAGCAAGAAACAAAAAAAAAAAAGAAAAATAATAATAAAACGAAATAACGAAATTTAAAATAACAATTTTCCATCTTGTTTTGTTTCAATTTCGTAATTCTCTTCACAAGTTTTTTTCTTTCTTTCTTTTATTTTTGCAACATATTTAAAAGGAATATGCAACAACACACGTTGTAACTTGCTACACGCTTACAAAAGTTTTAATACAGCCAAGATTACACACAGAAGAAGTTATTTGTTTTTTTACTTGTCATTCTAGACAATTTTCGTTTGCCTGTTTTTTTTTAAATTCAAATCTTTAATCAACGTGATCGACAATATTTTGGCGATCATCATGCTTTATACTCCGGACAATTGACAGATTTTGGGCCATTCTTACAACTTGCCGTTAAACTTGGGTTTAGTTAAAGCTACCTTTAGCTAAAGTGAACTTTAAAGTTACATACATACATACGTCACTTTCCTAAGTATGTAAACCCCACGTCCGGTGTAGTGGTATGGAGGAATCAAATCTATAACCTTTATACATAATTGGTCATTACAACCCTTCAGTCAGGATTACGGCCTAGTTTCTCAACACCACTCATGTTGTGTGTGTTAATTTTATACTTAAGCGGCGAGACCTACAGTTTAAAGTCGACTACGAACGACAGATTTTTGAGAAACTTTTCATGGCAATTTTACTTTACTCTCAAGAGTTCTTGCCAGAAATCTGCTGAGAGGCAGTCAGTCGCCGAAGAAATATTTTTTCATATTTCGTTTTGATGTCTGACCGGGGACTTGAACTGTGGCTTAACGTCTAATAAGCCTACACACTACCTACTAGACTACGGCGACTAGTCAAAAGTGTGGAATAGATCTGCTTAATTTGGAAACGCTACTGTATGTTTCAATATAAACCTTTAATGGTAATACGGCCCATGGGATGAGTGACAGGGTGGGCTGTAGTATATGTATCAAAGGTGCTGATATTAAACTTTTTTTAGATTTCCTAACTACTGCAGTGTTTTCTAAGCACAGGTCATGGCAATTTTGAAAGCTGCTTAATGCTTGTTAAGTGGCGATATTTTCCTTAAAGATCTCTTGATTTACTTTGGCTCGACTGCAATTAAGTCCCTGAAGAATGTAGTCCCTAAGAACAACAACAACAACAACTTGTTGTCCATGGATAGCGAGAATTTCTCCGAGAAATTTCGGCTCAATCAAAGATAACTCTTTGTGCAGCGCTTGCGCTGACCATCTTCTTCCTTTTCCCTGATTTTGGTGGAACTTGGTTAGTACAGGGACCGCGTTTACCCGTGGCATCACAACGGGCCGCTATGCGTGCTCAAGTGAGCTTTGTGATATCAGAGCTACCACTCTGACCTAAACCTAAACCTAAAGATAACCCCTACATGGGTTCCGAGCCATAGGGATATCGTTGAAAATTGTGGGTAAGCTGGCCAGGGCTGGTAAGGAGCATGTAATCTCCGACATGTTGCAGGTATTCCAATTATGCACTCGTTTTATGGGGAGGCTCAATCTTGTTGGCAGCTTCAAATACCCAAAAAGAAAAGGACAAAGACAGTAAGCAAAGCAAACACACAACCTTCTAGTGAGTATTGTAGTGTTCGTAAGCGAATTATACTTATTTTGTAAGTGATTTTTGTAAATGTTGAGTAAAGGAGAGTTGAAATCAACAACATCATTCGTATTGTTAAGTATGAGTACGATAAGTACTTCAAACTTCGAATATGAGTAGTATGAGTATGATATTAAAATAAGTATGAATGCGTATAAGTATCAGAAATTATGAGTATGATTCAAATGTACTCATCTTTTTGAATACCTATTACTGGTCTCTGCTAGACATTCAATTTAGTTTACGCCACTCATGGAAAAAATTAAACGCACTCATTGTGGTTGGTGTAAGAGACTAGGTTGTAGATAACCATGATGCTTACCATTTTTAAATTAAATTTTTTTTATGAAACCAAAAATCGCCATTTAAATACGAGCTCATCAACATTTCATTAAGGCCAGCAAAATATTTCTGACTGACCTGATAATTTTTTTTTAAATCCTAATGGAATGTAGTGCACCTTTTGCCTAATTATGCAATTTTAACCACGAAACATATTTAAATACGAATAATAAACAAAATAATCCTTTTTTTCCTGGGGGGAGGAGGGTAGCATAAATTACATTTAAAAACCTTATGAATACGAGCCACATAATTTCCGTTTGAATAATTTTAAAATTAAAAAAAAAAAGAATTTCTTTTTTTTTCAATTCTGGTTTAAAGGCCAAGCTTATGCCGCTGACAGGAGTAACATTGTAGACTTGCATATGTTTCACGATGACAGCTGAAATAATCGCTCGGCATTAAGACCTTTAGACTTTTGCCTCTTTTGCTTCAATTTTTGTTAATTTGTATGTGGAAAATTATAACAAAACGTGGAAAAAAGTGAAAAAAAAAGACAGAAAAAAATGGTCGAAATTGAAGATGAAATAAAAAGTTAAGCTGATTACGGCCCATTACGTTTTATATTTCTGAGCAAATTTTTGTTTTCTCTTCTGCTCTTGTAGTTGTACGTAAAATGAGCATTACATTCAAACACATATGCACACTCATACGCACACATATGTATTCTTAAATATTTTGATAAGGGTTTACAAATCATTCCAAAATGATTTTAAGTGCTTTCCTTTGCTCTCCCCCTCTCTAACCCTTTATACTGATTAAGCTCTCTTATTGGCAACTGTTGTAACTCTTTGAGTGTTGGGGGTGGGGGGCATGATGGTGATGTGTATGAATTTGGCTTTTTATAATCATGTGTGTAGACATGTGGTCCATGGTTTTTCCTCCGTCCAAACAAATGATATGACTTTTCATCAGGTAACCAATGTTTTCAATGTTTTCTTAGTAACCCCCACATATTTTTTTGCTCTTTTTTTGGGGGAGGATTAAAAAATCCTTTTTTTTCAATTTAAAAAAGGACCACCAAAGCAGGAATAAGAAAAATATGAACGACCAAAATTCCAATTTATTTCAGATTTTCATCCCTCCCATTTCATATAGATTTGCCATTTACAATGATTTTTACATTTTTTTTGTTGGTTGTAATGTAAAGCTTATTAAACTAATTGTTCATAAATATGCAGAGGATTTTTAAAAAAGAAATAAAAAAAATTTAAATAAATTGCTAACGAGTTAGCGAAGTATTTTTCAAACAATTTGATTGCGGTTTGAGAGAGACAGACAATCTATGGCAGTTGGCCATATGCGATCACGTAAAGCCCCCTATGTTGCAATACTCTCGCTAGACATATAGTAAACTAGTCAATGTATCCCATAGTTTGGATCTGATGGTGGCGATAAGAGCCTTTTTAAGCCTGAAAAGCAATTTAAGGGAATTCATATGCCTGAAAAGGGATTTCAATCATCGCTGGTAAACTGTAAGAACAATTAATAGAATTCAATTTCTTTAACCGAAACGAACAAGATACCTCGTCATAAGGAAACTCGATAATACCACGAGATGCTCACTCTCTTATATTCTATCAGAAATGCTTGTGTTTCAGTCGTTTTAATCACTTCACCATACGCGCACACAAAATTGGTCATTACAACGCTTCAGTCAAGATTACGACCTTGCTTCTCATACCACTTATGTTGTGTGTGTTTATTTTATACATGAGTGTTAGAATGTAAATGAGGGCAAAGCGAAGTATAAGTATGTTATCGACAAGTAGAGATATGCGTCGTATTGGATCCCAGATTACGGTCGATAACTATGCTTTCGATACAGTCAAAGAATTTATTTATCTTGGCTCCGCCTTTACCACCAAAAATTATGTCAGTCGGGAGATCAAGCGCAGGACTACTGTTGTCAACAGGTGCAGACCTCTCTCGTACGACAAAACTGATACTCTAAAAGAAGCTCATCCTCCCCGTGCTTCTTTATGGCGCAGGGGCTTGGACCTATTAAGCACTGATGCAGCAGCCTTGAGAGTATTCGAGAGAAAAGTCCTACCTAAGATTTTCGGTCCAGTGCGAGTAGGCGATGATTTCCGCATCCGATCCAATAGTGAGTTGTATTAGCTCATCGACGACATAGACGTTGTGCAGCGCCTTAACATCGGCCATGTCCTTCGAATGGAGGAGGATGCTCCGGCGAAAAGGGTATTTGATGCTTGGATCTGCGGAAATCGGCGAAGAGGACAACCTTGCCAGCGTTGGAAGGACCAAATGGAGGAAGCACCGTCATCGATTGGTGTGACCAACTGGCGTAGGTGCGCAAGAAGCAGAGGCGCCTGGAAGGATGTGGTGCGGAAGGTCGAAATCCGTTAATCGGGTTGTTAATGGCCAATAAAGTAAGTAATTAAGTTAGGACCTACAGTTTAAAATCTACTACGAACGACAAATTTTTTGAGAAACTTTTCATGGCAATTTTTTTGGCGCTCAGAATTCTTACCAAAAATCTGCTGAGAGGCAGTTGCCGGAGAAATAATTTTTTTGTTGGAGCTGGAATTTGAACCGTGGCATCACGTCTTATAAGCCAACACACTGCCAACTAGACCACATCTCGAGTTTTATAGAAATTAAAAGATTTCAGCTTGCCTTTAAAGAACTTGTTTACCAGTTCTCTAACCCAGAAGAGATAACAACATATATACATGAAGGTCAGTCTTTGGAAAATGTAGGATTCAATGACTTAACTTATTTGGCACTACATTTCTACAGAGGGCCTTTTTTCAGGCTATCGTCTACTAGGCACCATCTTATCCTAGGAGCTGATACTGCAAATTAATCTCTGCTTATTTGGAAAACCACAGAGAGAGAGAGAGAGAGAGAGAGAGAGAGAGAGAGAGAGAGAGCGATTTGTTTTTCAGTTTGGTAGGGAAAAAACTTTCAGTCGCTCTAGTCTAGTAGGTAAAGCGTTGGCTGATTAGATGTTAAGCCTCGGTTCAAACCCCTGGTCAGACTTCTCCAAGAAAACGAAGTATGAAGAAAATATTTCTGCTGCGACTTTCACTCAGCAAATTTCTGGCAAAACTCTAAGAGTAAAAAAAGTGTGCCATGAAAAGTTTCTTAAAACATCTGTCGTTCGGAGTCGACTTTAAACTGGAGCTCCCGCCACTCATATATAAAATTAACACACACACGATAAGAGATGTGAGAAGTTAGGTTGTAATCCTGTATGTATGTATGTACGACTTCGTATCCACTCCTAATCCTAATACAATGCAATCCCATAGGCTGCATAAAAAAAAGAAAAAAGTATGTATGTTTCCTTGTGAAATAATTTTGGAAATCATTATGAAATCTTTGGAACTGTGAAATAAAAAAATAAAAAATTAAAAACATTCTAAATAAATCATGAATACCTTGAATATATAATAATTGAATTCCTTTTGGTATTTAATATTCGCAGCGACAGTAAAATTTTTTGAAGGTCTGATATGCAAGCGCTTCCAATTGTCATTCACATTAAGATTTCAGCTAATTACCATAATAACGCCTTTTTTGTTTTTGCTTTTGTTTTTAACTTTGAATTTCAATTCTCACCTGAGCTAACATTTCGTTTTTGTTTTTGTAAAAAGAAGCTGAATTATTTGGAAATCAAAAAACTACAAAATAAAAATGTGACACATTAAATTATTTTTCTCTTTTTAGATGTCATGTTTTTAAAATTCAAATTCAAATTCAAATGCTTTTTAATAAATTCTGTGACAACTTCAATTTGTCATTAAAAGGTTTTATGCAAATCTATGGTGCTCCAAACAAACTCCATGGCAAACATTTCATGTATATTTTTAAAAAAATTTTTTTTTTGCGTAACTTTTTTAAAAGCAAACATTCGGTTGTTGTTTTATACATCCTTTCCTCTTGGCATTTTACACTCTCAATGTATGCGTTAATTTTTATTTGGTTATGGAGGATACAGTGGATTGTCGGATTTGGATGTTAAGAAGATCAGCAATAATTATTAAAAAAATAAATAGATTCGAATCATACTCATAATTTTTGATACTCATACTTATTTTAATATCATACTCATACTACTCATATTCTAACTTTGAAGTACTTATCATACTCATACTTAACAATACGCATGATGTTGTTGATTTTGACTGTCCTTTACTCAACATTTACAAGAACCACTCACAAAATAAGTATTATTCGCTTACGAACACTGCAATACTCACTAGAAGGTTGTGTGTTTGCTTTGCTTGCTGTCTTTGTCTTTTTCTTTCTTCTTTAAATTCAACAACAACTAAGACTGTAAATTTTGATGAATGATTCGAATCACTCGAATCATTTATGAGTATTATAAGTATTTTTCTAAATTTATGAATCTGAATGAGAAGGCTGGCTTATGAATCAAACATATTTCGAATGGTATGAGTTTGATATCAACGTTGCACTCATGCTCATTGCAACCTTAACTTATACCACATATGTATGTATGTATGTATAGGACCATAGAAGAAGAGAAGAAGAGAAGAAAAAATCTCTGCCCCTTCATTACTGTTTGCGACATTTGTGGTGGTGGATCTACTCCACAGATCTATAGTTTCTGCAGAAGTCATTATCAACTCTGTAGGCATGAACGTAATCAGTCCTCCTTTTAGCCATCAAAGCTAAGAGAACTTGAGTGAGAGCAGAATATCTAATTTATCTCAGAGGCCTCACATCTAATAAGCCAACACACTGCTTACTATCAAGATTATAAAGTCATTTTAAGAGACGGGAAACGTTGCGAATGTAGTCAGGCCTGTGCATAATCGCAATGTACTCATTGCCGAAAATTTTGCCTTTGCAAGAGAAAGTGATGGATAAACCGAAATTATAGATTACATAGCTTATTATGGCGTCTTTTGTATATAATTTTGCGCCTCTATTTTTGCACAATCCAATTTACGTAACAATCGAAGCCATCTGACCATGACTAGAGATGATCATGACTTTTAAAGCTGACTGTTCGAATAAAGTTTTGAACCAGGGATGGAGCTTGAGAAATGAGGAGAGATTCCGCCAAGAAACGAAATTGCCACATATAAAGCTTGGAAAATCCACAAATAATTGTGTAAGGAGAGGCAGTTTAATGTGATTTATTGTCTGGGGTATTAGTATTGTGGGGCAGTATTCTTTAAGAATGACTCTGGAAACACACTCAACTCAGTAAGTTATTTTAGCCCACTTGACATCTTGATACTAGTGGTGATGTTCGCTAAGTTTCTTGCTTATTTAATATTTTTTTGTATTAAAGATACATACATATGTACATAATTGGTCATTACAATACTTTAGTCAGGATTACAACCTAGCTTTTCACACCAGTTGTGTTGTATATATGTAGGGCTGGACCTACAGTTTAAAAACGACTACTAGCGACAGATTTTTTGAGAAACTTTTCATGGCAACTTTTTTATTTTACTCTCTCAGAGTTTTTCCTAGACATCTACTGAGAGAAAGTCGCCGAAGAAATATTTTATTTCGTATTTCGTTTTAATGTCTGACCTGAGGATTGAACCAAGCCCTCAGTTATACACTACCTAATAGACTACGGCGACTTCAATTGTCTTAAAGATGAAGCTTGTTTTAACCACTGTGCAGAGACACTTAATATTTTGAATATTTTCTGTCGTTTTATTTGCTTTTAGTTTTTCTAAATTTACATTGGAAATGTTTTGTATATTTTTTTATTCAATTATTTCTCAAACCCAAGGATTAATCAAAGAGATGGATTTATCTTAGGATTATCATTTCTAAGTAGATTTAATATTTTAAAATGTATTTATTAAATTCGAATGAGTAACAAATGAGTAAAGAAAACCCCAACAACAACTCTATGAAACCTTATTGTAAAATAAATTTAAAATTTCTTTTGTAAATGAAATGTTTTCCGCATTTAATTTGTTGCCTTTCTGAATGAAAGAAGAAAAAAAAACGAAATAAATTTACAATGTATTCTGCGTTTATATTTCATAATTGCAAAAATTACAGGCAAAACATTTATAATTTTTCTTGTGGTCTGTTTTAATTAAAAATAGCGCACAGTGCACAGGACACAGGGACACAGGACACATAAAACTTAAGCGTTATAAATAAAAAGGAAGCGAAAATATCACACAATAAATTAAGAAAAAAAAGGAGCAACCACGATACAACACAAAGTATATTATTACAAGTAATTTCTTTAAAAAGAACGTTTATTCATCCTTTATTGCACATTCTCGCTCTCTCTCTCTCTCGCTCTGGTGTATTGCATGCATACTTTCTGCAGCAACTTGTGCAGCTGTATAAGGCAAATGTGAAAGGATCAACTTGAGTCATAATCTGTGGCTGCGTTTGGCCTGTTTAAACAAATGACCCCCCTGCCCCTCTCACCCGTTTTAAATTGCATTAAATCTTGATTAATGCAAGATGACACTTGAGGTTAAATGGCTCTTGTCAGGACAATATTAAATAATTCGTTCTCGTCTCTTTCTTCTTTTTTTCTTTTTCTAGACTTTAATTTCGAATATTTTTTTACTCTTTTCTGGCCTTTCTTTCTACGTTGCTTTGTGTTTAACACAATCTGATGCTTTTGTAATTAAGAAGTGCTTTAACAATTAACGATTATTTCAATTTAAGTACACTTTGCCTGCAAAATGATAAGCAAAAGGAACAACAAATAATGGACAGTAAGGCACTTAAGAAATTTTCAATTCATGGATAAAATAATTTTGTTGTTGAAATAATGAATAAATTTACTAAAATTAATTTTTTTTTCTGTGGATACAGTGGGCATTAATCCTTTTTAAAATTTACCAGCTTGACACAATAATAAGTAATTAAAATTGCCATGAAAAGTTACTCAAAAATCTGCAGGTCCCGCCACTCATGAATAAATTAAACACACACACAACATGGATGGCGTGAGAAGTAAGGTTGGAATCCTGACTGAAGGGTTGTAGTCTTGACTGCAGGGTTGTAATTAAATAAGTAAGAGACGAACGCTGAAATAGTGTAATCAGCAGTGCGCTAAACAGTGAGTGCCCGGGTTTCGATTTCCCCCAATTACTGCGAGTAGCGTGCCCTATATAAGAATACAAACGCTATGTTGTTTGTGTTCCACTGGTTCATAGATACTACAACAACATGGTCTAATGGTACGCTTATCACGGCATTCTTTCCAGCAATTTCGATTTTTCAGTGAATCGTACAGAGCATTATAAAAGGGTTTTAGGTTGTGAAATACACGTTTTCCTTAGTGTTTCTTACTCTGAACATTGGGGCAATTCACACAACTTTGTATCGTGTATGTTGTATTGAATACATTTGTTTATTTGTGAACGCTCAATGCTATGCTGTATTGTGTATTTCGTGGCATTCAAACATTTTGATAGCCCGAAACCAACGCAACATATGAAAACATATGAAAAAAATGTGTATAAGTGTATCAGATTTTTATATGAAAATTATCAACAACAATCATACAATGTTGTATGATCTTCCAACAATACAATGAATACAACGATACAACGGCTTGTGTGAATTGACCAATTTTATGCTAAAGTTGATTGTATGTATAGCTTTAAAACATTTCATGGGGCAGACGTCACATATAGACATGGACACTTTTACAAGGAATGATTAGTTGTGTTATCGATTTCTGAGGTTATTATTATGTGATTGACAGTTCTCTGGAGTGATAACAAATCGGCTGATTCGTGTGATGTTTTTATGAATTTTTAGTTTGCTAGGCACTGAGCCGAGAGATTAAATGTTTGCGTACTTAGAGTAGGCCCCGTAGTACTAGACTAGGTAGTGTGTTGGCTTATTAGACATGAGGCTTCGGTTCAAACCTAAGGTCAGACATCTCCAACCAAACGAAATATGAAAAAATATTTCTTCATCGACTCTTCTAAGCAGATTTCTGGCAAAATCTCTGAGAGTAAATAAAAAATGAGCAATAACAAGTGACTAAAAAATCTGTGGTCCAAGTCGACTGTAAACTACAGGTCTCACAACTCATGTGTAAAGTTAACACACACAGAACATAAGTGGGGTGAGAAGCTAGGTCGTAATCCTGACGGAAGGGTTGTAATGATTCACATCATGACGTTATTGTTAAGCCACCCATAAATGTATGCTTGGATTAAATGGAAAAAAGATCGGCTCTAGGTGCCCAATAAAATTTTGAACCAAAGGACTGTTGAGGACACAAACAAAATTCTAAAATAGAAAAGCATAGCTTTAACTTACGAAATACCTGTTCTAGCATTAGGACAACAAATCTATAGAACACCATCACAAAACAATCGAATTGCCACTCCACTCAGTCTATAATTTTTTGTTTAAGACATTAACTTATGCTGAAAAATATTCAAACATGTAATTTATTTTTAAATGGCTTTGAAAGACACTTGTGATGTGTTCGTTGGTTGTTTTTTCTTCCCAATTGGTTGTTTATTTAAGCCTTTAAGCAAAAAAAAAAAAAAAAAGGATACCAAATGTTCTTTAAATAGTGCATGACCAGGTGTTTGTATTATTGTTTCGTTCCATTATCTCTAAAATGTTGCCACAAAATTTTTGGCATTTTTAATGTTCAATTTTCGAATATACCGACTGTTGAGTGTGGTGTGTTTATGAAATTTTCTATTTTTCCTGGAGTATTTTTTAGCCTTCTGATCCATTCATGTTGCTGCTGTGCATGCTCTTAGTGTGTGACTAGATGGATGGATGGATTGTTTAAACAAGAAGCTGCTTTTGTGGTCGAATGTTTCTAAAAACAGAGAGAGAGAGAGGGAGAGAAAGAGATGGAGAGAGAGCGCTACGAATACAAATTAGGTGTAGGAAACATTTTTAAAAGGTTTGAAACACGGCTTCTGTATAGAGAGGGCAACTAAAGAAGCCCTGGCCTGCACAATGTCAAAACGAATAGTTTCCTATTCTCGTACATATATACATAATTGGTCATTACAACCCTTTAGTCAGAATTAATGCCTAGATTCTCACACCACTTATGTTGTGTGTGTTAATTTTATACATATGTAAGTGGTGGGACATACAGTTTAAAGTCGACTCCGAACAACAGTTTTAAGAAACTTTTCACGGCAATTTTAATTACTCCTCAGAGTTTTTGCCAGAAAACTGATGAGAGGAAGTCGCCGAAGAAATATTTTCTTCATATTTTCGTTTTGATGTCTGACCTGGGGGTTTGAACCGTGGCCTCACGTCTAATAAGCCATTGCTAGACTATAACGACTTTCTATTCTAGAAGCCCCTTTAATATTGTTCTAGATACTGCTGTTTTGCTTTTACATCGCTTAACATTAAAATTATAAACAAAAGTTACAAAAACAAAACAATGCAGTAAACAAACCTGTTTACAAATTATCGTACTGCTTAATATAACAGCAAACACCAGCACAGAAAAAAATAGTAAACATGTAAACAAAAATACAACAACAAACTCATTACAATAATAAATGTAAACTACGACGTTTACATTTATAGAGATTTCGAGAAGACGAAGTCATGAACAAGGACACCTTCAAGAACATTCATCAGAACATTTACTCTGCCATATATAAGGTAAGACAAAGCAGGCGAATGAGTTAGTGAAGTTCAGTCAGTCTTGTGTGAACACGCGGTGCGCTTGACGATCTCCGTTACAAAGATCTGTCGAATAATTGCCTTGTAATTGTTATTGTTTATGCAAAGCGTATAACATACACACATACATAAATAATTGGTCATCACAACACTTTAGTCAGGATTACGACCTAGTTGCCCACACCACTTGTGTTGTGCGCGTTAATTTTTTATACATGAGTGGTGGGACCTACAGTTAAAAGTCGACTCCGAACGACAGATTTTTGAGAAACTTTTCATGGCAGTTCTATTTACTCTCAGAGTTTTTGCCAGAAATCTGCTGGGAGGAAGTCGCCGAAGAAATATTTTTTAATATTTTCGTTTTGATGTCTGACCTGGGGTTTGAAATCGGGCCTTACATCTAATAAGCACAAAATAACATACTACGTACTAGACCACGGCGACTTCAAATCTTCAAATTTGCAATCTACGAGCTCATATTTTAAACTCTATCTGTCTATGGACTTGTACCCTAAGTAGGGTACTCCCTATGACTGTTCCTTGCACACTTTAAAACATCCATTCATACATACGTCCTTCTCTACAGCCATCTTATGTTGTTCTGTGTGTGCCTGGCATTTTGCAATGATGAAGTCCATCATCAAAAGCTTATTACTTTTGGCAATATTACTGCAACGTTTTGGTCCGATGACTGCTGGTAACAGCTACAACAACAACAAAAATTTTAAAATAAAAAACAAAAAAACATACATGTGTAGAGGAGGAGGAGAAGGAGTAGGTACAAATGTATCAAAACCACATTAAAATCAACAATTCGGCATAAAAGAAACACCAGAAGCAGAAGGTCGAGCTCTATAACCAGCATTAAAGCTAAAGAATGATGAGAGAGGGAGAGAGAGAAAAAGAAAACATTGAAGAGAAAACAACCAAAAAAAAAGAGGTTTGAAACTCAAACACGTTGTAAAAAGAAATTATGCCCCGAGCGCATTACGAGAGAACAATTCAATTGAATTCAATTGAATTTTTGCCATTTCATTGTATTGTTGGTTGGTCGGTTGGTTGGTAACTATTGTGGTCAGTTTTTACTACCTATATAGGTAGTAACAACAACAATAACAATTGTTTTAAAAAGGGTTTTTTGTTGTTATTATTGTTGTTGTTGTGCTCCTTGCTGTTACCAGTTCACCTGGAATACCAAAGTATATGCGTAGGCGAAAGAACAAAGGCTGTATGGATGGTAATGAAAGGCTAGGAAAGGAAAAAAAGCAGCTTAAAAACATTCAAGCCTTTCACATTTTGTTTTTTAGGGAGGTGGGGAGAAGGTGTACCGTAGCATTTAAAAGCCATTAAACAAGAAAAATTTAACAGTTTAAGGTACTTTAAGGGCGAAGCTACAATTAGAAGTCCAAGCAACTCTTTGGCAGTATTAGAAACTATCTTCCCATATTGACCATATTCTTGGGATAGCGAAACGTCTATTCCAAACTAAAGAGTCTTGAAATTTTTTAATGGAATTAGCTACTCTGAGAGAACTGCAGAGAAAGGGACTCCGAAATAACTATTTTTTTATAAATTTATTTAGGATTTATTAGGTCCTTTAGTCATTGCATTGCATCCACTCGACTACAATGCTGGCAAAAAATCCCCACGTATCATCCATCTTTGTGCCTTTCAAGTTTCCTAAATTGTGCCCTTTGAATGTCACTATCAGAGGTTGACATTTTGGTAAAAGTTAAAATAAATATTTTCAAATCTATATTACAGATTTTCTTGACATGCCACGCCCATTGTTTATTTGAGGCGTAAAGCAAAGTGGTTAGTATCATAGTAACACATAAAGGAACTCACACCTACGATTAAGTGACTGTATAAGTTTAAGTCAATAGATAGGTAATTAGGTATAGGTGGCCTTTCACCCAAGGATGGACGCACTTAGGCCTAATGGGGCCCATTGTGATAACACAGTTCATGTCAATTATCCCCTAGTCCTGGAACCACTTAGGGCTTCCAATGAAGCGACTCAAACTAAGTCAATAAAAATAGTTTTTTATTTATAAACATACAATTTATATATATGTATATGTATGTATGTATATATATGTATGTATGTATGTATGTATGTATGTATGTATGTACGTGCATATAAAAAAAATGAATTCTTTTAATTTTTATTTTAATTTTTACCTGCATTAAAACAAACTAAATTCCTGACAGCACATGAAGTACAAATAAACAAACAAAATTTAATTAAAAAATTGTCAAACAAAAATATTTTTCCGAAAAAAAAAGAACAAGAAAAATTATGAGAAAAAAATGCAAGAAAACTAATGAAGATTTACACCTCTGGACAAAGGGAGAAAAATTCTTCAATACAAAGGAAAAATTTCTTGATAAAAAAAACCGAAATTTTTTAACATTTCAAAGGTTAGAAATGAAATTATTATGAAATGAATTCCTTTTTCGTTTTTTATTATTAAAAATTTATAAAAAAAACAATAAAAAATAGAGAAAAAAAAAGAAAAACATGACACTAAAAGACAAACACAGAGCAGAAAACAAAAGAAGTGAATTTTTTAAATTGCTATGGACACAGTACAGTGTCTCTCCAAGGCAAAAGGATCTCTACATTAAGCCAATAATAATGAAGAAGAGACACAGGATGTTAAGCTTAAGCATAAAGGAATAGAGAATGAGTTTACCAACAATACATACATGCATAAGTGTTATTCCCGTTTTGATGTAAAGCAAATGAAGCCTTTAAGTCAAGCAAACTTAAGTACATTTTTATGTTGCACCTTCCTTCCACATACTTAAGCTTGCAAATACAATGAGGCTGCATACAGTAATGCTTATATGTTGCTCTTATTTATTTAAATATGTATAAATCTAGTGAGTGTGTGTGTGGATGTGTGTGTGTGTGTGGATGTGTGTGTATGTGTAATAGATTGGTTTTTATTTTGAAACAATAACAATGTTTTATACTTGCATATGCATGCATAAATAAATAATAACAGTACAATACAGCATTTTGCATCCATTTTCTTCTTTTCTTTTCTTTCTTTTCTTTTTTTTACCGTTACAATATATTTTATTCTTCTTTTATTGAAATTAAAATAAAAACAGAAAATAAAAGAAAAACTCAAATCCATACATACACATTTCAAATGCATGCACATCAGAAATTATTCGTAAATATGTACGTCTGTGCTAAATGGGACCAACTAACTATCTTATGAAATGACTCATCAGCTTTCAGCAAATCTCCAAATGTATATGCTATTGGCACTAGCTAGGTCCATAGAATGGTGCAAACTGGATTGTTTAGCATTCAGTATTTGATCAGGCGATGTAAGTGCATGCATTCTGAGTACACGATTCGTACATACGCTATACAGTGAGCGTCAAAAGAAACTGTACACTATGGATATAATTCTAACAATCACCAAACTCTACTTTTACCATTTAAGGAGAGTGCCCGAAAAAATTTCACAATATTTCGAAATTTTCTTGTAATTTTTTATTTTTTTGGTTTCAATTTTGAAAACTGGCAATGAAATATTTTTAAAATAAAAATAACGGTAATTTATTAATGTATACATTCTTTTTCTTTTCATGTACACTTTCTATTGTACAATTGTTCTTGACTACAAAATGTATCAAAGACCCTCTTTAATCTAGAGAGAGGGTAACATTGACTTCAAATTAGTGCTTGGAAAAGAGTAGGACTGAATTGAGAAGGTTCTTAATCACTTTTCTCCAATCCACATATACATATAAATAATACATTATCAAAGAAGGCATTGTTTCTAAAAATGAACAGATGGTAACTCTCTTAATCTAAAATTCGAAGTAGTAGGTAGTGTGGTCTAGTAGGTAGTGTGTTGGCTTATTAGACGAAAGGCCCGAGTTCGATTCCCAGGCCAGACATCAAAAACAAAATACAAAAAGTATTTCTTCGGCGATTTCCTCTCAGCAAATTTCTGACAAAAACTCTGAGAGTAAAAATTGCCATGAAAAGCTTCTCAAAAAATCTGTCGTTCGGAGTCGACTGTAAACTGTAGGTCCCGCCACTCATGTATAAAATTAACGCACACAACATGAGTGGTGTTGAGAAGCTAGGTCGTAATCCTGACTGAAGGGTTGTAATGGCCAATTATGTATGCATGTTATGTAAACCAATCAGCTGCCAAAACTGAATTTATAAAATGAAGCAAAGAAGGAAAAAAAGGGCAGAGAGAGGATAGTTTGTAACAGTTAGAGGAGTCCAATTATAATAACTAAATGAGAGTCTATTAAGATGGGTCTCTGGCAATAAATGAGGGCACAACGAAATGTATATTGTTGACAAGTAGAAATATGAAGCGGATCGTTTCCTAAATTATAGCCGATAACTATACTTTACTTTACTTCATACATACGATAAAGTCAGAAAATTTGTTGGCTTGGAGATCTAGCGTAGGATCACTCTTGTCAATATGTGAGACCATCTATGGTCACAATAGCCATTTGGATAGCAGAGATCTTTCTCGTCGAACAAAATTAATACTCTACAATTCGTTCATCCTGTTCGTGCTTCTGTAGGGCGCAGAAGCATAGACCCTATTAAACAACAATGTAGCAGCCTTGAGAGTACATACATACTTAACTTAAATAATTGATCGTTGCGCCCCTTCTGTCTGGATTACAACCGAGCTTCTCACACCACTTATATTGTGTGTGTTAATTTTATACATGAGTGACGGGATTTAGAGTTTATAGTCGATTAGGTATGACAGATTTTTGAGAAACTTAACATGACAGCTTTATTTACTCCCCGAGATTTTGTCAGAAATCTGCTGAGAGGCCTTGAGAGTATTCGAGAGAAAAGTCCTTCTTTAGATACTAGACCCAGTTCGAGTTGGTGATGATTTCCGCATTCGATCTTACAATGAGCTGAATGAGCTCCTTAACGACATGGACGTTGTGCAGCGCATTAACATCCAGCTACTGGGCTGGCTCAGCCATGTCGTTCGAATGGAGGAGGATGTTCCGGCTAGACGGGTATTTGATGCGGGGGTTAGTGTAAGTCGGCGTAGGTAACGATCTTGTCTGCGTTGGAAGGGTCAAATCGAGGAAACTGCGTCAGATGTTCGAAATTCAAGCAAAAATATCCCAGTGTTCATATTTTCGTTCCCTTTAAGCGCATGCGGAAGGCTTTAGATGTCCGCCTTTTTTAATGGACCATGTTAGAGTGTTAGAGCATTAGCCTAAAATTGTTTTCATTTCAATATCAATGACAAATATTTCACAGCTGAGTCGGTACTAAAGCTCATATGTATCAGTATTTCAAGGTTTTAAGTGGGGAGAATACGGTTTCCGATGAGAGAAAGATTTGAAGTTTTCTCATCGCGTTTTCAGAAGTTTTTAGGTACGTTTGCCGGTACAGAGGTTTTACTCTTAGTGGCCTCTCTATATAGAGGAGTTTAATTGTTAAAGTCCCAAGAAATTTTTTTTATATTTTTTTATATTTTTGTGGGTAACATTTCCTAAAGCTTAGCCTATTCCCCTTAGAAATGTGTTGTAAGCTGATCAGTTGGTTGCATTCTTCTATTTATGATTTTATGTGAAATAAATGCAAAAATAAATCCATGATTTGAATATTTTTTATATGTAAAAAATAACAAGTAAAATAGGATATTATGCGATGTAAATAATATACACACATACACACACACTCACCTATATACATACATAGTTACATATGCATACATACATACATATATATACATACATGTACTTGTTAATAAAATCCTTTTGCGTATACATTAAGAACGTTTAGGAGGAGTATGTGATGGTATGTTGATGGTGATGTAAAGGTCTGTTGCATAAATTGTTGCTTGCATATGTAATTATATGCTGCTGATATTATTTTATGCCAGAATAAATGGCTTTAAGGATATTTCAACACAAAACGTAAACATCAACATCACGATAACAGAAATAAAAACAAAAAATAATTCTATTCGACCTTCTATTCATTTCCTATATGAAATAAAATAAAGTGCTTGCCTTACATGTTAAAAAAAGGAAACGTTTGTTGCACATTTACAAACAACACCTGGTTATAAATAAAGTTCATGGCAACACATACATTTCGTTGCACACACCCTTACACACAAACCTGTACTATTGCTTTGCATATACAGATGAAGGAGGACAAAAAAAAAAACTCCAATAATAAATGCATTTGCAAATGTGTGTGTATCACATGTTGCATGCTACTTGTTGCTGCACCAATACTGTTTGCAATCATAAAATATACATCACTATATAGCAAGTAAAACAACAAAGAAAGTCGAAGTAAAACTTCAATTGTTTGTTCGAATCAAATAAAGGAATAAAAAAACAACATAAATTAGAAGGAAATCTTGGCAACAGAAAGACGCTATGAACAGTGCTTGCATTTTATCATTAAGGGAATATAGGGTAACACTCTTCCTAATCTCACAGTCATTTAGTTCAATGCGTTATTGTTGACAGTTTGAAAAGCTGGCAATGAATCCAATGTGAGATGATATTCATTTCGCTACAGTAACAAGGAAGGAATAATATATTTGATGTGTTGTATGCAACACTATTCCCATGCAGTATGTATTAAACGTTTTATACCAGTAAGTTGAAGTCGTCTAGTAGGTAGTGAGGCCTCGGTTTAAACCAGATATCAGCAATGAGTTTTCAAAAATATGAGTAGATTCGAATCATACTCATAATTTCTGATACTTATACACATTCATAGTTATTTTAATATCATACTCATAATACTCATATTCAAAGTTTAAAGTACTCATCGTACTCATACTTAACAATACGCATGATATTGTTAATTTCAACTCTCCGTTACTCAACATTTACATTTACATCACAAAATAAGTTTGATTCGCATACGAACACTACAATACTCACTAGAAGGTTGTGTGCTTGCTTTGCTTGTTGTCTTTGTCTTTTTCTTTTTTCCTTTCTTTTGTAAATGCAACAACAACTAAGACTGTAAATTTTGATGAATGATTCGCGAATCACTCGAATCATTTATGAGTACTTATAAGTATTTTTCTAAATTTATGAATCTGAATGAGTAGGCTGGCTTATGAATAAACATATTTCGAATGTTATGAGTTTGATGTTAACGTTGTACTCATACTCATTGCAAGCTGTACTTATAAATCAATGTTGTAGTGAGTACGAATGAATCAGAGTACTGAGTTAAATTTCAATACTGTTGACTCACTCATACTCAGAATTTCATGAGTAGCAAAAAAAAAAACGATTCATTGCTGACCTCGGGTTCAAACCCCAGGTCAAACATCTGCAATAGTACGAAACATGTAAAACCATTTATTCAGCGATTTCCTCTCAGCAGATTTCTGGCAAAAACTCTGAAAGTAAATAAAAAATTCCCATGAAAAGTTTCTCAAAAATAATCTGGGTTTCGGCATCAATTTTAAACTATAGGTTCCGCCACTAACATATAAAATTAACACACACAACATAAGTGCTGTGAGAAGATAGGTTGTAATCCTGACTGAAGGGTAGTACTGACGAATTATGTATGTATGTATGTAACTGCTTCACATAAATTTATTCCTGTCGCTTTAGTATTTTTAGCAAAGGACTTTAAATAAAAGGAAAAATGCCAGAAGGACAACAAAAAGCTTCGGGAAACACTAAACATAGAAACACTAAACAGTCGCTTAGAATTCAAAGCTTTGCAAGGTCAGTTTTTCTTGGAAATACCAAGTGATCAGTAATTATCGCACTCAGCAGCCATGTCTAACCAAGCTCACTATGGACTCTTGGGTTGGTTGTTTTTCATATCCTTTAGAGGACATGAAGACTTTGTTTAGGTTTCTAATATTATTGAATGCGTTTAATATCTACCAACTTAATCAAGTTTCATCTATAACAATACGCTTTGCAAACTGTTAGGCAGCCACGATGGGACGTTTCTGGACTGTTACTCACATGACTCTCATTGACGGCGTCTTCACATACATAACATAAGTGATCATTACAATCCGGATTACGACCTAGCTTCTCACACCACGTATGTTGCGTGTGTTAATTTTATACGTACATATGTACATGAGTGGCGGGTCCTAAAATTTGTAGTCGCCACCGAACAACAGATTTTTGAGAAACTTTTGAAGGAAATTATTTATTTTACTTTGTTAGAGCTTTTGCTAGAAATCTGCTGAGAGGAAGCCGCCGAAGAAATATTTTCTTCATATTTTCGTTTTGATGTCTGACTTGGGGTTTGAACCGTGGCCTCATGTCTAATAAGCCAACACACTACCTACTAGACTATGGCGACTTCAACGACATCTTCAGTTGCCTGCAACATTGTCTAGTTAGAATTTCAGGGATTTTATTTTAATACCGAAGTTTAATGAACTTGAAGTCGCCATAGGCTAGTAGATAGTGTATTGGCATGTTAGACGTGTGGCCGTGCGAATGTGACTGTGCATATTGCCGATTATAACTCGACTTTCCTTTTTTCGTCGTAGCGAACCTTTATCTCTGGGTAATGCTCTCAAGTGCATAAATTTAAGCAGTTAAACCCCCTGATTGATACGTAGCCACTAAAGGTGCTCTCACTAAAACACACACGTACTCAGTGACTCACATACAGTTGTTAAGTGAAGCTTCCACTGAGTAGTTCTCCTTACTTATTTTTTGTTAATAAATTTGTTGTTGTTTTTATTGTTGTTACTCATGCTGCAACTGTTGCATTTAGTCAACAGAGTCACTTACAGGATTCAACATTTTTTTTTTAAATTTTTCTTTTTTTTTCTGAGTTTTTACTCCCCAGTTATGGGAATTCGTAGAAGAGCAACAGCACTTGCAAGATTGACGACTGCAATAAACCTATAAACACATACACATACACATTTACATAAAGCAGTGTGTATCCATACAGTTGCATTTATCTGTACTGTTTGTTACGCACTCTGTACAGTTACTGTTTCTGTCTTTTTTTTATTTGTATTTGTGTACGAGAGGAAATGCATCGTATAAATTCCCCAGTTTCCGTTTTACAATGGAAGGATTTCATGAGTTTTTTTTCTTTCTTTTTCTTTTGTTTTCACTTTAAATGTCTCAATAGAAATGAAAACAGGAATTATAAGTTCATTTTGGGATAAGTAACAGGTAGTAGAGAGGAATCAGGCACTCAGGCATTAATTTCGGTGGTTTTGCTGATCTGCTAAGTGGACACTTAGTACATACCGTCACAAGATGTATTGAATTTGTATCGACTAGATTGCTAGTGCTCTACTGAGCGTAACTTTCATAATTACTTAATTGGTCATTACAACTCTTCAGTCAGGACAACAACTTAGCTTCTTATACCACTCATGTTGTGTGTGTTAACTTTTATCCATGAGTGTTTGGCTCTACAATTTAAAGTCGACTTCGAACGACAGAATTTTGGAGAAACTTTTCATAGCAATTTTATTTACTCTACGAGTTTTTGCTAGAAGACTTCTGAGTGAAAATGGCCGAAGAAATATTTTTGAATTTTCATTTTGTTCGAGATGTTTAAGCTGGGTTTTGAACCACGATCTCTTGTCTAATAAGCCAACACACTGTCGTGTTTATACGCCAATTACTTGGTACATCACACCTTATTTGTTTATTTACTCTACCAGTTTTTGCGAGAAGACTTCTGAGTGGAAGTCACCAAAGAAATAGTTTTACAGATTTCATTTTATTCGATATGTTTGACCTGGAGTTTGCACCGTGGCCTCACTTTTAATAAGACAACACACTACTTACTAGATTAAGGCGACTTCGTCATGAGAATTCACCCTAGGGTCTAGTCCTCTGATCTCCCGAGCAGTAGATCATGAGAACTCTGTTTTTTTCGTATTAAATCAGAAACAACCTCATTCGATCACATATTTTTTCATTTTTCGTTTTGTTCAATAAGTCTGAGCTGGGATTGGAATGAGAGATCAGCAATGAATCGTTTTTTCGCCACTCATAAGTACTCATGGAAACGCACAACCTTCTAGTGAGTATTGTATTGCGAATCATACTTATTTTGAGTTTTTGTAAATGTTGAGTTATGGTGAGTCGAAAACAACAACATCATGCGTATTGTTAAGTATGAGTACGATGAGTACTTCAAACTTTGAATATGAGTAGTATGAGTATGATAATAAAATAAGTATGAATGCTTATAAGTATCAGAAATTATGAGTATGATTCGAATTTACTCATCTTTTTGAATACTCATTGCTGATCTCTGGCTTGATCCACGGCTTCATATATCAGCCATTTATTGCTGCAAAGACATTGATGTCGCTTATACGCAGCAGTCATTAACATGATCACTTGCGTTTTCGCTAACGCCTACGACAGCCAGGTTGTCGTGAGAATTTGCAAAGTGTGGTATAGGTGCGTTGCAGCGAAAGGGTTAAATCGTGACTAGTACGGTAGAGCCAGAACCGACACTTTACCCCTAAAATTCGTTTACTGTCAACCAATTTTCTTTCATCTTTGCTATCCATCACCTTCCGTTTTTTTATTTTCTACTGGCATTTAAAAAATAGTTTCCCTCTTTATTTTTCCATTTTCCTGTGTATTGTAAGATTTGTTGTTATTGTGGGGAGGGGGGTAAATGGAAAACTGACGTTATCTAAAGTTGTGCTAAAGATTCTAGAGTTACGAGTAGCTGATGATGATGATGACGGGCAGTGCAGGAGACAGGGACAGGAGGATGAGCATAAAAGGTAAAATGTCACTTCCATTTGCATTTCTTTTCAAAAATTTATGAATGTTTCTCTGTGTGTCACTCTCCTGTACTCTACTCTACTATTTTATATCATTCATTGGTAAGTTCAATTCTGTTTTCTTTTTTCTTTGTTTAAATTGTAGTTGTAGTTGCAGTTGCAATAATAAATTGTTTTGCAACAGAAAATAAAGAAAGAAACAAACTAGGAGGAGAAACATTTTTGCAATTTTTTATTTAACGAACCATTAAGAGCTTTAGGTGTTTACGAGACTTCTTCTTTAGTTTGTTTTTATTTCCTACTCTGTTCCGTTCTGTTTTGTTTCCTTTATTTATTATTTAAAAAAGTGAAAATAGAATATAAGTACATATATTTGCAAATTGCTTTCCAATTAAATTTATTGAAACATTATTTGTGTATGTTGCCATCCATCCATTATTATGCCATGTGAAGTAAGTGTGCTCTATGTGCACTTCATTGAAATCATTTATGCGTTAAGAGTTTCGAATCTGACAATCGAATCTTTTCACCTTCTTTTCTTAGCAACAAAATAGAAAAAAAATGAATCTTAAAAATTCTTAATTCTTTATGCACATTAAAGTTAATGAAATTATTTTACAAAAATATTTTGTAAAAGAAATTCTTTTCTCTGTTTACGCTTTTATCGGCATTCCCCTCTCTTTTGATAATTTTTATCAATTCAGAAATTTGATGACAATCAGCCATTAACCCATCATTATTATTGAGGAATTATTGAATAAAGAAATTCACACACACATGCATATATGTAGTTGGAATGAATTTGTAAAAGTGCACAGTGGCTCATAAGTCTACAAAGGGAAATAAAATTATTAATCAGGCGTCGTATTTTAACAAATTTTTATTTTATTTCCTATATGGGTTAGTGTTGCCAATCACGGCATTATATTGCTTTCTTCCATTAAAACTAAGAATAATACTATGTTCAGACATGCACCTTTATTGCGTAAATTATTGAGCTCAATATTTCATATAAAGTTTCAATTAATTATTATGCAATAAATACGCAAATATAATATTAAAATGCAGCATTGTCATAAGTGTGTTTAGTGCGCATATCACAATTAACCGAACACTTTCTGTTGATATTTGACAACTCAGATGTCAACAACGACAAACAAGAAAAAAAACAAAAAAAAAAATAAACATGTTGAAAAACCAGCTGTTTTGTTTACCAGCTGCCAAATGAATATTGCTTATAATATGTCTGAACACTTAAAATATTGTACTCAAATAACCGAATATTGACTCAATAAACTGAACATAGTATAAAGGTCGCTTCTTACTTACTTACTTAACTGAAGTGGTTATTGCAACCTTTGAGTCAGGATTACAACCTATCTACTCAAACCACCCATATTGTGTGTGTTAATTTTATACATGAGAGGCTGGACTTACAGTTTAAAATTGACTCCGAATGATAGACTTTTTTTGAGAAGCTTTTCATGGCAATCTATTTTATTTATTCTTAGAGTTTTTGCCAGAATTATGCTGAAAGGAAGTCGCCGAAGAATTAACCATTTTTTTAACCACGGACTCTCGTCCAATAAACATAACATTATCTACTAAACTACGAGATGGGCGATGGGATTTCCATTATCGGACTGTTTTTTTATTTACTACGTGATATTATTTTTTTTTTAATTTTTCATGATATTCGAGATGTCTGAGCCAGGGGTTGAATCAGTGCCTCACGTATAATATGGCAACACTCTACCTACTAGACTACTAAAGGTCGCTTCATTAGGGCTGGATTAGGGATTCAACTGAGTAGAGGTTCGCTAACTTCTGTTCTATCTGGCTGCAGCTTCTCAAACCTTGAACACTCTATTCTAGTCTTCCTGATGATATGTTCAGCTTGCTTCAAAAGTAAGTTCTTTGTGGGTTAAGTTTCAGGCATCTTCTGTCCCTGAGATAAATGAATTCCTGTTTTTGCCTCTCCATTCCTTGTTGATGCAGTCCCTAGGAAGACGAAAATACGCTCGAATTCGACTATTTTGCTTTATAACTTAATTTTCTCTGTGCTAATAAGTTTGATTCTATTGGTTTTGGTTTTCGTGAATGAAAATCTTTTTTTAGACCTTCAAGTTTTGCTTGCTTGTTGAAGATGTTGTGCAAGAGCATGCAAAAAATTCATTACGAATTAAATTCTTCGAGTAGGAGTTAGGTTTGCTCACTGTGAACACAGTTCGCCTATGCTATCGTACAGTACAATGGTAATAATACAGCTTTGCAGCATTTCAGTTGACTGTTGCTTTCCTTTAAGCTTTGAATTATTTTCTGGGGATGAACGTTCGCTTCTCAATTGTTCACAGCTCGCCTAATTGTAACTTGATATCGAATATCAGCAGGTATATACCTATTAGGTACTATGCCTGGAAACCTGTGTCTGCACTTTACCTACGATGTGGTGCAATTTACTTTCAAATTGTAAAGATAATGTGATCTCAAGGGCACAAAAAAAAGTAGTCTTCGTTATCTAGTATAATTTGTTGAGTTGACGTCTTTTAGAAATTTCTTACAGATCTCAGCATAAATTGGCTGTTGGTATCAAAAAATATATTAGCACTGGTTCGTAGGCGCTTCTATGTCCATTAGCTATGGCTGATAGTCCTCAAATCTATCAAAGTATTCCTTCTAATATGCAAAAGTGTACATTAATGCCAATAGGGTGTCCAACTTTGTATATTACTGAGGGCATCGGAAGCGAGTAGTATTTATGGGTATTGGATTTGAAGTAAGAGACAAAAAATATCCTTCAGGAATTGCGTTTCACAAACTTCCTCCACATACTTATCCTTGACAACTATTTAATCAATATTACGATCTAGTTTCTCACACCAACCATGTCGTGTGTGTGTTAATTCTATGCATGAGTGGCAGGATCTAGAATTTAATGTCGGTTCATAATGACAGCTTTTTTTTTTGAGAAACTTTTCATGGCAGTTTATTTACTTTCCAACTGTTTTTGCCAGTAATCTGCTGAGAGCAAGTCGTCGAAAACAAATTTCATTTTGTTTGAGATGTCTTGGCTAAGGTTTGAACCACAGCCTCATATCGATAAACTAGCTACCACGGCGACTTCATAACAATGCCTTTAAGTCGCGAATTGTGTCCGTGGCTGCTTGGTGTGATCCTCGGCCAAGCGATAGCGGATATATGTGCTCTACCAGAGAGAAGAATAAAAAATCTTGGATTTGCACGATTGAGAAGCTTTAATATAAACCGTATTAACTCATATTTAACTTTGTGGAACTCTTAGTTGTTTACTGTTCCATGGGAGAACTCACCCTTTCAATCATTAAAAGTGTATGAGTTGTATAGTTGTTATAGCTAGACTAGACCAAGAAAAAATCCTTCAGATTTACACGAAGCTTGATTAAAATGAGAGTAATTTGATCTAAAGGGAGGAGGACTATGCAGGCTATAATGACCAAATAAATATTTCTCAATAAATAAATAAAATCATACTCTTCTTAGCCACTGTGCTGCTTTCTACCCCGTTCGCTTTTACAATCTTAAAAATATGACAAAAGAAACCTGTGGAGTATGTCTCGTAATAATACAAAAATATTTAATGCCATTAAATTTACTCCACCCCCCCCCCCCCCCACCTTCCCTTTTATATTATTTTTCACACTGAAATTTTCGATTTTTCTTTCATAAAGGAATAACTATTGTAAACATGCATACATTTATGAATAAAGAAATATGCTTTCATACATACATACATCTGGTCATATGACCTCCGTGTGACATACAGAAAGAAGCATTCACTCCATCCATCCATTTTAACTTGAAAATGTTCTCAAAGAAACCGCAGGTGATTCATTTGGAAAACCCATACAAAAAATTGTGGTGGAACAAATAAAGGAGAAGAGTGAGAGGGAAGTAGAGTGAATTATAATGAAAAGGATGCTGCTGTTTTTTTTTAACATAATCCTGGTGAAAGAAAAATATTTTCATTGAATACGTTTCGATTTTCTTTTATTCTTCTTTTTTCTTTTTAATTTCCTCCAGAGAGGTATAGGGAACACCTTTATTTCCTACATGGTGGTATTCATATATGGGCTCAAGCCCATACTGATTCATTTTTGTAGAAGTAATGCGCCAATAAAGAATCGATTCATTTGTATCCTGTAGTCGTTATGAGGCGAAAATAAAATTAAAAAAAAATATATACTTTCGGTAACACTGTGAGTGTAATGAAAATGGTTCAAAGCATTCACCTATATTTTCATCATCGGTCTAAAAGAGCGTGTATTTTGTGATGGTAACAGAGTCAGGAACTCATGGTAGCTCCAAAACTTGTAATGATATTGGTCATACAGCTTCATTTGCTTTCTTGATACATGTGTTCTTTTTTTCACAAGAGTTTTAAGAGGCCCATTAAACCATGTTGCAGTTAATTAAGGCGAGTGTATCTGTTGGAGAAAGTATGATATCCGAAAACAAGCTCATCATTTTTGTAGGCAGCTACTTAAGTGGGTCGTAAATAAAATACATGGTTAGTTGACGTAACAAGGCATTTGCAGGATTTCGGCCACCCTTATCAATGAACTGTCGCCGTAGTCTAGTAGGTAATGTGTTCGCTTATTAGACGTAAGCCCGGGTTCGAGCCCCAGGCCAGACATCAAAACGAAATATGAAAAAAAAATATTTCTTCGGCTACTTCCTCTCAGCAGATTTCTGGCAAAAACTCTGAGAGTAAATAAGACTGCCATGAAAAAGTTTCTCAAAATCTGTCGTTCGGCGTCGATGTTAAACTGTAAGTCCCACCACTCAAGTATAAAATTAACACACACAACATAAGTGGTGTGAGAAACTAGGCAGTAATCCTGACTGAAGGGTTGTAATGGCCGATTATGTATGTATGTATCGATTCGCTTTATGCGCCTTCACCAGGAAGGCAGACCCGAATTCCTCGACCTTATCCTTCCAATTGTGACCGTAGTCCAGTAAGTAATGCGTTGGCTCATTAGAAGTAATGTCAAGGTTCAAACTCCAGATCAAGGACATCTCTAACAAAATGAAACATGAAAAAATATTTCTTCGGCGACTTCCTCTCACTAGATTTCTAACAAAAATCCTGAGCATAAAAAAATGCCATGAAAAAGTTTCTTAAAACATTTGTCCTTCGGAGTTGACTTCAAACTGTAGGTCCCACCAGTCATGTATAAAATTAACACACACAACATGACTGGTGTGAGAAACTAGGTTGTAATCGTGACTGAAAGGTTATAATGACCAATTATGTATGTATATATGTATGTACTACATCGTATCCACTACTTATCCTTATACAATACAATCCCCTTCTAGCTGGAACCTGCACTTCAATTCGAGAAACATGGCCATGCATTTATATGATGTTAATACGTAGAACAACGTCTATATTCAGATGATTCAGACCAAAGATCATAAGAAGCTCTTAGAAAGAAATATCCCGAGGTACGTTAAAAAAAGTAAATAAAACGGAGACGAGAGCCTGTGGTTCAAGCTCTAACTCAGACATTTCGAACAAAATGAAATATGAAAAAATATTTTCGACGGGGACTTCCTCTCAATAGTCTCCTGCAAAAACTCTGAGAGCAAATAAAATTGCCAAATGAAATATTTTTCAAATCGGTTCTTGAACTCCTAGATACAATTGCACACACTAAATGGATGATGTGGGAAGCTTGGTTGTATACCTGACTAAACGCGTTAAATGCCTGAAATGGTTCGGAACTGAGATGTTAACATTAATTTCAGTTGCTAAAAATCCTGTATAATCCATAACATTAGCTTGTTATGCCAGTCTTTCAAGGCTTATACCAAAAAAAGTACTCTCTCTGGCTCTGTTCAAATTACCTGAAGTGTAAAGAATAGTGTGGAGGCAGTTACCTTTCTATAAAGGCTTGTGTGTCATAATTTTTAATGCTCCTCGCATTTACTCGTGCTCAAATTTAATGTGTGGCAAAATTGACAACAATACACTGCAGACGAACAGACAGACAGACATACATTGATTGCATTGGTAAACCTGAAGATGTTACAAGTTTTTGCCACCGTTTCTTACAAATTCATTCAGCCACTTATTCATTTCGCGATAAGGGTTTCTAAACGTAATAAACATTATTATACAATAATGATGGCAGTGGCAGTAGTAGTGGTAGTGATGGTGTACTGTACAATGTCGCAGCAATGTTGACAACCCCTTCCTTATGTGCAGCAGTAGCAGTGGTAGAAGTAAATGCCTTTCCAAAGTCCTTTTGCTTTGCTTTCGTTTCGTTCGTTTCGTTTGTTCGTTGTATTCTTTAATGATTTTGTTGACTTAATAAAAATGAAATTTTATTGCCATTCTTTACATTTCTTCTCTTTCCATTCTCTGCCATCATCCAACACTCTTTTTTTCGTTTTCTTTATGAAAACATTTATTTTTCATCTTTCATAAATTCTTGTAATTCCTTTGACAATTTTTCACGGTATAGTGACGGTAATTCAATATTGAGTTTAATTAGAAATTACAACAAAAAGAAGAAGGAAAAAATTACAAAATAACGATTAAAGGAAAGCCAACTAAAAGAAAAAGGGGAATAAATGAATTCACATACCTTTTAGGCCAAAAATGAAGTGCAGTTTTATATGTTTTTCTTGAGTTAATACTTATTCATCAGTTTTGTTACGTTTTTACCTTTTAAGAATATTTAATATATGAGCTCTTAAATTGCAAATAAAATAAAAATAAATTTGTGTTTAAGTATTATTTAAAATTCTTTATTGTTCGCACAATTCTGTATGCCACTCTTCACAACTGTATGTAAACAACAACAATTGCTTTGTCTGACGGAGATCTTCAAACCACGATTACTCTCTTCATACGCACCGCCTCTCCATACAAGACCGACTGAACTTCATTATTCTCAGAGGTTTTGCCAGAAAGAGGAAGTCGCCGAAGAAATATTTTTTTCATATTTTCGATTTGATGTCTGACCTGGGGTTTGAACCCGGGCTTTACGTCTACTAAGCGAACACACTATCTACTAGACTACGGCGACTACAGTAGTCCTCTGGACCTTTTATTTTAAATCATGGGGACATCCTTGTCATGGTATCTATTCTCACCAGTCATTGCTTAATGGTTAGGCATGCGAAGAGGCTTCTTTTACCTAAAAATGTTTGCTGCAGTGATTGTGGATGTTTTATTTTGTCAGAATATATGGTTGGAGTTATCTGTACTAGATATTGGATTAGATTTCTAGGCAAGATTCAGATAAACCAACGGTCCAGTACCATACCATTAACTTCCTTATCCTATACTTCACCCCCTCCTACCTGGCTAAACTAACGTAGAATATTAACGTGAAGTGTATAATGCAAGTCATGAAGTAATGGTTGTAATCCTGACTAATCGGAAGACCTAAATGGTAGAATTTCTTCTGTTTTTCTCTTTAAAAAAAATGTGGGCAGACCATTATTATCCGATCGAACTTTTGTATTTTTTCGACATCCTGTAAGTGTGTTAGGAAAGAAGTGAAGTAAGTGACTGACAGTATTTGCAAGAGGTTTAAATGATTATGACCTCAGCGGGATCATAAGAGAATGGCGAAATGTGTGAGATTTGGTACGCGAAAAACATGGTGATCATTATAGATCTTTGCGTGTTCTGACATATAAATTTTAATTTCTTACTTAACAAGTAGTAGTCGCCGTAGTCTAGTAGGTAGTGTGTTCGCTTATTAGACATAAAAGCCCGGGTTCGAGCCCCAGGCCAGACATCAAAACGAAATATGAAAAAAAAAATATTTCTTCGGCGACTTCCTCTCAGCAGATTTCTGGCAAAAATTCTGAGAGTAAATAAACCTGCCATGAAAAAGTTTCTCAAAATCTGTCGTTCGGAGTTGACGTTAAACTGTAGGTCCCGCCACTCATGTATAAAATTAAGGCACACAACATGAGTGGTGTGAGAAACCAAGCCTGACTGAAGGGTTGTAATGGCCAATTATGTACGTATGTATGTACTTAACAAGAAAGATTTATACGTATGTAAGTACATATATATGTATATATTAGAGATCAGCAATGAATCGTTCTTTTGCTACTCATAAGTACTCATGAAATTTTGAATATAAATGAGTCAACAATATTGAAATATAACTATGCACTCTCATTCGTTCGTACTCACTACAACGTTGATTTATAAATACAGGTTGCAATGAGTATGAGTACAACGTTGACATTAAAACTCATAACATTCGAAATATGTTTGATTCATACGTCTACTCATTCAGATTCATAAATTTAGAAAAATACTTATAAGTACTCATAAATGATTCGAGTGACTCACGAATCATTTATCAAAATTTACAGTCATAGTTGTTGTTGTATTTACAAAAGAAGAAGAAAGAAAAAAACAAAGACAACAAGCAAAGCAAACACACAACCTTCTAGTGAGTATTGTAGTGTTCGAAAACAACAATATCATGCGTATTGTTAAATATGAGTATGATGTGTACTTCAAACTTTAAATATGAGTAGTATGAGTATGATATTAAAATAAGTATGAAGGCGTATGAGTATCAGTAATTATGAGTATGTTTTGAATCTATTCATCTTTTTGAATTCTCATTGCTGATATCTGGTATATACTTATGTATGTATAATTTGCACACTGATGCACTCATCCATCAATTACTTTTGTCAGCAATAATACTTCCTCTTCAATAGTCATTGTAAATTTCGTTTTTTTGTCAATTATTTAATTCGATTGTTTTGTTTTTAATTAATTTAAAATTACTTTCAAATGCTTTTCATAATACATTTAGAAAATTAAGAAATTGAATATTTTTTTGTGCTACTGGACGTATGTTATATTTGAGTTGACGTTTGCGACACCCGCCTGAATAATATTTAGTGACGCAGAAACCTCTGTTTGTTTCGAATGACGAATGTCAGAACGAAGTGCATCAATGTGGACCTTGTTTTGCGTTATCTGAAATGATAGTATTGAGTTTCGTCTTCGACTTGGCTTTAAGCAGCTCTAGTTTAATTGTGCCTATGCCTGTCTTGAGAATCTTCATTGCTGGTATCATGTTTAACACATTCCCAGAGAAATGTGAAAGCCTGGGCTAAAATTCGCCCAATACTTACTTACTTACTTGATTGTGCATTGAAAACCCGATTAAAGGACAGATTTCGGCTTGTCGCAACACATACTTCCAGGCGCTTCTGCTTCTTACGCGCCTATGCCAGTTGGTCACACTAATCGATTACAGGGCTTTCTCGGTTTGGTTCTTCCAACGCGCATAAGGTCGTCTCCTTCGCCGACTTCCGCAGACCCTCACATCAAATACACGTCTCGTCGGAACATCCTCATGCATTCGAACGACATGGCAGAGCCAGCGCAGCCGCTGGACTACGACATAGACGTCCCATAACGATGCACAACGTCTATGTCGTTGAAGAGCACATAGAGCTCACTGTTGGATCGGATGCGGAAATCATCGACTACTAGCACTTGACCGCAGATCTTACGTTGGACTTTTCTCTCGAATACTAAATAGGATCCATGCCTCTGCGCCATGAAGAAGCACGGGGAGGGTGAGCGTCTTGTTGAGTATTAGTTTTGTCGTACGAGAGAGGTCTCTGCTACTCAAATGCCTATTGAGACCATAGTAGCAGCTGTTGGCAAGAGCGATCCTGCGTTTGATCTCCTGACTGACATAATTTTTGGTGGTAATGGTGGACTATATCGAAAGTATAGTTATCGGCCTTTATCTGAGATCCAATACGCCGCACGTCTCTACTTGTCGATAACATATACTTTGCTTTGCCCTCATTTACTGCCAGACCCATCTTAGTAGACTCCCGTTCAATAGCACTAAAGACAGCAGTAACATCTCGCTTGGTATGCCCTGATATGATGTCAATGTTGTCAGTGTACGCAAGCAACTGGACGGTTTTTTGAAAAATAGTGCCATTACGATGCACTACCGCTTTTCGCAGAACACTCTCCATGACGAAGTTGAAGAGGTCGCATGATTAGCGATCTCTTTATCTGAAACCTCACAAGGTATTAGAAGGTTCGGAGAGAGCTCCATTCATACCTTGGCGGAGCTGCAGGAATTGCTCAACGTCATTCTGCATTGCCTTATCAGCTTCGCTGGTGTATCGAGCTCAGACATTGTGGCAAAAAACGATCCCATATGAGGCTATCGAAGGCTGCCTTGTAGTCGAGTGCCTTATAGTTGAGTGTTTTACAGGATTTGGCGTAGTGTGAAGATTTGGTCGATGGTGGACTTGGCAGGTCTGAAGCCGCACTGATAAGGTCCAAGCAGTGTTTTGACGAATGGCTTCAGTCGCTCACACAATACGCCCGTAAGAGCCTTATATGGGATAGGGAGCTGTCCAATACCGAGGTAATAATTGGATTGTATTCTCATAGACGAAGTTGAACACCAACCAAATCCTTCAGCATTACTTTGATGAGTCACAGATGAAGTTGAACATCCCCACGAATCTTTCAGCATTTAATTTAATCTTAAAGAGTAAGAAGCTCTACATTTAGGAATCTCTTCATTGCTTTAAATACATTGTAATGTAGAGTATTACAGAGACAGCCTTAATAGATTTTAACTTTTCCTATTTACATTTTAATTGAAGTGTAATTGTTTTTCAATAAATTATTAATTAATATTCTTTGCTGTCTCTCTCTCTCTCTCGCACTCTCTCTCACAATATCTGTTTCTTTGTAAGCCTTTGTAAATTTTAATTTCGTAACCTTTTTGAATCCTCACACTTAACAAAGAAAGAAAACTTCAAAATTGAATTGAAATTGAAATTTTGCCATACTTAAGCTGATGACAAGCTGATGACCCCCGACAATTACTCAATTAATAATTACAACAACAACAACAACATATAATCGTATAAGAAAAAAAAAACAAAAACAATAAATCTTTTTAAAGGAATAACAAGTAAAGAAAAGAAATTAAAATAACAACAAAATAATTGTATTGTTGTTGGTATTGGTATGTGTTGCAATTGTTTCATTAGTGGGTCTACTTTAATACACATACAAAGAAAAAAACAAAGATAATTACACAATACACACGCACAATTGAAATGAATTCAATATGGATTTGCTGAAGCATATTGAAGTTTTAGGGAATTAAAACACACACATAGGCACCCGCACATAGACACACAGTGGTTATAATTATTGTTTGGAATTACATATAAACATATGTAAATAAATATTTGTGTGTGGGTATGTGTGTGTTTGTATGTAGATGTGTATTAGTGCAAGTGTAATACTGCTTTGCATGTTTAATAATGTTTTCAGTGGCATTTGTATCGACTTACAACATACAATGTATGCTGGCCACTTCATTCAATGGGTCATTCAAAGATTAATTGATAATTGAGTCCTTGTGGCGCTTAAACCTGTGATATGTAGGCTTTGAAAAATAGAGAGTTTATGTAGGAAGTAATTGATCAGTTAATACTACCGTACACATACATACATAATTGGCCATTACAACCCTTCAGTCAGGATTACGGCCTAGCTTCTCACATCACTCATGTTGTGCGTGTTAATTTCATACATGAATAGCAGAACCTACAGTTTAACTTCGACTCCGAACGATAGATTTTGAGAAACTTTTTCATGGCAGATTTATTTACTCTCCGAGTTTTTGCCATAAATCTGCTGAGAGAAAGTCGCCGAAGAAAATTTTTTTTCATATTTCGTTTTGACGTCTGACCTGGGGTTCGAATCTTGGTCTTACTAAGCCAACAGACTACCTACTGGACTACGGCGACTTCTACCTTACTACTATACTACCTTAAATGCTATAAACAAAGGTATAACAAATAGAGACTTTCGTACTTAATTGGTCATTACAACCCTTCAGTCAGAATTACACCCTCGCATCTCCAAAAGTGTTGGGACTTACAGTTTAAAAGTCGATTCTAATTTAGTCGATTTTAAATTACTCTCAAATTTTTTGCTAGAAATCTGTTGAGAGAAAGTTGCTGAAGAAAATTTCTTTTCATATCTTGTTTTGTTCCAGATGCCTGACCTAGGTTTTGAACCATGGCCTTACGTCTAGCCTTCTAGACTACACGCTCTGCCTTCTAGACTACAGAAACTACGACTAAAAATTCAACGGGCTGCAGTTTTTCAAGGCAGAAAACCACTGCTTCCTACATAAAATAGTTTTAACAACGAACACGATAGGTAGGACCAGGCGAAGTCACTTCTTGACAGGTCCGAATATTTAGCTCTGATTCTGGTCTCGAAGTTTATACAATAGCAGGCAAAGATACTCAATACTCTCACTTTTATTTACACCTGCAGAACAGCAATAGAAACTGGCCATTAAATAAGTTCTGTGGGTCTTTTTCATGTTGATTCAGCCAAAGTTCGCGATTGAAAACTGGAATAACCTCACTTCCAAATCTCAGAAAAGGGTGAAAATGTTTTAAATATTAAGCAGATGATTGAACATCCTATAAATAAATCCTGATCCCTTCTCTAGCCCTGATAAAGATCGTCACCAATACAATCAGTATACAGTACAATCAGTACAGTCACAGCATGATTCGTTTCCAGTCTAAAGCTGCGGTCACATTGAAAAAATATTTGCTTCAAATATGTTTACTCGTATTTGCATTAAATTTTTCTGTAGTTTGTTTGCTGGTCACATTGACGGGAAATATTTGACAAAATTTATTTTCCCAAATAACAATGAAACAGCATCAAATACAGTTTGGAGCAAACATGTTTTCTCTGCGGTCAGACCGAAGTAAATATTTTTGTTTTCTCATAAACAAAATTTTGTTTCATCAGAAAAAGAGAAACAAACGAAAAGGCACATGAGATTAAAAAAAAAGAACAAAACAGAAATTTAACAAAACGAAAATGAACAAATTCGTTTAATAAAAACACCGGAAATAAGCGGAAAAAATATAACATAAACAAATAAATAAATTCGAAATGGAAGATGAAACATTATTTGCGTTAAGTTGCGGAGCAGCTTCTTTGTTAATTTCAAAAGAAGCCAAAACCAATCGCCATATTCTTTGCCCAAAAAATAAAGTAAATTCGCACAGCTGTTTATTTGTTTTCTTTTCTACATCAGTGTTGACAACTGAATTGCGTTTAAACGATAAAATATAAAACTTAAAACCATATTGTATTGGATGTCGCCATGGTCTAGTAGGTAGTGTGTTGGCTTATTAGACGAAAGGCCCGAGTTCGAATCCCAGGTCAGACATCAAAATGAAATATGAAAAAATATTTCTTCGGCGACTTCGTCTCAGCCGATTTCTGGTAAAAACTCTGAGAGTAAAGATTGCCATGGAAAAGCTGCTCAAAAAATGTCGTTCGGAGTCGACTTTAAACTGTAGGTCCCGCCACTCATGTATAAAATTAACGCAAGCAACATGAGTGGTGTTGAGAAGCTAGGCCGTAATCCTGACTGAAGGGTTGTAATGGCCAATTATGTATGTATGTACGTACATAAAAATTTTGTGCCGCCGAGGACTAGTTGTAGAGATATTGGTCTCTAAGGTCCAGTAGGTTAATCAATTTTTTGTTCCATATAACTTTCTGTAGCAAATTACATGTATGATCTTTCATTTGGTACAAACTTCCATTTAAATAATGTGATAAAATATAATATTTTATTGTTCCTGTTTCATAATGAACTAATGGATCAAAACTTTTAATAAACCTGTCGAAAGGTCTTTACACTAGTTTTTTTTTTAATTTCTACTTTTTATATAAAGTTTATTATTAAAAGTCTTCCGTTTTGGTGATTTTATGAAAAAATTGCATATTTTATTATTAAAAGTGGACAACACTGCAACAGCTGTTATTTACCACTGTTTACAAAATTTTTGCAAGATCAAATATTTATTTGTTCGAAAAAAGGAGCAAATATTTGACAACTGTGGGCACACTATGGTCACATTAGAGACATTTTTGTTTGCAAGCAAACAAATTTGTTTTCTCAAAATCTTGTTTGCACCACTAAAATATTTTATGGTCACACTAGAGCAAAGAAAAAAATTATGTTTTATTTCAAATATTTACTTAGTCTGACCGTAGCTTAAGACTTGCTTCAAAAGACAAATCATCTGCAAAACTTGAATGCACGTCAAAGGAATGTCAGACAACAACCATGAATGAAGTATTCCGTTTGTAAGGTTTTCAACACTAAATACCTTTGTATGTTGATAACGAAAGATGGCTACTCTATCATCCTAAAAACTGTTGCAGTACCTAAACTGTTTAGCTTATAAAAACCAACATCAGATCATAGGACAATAAAGTATTCAATTTGTAAGGTTTTCAACACTAAAGAGTGTAGTATATTGGTAGCGATAGATGGCAACGCTATCATTCTAGAAACTGTTACAGAACCCCACTTTATTAACGAAATTATTACAAGGCAAAAACTGTTGAAGATGCCACCTTTCTGTTAGATAGAAATCGTTGTTAAGATCACAATAAGTACACGCGATTTCCAGCCTTTTGTTCCCACTAGGAACCACAGGTAACAGTATAAATAACTTCCATTTACAGCAACGTTTGCCGTGAAACATCCCCCATATGTAAGTCTTAATGACAACAAATATATGTACATTTATATGAATATGTACCATATGTACATATGTATATATGTAATGTGTTATATGTTTTCAATTTCCATGTAATTTTATGCATTCTAAGCTCTTAAGTATTATTTGTCATTTTCCAATTTCTAATTTTAATTGAAACAAAAATAATTAATTGCATTACGTATTCAGGCTTAAACTATCGTTTCAATTCATACATACATACACACATACGTTCATACATTTATACATTCATACATTCATCGATTGATTTTAATTTTTGCCATTGACTGACTATATATATGTGGCTACAGAAATCCTTATGATCTTAATGACTAGATTAACAGGCATTCTGAAGGAGTTTTTGTGAAATTGTTTTGAATTTTTTAAAGAGAAGTCGACTGTTTAAGGCAATTGGTTAAATTGTGCATGTAATTAAGAATATTTTTTATCGGTAATAATTAAAAACCAAAATAATTGTTAAATAAATACGTACTCATAATACGTGAGTGTGTGTGTATGTTTTTTTATTGTAAATTTTATGACAAATTTAAATTATGGATTCAATAAATACTTGATTACCGAGCAAACATTGCCGTTTGGTATGGAAAAAAAATAATTGTCAGCAAGAAAGATCGCAGGTGTAGTGAAATGAAATCCTTTAGTTTGCCATTAAACATCTTTGGCAAACTGTGTCTCAAACAAACTTTTCTTTAGCGCGTGCGGTAAGTTTTAGAGGCCGAAGTCAGACATCTTTAACAAAACGAAATATATAAAAAAAATTTCTTCGTCGAGCTTCTCTCAGCAGATTTCTGGAAAAAGCTCTGAGAGTAAATAAAATTGCCATGAAAAGTTTATCAAAAGTATGTCATTCGGGACCTGGGGTTTGAACCGACACACTACCTACTAGCATACGGTGACTATAAGTATGAGATTATATGCGAAGTGAAATCTAAGGTACATTCTGTTCCCACGATCTTACGCCGGGCATGTAAGCAAGACGTGAGTAACAGTTTCAATCTCTTTCTTGCCTCTAGATCTTCCGCAGAACTCATATGACCAGGTCAGAGTATTTCGATATTTAAGCTAATCGTAGTCCTTCGGAGTTTGACTAGACTTGTTGTTTACTTTTTATCTATCTTTGGCCAGATTTATATTTTATATGCCGCCAATATTCGTAGCACGCCAGTCGTTAGTAGCATGTTCTATTTTACTGTATTATTAATTCTGAAATTGCAAGTTCTTAATCGGATTGTTCTCAATGTAGAGAACTCATTTAAAACTTCTTTATTATATCATGTATCGTCCTTTCGTACGTTCTATACGAAATTCGATTGCTTCCCCATCACGTTGAGAGCCTCACGGTAGTCTCAGACCGTCTTAGGGGTCGTTATGTTAGATCCCAGAAGCTTGATAGTAGGCTTTCCTTCCAGAAATATTGTCATGTTCAACAATCACCACCAAAGTGCTTAAAAGACGCTGTAATGATCGTGCAGTCTTATCGAATGAGATGTACCTGCCATTTTCGAAAAGATTTTAACACCCATATTACGGCAGGAAACTGCGTAGACAGATGAGCATGTTAGATTACCAAGTGAAGATTTGTGTTTTAATATGTAAAAAAGAGTCTTCCCGGTTCAAAATGAGGATTCCATTCAAGGGTGATCTCTTATTTTAGGATCTTGATAATATAGTGGTTACAGCTTTGTAGACGTTGAAAGTCAGATGGCCTTCTTCCGGAGCTCAGGCAAATGGTAGTTATATCCTGTAGGTGGATTATATTGTTACGAAAATGAAAAATCTAGATACAGGTGTTTTACTTTTATATCGCTTAACATTACAAAAATACAACAACAAATACCAGCAAAAAAATGGTAAACAAGTAAACAAAAATACAATAGCAAACAGTACAAGAATAAATGTAAACAAAAATACACAAACAACAATAATGAATGTAAACAACGATGTTTACATTTATAGAGGTTTAGTGAAGGCGAACTGACGAGCATTCGCCTTCAAAAACATTCATCTGACTGTTTTCCCTGCCCTATAAAAGGCAAGGCAAAACAGACGAGCGAGTTAATGATGTTCAGACAGTCTTGTGCGAAGACGCTGTACGTGTGAAGAGAGTACGAGTGTGGTTTGAAGATCTCCGTTACAAAGATCTATCGTATAATTGCATAGTAATTGTTATTGTTTGTGCAAAGGGTATAAACAGAGAAATAACAAAAAAAAACGCAATTGTTGTTGTTTACATCAAGTTGTGAACAGTGGCACACAGAATTGTGCGAATAATAAAGAATCTTAATTAAGAGTAAACACAATTTTATTTTTATTTGCAATCTACGAGCTCATATTTTAATCGTTTTTTAAATAAAATGTAACAGCATGTTATGTATGATTTCCCATTGAATTTAGAGAATTTAGTAGGCATTGCTTTGTACACAACAAAACTCAAATCGCCTTATTCAGGAGAGCACGCTAGTGATAGTTATAGCCTGAAGTTAGATTATATGACCGTGTTGTGGGACGGTGGATTTTGTAGGCGTATCGAAATGAATTTAATGATAGTAGAGTGAACTCAGCTATGAGGCTACCCATGTAACCCAATTTTATCTCGAGTCCAGGTACCCAATACTTGATTTTCTTTTGGAATCCTTTACTTTATTTTTAAATAAAAAATCATTTTCACAATTCCTATTCAATGGAGTAATATCTTCTGTAATATTATGGAATATTTAAGTCATGAGCCAATATTTAAAACAAATGCCTTCCTTTCGCTTTCATAGCCAGCCTCTGCTCATTATGCCTACATTTATTTCATAGGCATCCAAAGGGAGAAAGAAAGCCACAAAATTATTAATTAGCCATGCTAGGAGCCCAGGGAAAATGAGCGAAAATAAAGGGAAAAATAAAAATGGATGTTTTGCCAGGGGGAATTGAAATTGTTGTTGCTGTTTTTCCATTTTCTTTTGTTGTTGTTGTTAATTTATTAATTCAACATGTTTTTTTGTTTTTTTTTGTTATTAATTTATGGCAACGCCAATATTATTGCCATTGTTTTTCGCTATTTGTTATGGATGATGATGATGATGATATTTTTGTTGTTATTGTTGTTGCCTTTGCTGTCATTATTAATTCAATTTGTAACTGAAGTGTATGTGTGAATATGTTTGCGGTTTCGATAACAATTTATGGGCCTATATGGGGAAAAGAAAAAATACTTTTTTTTCTTTGGCTATAATGCTACGCTTACCATACTCTACCGTGGAGCAGTGTTTAACTAACATTAATCCCAACGAGTCAGCAGCAATGATGGTCCTTTTTTTAGGCGCGGTGGGGGTAAGTGAAATCGAAATGAAATTAATTCAGTCATCAATTTTCTAATCGGCAATAATGAAACCAACAACGACGATGATTATTATTATAATTAAACGAACCCAACCAATTAGAAGGCCATCATCGAATGTTAAAACCTCAGCTTATTAGTGCCTCTACTCTCCTCCCATTCAAAATTCCTATTGTATGGTTTAAGGCTAGATCGTCTAATAAGTATTTAAAGGCCAACAAAAAAGCAAAAAAAAAAGAAAAAAGTTAAATAAAGATTGTCTAATAAAATAACGAATAAATTATAATCAATTAAAGTCAAATTGTGTGCAAGTGTGTTAGTGTGTGTATGTGTGTGTACTTAAGGTGAAAATCTGATTAATTTCTTATTGGAAATTAATACCTCTGCCAACACTCCACACACTCTCGTGCACTTATAATCGTGTTTATTTGTATTAGTTATTATGGTAGTAGTAGTAATTAATTATAAGACGATGATAATGTTCTCTTAAAGAGCTTCAATTTAAGCCTCAATTAGTGAAGAAATATTTGAGACAAATTAGTCAAGGTTTTTCTTTTTGAATAAGTATTAATTGATTTATTGTTTCGTTAGGTAAATATATTTCAAAAACATTAAATGAACCCTCATCACGTTATCAATTGAATTTTATTACAAAGAAATCTATGGCAGTTCGTTAAGACGGATTATTTGGTACTTTACATCACAAAAGTACTTTTTGAAATACTTTTTTTATATGACAGTTATGGCTATAGAATAACTGCAGTGGGTTATTTTTGAGCCACCTTATAACTTAATATTGATTATCTCCTCTCTGTCAGGATTCCAAGGAATTATTTGTAGAGTAACTGCCCATCATATGAAAGTATTGTCACTGCAAAACTTCGGCCAGTAAAAGTTAAAGTCCCTGAACAAAACGAAGGCATCATGTAAATAAAACAGAGACATACATAATTAGTCATTACAACCCTTCAGTCAGAATTACGACCTAGCTTCTCACACCACTTATATTATGTGTGTTAATTTTATATATGAGTGGCGGGACCTACAGTTTAAAGTCGACTCCGAACGACGGATTTTTTAGAAACTTTTCATGGCAATTTTATTTTTACGCTCAGAGGTTTTGCCAGAAATCTGCTGAGAGGCCTTGAGAGTATTCGAGAGAAAACCCTTTCTTTAGGTCGAATACCAGTGCGAGTTGACGATGATTTCCGCAACTGATCCAACAGTGAGCTGTATGAGCTTCTTAACGTCATGGACGTTGTGCAGCGTATTAACATCCAGCTGCTGCGCTGGCTCAGCCATGTCATTCGAATGGAATACTACGTCCTGGAGGGACGGGTATTTCATGCGGGGATTATTGTAAGCCGGCGTAGGGAATGATCTTGTCTGCGTTGGAGGGATCAAATTGAGGAAGCCACGTTCGATGTTCGAAATTGAAACGAAAACGAAATCCCAGAGTAGTTTGTTTTCTTTAAGCCCATTCGGAAAGACTTTGAAGGTGAGCCATCTTTAATAGAGCCTGTTAGAGTATTAGAGCACTAGCCTAGAATTTCAAAGTCTATGTGTGACAAATATTTCACAGCTGAGTCGGTAGTAAGGCTCATAGGTATCAGTGAATTGGTATGAATTCGACCTAGACATAGGGCTATCTTGAAGGTTGTAAGTCGGGAGAATTCTGTTCCGATAAGGGAAAGATTTGAAGTTAAAAACAGAGACGTCAAAAAAAAGGAGAATAAAACAAAACTGTGAATGAAGTAACTCGTCCTCAGGCTTTTGTCAGGCTCAGTGGTGCACCCTTGAAAGTTTAGGACTCACTTACTAATTGTAATGCCACAATTGATATACATCCCGGGGTTCAGACATTTTCTAGAGAGTATTGACTCAAAGACAGAAAAAGAGAAGTTAAAAACCCCTTGCTACGTCATGGAAAGATCCCTGCACTGAAACATGACATACAAGGTAGTACCATCGTCCTCTTGTGATCCACCGTTCCTGCAGAAATAATTTTTTGAAATACCAAGTTCATCTGCAAGTCTTTTAATAAAACAGTGGCGTGTCAGAACCGCAATAATCTATCGAAGGCCAAGTGCTTTAAAGCATACATTTATGAGTCCTAAAGAGTCTAGCAATATTCCATCCAGCCTTCCGAAATTACCCAGTTTAACTGAGGCAACCTGTGGAACACCTATGCTTTGCAATATGTCGGAGAATGTATGTATGTACCTTATCGGCTTTGGAAAGTTCATCGAGAATATAATTTCCTATACATATATACCAATGTCCAGAGCTACACATAAAGGTTACCTACAATGATCCGAAATTTTTCTGAAGAATTCACGACATTTATGAACGAAATCAGATGCTTAGGCGACGTTCGTTAGAGACTTGTTGTTTTACAGAACATATATGGTACTCGGAAGCCAGGGGCAGAGTAAAAATCGTTTTTTTTCTTTTTTTTCTTTAAGTAAAGTTGCTATACAGACTTTTAAAGACAACTAAGAAACCAAGCTTCCAGTCAAGAACATTCACCATATAATTGGTAACCTTTTCTTTTTACTAAGACGACTGCTTGCAAAGAGTATGCATTGTAAGGGGGTTAGGGAACCTATTTCTGCTCCAAAGCAGCTAAGCAACCGCTTATGATAGCAAGAAATCGGTTGCACGAAATTCTTAAATTAACTTATGCGTAGTACATACATACATAATTGGCCATTACAACCCTTCAGTCAGGATTACGGTCTAGCTCCTCAACACCACTCATGTTGTTAATTTTATACATGAGTGGCGGGGCCTACAGTTTAAATTCGACTCCGAAGGAGAGATTATTTTTTGAGAAGCTTTTCATGGCAATTTTATTTTTACGCTCAGAGGTTTTGCCAGAAATCTGCTGAGAGGCCTTGAGAGTATTCGAGAGAAAAACCCTTCTTTAGGTCGAATACCAGTGCGAGTTGACGATGATTTCCGCAACTGATCCAACAGTGAGCTGTATGAGCTTCTTAACGTCATGGACGTTGTGCAGCGTATTAACATCCAGCTGCTGCGCTGGCTCAGCCATGTCATTCGAATGGAATACTATGTCCTGGAGGGACGGGTATTTCATGCGGGGATTAGTGTAAGCCGGCGTTGGGAACGATCTTGACAGCGTTGGAGGGATCAAATTGAGGAAGCCATGTTCGATGTTCGAAATTGAAACGAAAACGAAATCCCAGCGTAGTTTGTTTTCTTTAAGCCCATTCGGAAAGACTTTGAAGGTGAGCCATCTTTAATAGAGCCTGTTAGAGTATTAGAGCACTAGCCTAGAATTTCAAAATCTATGTATGACAAATATTTCACAGCTGAGTCGGTAGTAAGGCTCATATGTATCAGTGAATTGGTATGAATTCGAACTAGACATAGGGCTATCTTGAAGGTTGTAAGTGGAAAGAATTCGGTTACCGATAAGGGAAAGATTTGAAGTTAAAAACAGAGACGTCAAAAAAAAGGAGAATAAAACAAAACTGTGAATGACTTGTCCTCAGCCTTATGTCAAGCTCAGTGGTGCATCCTTGAATGCCAGAACTTACTTACTCGTGAGTTTAGGCAGATTATAATGCCACAATTCATATCCAACACTGGGATTTTATGTTTCTTATAGGAAACCAGGAGTATTGAAAAGGAGAAGTTAAAAACTCCCTGCTAAGTCCTGGAAAGATCCCTGCACTGAAACATGATATAAAAGGTAGTACTAACGTCCACTTCTGAACCATAGTTCCTGCAGAAATAATTTTTTGAAATACCAAGTCCATCGGCAAGTCCTTTAATAAAACAGTGGGGTGTCAGAACCGCAATAATCCATCGAAGGCCAAGTGCTTTAAAGCATACATTTATGAGTCCTAAAGAGTCGAGCAATATTCCATCTACCCTTCCTAGAACACCCAATTTAACTGAGGCAATCGGAAGACCTATGCCTTGCAATATGTCGGAGAATGTAAGTACCTTATCGGCTTTGGAAAGTTCATCGAGAATATAATTTCCTATACATATATATCAATGTCCAGAGGTACATATAAAAGTTACCTACAATGATCCGACATTTTTCTGAAGAATTCACGGCATTTATGAACGAAATCGGATGCTTAGGCGACGTTCGTTAGAGACTTGATTGCATCCTGGCTGTTCGAGTAAACTAAGTGATTTTCAGGGGAAAATTGTTGTTGTTTTACGGAAGATATATGGTACTCTGATGTAGGTCCCGCCACTCATGTATAAAATTAACGCACACAACATCAGTGGTGTTGAGAAGCTAGGCCGTAATCCTGAATGAATTGTTGTAATGGCGAATTATGTATGTATGTATATGGTACTCTGAAGCCAGGGACAGAATTAAAATCGTTTTTTTTTTTTCTTTAAGTAAAGTTGCAATACAGACTTTTAAAGCCAACTAAGAAACTAAGCTTCCAGTCAAGAACATTCACCATATAATTGGTAACCTTTTCTTCTTACTAAGACAACTGCTTGCAAAGAGTATGCATTGTAAGGGGGTTAGGGAACCTACTTCTGCTCCAAGCAGCTAAGCAACCGCTTATGATAGCAAGAAGTCGATTGCACGAAATTGAAGCTATTTAGGCTTACAGTCTCACTGGTAATCGAGCGACATTATGCGTGGGCTGCAAGTATATTAAGTCTGATTCTGTTTCTAAAGGCATAGTTTACTATAAAGGCCTGACAATGACAGAGAAGTTGTGCTATGATTTCTCCTTCCTCTCTCTTCGTCCTTTCAGTTCCTAAACAAATTGTTATGAGGTTTTCCTAGCCACGGGTATATATTGTATGCAAGGCCTTGTGCCTCGTAAAAATGATTAACCGCATTGTACGCTTCTGTCCTTCGTTGCCAATGAGCAGAGTACCATTCTGGTTATGTTGGCTGCTCTTGTGAATTCATCAGATTGTCATACTGGTTTGAGTGGGACTTAAGCTAATACACAGTTAGTTTATCGTTTTTGTTAATTTGACTGCATCTGTCTTCAAGCATAATCGAGAAAATCATAGGAACTCATTAAGGAGTGAGTCGACTTACTGCTTGTATAGCTAAATCAATTCATTTTCATACTATAGGCTAACCTGATGTAGTCGAGTTAAAGGGGTTCTGGAGTTCAATGTTTGAGCATGAGTATCATCTGTACGTCGAAGTAATACTACAGTCGTTCCCGAGAGGGCACAAATAGTCCAAAAGAGGAGGGGCACATATAGTGGGTGAGGGCCACACATACGGGGGATAGTGACGACTTCCTCTATGGTGCGGTTAGGTACATTTATTCCTCCTTAGCGGAAAAAATGGGTATTATTTGTATAGGACGCTAGCCGTTCATTCTTGATTGTAATAATGGTGTAGCTTGCTGCCTAAAAATTGAATGGTGTATATAAAGGGCTATCCATTTCGTGGTTTCAAAAGTATTAGACTGGAATTCGACATCTGTCAAACTAAGTTGTGAAACCAATTTTTTTCTTTTCAGTTGAAAGTCTGACATTGACGAAAATGGATCGCTTAACTATCACAGATACGTGGAATGGGTGCTTGAACAACAGGCGGTGGACGGCAACTTTTCGAACAAAAATTTCTTCAGCGATGAAGCACATTTCACACTCGGTGGGTATGCTAATAAACAAAATTGTCGTATTTGGGGTTCTGAGAATCCTCAAGTAATTGAAGAGAGGCCATTACATCCAGTAAAAGTCACTGTTTGGTGCGCCCTTTGGTCCGAAGGTGTGATTGGCCCTTACTTCTTCGAAAACGACGATGGAACGACTGTCACCGTCAATTCGGAGCGTTATGGTCATATGATAAACGACTTTTTTTTTGCCTGCTATTGAAGAATACGACTTGGAGAATATGTGATTTCAACAAGACGGTGCCACATGCCACACAACTCGAGCGAATATGGCTTTATTGCAACAGACATTTCCTGGCCGCGTAATTTCTCGTCGTGGCGATATCAACTGGCCACCAAGATCATGCGATTTGACACCATTAGACTTTTCTTTGTGAGGCTACGCGAAAGACCGTGTTTACGCAGATAAACCTTCAACTCTTGAGCACTTAAAAACCAACATTCGTCAAGTTATGGCTGATATACCGCCCAATATGTGTCAAAAAGTGGTCGAAAATTACCGCAAAAGAATCAATGCTTGCAACACTTCGCGTGGAGGTCATGTAATTGATGTAGTGTTTCACACATAATGTCAACGCTCAAACTTTACAATAAAAAAGAAATATCATGAAAAAAATATTTTATATGTGTTTTATTTACGTTTACTTTTGAAACCACGAAATGGATAACCCGATACAATATTAATCAATACCATGAATTCGGCTTTGAATTGCTCACCACTTTTTCTGAAGGTTCGTTTTCACTATGTCATATACAGGGTCATTGCTATTCGATCCAAGTAGAGATTTTCAATCTCTTTTTGTCATCTTATATTTGACGTAACTTAACCCAGCTTTGAGAGAAAAGAAGTTCAGCTGAGAAATAGATTTGCCTCTGGTTGTGAGCAATTTAACATTCCCGATTGGATTATAACGATTATTTCTGTGTTTAAACAAAACATTGCATAAATTTCTTTACAGTATCTTACAAAATTAATCTACTACACATTAATTACTTGAAATAAGTTATTAAAACTAAATAAATAAAGCGAATCCCTCTGTCAATTGTTTGTGTAAAACACATTTTTTTTACTTCGTTTTATTACTTCATTATTTCACTAATATTCAAAATACTTACTGAAACGGGAATGTAATTAATGTTCTTTGGAAATATAATTAAAAACTTCATTTAGTTACTCTTTCTTTTTTTTTTTGTTTGTTAGTTTCGCATCCCTCCTTTTAACTTTTAGAGTAAAAATAACAAAGTAAAGTAATGCAAAGTAAAGAAATGAAACGAAATTAATTGAAAAGAAAGAATCATTTAATGGCTCATCCTTACAATCCTTCCTGCAGTTGCTTAAACAGTATCTCAACAGCAATTGCCAGGGTAATTGTGAACAACTGTTGCCAAAACAAAAACTCTGTGTCGTAGAGAAACTTGAAAATTCAAAGAAAAAAATGAAGCATCAGAGAACGGGAAACCGGGCAGAATAGAGAGCCAAAACTTAAAATAACAACAAAAATTATCAACTCGAATAAAAGCCAATTAAAAACGCATTCAACGCTAAAGACAACCAGCAAGCATCTCCATCGTCTCTTCTCCTCTCCCCATCGACCATTTTATTCATTTTCTTCATTGGCGTTCGCTTTTTAATGTTTTAAGTGTGACCAGCTGCTTTTGTTAGTTTTTCTATTTTCGTTTTACGTGTTGTTGTTGTTGTTGTTTTCATTTGAACCATTTAATTGTTGCATAAAAAGATTGGGGATTTCGTGGAAGCGTTAAATACTTTCTAATGTACGAGGAATTAAAAATAACGGAATCATTACAGAGTTAACTGTTAATGAGGATATGGAAACTTTATAATTTTGAAGCATTGTAGGGAAAAGGGTTTGAGACTTATAAGAGGAGCAACATTCAGATAATGAATGGGTGGTTATAATGGGGATTCCCTAATTAAGTATTGAATTGGGATTCCCAAAGAAGAGACAGAATTCTTTCTAAACTACCTGGCAATGCTAAGTAACGCACAGGAAATGCTTTACGTGCTTCTGCAACTGATGTTCCATCGGTTCTGATTCTGATGTTCGGATTTAGAAGGAAAATAAATGGTTGCGAACTATGCTATTTGCCTAAGGAATACTTTACAATGAAATTGGATTCGATACCAGCAGCCGTTGCAAAGCTATAGGGATACGGATAATACCAGTTCCTCATGATCTGTCTCCCATGATCGTAACGTCGATTTGAACTTCGCGTTAGTAATAGTGTTTCTAGCAAGAGAAAAGCTTTGCCAAAACGTAAATTTCGAAATAGGTTTGAGGAAGCTTAGACTTACAATATTAGGGACACTTCCAAATCATTACAGTGTTTATCTTACTTTTAAGGATTATTTGGAGCGAAAACAAGTAATTGAATTCGATTAGAGACGTTCTTTTATAGACTGAAACAAGTGGAATCCTTGGGAAACCTCAGGATATTCATTATCCAAAAATGCGCTGAGTTGACCTTGAACAGGAAGCACAAAAGACTGATCATAACAAGACAGTGTGGTAGTCAGACTGATATCAGAGCACTGCTAACTAGTGAACAGTATGAGGCTTCCAGAGCAAGATGCGTCAGATAGGTAGGAAAAATCTGGTCACTGTTTACTGGAGTTCCAGTTGCTGTGAGGCTTTACGATTATTATCTTAACTTTCATTCCCTCACTTTTAATGTTTTAAGTGTGCAAAGCCGGTCACAACAATAGGCAGGAAGAGGAGTAGATTGAAGTCTGTGTTAATTCTTGTTCGACACTTATATCTCACTAACCGGGTGTAGCCAGCGGGTATTAATCAGCCTTTTGAATGGGCACTGTAGACTTCATGAACACTTGTTTAGAATTGAGATGGCACAATCCCAATTGGAGCCGTTTGAGACGTTAATGCATCGCAGAAACAATAACAACGTATCAAATACTAGACAAGAAATTATCTTTGCTGACATTGAACATCATTCCGAAGTTCATCAGGGAAAGGATTGGGAGATATTCTATATAGACAGAGCGTCAGTGCAATTGCTGGTGCGCGGTTGCAGTACTGTGGCATGGCACTAATGAACAATAATTATACTAACATATTGGCATAGCCGTTCCGCCTTTAAAGATTTGGGCGTAAGAACTGCTTTTGAGCGTCGCTCATCTCTCAGTGAGATGGCAGTGACGGTATAATATTTGAAGTAAATAGGATTTGAAGGATCATACAGAGGAAAGTAAAGGCAGAATTGCTTGCCAGAACTGCAATAAACTGACATGTTATAACAGATTTAGAAGGCATGGCTTCTCTGTAAACTCAACTTTCGGACTGAAACTATAGAAGATGGAAATACTAGATAGGCGGATAGGTGAACAGAATGAGTAGAGGCAATATGGCCTTACTTGTGTCTGTGATTACCAGAAATTGTCTCATGGGAAAACATTAGGTTAGGTCAAGTTAGGTCGGAGTGGTAGCTCTGATATCACAAAGCTCACTTGAGCACGCATAGCGGCCCGTTATGTTGCCACGGGTGAATGCAGTCCCTGTACTAACCAAGTTCCACCAAAATCAGGGAAAAGGAGGAAGTTGGTCAGCGCAAGGTCTGCACAACAAAAGCACGACTACCCCGCACTGGAAAACCAGTCAGAAAGTTTGATGAACGAAGCTATATCCTTGATATCAATAGATGATAGCTCAGTTAAGCTAACAAGGAATGGGGAGCCAAATAACCTGTATCTACACCTAGCAAGAGACGGGCACTGGCAGAGAAAGTGAACAACAGTCTCCTCTTCCTCAGTGGACCTGCATCCACGACGAAAGTCGTTGAAAGGGAGCCTCATTCTTTCCGCGTGTCTACCCATGACGCAATGGTCTGTAAGCACGGCCACTGTAGTCGAGATGACATCACGACCAAGACCAAGTAATCGGTTGGTACGCCTTCTATCCATCTTGGGCCAGCTGAGTCTAGCGGTGGAGCAGGACTCCTCATTGACCCAGGATAGGTTGGCGGGCCGAAGGAACCTCCGCGCAATGGTCAACTTGACCGAGGCAAGTGGCATACCCAATTCAACAGAAGAGGATTCCGGAAGGAGCGCGAGCTCGTCTGCCCTACAGTGGAATGGGAAAACATGCTCTGTACTTAAGTGCAGGGTGTTACAAATAATGCATTAGCTGTAAAGGGGGGAGGGAGTACTTCATTCTCGGGGTAAGATGTCTAGCAAGATTGGTTTATAATTCTATAGAGAATGTATTTGAAATCTCTTATACAAAACTAGAAAGTATTTTGGATCTGTAGCAGAGATTCCGTATGATTTAATCTGGGGACCTATGTAAGTGGTCGAATTACACGCGTGACCACTGTTATTACTCATTAAGTCTTTTCAGTAAAACTACAAGGTAAACGTGTATAAAATACAATTAAGAATACACTGTTACCTGATCTAACATGACCTATATTAGTTGTAACTGACTATTAGTGGTTCACTATTCACGTCTCCAACTTCCGTTGCTAATCCCCTTGCCATTATAGAAGAAAACCTTCTTACGTGGGGAATTTTCTCTATGTTGGTGTCCAGCGCGTAAACAATACTGGATCAACCAATTACTGAACTCTATAAAACGTTACTGAATACAAACTCCAGCAACTCTAAGGACATCTAACGCGAAGTATGAATAATTTTCTTCTATTTATTTGGAACCCCCTGTAGGTAAGTAAGTAAATAAATGTTGCACTGATTATGGTTTTTTTTTGCTTTGGCAGAAATCCCTTTTAATAATGTATTTAAACGTCAAGAGATAAAGTGTACGAGTATTTAATTGAGTTGTAAATAGACAACGATTTTCCACTTAACATTGTTGAAACATAATCATTTTTCTTGTGAAAAAACCAATTAAATGGGGCGTATTGTTTTAAAGCTTTGCTTCGATTTTAGCCCCCCTGCCTCTTGCCACATTAAGGCATACCACTAATAATGGCACCAACAATCAACAGCAACAGCAACATTATTTTCATGTAATTTGCAACGCTAATAAATGTGGAACATTCAACAAATGAAGGCAACTGCGGCAGTGTTAGTGTTAGTGGCAGTGGTAGTGGTAGTGGCAGTAGCAATACCTAAATTTAATTCAAAATGAATTCAATTAATTAAACGTTTCCCGTGCTCATTTTAATCGAAAATCATTTTCACAAGGTACGGTACGTACGACAGTACGAGTACGTAAATTTCTGGTTCCTGTTGCTTCCCATTAATGCCTGACAGAATTGTTGATTATGATGTTGCCGTCGCTATTGCTATTGATTCTAATGCTGTAGCTGCTGTTGATTTAATGGGTTTTTCACTTAAATGACACTCATTGATGTTTCTTTTTTATCACCACCTCCTCCTCCGCCTCTCTCTCCACCCTGTATCATTAGCGGAATACATATAATAAATGAAACAAAAATAATGTCAACGATTTTCATGCAACAATTTCATTAGAATTTCCATCGATTTGTTATGGTTGCGGAGAAGAAAATTCGATTTACGCCATTGAAGCTGTTTCGAAATTGGCTGTGATCTCTTTATTGGCAGATTAATCAAAAATCTGTGTTGAATAAATATGTGGGAGATTTGGATGTGAATGTGATTTAAATTAAAGGCAGTCTTGTGTTAGCGAAAATTGATGGGAGCAGTAAAGTTTGGGAATAACGAACTTGGTGCAACAATAAATATGCCTTTTATATTGTTGCATTTATATCTTTTAAAAACTTTTAAAATATGAGCTCGTTTGTGTTTAGTTTAAATAATTAATTCTGTAGTGCCACTGTTCACAACTTGATGTAAACAACAACAATTGCTTTGTTTGTTATTCCTCTGTTTGTACCCTTTACATAAACAATAACAATTACTAGACAATTATTCGACAGATCTTTGTAACGGAGATCTTCAAACCACGATTAATCTCTTCAAACGCAACGCATCATTACACAAGACTGACTGAAGTTCACTAACTCACTCGCCTGCTTTGCCTTGCCTTTTATATGGCAACGGAACTAGTCTGCTGAATATTCTTGAATGCGAATGTTCTTGACTTTGTCTACTCGAAATCTCTATAAATGTAAACATCATTCGGTATTGTTGTTTGTGTCTTTTGTTTATATTTATTCTTACAGTGTTCTTCGTATATTTTTGTTTAATTGTTTACAATAATAAAGACGCTTCCTCCTAAAAACCATATTACTTTTGTACGTAGCAATCGCTTTTCTCATAGGTGATTAGATCATCCTGTCATTTGTGATATACATAATTGGTCATTACAACTCTTTAGTCAGGTTTACCACCTAGCTTATCGCACCACTTGTGTTTCGTCTGATAATTTTATCAATGAGTGGCAGGGCCATATGCTAAAGCTCGGCACCGAACAATAGATTTTTGAGAAACTTTTTTATGGCAATGTTATTACTCTCAGAGTTTATACCAGAAGACTGCTGAAAGGAAGTCAACGAAAGAAATATTTTTTTATATTTCGTTACGTTCGACATGTCTAACTCAGTTGTTGTACTACAACCGCACGTCTAATAAGCCAACACACTATCTACTAGGCAACGGCGACTACATTTCATATATAGAGGTCATCCACTGTCAGAAAAGACTGAAGTTGATCATATTTACATTGTTTTAATCGACAATCTCTAAAATCATGAATTATACTCTAGCTGGGGCCATTATATAGGGTGTTTTTTTATAGAGGTATAGAACTTTAAGTTGCAATAAAACAACGATGGATTATTCGATTGACATGAATTTTATTTATCCGAAAGATAATCTTGTGGCAATACATTTTAAATATGATTTCTGGCATATGACCGATACGGCTGGCGCGGATGTAGTCCAATCTGGACGTCCAATTTTCGATGACTTTTTCCAACATTTGTGGCCGTATATCGGCAATAACACGGCGAATGTTGTCTTCCAAATGGTCAAGCGTTTGTGGCTTTACCGCATAGACCAATGACTTTACATAGCCCCACAGAAAGTAGTCTAGCAGTGTTAAATCACAAGATCTTGGAGGCCAATTCACAGGTCCAAAACGTTAAATAAGGCGGTCACCAAACGTGTCTTTCAATAAATCGAAATAAAATTGCACTATTTGCAAGCGTTATTCAGGCGTGAGTCTATTCATGATGAACTGCCAAACCAAACTAAGAATAAATCACTTGACAGCTGTTAAATCGGTCGCCATCTTGAAAAGTAATGCCAACTTAAAGTTCTATACCTCTATAAAAAACACCCTATATTTCAAAAATATTTCTGAAACATTTTTGTTAGAAAAAAAAATATTTTTTACATGAAAGTACATAAACTAATTTGACCCACTGTAGCTTATATGTGTTATAACCTTTAATATATATGTTATAACCTTTCATCATACAAAGGCAAACAAACAACAAAAAAAAAACTAATTAAAATTCACATACAAATGTGTCTACAATTTGAAAACTCTTCTGTTCATTCTTTTTAATTCATTTTTGTTTTTTTTTGTTTTGCGTAATGAATAGAAAAAATTGTTGAAAAATGTTTATTCTTTATAGTTCTCTTAGTAGTTGTTACTTTGTTGTTGTTGTTGTTGTTGTTGTTGTTTTCAATTAACATTATAATTATTGACTTTAATTCGTTTTCATATGAGGCTACAATGGTGAACATGGAAAATTGTTATTAGGGAGGTACACATCAATTGGATTTAGTTGGAAACAAGAAAAATTGAAATCAAAAACAAGAACTCTTCAATAGGAACTGCGTTTCTCCCATGTAGGGTGTAGCTAAAGAATTCTCTCTATAATGGCTGTGACGATTCACTAGTTAAGAACATACTTCACGAGAGAAGCTCTGCAAAAATATGTATTATGGAGTACTGGTTCCCTCATTTAAGCGCAGCACAACTCCAATCCCATTGATTTATGAAAAGCCTTAGGGTTGCATTTGAGTCATTCACTGATATAAGAAGGTTGAATTCCACTTTCAGTTTGAACTAAGTGTTGTAATTGTAGTAAGGGGTCAGTCGAAAATGAAGCACAAGATTCATGTTGAAAGTGTGTGCAAATTCTAGAAGTTTGTTCTTCAAATTGGGGAAAAGCATTGGATTGATTGATACAGAAGTGAGTGTAAACAGAGCAAGTATTACATCTTTTACATTACATATGTATTTTATATGTATATGTATATTATTAAGGAATTCTGAATCTTACTTACGTACTAAATTGGTCATTACAAATCTTTAGTCAGGATTACAACCAAGCTTCTTATATCACCAATGTTATGTGTGTTAATTTTACGCATGAGCGGTGGTACCTTCAGTTTACGGTCGATTCCGAACGACAGATTTTTGAGAAACTTGTCACTGCAATTTTTATTCCCTTTCACAGTTTTTGCCCGAACACTGTTGAGAAGAAAACGCCTAAAAATATTGTTATGTTTTTACCTTTTAAAAGCGTTTAAAATATGAACTCGTAGATTGCAAATAAAATAGGAAATAAATTTGTGTTTAATTTTAATTAAAATTCTTTATTATTTGCACAATTCTGTGTGCCACTGTTCACAACTTGATGTAAACAACAACAATTGCTTTCTTTGTTATTTCTCTATTTATACCCTTTGCATAAACCATAACAATTACTAGATAATTATTCTACAGATCTCTGTAACGGAGATCTTCAAACCACAATTACTCACTTCAAGACTGATTGAACTTCACTAACTCAGTCATTTGCTTTGCTTTGGCAAAGTAAACAGTCTGATGATGATGATGTTCTTGAAGGCGAATGTTCATGTCTTCGCCTTCTCGAAATCTCTATAGATGTAAACATCGTTGTTTACATTTATTATTGTAGTGTTGTTGGTAGTCGCCGTAGTCCAGTAGGTAGCGTGTTCGCTTATTAGACTTAAAGCCTGGGTTCGAGACCCAGGCCAGAAATCAAAACAAAATATGAAAAAAAAATATTTCTTCGGCGACTTCCTCTCAGCAGATTTCTGGCAAAAACTCTGATTGTAAATAAACCAGCCATGAGAAGTTTCTCAAAGTCTGTCCTGCGGAGTCGACGTTTAACTGTAGGTCCCGGCACTCAATTATAAAATTAACACACACAACATGAGTGCTGTTGAGAAGCTAGGCCGTAATCCTGACTGAAGGGTTGTAATGGCTAATTATATATGTATGTTGTTTGTGTGTTTTTGTTTACATTTATTCTTGTAGTATTGTTTGTGTATTTTTGTTTACTTGTTTAGCATATTTTTTATGCTGGTGTTTGTTGTTATATTAGGCAGTACGATAATTTGTAAACAGGTTTGTTTACTGCATTGTTTTGTTTTTGTAGCTTTTGTTTCTTATTCTAATATTAAGCGATGTAAAAGCAACAAACACTAGTATCTAAATATTTCATTTTCGTAACAATATTTTATTCGTATTTCGTTTTGTTCGAGATGTCTGGGATGGAGTTTGAACCAAGGCCTAACGTCCAATAAGACCAATGTACTACCAACTAGACTATGGCGAATTAAAGGTATTCTGAATCAGTTTAGAAAATAGCACAAAAGTAGCAAAATAAGAGTGTATTATGAGAGTAAAGACAACAAACCTGAGTTAGTACCCATGCCGAGAACCAGGCGATGTTGGTGGTGTGCAGAATACCCTATTGCCTGCGCTCAAGTTTAGAGAAACACAGGAGTAATTTAACATTCAATGATGCAAAAATATTTTCCTGTCTTGTCATAAAAATTCTGTTTCTTGTTAATTTTTTTTTTGTGGAATATTTGTACCTCCCTAATACTATGTTATATACAGTATAACTAGTTTAGTTTACATTTATTCTAAAGCCTAAATCAACAACATCTAAAAACTACAAATACAACAATAATTATTTGGTTTTTTCGTTTGGTTTATAATTTTTATTTACTTTCAAGCAATTTTTCTATATTTTAACTCTTGTGAGGAAAGGGAAAATGGAAACATTTTTGCTTTTTTCTTTTTTCTTTCAAAAATCGTATTCATTTCAATTGAAACTTCTTTTTAATGGACCTGAAAAACTAGATTAATTACGGGCTCTTTATAAATTTTTAGACCATAATGATAATGATAACGTTGCACTCCCAACGGGTTCTATTTATTTAAGCCCAACCGAACAGTTTCACTCTCATGCCCATCTCTTTATTTATTTATTTTTTGTTTGTTTTGTATTTAAATATGTTATGAAAAGGAAAACTTTTAATTATTCATTCAGTTTTGAAAAGTTTTCGCAAAAACTTTCTCTTTAAACATCCGTAATATTTCAAAAAACTTTTATGGGAACATAAGTCTTATACAACGCATAAGTAGTGGGTTTCCTTTTCCGGTTTCATGTAAACCATACATATGTACATACATGCATATCATAAATAAAACGTTATAAATTTGTTAAAATTTCTTAAGTAAGTTGTTGTTGTTGTTTTGTTTTTATTTTTGATGGCCTGTTGCTGCTGCTGCTGGTACTTGTTGTTGCCAAAGCCATAAATTATTATTTCAATCCTTTGTCATCGTCTTGATGATGATTTCTAGTTATATGCATTCATGCTTGTTCATTCACTCATTCAGTCATTCATTCATTCAGTCATTCTTTTATTGTTTATTCTGCGTTATAAATATATTGAAAAGTACCGGTAATAAATCTTCACTAGATTTTCTTCGTTTTTTTCTGTGTTTCTTTGAAAATCAACAATAAATAGGCCTTCTTTGCCTTTGTTCATGTATTTTGTTGTTCTGGTTTCTTTCTTTCTTTTCTTTTCTTTTTATCAGAAATCTTTTTCAAAATATTTTTTCAAGATTTATAGATTAGATAAGAGACTAAAAACATGTCTATAAACATCGTGTATTTATTTATGTATTTACGTAATGCTTGATGTGCGCTATTATGTTCATAAGCCCGTGGAAGGATATGATTTTTTTTGTAGAATTTTTAGTTCAACACTATGAATTACACTCGAAAATGTCCCGCAGTTATAAATACACTTTTTAATTCGATATATACTTATATGTGCAGGCAATATCTTCAAATAAGCAAGAAAAGCTCGTTCAACATATACATTGTATACATGTATCAGAGATCAGCAATGAGTATTCAAGAAGATGAGTAGATTCGAACCTTACTCATAATTTCCGATACTTACACGCATTCATACTTACTTTAATATCATACTCATACTACTGATATTCAAAGTTTGAAGTACCCATCGTACTCATACTTAACAATACGCTTGATGTTGTTGATTTCGACTCTCCTTGTACATTTACATTTACATCAGGAAATAAGTAAGATTCATGTACGAACACTATAATACTCACAAGAAGTTTGTGTGTTTGCTTTGCTAGCTGTCTTTTTCTTTCTTCCTTTTTTGTAAATGCAACAACAACTAAGATTGTAAATTTTGATAAATGATTCCCGAGTCATTTATGAGTACTTATAAGTAGTTTTCTAAATTTATGAATCTGAATGAGTAGGCGTATGAATCAAACATATTTCGAATGTTATGAGTTTGATGTCAACGTTGTACGCATACTCATTGTAACCTGTAACTTATAAATCAATGTTGTAGTGAGTACGAATGAATCAGGGTACATAGTTGAATTTCAATACTGTTGACTCACTCATACTCAAAATTGCATGTGTACTTATGAGTAGCGAAAAAAGGATTCATTGCTGATCTCTGGTAAGTATATGCCAGGTATACAATGGTTTGTTTCTGTTATCGCGTATTGTCTCGTAATACATTGGCAAATCAACCAAAAGTTCAAGGACTGCTAAGATGTGAAAATATTTCACCTCAGCATTGTAGCACCTATGAAGTCGCCGTAGTCTAACCAACACATCAGGCTGATGATGATGGAACTGGCACACCCGCCAGAAAAGGGGTCCACCTCGAAGTAATACAACCGTGGTTCCGAGGTGGAATATACCCTGGTGAGGAGACAAGGTGGGGTTTTAGTCGGTATACCTAATGGGAGAGTCCGACATACCATGTATGGTGACGGCCTACATGAATGCATAAAGCATTTCCCCTCCTTCCCGCAAAAAAAAAAAAAAAGAAAAAAAAAAAAAAAAAACCAACACATAAAAAAAAAAAAAAAAAAAAAAAAAAAAAAAACCAACACATGGCTTATTGGACGTAAGGCCTCAACTCAAACCCCAGATCAGACATCTCGAGCAAATCGAAATATGAAAAAATATTTCTAGGTGACTTCCTCTCAACAGATTCTGGTAAAAACTCTGATAGTAAAATACAACGGCCATGAAAAGTTTCTCAAAAATATCTATCGTTCGGAATCGACTTTAAACTATAGGTCCTGCTTCTCATGATACATAAAATTAACACACACAACATAAGTGTTGTGAGAAGTTAGGCCGTAATCCGTAGGGTTGGAATGACTAATTATGGTCATATTGCGAAGATGATATAAAGAATTAGTAGATTTGAATACGCTTTTGTCAATAAAAAGTTAAGTAGAAAAAAAGTTAATTGCGTGAAGAGCGACTCTTGAGGACCACTACTTCTCTGCAAAGGAATATCACAGCGACTCATATTACGAATTGTATCGTTCTATCAGAGAGCAATTAAATACATTGGATACGAGCTAATGTAGACTGACAAGCAAGTATGAATATGGGGGTCCGCCAAGGTTTTCCTTTATCATATCATATTTAAGTTATAATAAGTTACAATACCAACAAGAGGTATAGAGGTCCTTTTCGTCTCAAGTATTTCAACATGTGTACGATGTCGCTTAATATCTATAATATACACTCGAAATTAAAAGAATTTGGAGAATAAGTGGCTTCATATGATCTCAAAAGAACCCAAAATATATATTAAGAGATTTAGCACTTAAACAACAACTACAACTCTATATTGCATAAACAACAGTTTGAAACTGAGCAACTATTTTGCCTAATGTGAAGCATTATTACAACGAGACGGTGGCTGTAAAGCGGACTTTAAGCATCACATAAAATGGCCGGTTGGGCCTACCGCCAACTACATGCAGCCTGGATCAGCAAACATATTTCGCGGCATCCTAAACTGAACATTTTTAAGGCCGTGAGTATACTTCTTGCCAGTTGTAGGGATGTGAGTCATTAAATACAATTCTTTGTAATCTCAGGACAAGTAAGAAGATATTTTTAACTAATGGCTCAATTGAATACACAGGATTTTCTGGCCTAACACCATAAGTAATATTTCATTTTCTGTACGAGCTTGACAGTGCCCTGTTAATATCGAAACTCGAAGACAATAGCAAGGATAGTTTAGGCAAGTTCTGCGCAGATCATTATTTGCCATAATCAAGATTGGAATTGACTGTAATCTGCATGGCAATCTTTAAAGGGGAAGCCTAAACTACAACGGGGACCAACAGCAGCAAAATAGAGTCAGCGATGATAAACAAATCGTGGAATAAACTGAAGTAACTTAATGCAGACAGAATGAAATGGAGCTGAGATGTTGAGGCTCTATGCTTTTTACAGCTGCAAGAGGAATTTATAAATTTAGAAGAGAAGGTAGGGTTTTAGATCACTACGGCTATCTCATCATCGGTGCGTTTGTAAGAAAACTGATGTGTAAAGAAAAATTGAAAGATTATCACAACTGTGCAGAAGAAACTGTATTCACTACAAAATCGCACTTCTCGTGCTTCCATGCACTCTTTCTTTGGGATATGCATGCATAAGAGGGGCAACTTTATACTGATTACAGTTTCAGCCTCAACAACATCAAATCATTGTTACTTATAACTACTGAAGGATTGCTTAGGTTTGCCTAGGTTACTAGAACCAATGCATGCAATACTTCGCTTCACTTATAGAAACTTCTCTTTGCTTCAGAATAACCTACAAGAATTTTTTGGCTGTAACCACTGTGCTATACAGCCATATATATTCTGATATTAAAACATTTGATTTACATTGTTCCACTGTTTATACGACTATTATGTTCTAGATTTACAATAACAATAAACATTAAAAAAAAACAAACTGAAGTTAAATAGAAACATAAGAAGACATTATTGGCAGAATATAAATCAAACGTGATTTGATTTTAAAACGTCTTTAAGACTGTAAATCAATGAAACGCTGCTGTACTAAGATAGAAAAAGAAAAAGAAAAAAATTAAAAAAAAATAAAATCTCGTCCCTCTTTAAGGAAAGAAAAAATAGACGAGGGGTGTTGTGGGAATATCGGACATTTAACATATTTGCTTCAGTATTTCAACAGCCCGCAGGACATGCATCACTCTTTGCACTAAAATTAAGGGAAAAGGAAGAAAACAAGGAAGAAAAAATATAAATTCGTGATTCGTCGCCAGTCATGTAGATATTGCGCAAAAGTATTTTACGTTTACACAGAATACATAGGGGTACCGGTGCATACAGACATTACCGATAACTGCAGAACGGATAAACGGACTAGAAGGGTCACGACCATCTAACTCTCCGATGAATTCCCGACATTAGGTATTCCTTTTGATACCTGCAAGCTTATAATTCACGATGCAATCGTGGACCTTGTCAACAGTAGATGGCTAGCTTCGGGGACGGTCTGAACGGCGCAGAAAATCTAACCAAGGCTGATTAAAAGGCGCGTGGCAGCTCTGCTTAAACTCCAGAGAAGTAGGCTCAGCACTATTGTTGGGGTTATTACGAAGCATTGTATTATGGAAGTGCATGTGCGGCTTATTGGTCTTGGATACCTTGCAAATGATTTCTGCAGAAGCTGTGGAGATCAGGAGGAGGATTAGATTGTTCTTCACCTACTGCGCAAATGCCCGACACTTGGTTGGAGGAGAAAGAGGCACTTGGTTGCCTATTATATAAAAGATCTGGATGAACTGTCATGCATTGAAATTGGCAGTCTGAGTCGCTTCATCGGAAGATCCGAGTAGTTACTGGACTAGGGGAAAATGTGAAACAATGACCCTTGTGCGTGGCCTAAGTGTGTATGCTCAAAACTCCTTCGAGGGGATAGTCACTTCTACCTACCTATCTTCCACAAAACATAGGCTTTGCCATTGTCTGGCATTTGAGAAGCTGAGTTGAAGTATTCTTAGATACTCAGAACGTGTCTAGCCATACGTTCTTGTAAGTATCGAGTTGGTTGGGAAATGCTAGCTAAGAGGTACAGATATATAACGAAATTTTACAAACGGCGTTACAATGGTACAAGCAAGGCTTTTTTAGACGGTAGTCAATTTATATATATACATACATACATACATAATTGACCAGTACAACCTTCCTTCATGCATGTTGTGTGCCTTAATTTTATACTTGAGTGGCGGGACCTACAGTTTAACGTCGGCTCCGAGAGTTTTTGCCAGAAATCTGCTGAGAGAAAGTCGCAGAAGTAATATTTTTTCATATTTCGTTTTTGATGACTAGTCTGGGGCTCGAACCCGGGCTTTATGTCTAACTAGCTGTACCCTGCGCGCTTTGCTGCACTACAAACTAAAATAAATTTGAAGGAAAGACATTAGACAAATATCCAATTAAGTTTGAAGCATTTTATTGATTTTGTTTCCCGTTGTCCAGATGATTCAGACGAACGGGCCTGAGTAGTACGCATTCGATCAAGTGATTCATTGTTCAAGTGATTCATTGTTCAAGTGATTCATGCGAACGGATCTGTGCTGCAAATACTCGAAGATTTTTCAGTCTCAATGCTGATTCTGAGGCTAGTAATGCTCTTTTCTTTTCTTTTCAACACAGGATCAAATGCACAGTTTACGATTTAATTAATTTCGAAGAATTTTCAGTGGCGCCACCTGTCGGAAATTGGTTATACCAACTTAGAAACCTTCGTCGGCTCATGCGCAACAACTTTGCTAAAGATTAAATGCATAGTTTACGATTCCATAAAGTACATTCATTTTTATATATATAGATAATTTAAACTTGAAAAAAAAAAATAAATAAAACAAAAGTCTACGAATTTAATTTTGGTTATATTTTTTCTTATTTGGTGAATTTTTTCACAAATGTTGGTTACAAAATTTTTTTCTTTCCCTTCTATCTTTTCCCCCGCGTCGTTCTTTACACTTTATTTTCTTTGGTTTTATACATCAAGAATCACAGATAGCATACTTGTAGGGGTAACTACTATGCGTATGAGTAATATATTTCAAATGCAATTAAATATTAAGTATGTAGTATGTAGCATACGTGGGCATGGCCCCTCGCTCATTTGGAATATCAACATAAAAAGTAGCCTATAACTCCTTCCAGACATACAGGAAGATACTGTGAAAATTTCAAGAAAATCGGTTCAGCCGTTTAATCGTCTATAAACTTCAAACATACAAACATACAAACATACAATCAAACACACATTCATTTTTATATATAAGATAAGCGAACACACTACCTACTAGACTACGGCGACTACACGGTAGCTAATTTAACCTCACTAATCCTTATATCTGCACAAGAAATGTGCGGAAAAATGTGTCGTTTAGACTTTTTTCAATTTTTTAGCCTTCATCTGCTCACGACTAACAGTGCCGAATACCTGCATCATGCTTAGGTGGCTGATTTAGAAAATAGAAAAACAAATTTATTCTTAAAAAACATGTTTCCCTTTTATCTTGAACAAGTATTTTAAAGTGTTGTTCTCCTATCCAATATGACAAGTTTTTTTTTCTTTTTTTAATAATTTAAAAAGCTTTCTGTGTCCACTTCCATAGAATTGGGACCCTTTTTTGTACATATTTTCAGCCAGTAATTCTAATGAATAATAGAAAAACTTTTTAATTTTTTGATTTTAATTTTAAACAACAAAAAAAAAAACAACAGGAAAATAAGCAACAACAAAACATACATAAGTGACATGACAGTTTTTCTTACATTTTAGATCCTTGGAAAACTCTCATGGTTTTTGTTTTTTTTTTGTTGTTGTCATTTATAACCAACCAACTACGCACTTTACTAGGTAAGGTAGGCGGGAAATGAAAATAAAAATTAAAATGTTGCGGACGATGATGATGTGGAGGAAGATGTCACCGTGACAATGATGATGTTTTCCCATTAAGCAAATTAAATGAAAATGTTGACAAAGAGCAACAAGAAAAAGGGAGAAAAAAATTAAATTTAGGAAGTCTTTTGTTGTTTCTATTTTAAATAAATTAAAATGTTCTTGTAAGGCCTAGTTTTTTTTTTTAAGTGAAGGAAAATAATTTAAATGATAGGAGTTTAACAGCAGCCAGGCATTCTACTGGGTTCCAACAAGAGATCAGCAATAAGTATTAAAAAAGATGAGTAGATTCGAATCATACTCATAATTTTTGATACTTATACGCATTCATACATACATATACATAATTGCCCATTACAACCCTTCAGTCAGGATTACGGCTTAGCTTCTCACACCACTCATGTTGTGTGCCTTAATTTTATACTTGAGTGGCGGGACCTACAGTTTAACGTCGACTCCGAACGACAGATTTTGAGAAACTTTTTTTGACACGTTTAATTACTCTCAGAATTTTTGCCAGAAATCTGCTGAGAGGAAGTCGTCGAAGAAATATTTTTTTTTCCATATTTCGTTTTGATGTCTGGGCTGGGGCTCGAACCCGGGCTTTACGTCTAATAATCGAACACACTACCTACTAGACTATGGCGACTACGCATTCATAGTCATTTTAATATCATACTCATACTACTTATATTCAAAATTTGAAGTACTCATCGTACTCATACTTAACAATACGCATGGTGTTGTTGTTTTCGACTCTCCCTTACTCATCATTTACAATACTCACTAGAAGGTTGTGTGTTTGCTTTGTTTGCTGTCTTCGTCTTCGTCTTTTTCTTTCTTCTTTTTTTGTAAATGCAACAACAATTAAGACTGTAAATTTTGATGACTGATTTGAATCACTCGAATCATTTATGAGTACTTATAAGTATTTTTCTAAATTTATAAATCTAAATAGGTAGACGTATGAATCACACATATTTCGAATGTTATGAGTATGATGTCAACGTTGTACTCGTACTCATTGCAACCTGTTCTTATAAATCAATGTTGTAGTGAGTACGAATGAATCAGAGTACATAGATGAATTTCAATATTGTTGACTCACTCGTACTCAAAATTTCATGAGTACTTATGAGTAAGGAAAAAACGATTCATTGCTGATCTCTGGTCTCAACCTTAACTCCTATACTGAATGTTCCGAAAAAATTCAATCGCCTTCATAGAAGAAATTACTGAAAAATAACTGAAGATTGAAATGTCTGCTGGGATACTTTGCAGTCTAAAAGGGTTAAAAACTATTGTCATGGCAACTGACACAATTTAGGGGTGTCAAAATATCGATAGTTTATATTTTTCGTTACTATCGATGTTTTTTTTTTTTACAAAATATAAACATTTAATTATTATCGATAGTTTTTTCCACTATCGATAGTAAATGATCCACCACTATCGATATTTTTTATAAAAACTGATAGTTTAGATTCGATATATCGATATATTTTTATAAACTATCAAAAATTTTCAATAGTATTCCGATAGTAATAGGAAATTCTACGAGTTGATCTTAAAATCACACTTACTCTGCTGTTCTGTTGTACACACAACATGTGCAAGTTATTGGCGGTTCTAATACAAAACAAGGAAAACTTCAAAGTAAAATAGAGAACTATCTGCGAGAAAAACATAGTTTTTAACCCAAAAGAAAATCTAATTAGATTAGACAAATGCTCTACGCATCATAGAAAAATTGTACACGATTTCTGGACATCCTGCTCAAAACCCCTAAAAACACACTCCCAGAGACTGAAAATAACCTCGCAAAGGCTTCTAAAGAAATTGTAATGATGAGGAGAAGAAAAAAAGAAGACCACGGTTCATTTTCTTTGTTATTATCCTACTCTAGAAAGCCTGAAACAAGAAATCTTTGAAAACCTAGATTTTATTAACAGAAAGTGTCAAGCCACAGCTGGTACGTGAATTGGCTTGTGCGGTGAATATGATTTAAGACGCTAACTGGGCACCAATCAGCTTGAGATTGTTTACAGTCTGCCTAATTATACTTTTTGTCAGGAACAGGGTGATATTTTGTTGGCTTCCAGCCTTCCAATATTAAATCCTGAAAGTAAATGAAAATGTCATGGAAAGTTTCTCAAAAGCTGTCGTTCGTAGCCGATGTTAAGTTGTTAGTCCCGCAACGTGTGGATAAAATGATCACACACAATATGGGTTGTGTGAGAAACTAGGTTGTTGTTCTGACTAAAGAAGTAAGTATTCGTTGTTTTCCTTTCTCGTTATTCCTTCTTTTCCATAATATTTTAGTTTTCTTCGTTTTTGATTAATAAAAGCCTTTGGTTTGAACCACTTTAATGAACGTAATCCCTTCCGGTTCCTGTGTGAATGTGGCTTATCTATGTTCCAAACCTAACCTAACCTAATATTGGAGATTACATATTGTGGGATTTCAAGTTTGTTTAATTTTCATTTCAGTTTTACTCTGCCTATTGCTTTAAATTCTTCTTTTTTGAATCCAAAAAATTATCAATTCATATTCAAATATGTTGACTTTTAGTCACGCATTCATTTAAATCAATTATCAAATCATTGAAAATGTATTTCGAATTAATATTCAATTAATACAACTTAAACTCTTATCGGATTTTATAAATTAAAAGAAAACGAAACGAAACGAAAAGAAAAGAACAAAGTCAACTTGTGTTGAAATTTCAAACTTAATTTTCTATAAATTTCAATAATTTCATTATCTTATCCTTACAACACATACAACACGCACATATTCTCATTATTAAGTCTCTAGTGCTTAGCATGTCTCAGAATACTCAATAAATTTAGGGGGTGGCATTTGGAGCTAAACTTTAATCATTGTCCAGTAGTAGCAATACCCTAACCAATATACACACATCTCACACCCTTAGCTCTTCGTACAATACATTACATACGTCAAATTAGCTTTCATTTTAAAAGTTAAGGACGACGACAATTGTTCAAAGTAGGGGATCAATGGCTCAATGCATTGTCAAGCATTAGAGTCAGTCAATGAATTGAATTTTATTTGGTTTTTGTGGTCGATTGTCATATTCCTTTTGAACTTTCAACCTCTTTTTAATACAGCAGTACAGCCTGACATGTAGCCTGGCTGCTTGTAACGTTTCGATTGTTATCATCCAAGGTGAGCTGAGGTGAGACAAGGTGACGCTAAGTAATTGTGTAGTTTTGTCAAAGTGTGTAAGTGTGTGAGTTTATAAATTATCTTCCTATATACTTTCACTCTAACTAGAGAGAGAGAAAGAGAGAGAGAGAGAGAGAGAGCTATTCAGACACTGTGCCCTAATACAGAGAACGTGTCGTAAAACAATATTTAACGACTATTTTATACAAACGTAGTGACAATGTGTCAACAGTAGTTACTTTAGTCCTGTTGTTTACGATAATTTATATGAGAAAGTTTTTGTTTTTAGTTTTACAATGTGGTATGGAAATTATTTGTAATTTTAGGATTACAAAATAAAGTCAATCAGGCACTTACCTAGCAAGCAAAGCAACTAAGCAATGAGGCAGATCAAGGAAACCGGCTTCAACTGACATATTTATAAAGACTTCGTTATGGCTTTCTATCGATATGTTCAGTCAATGCTTAAGTGAACTCCGCTTAATGTCACTATGAAGCCTCCGTAGTGTAGTAGGTAGTGTGTTAGCTTATTAGACTGAAAGCGAGGCTTCAAACCCCTTCAGCTCAGGCACCAACCGAATGTATACTGAAAAAATTCTGCGACTTCCTCTTAGCAGTCTCTGGCATAGAATTGCCATGAAAACTGTATTTAAACTGTAGGTCCCTTCACTCATGGATAGAATTTAAACACACAACATGTGATGGTGTGAGAGGCTAGATTGTAATCCTGACTTAAGGGTTGTAATGAACAATTGACTAAGTGAATATCACCATTGAGAATGCCATCAGCAGATTGGAATATGTTCATAATGATGGCAAAATGGCGAGTGATGACTCTGCAATTACCATGTCCTGTCAAGCATTGTATTTGATTGTTGTTTGTGACTGCATAACATTACCATGAGATTATTTCATGGAACTAATCACCCTAAATATGACTTTCTACACTCTTAGCCGTTTTTGCATCTGTGCACTTTGGACAGATCAGAAAGTTTTAAAGATTCTGCGTACCCGATATTAGTTGGTGGCCCATATAGTAAAACTCATTGCATTCGATCATCTTATCCGGAATGCAGACATCCACACAAGCTCATCTGTCGGCTCATTGTCGAAAATTCCCACTTGATCTGAAAACCAGCAGAGTGTAACCTTATTCTGTCTACCAACTTGATTTAGCTTCTTCAGAGAGTCCCAAACTTTACATATAATTTGATAAGAGCCGAATGGCAGCCTAACTGTGAAATAGCATTGCTATATGCTGTCATTGATACATCCTATCCAGATTAAATTGAGTATATTGAGCGACATGTCACAGACTTCTGCTTGGATGATACACGCCTGTTTCCCCAAGAGCTCAGAATATTTTATTCTGGGATCAGAAACTTTTGTTCTTGTTCAGAGATCCGTTCTGAAACCCTTGGTTAGTGTACAATATACTCTTGTGCAATGGGTTGTGACATAAAATTAAGAATGTGAGACTCACATCGTGCTGCATGTAGAGTGTATGCCACAGCCACTACAAAATATTGCCCAAGAGATTATACTACAGTCAATGTGGAAATTAAAACAGAGGGCATCTAACTCTCTAAATAGTTTGCAAAAACAAATCAGTCCTAGTGGAGGACTCAATGCACAGAACCTGGCGAAGAGGAAACTGAATTATATTGATAAGCCACCAATCAAAATTCGTATAAAAAGATCAATTATCGGTCCTAATGTCAACGCGATGAATAAACTTTTCTGTACTTTACATTCCTTCCTTCTTTTGGCTAATAATACTAACGAATATTCATCCCGACGGGTAGAAATTTACATCGCATTCATGCAGTCTCTGATACTTTTCATCCACCATCACCACCACAATGAGCCGGCATTCATATGATGCTATCATATCTTATCTTATCATAACCTATTACATCCAATTCAAGCTTTGCTATATCAACTAATGCGTCTGTTAAGGGTAGTACTCAAGCCAGCAAAATAATTTTCGTGGCAAATCACTACCTTTTAATAACCAGCAAGTGATATGAACATACTGATATATTGTATATAATTACGATAGCATAACAGCATCAGAGCCTTCTATCACCATCTAATTGGTTACTGTTGCTTAGCAGGTCATGATTGATTTCAATCCCGTCAATCACACATCAATCATTGATTCTGCCTACACAGCGTTTGTTTTTTTTTGATTCACAGCGATACCGAACTGTTTTCAGTTAACATTACCCTCAATATTCCACTCATAATTCGATTTTAGCTGTGATTTGTAATTCCCTTTTAACTGGGACCAACTATTAGGAGAAGCCTTCTTTTCAAGCATTGTGCTAAAAAAAACGGAATGCGAGATACAGGGCAGAGATGACACGATGTAGCCTCACATCTTTTTCTCGATGACCAGTGTTGTAAGTTTGTTAAATTTTTTTAAATAATAATCTTCTATTATTCTTTAAAAATGTAATGGACTGAGTCTCTGGGGTGATTCGAATACACAACCTCTACACTGGTATGAAATCAGAGTGGTTGAGTGCCAGGCTTGAAGAAACCTGTGGTATAAAGTCATTCAATCATCTGTAGAGAAGTTGCTAACGATCCGTGTGAAATATTTTTATGTATTCTTGTGTATGACATGGAAAAAGAGAGATCTGTCTTGAAACTGTTTAAGCCATGCTCAGCTATTGTTAAATGACATTGCATTTAACCATAATTTGAATAAGTATTCAGCTCTGGGCAATTTTTGTAAAAAAAAAATATTCGTTGAAGACAACAAAAGCTCTTCTCGTTAATTTTTTATTAGAAAAAAAATTATTTTTTTATTTCATTTTTTTTTAAATTCTTTATTCTTCCAGCCCACTGTGCCACTATCAAAGTGTCATTGTCAATTTCAATTCACAATTTACAATTTAACAGTTTGTACGTGGAAAATGTTCAAATATAAATTTGTGTGTGTGTGTTTGTAAATGCCTTTGTGTGTGCTTTTGTCCATATTTGGCAGGTGTGAGCAAACGGTGGACATGTTCTCATAGCCCCTCACACCTGTGTGAAACACATTTTGGACATTAAATTTGCACTTTGAGATTTAAAAGCTTAAAATACAACAAATTAACCTGTGCGTTGTAATTGGGTGCTGAAAATTAAATTATTTTATTCCGTTTGATGTGTCACACCATACAGCACACCATACAATACAACGCAAAGTGTGATTGTCACATCACACGTGTCTGTATGTCATTCTAATGTCAAAGCTGTTCTACCTCATCATTCAAATAGAAACTGTAAATGCATATGGAAATAGTATTGATACACACACACACCCATACACATCTGCATACCTTCCTACCACTACTGCTCTATTCTTCTTCTCTATCCCATATAGTATGTAGTCAAGTGGTCAGTAGTGGTAGTAGACAACATATTGGGTGTTCGTACGTGGGTATCATTGCCTTTGCTTGTGTTCACATCATATCATTTCTCTTTGTATTGCCTTTATCTAGGCATTTGTAAGAGTGTATGTGTGTGTATTGACAAACGAGCTTTAACAATTCACAAAATGTGTCACTCACTTATTCAAACGTTCAAACATTCGCTCATTCGTTTCACACCATCGAACTAAACTAAACACAGGAACACTAGATAAGTCCTGTCCTGTGTGTAGTTTGATTCGTTTCATTTCGGTTTGTTTATTTTCTTGCTGGTACGTTAAGTCGTTACCAATACGATTACATTGATATCGTTGATGAACATTTCAATTCGTTACTTTTGTTTTTGTTGTTGTTGTTTGCGTCGCTATGGATTATATTAGTATTGAACACTTTGTTTTGGTCAATTGCTTGCGTTGTCCTCGTCCCCTGTTTGTTTTTGTTTTTGATTGTCTATTTTATAGCTAAGGATTGTCATGTCTGAGCTTTATTCGTTTCCTTGTAAGCCTACGTAAATATTAAACGGATAGTTATGCTACTTTTTTTTATCGTACGAGGGGTGGCGATATATATGGAAGAATATGGTATCCACTTGGCCTGTATAGACAAGAAAAAGGGCAGACTTTTTATTAAGAAACTTTGCTGTCGAAGCGGTAAGCGCCTCTGGGCGACTGGGCAAGGACGTGGACGTGGTCACTCTAGTAATTTGGGGAAATTGACTATATGATGCCGCAATATGACTTCTTAATAAAATTCAGGACGATCTTTCCGGATAAAGAGGTCTGGGGAATGGTGCTGTGCACCACATAAAGGACTTCGGAAAGGATCCGTTTTTAGCTGCACTTACTCGGAGTCAATCGGTATAGCCGTATCTTTAAGGCTGCTGGATTACTGCAACGTTTTTCAAGCGAAAATGTTGGCAATACAGACTGCAGTTACGATTATTTGGGATGCAAATGTCCCTAATAGAAACAGCACCATACTCTCAGATAGATAGCCAGGCAACTATTAGGGCTCTGGACTCCATTGTGATGAACTCCCGGAAGGTTTACGGCTATCGCAGACAACTAAACAGGCTGGCGGAAAGTTATGATGTCCACATCGTTTAGGTTATGATAACTGATAACTGCAGAGCGAATGAACTGGCCAGACAGGGCAAGACCATCGAATTATCTGACAAATTCTTGACTATTGGGATTCCTTTGGGGAACTGTAAGCTTATGATTGATAATGTGATTACAGACACCGTCAACCGCAGTTGGGTGGCTTCGGATACGGGCAAAACAGTGCACAAAAATCTTGCCTAGACTGGATAGAAGGCGCACTTCAAGGTTGCTTGAACTCCAAAGCAGCATGTACAGTGTGGTTGTCACAATCGTGACGGGGCATTGCATTATAGGTATGCACGCGAGGCGCATTATTCTGGGTCACCTTGAAATGAATTCTGTATAAGCTGCAGAAATGAGGAAGAAGAGAAGACTGTTCTTCACCTACTGGGAACATGACCGGCACTATATCAAAGGAGAAAGAGACATCTTGGAGTTTTATACTCCTTTAATCAACCCTGATCCCTACACTACCCAGAGGCGATAACTACGGAGCATTACAGGAATGTCAATCAGCACCATCTCATACATACATACATACATAATTGGCCATTACAACCCTTCAGTCAGGATTACGACCTAGCTTCTCACACCACTCATGTTGTGTGCCTTAATTTTGTATCTTGAGTGGCGGGACCTATAGTTTAACGTCGACTCCGAACGACAGATTTTGAGAAACCTTTCATGGCAGTTATATTTACTCTCAGAGTTTTTGCCAGAGGTCTGCTGAGAGGAAGTCGCTGCAGAAATATTTTTTCATATTTTGTTTTGATTTTTGGCCTGGTGCTCGAACCCTGGCTTTACGTCTAACAAGCGAACACTCTACCTACTAGACTACGGCAACTACAATCAGCACCATCTATCAAGGGTAAAATGCAATGAGTCAATGAGTTCTCATCACTATGTGGTACTAAATGCACCACACCCTCACTTTATGTTCACATAAAATATTCTTTCCCAACCAATTTCCACTCTGCAAACCTACATTGTTCTTCCCTCGTCTTTTGCAAAAATCTACTAGAGTCCCTTTAAGTCACCCTCTTCCATTGATTTCAACTGCCACTTGTATTTGTTCACCCCACTGATGTCTTTTTCCTTCGTTTTGTTTGTTGTCAATCTGTCATTGATTATTGTTATTGAATTATATTTGTTGTTGTTGTTGCGGTTGTTGTTGTAATAGTGGAAAATATTTGACAGTTGAAAATTGAAACGTCTTTTTTTGGGCGCTTATTTATCTATTGACTTGAGTTGGCCAAAGTGTCGACCATCTGTGTCAGGCAGTGTCTATGTCAGTGTCTGTAAGTGTTTGTATGTAATTTTCATTATTCGCTTGATTTCGGTTGACGTGTTTGTTTGTTTGTGTATTTCTGTTGTCTCTATTGTCATATTGTAAGGCAGGGGTACTGTTTAGCCATATTAGTGGCTAGGTTCACCTGTTTTGTTGTTGTTATTGTTATCAGAGAATATCCTTCTCTAATGATTGATTATTTAATGATGCGTTTCCATTGGTGCCATGGTGTGTGGTGGTGTTGAAATTGATTTCTTTTCTTTGACAATTTATTGTTTATTTTGTGGTAATAATTGTCAAAATTTTCTTTACTGTGGAAATCAAGATAAAATTTAATTTTTCGTTGGATTAGAGAGCGGAGAATATTAAAGTAAATAATTAAATTATTTCAGGCACTGCATATGGGGACGTGTATTAAAATGCATGGAACTTTTACTTAAGAAAATATTTTTTGTGGAGAATTTAGAGAGGGCAATACAGCCTCCTGAAAGCCACAATTCATCTTTGAGAGAAAGCAGACTGAAAATACATATTTGGCTCAGATTTAGTGGTTGATCGAACATTAAACTATTTGCTGTAGGGCTTCCATCTTATATTGTTTCAGCTGAGATAATCAAATTTTATCCCGCTAAGCATAACATTCTTCTCTTGTTAGCATGTTCGAGAATAATAGGGTTGCCAAGTGTCATTGGTTATAGAAAATAGTGTCTTTGAATCCTACATTTTCTTTCTCAGCAAAGAGCGGAAAAAGGGAGCTTGCTATGCATAGTGGTTGGAGTTATTAATGGGTTTGGCGTTGTGGGTTATCATGCCAGACGCATGCCCTCCAAATCATAAATTCTGCAAAAGCCAAAAAATCGAAAAAGGGTAGGAACTATTTGTCACCAAATTGGGTAAATATACAGGGTATATCGGAGAAGAAGATGCTTCCATACATACATGCACAATTGGTCATTACAACCTTTCAGTCGAGATTACGGCCAAGCTTCTCACACCACTCATGTTGTGTGCCTTAATTTTATACTTGAGTGGCGGGACCTACAGTTTAACATCGGCTCCGAACGACAGATTTTTGAGAAACTTTTCATAGCAATTTTATCTACTCTCAGAGTTTTTGCCAGAAATCTGCTGAGAGGAAATCGCAGAAGAAATATTTTTAGACATCGAACGACAGAATTTTTAGAAACGTTTCATGGCAATTTTATTAACTCTCAGATTGTTTGCCAGAAATCTGCCGAGTGATATATTTTTTTATTTCATTTAGTTGGGGATTTCTGAGTTGAGTGACCTCACGTCTAATAAGCCAACACACTACCTACTAGACTACGGCGACTTCACTAGTGTAATGGTGAATAAATTTGGCATTACAATTGGCCACTTGTATCGAAGTCAAGCACTAAGACTACTGTACCGCGCCTTCTAATTGCATTATGGTTATATCAGTTTGCGTCTTAATTATATCATGGATTAATGGATCCATGTATAGTATATGGTTTAGCCATTGTTTTATCGAACAGAAAGCTCATTTTCCTGCTAAACAGGTCCTACGATATTTTTCTTTCGACTTTTACTGTATCGTGTAGAACGGAGAAGGAACTATTGCACCTCTCTGTAAGGATAATAACAATGCAACAACAAGATTGTAATCAAATCTTGCAAAAAATAAATTACAATACGCAACAGGCCATTATCATACGGCACAAGGGCAAGGGCCATGGAATTATTATGGATTTCAGAATTAAATTTTTTTTCTTTGTTATTTTCTTTTTAATGCCTCTAATATGGGCATATACAGCCATGGACATTAAATTAGCACAAAATCCATATATACATTGATTGTGATTTTTTTCTCATTTGTATCACAAGTAGGCCAATTGTTTTGGTCTCCAATGTTGCACGATGACATCTAGCTGTTGTTAACCAAAAAATATTACCATTATCGTATATATTTTTTGTTTTGACTGCTAATTTGTATCGGTACCTAAATTCGAGCTGGACAGTAAATTAGCACAACGTGCCTAAGTGTTTTAGATACAAGTTTTGTTTGAGTATTTTTATTCTTACGGTATATTCTTTTAATTTTGTGGCATTTGAAGTAAATTTTTAATAAAATGGTACGTGGAAAAGATTGCTCACCAGATGAAAAGCGCATTATCGTTAACTTGTGGCATGATGGGAAAAAGCTGGCTGAAATTCTTGAAATTTCGAATTGCTAGCGAAAAATAATTTATAACGTTATCATTTCCTCCAAACCAACCATAATAATGTCGTAGAAAACAAAAATTGAAGGCCACGTGTCAAGAAAACAAACCGAAATCGTTGGTCGTGCTATTGTCCGGCAGTCAAAGAAGGAGCCTTTTATGTGGTCACGCGATATTTTGAACGAAATTAACTGCCAATTCAGGTTAAATTTATCGAACAGGCTCCTATAACGACGCCTTAATCACAAAAAACTCTTTGGACGCTCTTGCCGAAAGAAGCCACTTCTACGAAAAGAAAAATATACTCAAGCGTTTAATGTCTGCTCGCATCCACAATGCTAAAGACCTCCCATTCTGGAAAAAAATATTTTGGAGTGATGAAACAAAGGTAAATTGTATGGGACCGGATGGTAGAGTGGTTGTTCATTGGCCAAAATGTCAGACATTAAATCCACACTATGGTCAAAGGACCGTAACACATGTTCGAGGAAACACAATGGTGCGGGGAGCGTTTTCAAGGCACGGTGTAAGTTCCATTGTAAAAATTAATGAAAAAATGGATTGTTATCAGTATTTGGACAATATAAAGAACAAAATGGAATCATAAGCTTTTAAATACATGGCACTTTTATTCATATTTATGGAAGATAGTGACTCCAAACACACATCTAAGCAGGCAAAGGATTGGTTTTATGAGAGCACATTCCCGTTTTAGACTGGCCGGCGCAAAGTTCTGACTTAAACTCGATTGAAAACCCCCTAGAACGATGTGAAATGTACAATTGCTCAACAAAAGTACAAAAATTTGGACGATTTGAGCATTGGAATACGGAACGCTTGGACTCGATTCCCAAAGAACTTTCCCGAAGAACATTGTCCCGTAGATGCCACGCGGCGCTTGAAAATAGGGGCTACTCTACTAAATATTAATGAAATAAGCTGAAAACATTAATATTTTTACTATTTATTACAGCACGTCATTTTTATTCCAGAATTTTTAATTTGTGCTATTTTACTGTCCAGCTAAAATCTGGCGTTTGGTACGTTTCAGGTCTTAATGAGCAGACGACTGGCAATATCGTCAAAATTTTTGTTTCTTTTTAAAGAAGAATATGTATTTTAAGTTCCTATGTTTAAATTTTTTTATGAGTAGACCTAAAATACTATAAAAAATATGATTATTTTTATGACGAAGTTTTGTGCTAATTTAATGTCCATAGCTGTATATACAGTGAGCATTGAAAGAATAAATTATTGTTATTTTTATTTTAAAATTGAAACAAGAAAAAAAAATTACAAAAAATTTCCAAAATATTGTCAAATTTTTTTCGGGCACTCTCCTTAAGTGGTAAAAGTAGAGTTTGGTGATTGTTAGAATTTTATCTAAAGTGTACAGTTTCCTTTTGACGATCACTGTATGTATATATCGGGTATTGGACTATTAATAAAAATGAAAATCATTTTAACTTCCCCTAACTGGGATATTCACATATACACCATGTATACATATGTATGTACATATGTATGTGTGTATAACAATAACTAAATACAATAAAAATAAAATATTATTGTTATCGTAAGTCTCATAACATAACATAACTGTTTACCGACCATCTTCTATACTTTTAATCTGCTTCAGTTTCAGCTTCAGTTTTTTTTTTTCATTCTCATTCTCATATTCATGTTCAATTTCAAATCCAATTCTCATCTTCTTCATTCGCATTATCAGTGCGTATAAATATTTATTTGTTAATATTGCTAATACACTAACAACAACAACAACAACAACAGTAATAGTAATAATAATAATAATATTATAAAATTGCAACAACAACATTTCTCTTTATCTCTTTCTATATATATGTACATATATATTACTTAAGGGATTTGTAATTGTTGTAATGAAAATTAATAATAAATATGTATTCATTCACATGCATATTTAAATATGCATGGAGCCCATAGAGAGAGAGAGCAGACCACACCACATAAAAACCAGGACAGGATTAAAATCAAACAAAATATGATGAATAAATAAATATGTATTGGAATATGTACAGTGAGCGTCAAAAAAGAAATTGTACATTAAAAAAATATATACTAATAAATTACCGTTATTTTCATATTAAAATTGTTTCATTGCCGGATTGTAAAATTGAAAAAAAAAATAAAAAAAAAATTCCAAAAAAATTTCAAAATATTGTTAAATTTTTTTAGGGCACTCTCCTTAAGTGGTAAAAGTTTAGTTTGATGATTGTTAGTACTTTATCCATAGTGTACAGTTCTTTTGACGCTCACTGTACGTATGTACGTATGTACATATGTATGTATATGGAATTTGTTATTGCAAAATATGTTTTTTTTGGAAATTAATTTTATTGTTATTATTGTATTCGGTATTGGAAAATTATTGTAAAATTTCACAAATTGAAAATGAAATAAAAAAAGATATTGAAAATAAAATTAATTTACTTTAAATATAGTTGTTGTTATTGTTAAATTGTTAATCGGTAATTGAATTTTGTAATGTGAATAGCATAAGGCAAGGAAAACGGCCTTAGTGGCATACACACATACATACATAATTGGCCATTACAAAGCTTCAGTCAAGATTACGACCTAGCTTTTCACACTACATGAGTGGTGGGACCTAGAATTTAATGCGACTCCGAACGACAGATCTTCGGAGACCTGCTGAGAAGGTGTCTGACCTGGGGTTTGAGCCGTGGCCTCACATCTAATAAGCCAACACACTACAACTTTATTGCAACTTCATGGCCGGTTTTAATTGGAAATATAATAAAAAAATCTCAGTATATTGAAGTTGCTGACAACAACTGCGAGACAAAAAGCTACTACGGCTGGATATCTTTTCAGAAAAGTCCTAAGGTTTACGCTGAGGACAAGAGTGGATTTGTTGGCTTTGCGCCAGTTTTTTAGAAAACTGCAGTCGTACAGATACTATCTACTATAGAGGCAAGTACTTTGAGAAGGCGATATACCACGAGTTTTCTCTGACATAGAGCCCATTGCTTAGACCAGAATTTAGCGAGCAGTCAGTACGAATTACGCAAAGTTTGATCGAAAGTCAATCCGTCGTATATGTGGCCAGAAAAGGGATTGAAAGTATTGATATTCTTTTTTCACTCATTTAAGGAACTGCCTAGTAAGTAGTGCGTTAGCTTATTAGACATGAGGTCACGTTTCAAACCGCAGGTCAGACATCTCCCACACACCGAAAAATAACAGAATCTTTCTTCGAAGACTGCCTCTCAGCAGATTTCTGGCAGAAACTCTGAAAGTAAAAAAAATTGCCATGAAAAGTTGCTCAAAAATCTGTGGTTCGTAGTCGACATTAGGCCCCCTCCACTCATATATAAAATTAACACACACAACATAAGTGGTGTCAGAAGCTAGGTCGCAATCCTAACTGAAGTCTGGTAATGACCAATTATGAATGTATGTATGTTGCAGGTCCCATGATGTTATATTTGGCATCTGCTCTTTGTGCTTGCAGTGGTGCAAGTGCTCCTATATCTGATCCTCTTATGATTTTTGTTGTTGACGGATGAATTATTTTAAAAATTTGAAATACACGACACAATTTTTTTTACTTGTCCAGGGGTCTTGTTCTGCAATTGAATGGAAGTGTAATTGAGATAATGTCAAGAAGGATACTTTAGGCCCAGAGTATAATTATTCAGGATATAGGCTCTCTTGAGACAAACATGTAGATTCTTTGACGATAAGACTAAATCATCGAAACGCATTCTTAAAATCTGCGTGAATGCTTGCCATGAAAAAAGGAGGGAATTGCCATTGTTAACATCAAGCAGCATACTGAGGTTTGTCAGGGCAATAGACTTCGATGACAAATTATAGGAATACCCTCTAAAGCATGGTCACCTACTGAGATGCCTTTTCACGGCACACAAAATAATGTCAAGAAATGGTTTCTCTTTATTATTGTGTATGGAAACATTATGGAAACATTCACCGTGTCGGGATAGACACGGTAGAAGTTCTTCGGCAAGGCTTTGGTTTGGCATCTGAAGATCTTGGTGTTAGTATAGGAATATGAACAGAGTGGCAAGAAGTGATACCATGAGACCATTCAACTCTTATTTAATTCTAATTAGTGTGAGTGGAATGAATTCCACCTCAGACATCTGGAAGTAATAAAGAAAATATAAGAGTCACATATACTTGCAGAGCGGCAACGAATGTTTCAAAGGCAATGTTTTGAATGCTGTCAACAGTTGGAGAAACTTAGCATGAAAACACCCCACTGTTGAAGAGGATAAAGAACTCAGTTTTACAGTATGCATCACCACTGTGAGCAGCAAATCGGAAGAGTGCATCTACGAGTACTATGTGTATACATACACAATTGGTTATTACAACCCTTCAGTCAGGATTACTTAGGCTATGTATGTTCGTTCACTTTATCCATAATTGGTGGACCTACAGCTTAAAGTCGACTTCGAATGACAAATTATTGAGAAACTCAGAGTTTTGCCAGAAATTCGCTGAGAGGAAGTTCGCAAAGAAATATCGTTTTTGTTTTTTATTTCGTTTTATTGGAGATGTCTGACCAGGGGTTTGTAGCGAGGTTTCATGCTTAATATACCAACATACTACCTTCTAGACAGAAGCACCTTCGAGAGTAATACGTATCAATTTTTAGGAGGAGGTCACCAAAAGTGTATAATGGATATCGCACAATATTTTTGCAAGTTTGACCGGTTCCTCACCTGCCACAGAGCTTCTGACTTCTGATTACAGTTTGTGTTATAACCCCTTCGAAAAGATTTTGTTGTAGCTTTAGTTTATACCGAAGTAGTGTACACCTACTGAATAATGTATGACAGCTTAAAACTTCGATTCACTAGTTACATTCGAATATTTACTCAAGCGAAACCGCTAATAGGCACACTAGACTCACCTATTCACTTTGAGTACTGTAAAGCTTAGTGTGTATGCTTAGTGCTTAGTAGATGCAGTAGGGTTAGCGTACAGGTTGTAAAATATATAGAGTCTAACAATCAGTTCAAACACCAGTGGTACGGCTACGCTGAAACTAGCTCTACGGTTGACCTGTAGATATTACTCATCATAGGTTGGCTTGTCAAGCTTTCTTGAAAATCGAATTTTATGGTTGCTAATGCCATAGTTGAGGTCCTTTAGACATGTTCAGAATTAAAATTTATGGTCTTATCCTTCACATGCAAGATAAAATGCTTAAATTAAAGGCTTTCTCTTCAAATAGTTGAGTTTATTTTAATAAAAATAAATTAATTTGAAACTCTTCTTTACCCCTCCCCCCCTATGATGTCTAATGACTGTTGCATTTACTTTAACAAAACTTCTACTCATTAATTAGCGCTTACGGATGCAGGTTATTTTAATTCATTTTTTATTTTCCATTGGCTGGTTGACTAACTGACTAACTGGCTGACTGATGTTTCCCATCATAAAACGTTTTGCATCGTCATATGCAAACACAATAAAATCTTATGAGCGAAAGGTATCCGAATGGAAAACTTTCTGTAACTCCGCTACACGTATAAGAGAGAAGATGGATGAAAGCTGGTAACATGTAACGAATTTAACAGCATCACACTAGTTTACAGGGCTGGTAACTGCAGCAATTGGATACTTTTTTTTTGTATTTTTCTTTGCCTTTCTTTTCGGTTGCAAATGTTAACAAACTTTGTTTAATGTTTTCAAAGTTTCTTTTTGAATTCTCATTTTCGTTATTCTGTTTGTTTTCTACGTTTTTAATTAATAACTCATTTACACGCCAATTACATGCAATGTAGTGAGTAGAGTACAGTGGAGGCAGGCATACGAATGTATAGTTAAAGGTGTCGTACTTGAATTTTAAATCCATAATTTTCTAATATTCTTCACAAAAACTTCACCAAAGAAATAATATTTTACACCTGTTTCGCTTACACTTGAATTTATTCACCCTCCCTGGCCCTACATCAACCATTCTATTTTAGCCATTTAAACCATTTAAGCCATTTAAAGGGGAATTTTGAAAAATAATAATAAAAACCATCATATTGACACAACATTACCCCAGTAGTAGTCACCCATTAAATCATTGTGATTACATTGCCAAAATGAATCTGAGATACTCAGCCACAGTGACAGGCAACAGAAGTTACAAATGTTTTCTGCTCCTTCAAACACAATCGCCTTTAAATTCAAATGTGAAATGGTTTGAAAACAAAAAAAAAATCTTCATAACGAATCTCTCTCTAACTGACTCGATGATAAAATACTCATAATGTTGGTGTATAAAAAATACAACAAAAAATATTGTATTCTTCTGTTGGAGATTTTATTTCTTTTTTTGGGGTGTTCCTTTATTTAAATTCTCATAGCAAGTGATCACTTTTTGATGGTCTTACGAAATAAAAACATACTGAAAGCCATGTACTCATATGGGTCATTTATGTAGCTGTTAAATGTATTATTTTTTTTCAAATAAATATCTCCCATTCTACATATCAGAGATCAGAAATGAGTATTCAAAAAGATGAGTAGATTCGAATTATACTCATAATTTCTGGATACTTATACGCATTCATACTTATCTTAATATCATACTCATACTACTCATATTCATAGTTATACTAATACTTAACAATAGGCATGATGTTGTTGATTTCGACTCTCCATGACTCAACGTAGTCGCCGTAGTCTAGTAGGGAGTGTGTTCGCTTATTAGACGTAAAGCCCGGGTTCGAGCCCCGAGCCAGACATCTAAACGAAATATGAAAAAAAATATTTCTTCGGCGACTTCCTCTCAGTAGATTTCTGGCAAAAAGTCTGAGAATAAATAAACCTGCCATGAAGAAGTTTCTCAAAATCTGTCGTTTGGGGTCGAGGTTAAACAGTAGGTACTGCCACTCAAATATAAAACAAGACACACAACATGAGTATGATGTGAGAAGCTAGGCCGTAATCCTGGCCAATTATGTATGTATGTATGACTCAACATTTACAAGAACCACAAAATAAGTATGAATCGCATATGAACACTACAATACTCACTAGAAGGTTGTAAGTTTCCTCTGCTTGCTGCTCTGTCTTTTTCTTTCTTCTTCAAATGCAACAACAACTAAGACTGTAATTATTGATGAATGATTCGAATCACTCGAATCATTTATGAGTACTTATAAGTATTTTTCTAAATTTATGAATCTGAATGAGTAGCCGTATGAATAAAACATATTTCGAATGTTATGAGTTTGATGTGAACGTTGTACTCATACTCATTGCAACATGTACTTATAAATCAATGTTGTAGTGAGTACGAATGAATCAAAAGTGTTGACTTACTCATACTCACATACGAAAAGGACATAAGGTCAGCCTAGCTGTTAGAGTGTAGTATTATATTTTTCAGGACATATTGCGCTACTAAGCAGCCATTTAATGGTTCTGTGGATAGCCATGAACTTCACCCTTAAGACAGTGCTGTGTTGTAGAAGTGTGTATGAGTTCCTGAAAACAACATGTATGACCACAATGAAGTTGATATTTTTCTATGAAATTTTTACAAAACTATTCGTAAATAAAATACGAAAATGGCAACACTGGCGACTTCGTATGCACTGGCCTTTGTAATCTACAAATAGAGGTCTCCTTGGCCATAATATAGGCTGGACACAAGAGATAAATTTCAAGTCTAGTATAACACTTCCTGGGTAGAACAGAAATGTGTTCGATTGCTAGATTGCTGTTACTTTTTTCTCTTTCGACCCAATGTTTACAATATGCTCTCCGTCTTCAAAGAATATTATTTAATAGATAGCCTAGTTCGCCGGCTAGACGATATACATGAGAACGAAAAAGATTATCTGTGACTTAATGTACCACTGTCCAGCAATTGCGTGAATGCTTGCGAGTACAGCAAATTATACTCTTATCATGCCTAATGGAACTGGTCTGAAGACAGACAACGATATTGTCCGCTATGTAGGAGATTCTGGGCGCTCCTTTAGTTAAATGGAATATGGTAGCAGTGATGAGAGTTGTTCTACTTAAATGAGATCTTTCCCTGACTTTACATTGTTGACTTACTAAGCATTTTAGTAGCTTGTCTTAGAACTTGACTTGTGATAGGATGATATCGTCACACGGTTTAGTTGGACATCGATATTCACAGTTTGGATGTATTGCTCTGCGGTTAGCAATACAATGGGCTCCAATTGGCTCAAGTTTTGTTGGCCGCTTGACTTACTAAATAATGTGAACCAGGTATTGGTTTTGTGAACATATGTAAATCATTTGGATAGGATGTTCTAGGACCTATATACATAGGTTGATAAAAAATGTGAAATTATTATAGAGAATCTTTCGATTTTTATTTCGTATGATTGGGCGAGTATTTCATATTGTATGAGATAGATTCAATCCAATACGTCCTACGATTTAAACGTCCACGATTTAAAGAAATTATGTCACCAACAATTGCGACAAGTGACGTAATATCTCCTGAAATCAACCTGGAAAAATTAAAAAGATTTCAAAAGAAATTCTCTAAATTTATAGGAGAACTGGAAAATAATAAATTCAACAATATGCACACACACATACATACGCACGCATTTAAAATCCGCAAATAGTGGCAAGTGTTACCAACAAATTTTCTTTATGTTGGGAAATGATTCATATGCCACTTTCCAACACCCGTGGTTTGGTTGTACACCAATCTCTCTGTATGCTAATGTTTGTTATATTGCCACCATTTTAACCGCAACCATTAGACTGACATCAAACTACTGATGCTGTTGTTTGAGGTCGCTGATACTACTACCGCACAGGCACACATACCATTACATCCATTCCTTCATTCATTCATTCATTTATAAAAAATGCACAAATAATGATGTCACATCGAATGACAAAACAAGACATAAATTACTTGGTACTTCTTCTACACTCATACACTCATACTCATAGCACCCTCAACAGTTAGTAGTTACACACAGTTACAGTGTAACAAAACATATGGAAATATCATACGCATACGCTTAAACGCACACATACACAGTTTATTTGTGTGTTGAAGCGGTCGAATGTAACTGTTTGTGCAACAAAATTTATGACAAGAAATAAAACAAACAACGACAACAATAAAAAAGTAATATTTACCACACTTAATGGGTTTAAATAAGAGTATATAACAGATACAACATTACAACTGTTTATACGACTACACATACATATACAGCTACTTGTATGTGTAAGTAGGTATGTAGTTTTCTAAATGTATGTGTGCATGATTCAAAATGTATTTTTTTTATTGTTATCAGTCGTGCATTTGCGATTTTATTTTCTTTTTATTTTGGTCCCTCCACTCATCCTTTTCACTGATTCTCAATGTGTAGAAAGGACGCCATCCCCTTTTGATTATTTTTTTTTTTTGGTTCATCGTTTATGAATGTCGCCGTAAAAATTTGTGTTTAATTTGACACACATTTTGACCTGACATTTACACACTTGCCACGTATTTTTAATGCGTATTTTAAATGCATGCGTATGTATGTGTGCTTTGTTGAATTTATTATTTTTGAGTTCTTCCATAAATTTTTGGAGAATTTTGTTTTGAAATCTTTTTAATTTTTAAAAATGTTTTAACAAAAGCAATTTAATGTAATTTTTATTCAAGAATTTTTAATTGTAATGAAGCTACTCCAGGTTGATTTTAGGAGATATTACGTCACTTGTCACAATATGTAATTTGAGGCTTTTTGCCACAGCCACAAGTGATCTTTCGTGCGACGGTTACTTAAGTCTTTCGATACTTTTTTCTTAAATTATTTGGAACTTTATTTTATTCCTCCGCTTCATTCTATCAGTCAAAAATACTTCAATTTCATCATTCGACTTTTGTATCGTTTACTGAGGAGTAAAATACTCATTAGTTCCCTCCCCCCTACTTCACTATTATTTTGAAAATAAATTGTCACTTACTTTCATAGTCACTTAACGAAAGTGATGAATGATTGAATGAATGAATGAATGCATGCTGTGTTAATGATGATGATGATGACCGTGTAGATAGTGTTGGTTCTTGTGTTGCAACTGCTGTCAGCAGTTCTTCTTCAAATGCATTAAAATACTAGAATTCATGATTTATTGATGCCAACAAGCATCAAAATGTAATGCAATTTAGAATGCAAGAAAGAGATGAAAAACAATCTTAACCAACACAGTGGAAAATTACATTGACAGAGAGAGTGACACAAAAAAAGTACGAGAGGTTTTGTGAGCACACCCGACATACATTTTTAATTCAAAGCTTGATACCCCGTTTCCTATTAAATACTCTTTAAAGCCATCTTTTGCCAAAGTAGAGTGCCAAAAGCAGAGGTTTTATGCTGTTCTTCTGATAAACAGATTGCACTGAGGTATACATAAGACCGAATAGTTCGTAATAAATTTTTTTCTTGGACCATTGTGCTCCCCTGTTTTCATCTGAGAGATCGCAGTTCGATCAAAATCACAGTCTACTTCGTTTCTACTCTTGGTAAGTATATTTTTCTTCACTAACTTCGTCATTAAATTGTTCATTACAACCCTTTAGTCAGGTTCAAGAGTTAGCTTTCTACACCATACATGTTGTGTGTCCTAATTTTATACGTGAGTGACGCGACCTACAGTTTAACGTCGACTCCGATCGACAGATTTTGAGAAACTTTTCATGGCACATTTTAATTACTTCTCAGGGGTTTTTTTTGCCAGAAGTCTGCTGAGAGGAAGTTGCCGGAAAAATATTTTCGTATTTCGTTTTGTTGACGTCTGAGGTGAGCCTATGTAATATGTAAATAGAGGTCCCTTTAGCCGAGACACAGGCTGGAATTAAGCGATAAATTCCAGGTCGAAGATAATATTCCCTGGGTAGAACCGAGATTTGTTCAATTGCTGGGTTGGGTTAAGCAAATTTTAGCTGAATGTAAACGAAATGGTTTATTTATCTCTCTCGACCTAACGTTTACAATGTGGTCCCTATCTTCAAACAACATTGTTCAATAGGGAGGCATATTCGATCAGACATGTTAGAGGTAAGACATGTTCAACATAACGAAATATGAAAAAATAGTTTGACGGCTACTTCCTCTCAGCAGATTTCTGGCAAAAACTCTAAGAATAAAAACAAAATTGTCATGAAAAGTTTCGCAAAAAATCTGTCTTTCGCAAGCAAATTAAAACTGTAGCTTCCGCGAAGCGAGAAACTAGGTCGTAGCCCTCACTGAATGGTTATAACGCCCAATTATGTAGGTATGTATGTATGCATGTTCGTAGACTAGGCAATTTGAATAAGAAGGGGAAGATTGTCTGTAATTATCCAGTACTTGCTTGAATTCAGACAATAATATAGAGAATCTTATACTTAACATGCTTGATGGAACTGTTTGAAGATGGATTGAACAACATTATCCGGTATATAAGTGTCTTGTTAACTCTTTAATTAGGGGAATATGATAGCACAATGGGCATAATAGATAGGCTTAAGTGGAAACCTAGTTTTACATAACGTAAAAGGAGAAGATTATCTGTGATTGTCCAGTACTTGCTTGAATTCATCCAAGAATACAGGGAATCTTATACTTAAAATGCTTGATGGAACTGTTTGAAGATGGATTAAACAACATTATCCGGTATATAAGTGTCTTGTTAACTCTTTAATTAGGGGAATATGATAGCACAATGGGCATAATAGATAGGCTTAAGTGTAAACCTAATCTTACATGAAGTAACACATTGTAATGCATTCTTGCAGTATCGTCGTGCAGTATGGTGACTTTGACGGGCTGTATATGCATAACTCATGTAAGTCGTTTCTGCGGAGTATGAATAATACGTAAATGTATTGGCTGTTTCTGGAGCCCAGAGAAATAATAGGGAGGGAATGTGCTGCATTAAATTAAAACTCATTTTCCCTCCTTTCTAATGCAATTTCATTTTCTTTCATTAAGTTAAGTCCGTTATCAAATTCACCAAAAAAATATTTGCAATTCAAAATAAAAAGAAAAAACTGACTTTTTGAATGCCAATAAATATTGAAAGGAATCCTCTTTTCCCTTTTTCTTTTTTCTACTGCCTTAGCATTTCTTTTTCCCGTTACCACTGATGAAACTAATCAAATGATTGATGATTGATTGCATGATGATGAGGATGATGATGTGAGTTTTTTTCAACATTTTCCATCAATCAGAGAATGTGTTTATGAATGCAATGAATATTTGATATATGAAAAGAAAAACGAAACAAAACGAATAAAAGACAGAATATGTATGAATGTAGAACTATTGAATATTAATTTATGAATTCATAAGTTTCATGAAACAAATACTAACAATCTGTTGAAGGAATGTCAAGAATGTACTCGTATCATATGCTTTGGTAGCATGAAGCTTGTTGCTCTTAAACAATTCTTGTGTGTACTGAGTGTAGATATTTAAGTTGTATTCTTTTGCTTGTTTTTGTCTCCTTCTTTCTGTGCTCTTTTGCTTTTATTGCTTTTCATTTCCATTTATTCTTCCATGTTAACTACAGTTTTAGTTCTTTGAAGACAAACATTTTTCACAAATTAAATGAAAACACCTGATGTTTATACTGTGTACGAGCGATATTTGTTCAGTACCAACTTAAATACCAGCGAACAACTCTTCGTTGCCACAACTGCCACTAACCAAACACAATGAAACATTACATACACACATAGGTGTAAAAAGAAAAGAAATATTTGTACAGAGACGACAGTGTAAAGAAATTGAATGGAAACAAAATAGTAAAGGTTTTCCAAGTCCAGTCATTCATACAGACTTCATTATGGGGCTATTACAACGTTTTGAGCCAGGATTATGGCCTGGCAACTCACCACATTCATGTTGTGTTTTTGCGGGAGTTTTAATATCAAATCGAATCAGATCATCTGGTTTCAGAAGCTTTTACGTGGCAATTAGTTATTATGAGAGTTTTTGCCAGAAGACTTCGAACGAAGTCCTCCATAATCCCGTTATTTTTACAATTTTGAATTTAAATTTCTTTCAATTCTTATGTAATGCCTTCGGCCTGTCATCATTCTTACATGTTACACTGTCTCTGTGTGTGTACATTACTCCACTCAAACGTAATGAATTTTTCTCGTTGGTTTCTTTCGTTGCTGTTGTCTAAACATAGCTCAGCTTTCAGTTGCATTTTATTCTGTTCGTTCGGTTCGATAGGAGAAATGAACATTGTCTGGTAACAAGCGCGAAAATAAAAATTCAAAAATTCCTTCTTCTTATTGTTTGACTTCCTCTGCAAATATTACGAGGATGAAAAACAGAAAAAAAATAAATAAACAGTGTGGATAACATTTCTTTTTTTTTTTGTTTACTTTTATTAAAGTTTTTAAAGATATTTTTTGGTTAAGGTTCTAAAAATCCACAGCCTTTTTCTATATATTTTAGGTTTCCAAACATTTAAGAATCTCGTATGAGTACGCTTATCATGCTTGTGAACCTTGTGAAGTGAACCTACGCTCATCATGCTTCACTGATATTCGTTATACAACACAGTGTGACGAACTGTGTGACAACCGTTTATATACTGGGACACTTAGCTTAACATGAATTAGAGAAGAAGTCGCCGTAGTAGGTCGTGTGTTGGCTTATTGGACGTGAGGCCACGGTTCAAACCCCAGCTCAGAGATTTCCAACAAAACGAAATATGAAAAATATTTCTTCGGCTCCTTCCTCTCAGCATATTTCTGGCAAAAACTCAGAAAGTGAATAAAAATTGTCATGATAAGCTTCTGAAAAAATCTATCAATCCTAGTCGACTTTCCACTGTAGGTCCCGCCACTCGGGGATAAAATTAACACAACATAAGTGCTGTGAGAAGATAGATCGTAATCCTGACTGAAGAGTTATAATGACCAATTATGTATGAATGTATGTATGACACCCTCTGTTACAACAACTGTGTTCGAGAATTGGTTTTCATATAGGCCACGTTAATTAAGTTCGCGGAGTAAAGACCCTTGATAGTGAAACAAAAGGTCTCATGTGATAATCTCTCGAAGGCTTAGGGAAACTCCAACAAGTTGTGTTACTTTTATCCTAGAATTATGGAAGTCATCTACTCCAGATCCTGCAAGCCTGAAAGCTACCTTACCTTGACCAATTATATTGCATGTAAATGCTTCGCGTCATACATGTACGATGTTGACTTCGATTTTATCGCTCCCACATTTGGCAAAGTCTGTAGAAAATGTGGAAAAAATATTTACCCTCTTGGAAACCTTGTTTTGCCAGAGAACGAAATGACATTTGGCATGAATAAGATCTTTATCTGTTATGGAATCAATCTGAGTTAAGATCGATCCATATATTGACCTAGACTCATACATACATACCAGAGATCAGCAATGAGTTTTCGAAAATTCATACTTATTATAATGTCATATTCATACTACTCATATTCAAAATTTGAAGTACTCATCGTACTCATACTTAACTCATACTTACTCACTAGAAGCTTGTGCGTTTGCTTTGATTGCTGTCTTCGTTTTTTTCTTTCTTATGTTTTTGTAAATGCAACAACAACTAAGACTGTAAATTTTGATGAATGATTCGCAAGTCACTCGAATCATTTATGAGTACTTATAAGTATTTTTCTAAATTTATGAATCTGAATGAGTAGGCGTATGAATCAAACATATTTCGAATGTTATGAGTTTGATATCAACGTTATACTCTATTCATTGCATTACTGTACTTATAAATCAATGTTGTAGTGAGTACGAATGAATCAGAGTACATAGTTGAATTTCAATACTGTTGACTCACTCATACTCAAAATTTCATGAGTATTTATGAGTAGCGAAAAACGATTCATTGCTAATCTCTGATACATACATACATAATTGTTCATTACAAACCTTTAGTCAGGATTACGCTCTAGCTTCTCACTACACTTAAGTTGTGTGTGTTTATTTTATGCATGAGTGGCGCGACCTACAGTTTAAAGTCGATTCCGAATGACAGATATTTTTGAGAAACTTTTCGTGGCAATTTGTATTTACTCTTCAAGTTTTTGCCAGAAATCTGCTGAGAGGAAGTCATCTAAAAAATATTTCTACATATTTCGTTATGTTCGAGATGTCCGACCTGTGTTTGAACCTAGGCCTCACGTCTAATAAGCCAACATAAGCAAACACTAGACTACGGCGACTACAAGACTCAGTATTATTAAATGGGGAAAAAGCTTGATTTGCTGCCACTTAAATATGGGACTTTTTCCTTTTTAAATCAATTAAAAAGAATAGCACAGATAATGTTAGAGTCTTTAGTCCACTAAGACAATAACTTGGAGCTGCGAGGGGTGTTTATTCTATTAGTTGTTGAGAGAAGTTAGAAAATATGAGTATTATTCGTATTTAAATTATCGCTCTTGTGCTATTAAGAAGCATTTCGTTGTTGAAAAGCTGAATTGGAAGAACTATGGATGTGTTTGTGGTCGCCGTGGTCTAGTAGGTAGTGTGTTGGCTTATTAGACGAAAGGCCCGAGTTCGAATCCCAGGCCAGACATCGAATACAAAATACAAAAAGTATTTCTTCGGCGACTTCCTCTCAGCAGATTTCTGGCAAAAACTCTGAGAGTAAAAAAATTGCCATGAAAAGCTTCTCAAAAAATCTGTCGTTCGGAGTCGACTTTAAACTGTAGGTCCCGCCACTCATGTATAAAATTAACGCACACAACATGAGTGGTGTTGAGAAGCTAGGCCGTAATCCTGACGAAGGGTTGTAATGGCCAATTATGTATGTATGTATGTATGTATGGATGTGTTTGTGTACTTATATGAATTCCTATACTGTACTACCCAGCCAGCATTTTTGGAAATTTTTAATCAAATTGGACTCTTTTTTGATTCTTCTGCGCGATTGAAAAGCTAGAATATGCGCTCATTTTCTAATCATAAAAGACTCTTTTGTCGGGAGAAAAAAGTGACTACGGGCGACTCTTCTAAGAAAGTCATTTATGAGTCTTTTTCTATATTAGTGTAGAGTAATTTTCGACTCTTTTTCTAGTAGTCTTATAATCATTTTCGAATCATTTGTGATTCTTTTTCGAGTCGTCTTTCAGTCATCGTTTAATCGCATACGAGTCTTTTATGAGTAATTTATCAGTATGTTTAGGAGTCCTTTTATTGTCATTTATCAGTCATGTTTGTATTAATTTGGATTCATTTTTGGGTCATTTATGATTATAATTTGAGTGATTTATTAGTCGTATTTCGAGATGTGTTTTTAATCGGTTTTCTAAGACCTACGTTTACTCTGCCGCGATTTCAAAAATCATTTTCGTATGAACATTGAGTAACAAAGGAAGCATACATGCATACATACATAATTGGCCATTACAACCTTTCAGTCAGATTACGGCCTAGCTTCACACACCACTCATATTGTGTACGTTAATTTTATACGTGAGTGGCGGGATCTAGAGTTAACATTGACTCCGAACGGCAGATTTTTGAAATATTTGGAGTTCTTGCCAGAAATCTGCTGAAAGGAAGTCGGCGTCTACCAAAGAAAGAATATTATATTTATATTTAAAAACAAATTGTATTTTATTTCATAGCCATCTTTTACACAAATGAAAATTTATACAGAGAGGGTGTAAAAAAGCAGCGTTTAATCAACTATCTGCTTCAAATATGATCATAAAATACGTAATTACAATCACTTTTCAAACACCTGCCTGATCTGTTTTTGATTAAGCGTTTTTCAATCTTCCGTATAAGTAGAATATAATAATAAATAACGGAAATAATAGTCACATTTTAAACGTCTGGATGATTAATTTCCATTTGCTATACAATTTTTTATTGTATTTTAAATTTTACTCATTGGCGCGAATCATTTTTGAGTCCTTTTTTAATCGTATAACTGACTAATAAGTTTTTGATCACCAAAAGTACTCTAAAAAGACTCTGCAAGGTGATTTTTTTAAAAACAATCTTCCAAATGCTAGCTGGGTACAGTATAGAAAATTCCATTTCAAAAAGAAAAATACAAATTACTACGTGTTTGTAATTAAGGCAACTCAATTATTTTAATTACCTCACAGCTAACAATCATCATATCACTCATTCAGTTGTTGTAAATTTGTTCCTTTAATTTGAAATTCCGTTTGTATGAGTATTTTTCCTTACAAAATGAAATGGAGGAAAAACGAAAGAAAAACTCATTAAATTAAGACACACCTTAAAAGTGAATTAAAAATGTCATCAAATAATTTCAAAAAAAGAAAAATTTAATTTCATTTGTTGCTGCTGCTGCTGTTGCTGCTGTTTGCCTGAACTTTAAATTAAATTTTCGAAAATTGTTTTTCAAATTATTTTCTCTCTCTCTTCGTTTTTAATGTGTGTGATAAATTTTATGAAAAATCTTTTTTGTCTGTTTTTCTTATGATTTGATTCCCGAGGGAAAATTTCAAAATGAGTTGTTAATTTCGACGTTTTTTTATTTCTTTCTTTCATTCTTCATTTCGAATTCAATTGAATTATTCGAAATTATATGGAGTTTGCAAGGAAATAAGAATTTTATAAGAGAAGCGATGTATTATGATGTGTTGTGTTGTGTTGTGATTTATAAGAAGACAGAAAAACTTTCTTTAAATCATTTAAATTAAGGAAATGACCCATTTCATATGTTTTATTGAAAACAAATGACTTTTTTCTTCCCATCAAGTACTTTCATTTCGTATTTCATTTCATTTTTTTTTGGGGCAATTAGAGAAAACCCAATAGAAAATGAATTGTTGCATGAAATCCTTGATGGCCGAATACAAAGGCATATACTTTCACTGTCAAAATACATGTTTTACACGATATTCTTTTGCAAATGAAATCGCATGAAAACTTGTCACATAATGTCTTAGTTTTTGAAGTCGTTGGATTCGTTTTCATTGGATTCACTTGAATCATTTCCAACTTAATGCGCCAAATCTACATCTCTGTTAGCCATGTTAACGACTAATTTTAAATCAGCTGTTAATCATTGGAAACTCGATTCAAAACCCATAACCAGGCAGTCATATAAAAGGTGTAGAACACTCACCCTGTTTCCCATCCCTGGTTGTCTTTACAGAGAATACGTGAGAATCTCTATGACTATACTACGTCACCAGCACCTTTCTGCTTACTTTTCTAGACGGACAATTGTATAAAAGAAGCTCTGCATCAGAGATCAGCAACGAATAATTTTTTCGCTACTCATAAGTACTCATGAAATTTTGAATATAAGTGAGTCAACAATATTGAAATTGAACTACTCTGATTCATTCATACTCACTACAACCTAGATTTATAAGTACACGTTGCGATGAGTACGAGTACAACGTTTACATCAAACTCATAACATTCGAAATATGTTTGATTCATATGCCTACTCATTCAACTTCATAAATTTAGAAAAATACTTATAATACTCATAAATGATTCGAGTGATTCGAATTATTCATCAAAATTTATAGTCCTAGTTGTTGTTGCATTTACAAAAAAAAAAAATACAAAATACATACTTATTTTGTGAGTGATTGTTGTAAATGTTGAGTAGTGGAGAGTCGAAATCAACAATATCATGCGTATTGTTAAGTATGAGTATGATGAGTACTTCAAACTTTGAATATGAGTAGTATGAGTATGATATTAAAATAAGTATGAATGTATCAGAAAGCATCAGAAATTATGAGTATGATTGGAATCTACTCAGCTTTTTGAATACTCATTGCTGATCTCTGCTCTGCAGCCATCAAGCGGATTTTATCATAGTCTTTGGTTCTTTGTGTGAAGCGTTTGCTCACCAGTTTTCAAGAAACAAAAATTATTTTTTTTCTGTAAAGATCTCCATCTCTTTCAGCCCACATACATAACTTTCCCCTGTTGAAAACTATTTTCAAAGTGATTTAAAAGAGGTATTATTTCCTATCAGGTTCATTATGTTGCTTTGCCTTTGTAATCAGATTAAATCAGTTTAAATTCTGAAATGACTTTATAATACACAAGAGAGATTAGAGAATAGATTAAGTACCATAAGCGTCATTATGTGTTGCTCATGAATTGAATTCAATTGAATTGAATAGAATACAAATACACACACACATAAAATAGACTTAAACTTAAAACACATACAAACTTACACACACACATACACAAATATATGTATATGTATATACTAACACAAACCATTCACACTCATACACACACATCCCTACACGCACTTTAAAAATATATACATTTATGCACGGGTATTAACCCAGCAAACATTTGTGAGATCAACTCCCATGATTTCTTCAATTTTATTGTGAAATGTTCTCATCATTCATTTTATTAATAATTGCAAATAATTTGACAATAATTTCTGTTACAAAAATGTTTGCTGGGTAGTGTCATAAACTTAGGAAGCTTAATATAAACCCCTCTAATAACAATAATAAACTAGGCGTATGACTGAGAAGTTTGAATAAATATTAAGAAACTTAGTAAACCGTATATCGTATTTTAATAGAATTCGCCTTTTAAATGTATATAATTTATCATACTACCTACGTAATATCAAATATATGTACTTACATTTACAACAAGTAGTGATGCTTTAACTATTATTCACTTGTTGTACTCAGATAACACAGACAAAGTGCTAAAAACTTGGAATAAAAGAAAACAAACAGAAAACAGAAGAGTACAATGGAATCTCGGCAAGCCGAATATCGTACACTACACATAAAAACATGTGAGATTTCCATTTAGATCGTTATATATGTCTTAGTCCCATCGTCCTAACGCAATCCATTAAATTTAAAGGTTAACAATGCAGACCATTAGGAGGAGAAGTTCTCCAGGCTTAGCTGCAAAGACGCACCCATATACTGGTTACTGTCTTTTATCATAAATTTCGATTCTCACATGCAGTTGTGCGAGTGCTGGACAAGTTCTGCAGAAGTTATGCGAGTGAAAGCCTACCATGCCTTTATATTTGATACCATCTCGTAAGGACAAACGCCACGTAAAATTATCAAGTCGTAGGTTAGCTTTTCTTAGGTCGGATTTTCTCTTCTATTCAGCACCCTCCTGGGTGAATGGGGTTTCTAGTATGGTATCTGTTGTGGTTATTATATTAGCAAACACAGTTTCCGGTAAAACCCCGAATTCCAATGACGCAAATAAGCGAAACCTTACAATAAACAGTTATTTTCTGGAGAAACAGGCGACTTTATTATTATCTATTATATACAAGCTTGGACATTGATAGTACGTTCGAAAGGGCCTGGTTACAGTATATTGGTATGTTCCCATAAAGAAGATTCGGCTATTAAACAGTACATTAAACGCCATGAGAAAAGTCGTAACTTATGCCTAGAAGGCTATACGGAGATATCGGAGTCTGTATAAGTTCCTCGCATGCCATTTCTCCATTCAATTTCTAAGCGATGGCGAAAGTTTTTAGAAAGCATCCATAAGCATCCATTCAGATAGTTATAGGAAACCATCAAACATCAATCAAACAATCATGAATCAAATAATCAATCAATCACCAATCAATTAATCAATCAATCAAATAATCAATCAATCAATCAATCAATCTAACAATCAATCAAACAATCAATAATCAATTAATCAATCAACCAAACAATCAATCAATCAAACAATCAATCAATCAGGCAAGTAATCAATATATTTAAATAATCAATCAAACATACAATCAATCAATCGAATAATGAATCAATTAAACAATAAATCAATCATATAATCAATCAATAAAATAATCAAGCAATGAAATAATTAATCAATCAAACAATCAATCAATCAAAGAATCAAGCAATCAAAGAATGAATCAATCAAAGAATCAAACAGTCAATCAATCAACAATCAATTAATCAATCAATCAAATAATCAATCAATCAAACATCCAATCAATCAAACTATCAATCAATCAGGCAAGTAATCAATATAATCAAATAATCAATCAAACATACAATCAATCGAATAATGAATCCATTAAACAATAAATCAAACATATAATCAATCAATCAAATAATCAATCAATCCAACAATCAATCAATTAAGGAATCAAGCAATCAAAGAATCAAGCAATCAAAGAATCAATCATTCAAACAATCAATCAAACAATCAATTAATCAAACAATCAATCAAATAATCAAACAATCAGTCGATCAATCAAACATATCCAATCATATCCAAGGCACACCTTAATCCAGCAGTTTGCAGAGTTCAAACTGATAAAATATATGAAAAAAATATTTCTTGCGACGGTCACTATCAGCAGTCTTGTGGAAGTAGCCAAGTTTCTCACATCTGTCGTTTAAATTTAACATTATATAGTATATCCTGCAACGTATGGATCAAGTTAATGCACTCAACACATACTTGATGTCACAGTCAGGGCTGAATAAAACAAATTTTATTATATAAATAATACTAGAGTGCCCTGTAAGGGACATTGTATATACAAAAATGTTATTGTTAACTAGTGTTTATTATAGTATGTAAATATAATATATTTCTGAATAAATAAACAAACAAAAAAAAAAAAAAAACAGTCAGGGCTGTTAAGGGAACTTGTTTGCAGTTTTCAGAGGAACAGTAGTCGTTATTTCGAGTGTTGTCTGTAAATTAGCATTTAAATGTGTTAATGGATGTACATTTGAGAGTACATCGTTAGTAAGTGAGGATGTAATAGAATAAGTTTCGTATTCTAGTACACATTTAAGTCTACACACATAAGATACATAAGCTTATAACCACTATCGTTCACTTACTTAACGTTTGGATATGATGCCGACATAAGAGAGTGTATCCTTATACCAAATTTATATGAATGTATGTATGTACGTTTGGCAAAGCATTTAGCAGTTCACAGTGGTAAAATTTAGAAAAACAAACACATAAATTTGAGATAAAAATATTTGATTAGAAATGAATTAAGTTTTCCAAATTTTTATTCTCAAATCTAATTGTCAACATCAACCAACATCAGCAAAACAGAACTTAACTTTTGTATGTTTTCAAATAAATTTTTACATTTAAAATTTGGCAGAATACACTCGATAAAACTTTTAATACCCCCTCATACCGCTTTTCATTTCGTTAAATACGTAGTATTTTAGTGGTTAAGAGGCAATGGCATGCTGCCATCCATGAGTGCTGAAACCATTTCGTAGTTAGTTTTTGTATGACAGTTAGGGTATCATGACATTGGATTTTTGGTTTCTGATGATGAGCGTATAGATTAGAAAGGCAAGCAGCTGGAGTAAATGAATGCATGACATCATCGTCATCGTCATCATTATCGTTATCGTCATGGACATCATAACAACACCACTTGTGTTGTCATGCACAACCATTTAAGCTGTAAATTTGGTAGAATTTTGTCAACTTTTAACTGCATTTAGTCAGTCAAATGTCAATACATGGTAATGAATTGAAAAATGCACTGGCTATAGACAGATAAACTAGAAACATTTGTGTGTACATACACTGAGAGAAATTTTTGAATTGAATTTATAGTTCTACACTTGCAGAAATTCCTTGTCCTATTATGCATATTAGCGTGTAGAATTCATAGTTATTCTACGGATATTTCAAACAATAAATTTCGAAATCACTCAATGCTTAAGGAGGAGCGCATGTGTATTTCAAAATGTTTTCTTTCATTCTCAAGCAGAACCAGCCATGGCAGCAGACAAACAAAAAATACGTACGAGAAGAACTCCTCCTCTCTATAGGACTGACAAAACAATATTTTTTTACATATGTAGCTAGGTACCTCCTCTCCCAGAGAGAAAATTTGGGTTCCATTAGATCACATTTACGACGACAAATTTAGCGCATGAAGTGTGTGTGCAGTGGTCATACTGAATGTCAAAAACTGCATGTAATTTGGCCAACTGGAGAGAAGTCCTGAAGGCTCTGAAAGTTTTTAGTGTACCTGGGTACTTGCTGTGGATACATACATACATACAACCCTATAACCGACGCCTCACATCTAATAAGCCAACACACTACTTGCTGGACTACGGCGAGCGACTTCAAGGAGTGATTTCGAATAACAAGGAGTTATTTCAGTCATAGTCATATATATTACAGTGGAGTACGGGGTCAAAGACTACAAGTGTCTGTGCTTGGACGAACATACTGGATTGCGATGTACGATTGGGTGCCGATTGTGGATTATTCGGACGATATCATGCTGATGGAGTCAAAGCGTAGCGATGCTTTACAACGCTGGCATGAAATTAACGGCACTGAAAACAGAAACTCTAGGGATGAGAGAGAGCAATGATAAAGGCACTGTTTGAACTCTGTACGGGTGGTGAAAAGATATATAATTGTTGACGTTATTGATGTGGAATATTTGTGACTCTAGGGGTGAAAAAAGACCACTTTTGTCAATGGTTGAGGATCCTGACATACTCCAATATGGACATATGCGAATATCTACGTTATGCGGCATATAATACGTGTTCATAAACGCTTTACGTTAACAACTTCCTGTGTATATAGGACAGTGTCCAAAGAAGTAATTATACGAACATACATAATTGGTCATTAAAACCCTTCAGTCAGGATTACGACCTAGCTTCTCATAGCACTGATGTTGTGTGTATTAATTTTATGCATGAGTGGCGGGACCTACAGCTTATAGTCTTTGAGAAACATTTCATGTCAATTTTCTTTTCTCTCAGAGTTTTTGCCAGAAATTTACTGAGAGAATGTCGCCTACGAAATATCTTTTGATTGAGATGTTTGCCCTGGGGTTTGAACCGAGGCCTCAATTCAAATGAGCCAACACACTACTACTACAAGACTATGACATCTTCTAAAGAAGTAATCGCTGAAAGAAAAGATGCCAAAAACCCGATCCGACTACGTAAGATACATAGTGGTCGCAGAAAAGGAAATCAGTGGAGCATTAACAACATAGTGATAAGTGAGAGGCATATCACAACTGTATAGCGTATATTCCCTGTGTCAATATATGGTTTACTCGATCGGTCATGAAGTGGATTATTGCTATACCTTACACAGATTATGTACGGTCGTGAGTGCTCCCGATAATACGTGCACCGATTTAAACTACCAGATAGGAATATAAGGGTTCTGATCGGGTGCATTCGAAATAGAGGAACTTTTGTGTGTGACAGATTCAGATTCATGTTGTAGTTGTAAGGCGAGTTGTAACGAACTTGCTTTCGACTCCTTTTATAAGAATAGGCCTTCAGTATAACCACTACTGTGGACGTTGTAATGACAATTGGCTTACCTTATCAGTGCTGTCCAAGACTTAAGAGAAATTACAGAATAATGGCTCCATTGAATAATAGAAGCAACGAAGTTTGACTTTCCAACTCAGACATGTCGTTCCTACTTATATTATCAGTTTTACATTCAATTATGTTATCTGAGCAAAAAGTTATGCTCGCAGTAAGTAAATCCGAAATGGAAAAGAAAAAACACTGTGGAAATTTTGGCCACACTCCCCACAGATGATTACTGTATTATCAAGAATAGCATACAGCAACACAGACGAAGAAAAAAAATGGAAAAATTTGAAAACAATTGAATGCAGTTCTTGCAACATTTGCCCCCAAAATGGTTGGAAAATGAAACAAACAGTTGAATAGCAGGACTAATTAATTAGACTCTAAGGCATAAACATGTACAACAAAATGAATGTAGACAGACAGACGAACAAATAAGAACAAGAAAGTGTACATATGCACATATATGTACATACATATGAGATGGAGATGCAAAATTCTTTGAATATACTACACAGCATATAAATACAATTGAATTCAGGCGTATGGGATGATGAACATGCATTTGATCTTTAAACTCTAAACATGCAACATAGTGTGGTACATACGAGAGTGTGTGTTTTTGTATAAGCAAACATATTTTGACCTTCGCCACCATTGTGCCGTCATTATCGCCATCACTATCACTATCATCATCATCATCACCATCAGCCTCATTCGATTCCTATGCATTGAGTTGAATGCCGGCAACTCTTTTCATTGCAATTCCATAACATTGCTGCATGGCAGGATGCCTAGTGCTTAGTGTGTCTGGTAGTTGTAGGAGTAGGGGTAGGAGTAGTACTCCTAGCAGTGATGTGCTACAAAATGTTACATGTTCAGACGAATGTGTGCTTCTAATTGAACATGAAATAGTTTTCTACTCTATTGTATTCTGGCTTGTTTAAGCCTACAGCACTCTTTTGGTTACGAACAGTCATGAGTATGTATGAGCATGTGTTTATTACGTGGTTACTAAATACAAAATATTTGCCAGGATTGTATACCGAATACATTATGTTTTTGTTGTTATTTTCTTTTGCATGTATTCTCTCTACGATGATGATTCACATGCAACATGTGTTGCAGTGCTCTCGTTCATACATATGCATTGCAGCAGCATTGTGGGTGTATAGAACTGTGGTAACAGGTGTTGGATGACATGAATGGTTGGTTGGATGACTCCCCCCTTTTAACATTGTCGCCACCACTATAATGATGTTGTTATACAAACCGTCTATCAGTTGGTGGTTTGTTTGGTAATAAAACTTCTTTGTTTTGTCATTGCAAATGATGCCAAAAGCCACAAACAAATTTTAGTATTTAAACAAGTAAACAAGAGAGGGCGAAAATGAGAGAGAGAGTGAGAGAAAGGAATTCAGTTCATGTGATAGACCAACCAGCCAATGGTGGTAGCTACAAGCAAACATTTCTAATATCGGCATATGAAGACAATAGTTTTTATATTGTTTTCTATAGTGTGACGGGCAGCCCTTCCGCTGACTAACTTCTTCCTCTTCCCTGGTCTTGGTAGAGCTTGGTCAGTACAGGGACTGCGTTCACCTGTGGCGTCATAACGGGCGGCTATGCGTTCTCAAGTGAGCTTTGTGATATCAAAGCTACCCCTCCGACCTAACCGTCCTAACCTATAGTGTGAGAGGAACGAAAGGCACTGGATTTCTAAAGTTCTTTTAAACGATAGTATGTCACTGTCAATTTCTGTCATAATTCTGTTCATATTACTGAGTACTGGAAATAAATGAAATAAATTATTGGTCTTGGGATCTATAATCATAGATTTGTATGTTAACACAATCACTTATCATCTTTGGAAAAATATGGATAATCGAACATTTCATAATGTGCTCGCAGTTTCCTTAAGGATGTTAGAGTGTACCAGAGATCAGCAAAGATTTCGTTTTTTCGCTACTCATAAGTACTCATGAAATTTTGAGTATGAGTTAACAGTATTGAAATTCTACTACTCTGATTCATTCGTACTCACTACAACATTGATTTATAAGTACATGTTGCAATGAGTATGAGTACAACGTTCACATCAAACTCATAACATTTGAAATATGTTTAATTCATACGCCTACTGATTCAGATTCATAAATTTAGAAAAATACTTATAAGTACTCATAAATGATTCGAGTGATTCGAATCATTCATCAAAATTTAAAGTCTTAGTTGTTGTTGCATTTACAGAAAAAGAAGACAGAAAAAGAAAAAGACAAAGACAGCAAGCAAAGCAAACACACAACCTTCTAGTGAGTATTGTAGTGTTCGTACGCAAATCATACTTATTTTGTGATTCTTGTAAATATTGAGTCAGGGAGAGCCGCAATCAACAACATCATGCGTATTGTTAGGTATGAGTACGACGAGTACTTTAAACTTTGAATATGAGTAGTATGAGTATGATATTAAAATAAGTATGAATGTGTATAAGTATCAGCAATTATGAGTATGATTCGAATTTACACACCTTTTTGAATACTCATTGCTGATCTTTGGAATGTACCCAATTCAGTCAAATTAAATCGATTAGAAATCGATTATTCGTGACCTTACTTTTGCCACAAATCGTCTTTCTAATCTTGTTTCAATACTATTGAGCCTGCTTTCTTGAAGTCATGCTGGTTGAGCCAAATTGGTAGGTAGGTTGGAGTGGTAGCTTTGATACCAAAAGGTCATTTGAGCCCGTTGTTACGCCACAAGTAAATGCAGTTCCTGTACTGGCCGAGCTGCACATTGAGCCAAATACCACCGTCGTAAAATATGTTTTTCGTCGTCTTTCTGTCAACAGTCTTCTGGCAAAACCTCTGAGCGTAAATAAAATTGCCATGACAAGTGTCGCAAATCTGTTGCTCGGAGTCGATTTTAAAGTGTAGGTCTCGTTACTCATGGGTGAAATTAACACACACAACATGGGTGTTTTGTGAAGGTAAGCTGTAATCCTCACAAAAGGATTGCAATTACCAATTATGTAAGTAAGTGTTACTTCATTACCAATCTGCTATCAGAGGTTGTATATTTTAAGAATCTTTTAAGCTGCCGACATTATTTTGAAGTTTAATATTCCTTTACTTCTTTAAGGGGTTTCACAAATGCTCTTCAGTTGAGTCTAAACACCGTGTTGCTAAGCACCGAATGGGTTCAAGGTTGTTATCCTTAAAATGGCTAGTAAATCATGTCTTCAAATATGATGGCGTATGCGATGGCAGACGGGGCTGTAAGAGCCCAACGGAGTAGCAACGCCCCTCTTGAAAAAATAACACACACAACGTAAGTGGTGTAAGAAACTAGGTTGTCGTCTTGACTGAAGGGTTGTAATTATCAATTATCTACAGTTATAGAAAAAAGTCTACATACGCTGGTGTATTTTATTAAATTGATGAGGAGGTTAAGGCATTTACAATCAATGAAGAAGTTTTGCAGAACAAAGCGAAACATGGAAATTAATGGCTATATATGTAGACTTTTTTCTTTGACTGTACGCATATGGAGCACTTTTCCTGCTGAAATTTGTTCGTGTCACATGAAAAATAGAATCAAATCTAACCTTTATAAACAAGGCGCCCTCTTTTCTGCCTCTTACAATCTATTTTTAGAGAACCAACACAAGCTATTGCATGGGTATGTGCCATGCTCTGGAAATAATTGTTTAGCTAAGGTTATATTAATACAAAAAACAACAACAAATAATTTTAATAGCAATTTAGCAATACGAATTTATTTTATTTTATTTCACTAAATGCTTACAATCAATTTAAGAACTATTTGCACTTTTGCTTTCACTTGCCTTCAAGACGATAATAATAGACCACGTAGTTGCTACGTGTGTACAAACCAAAATTTATTGTAAAAAAAACAGAAACAGAAATTGAACAATTAAAATTGCATTTTATAGACCAGTAATCATCAGAAACGAAAATTGAATACGAAACTCATATTTTATTGACGTAAAAAATGTTTCTTTTTATATTTCCAAACTTTTTCATTTTCTCTTCGCGGCATGCAATTACAGTATAGTACGACGCATCTATAAATGTTTAATAGATGAGATACGAAAATAAAAAAAATTGTTTTTTTTCACGTTAATGGCTTGCAATTACAAGTACATGCTGCTCATAAATATATGTTTCGAATACTTCTTGTATTCGTTGTGAAGCAACAGCTACAAGCCACAAAACAATTTTGATTTCCTTTACGAAAACGGACTTGTGTACAGGAAATAAATTATTTTTCTTTCTTCCTTTCTTTCTTTCCTTCTATTTTTAGCACATACTTAAAACGCTTACCAAATTGCATAGAATTTATTTTTATTTTTTATGTTGTATGTATCAGTAGCAATAAGATAAATTGGTATTCAATTGTGTTTTTATTTCATTAGATTTGGATTTTTCTATTGGATTTCATCTTACCGCCATAAGATGTGTGCGAAAAACATTCGAATTAAAATTATTTATTTATTCGTAAAATTAATAAAATTTACACGTAATTTGAAGAAATTTTATTTTAGGAGAGGAATTACCATGTGATGGTGTAAAATCCATCAAATGTCATTGGGGTTTAATGATAAATACTTCAGAATTTTGGTAATAAAACAGATACGATATTACTTATGTCAGCTTGAAACGTGTTTGAATAATGTGAACTCATCTCGCGGCCGTAGTCTAGTAGGTAGTGTGTTGGCTTATTAGACGTTAGGACACAGTTTAAGCCCCCGATCAGACTTACTTACGTACTTAATTGGCCATTAACAATCTAATGTACGGATTTCGGCCTGTCTTAACAAAGCCTTTCAGGTGCCTCTGCTTCTTGCGCGCCTACACACCCCAATCGAAGACAGGGCTTTCTCGTCTTTGGTTCTTTCAACGCAAACAATTTCGTCCTCTTCGCCGAGTTCCGCAGATCTCTGCATTATATACTCGCCTCGCCGGAATCTCCTCCTCCATTCGAACGATATGGTCGAATTATCGCGGGCTCTAGATGTTAATACGCTGTACAACTTCCATTTCGTTGAGGAGTTTGTGCAGCTCACTATTGGATCGAATGCTGACATCATTGCCAATTCGAACTGGACCGACGATCTTGCATAGGACCCTTCTCTCGAATAATCTCAAGGCTGCTGCATAAGTGCTTAATAGAGTCCATGCCTCTGCGCCATAAAGAAGCACGGGCAGAATGAGCGTTTTGTAGAGTATTAGTTTTGTCGTACGAGAGAGGTCTCTGCTACTCAATTGTCTTAATTGCTACTATGCACCTGCTGGCAAGAGTGATCCTGCAATTGATCTCCAGACGTTAAATTTATGTTGTGCGTAGGGCTTGGAATTAATAAAACTAACACACACAACATGAGTTGTGTGAGAAGCTAGGCCGTAATCCTGACTGAAGGGTTGTAATGGCCAATTGTGTATGTATGTATGTAGGGCTGGAAACACACCAAGTAAAAATAAAAATGCAATGAAAACCAATACACCAGCCTCTAGAAAGATACTCTCAAAAGATACTCTTGACGACCACAGCCCCAGGTCAGACATCAAAACGAAAAAAGAAAAAATATTTCTACGGCGACTTCCTCTCAGCAGATTTGTGGCAAAAACTCCAAGAGTAAATAAACCGGCCATGAAAAGTTTCTCAAAAATCTGTCATTCAAAGTCCACTTTAAACTGTAAGTTCCGCAACTCATGTATAAAATGAACAGTGTTGTAATGACCCAGCAGTAGACACCAGGAAAATCAAGGAATTACTTGAGTTCTACAAAGAACGGTTTGTACTCTAACAGGAATTCCAGAGTGATACTACGCTACTGGCAATTTCGCTGTAAAGCTCAGTCTGCCATCTCAGGATTACTGTAGAAGCTGCCATGAAGTGGAAGAAACGGAGTCGGTACAATAGCTTTAAGGTTACGGCCTTGCGCTTGAAAACGGATGTCATCGGTTATGGCATGACAAAGTGTTTGAAGATCTGGTCACGGTGGTGAACGTAGCGTTAAGGGAACTGGCTTACCTCACACTAAGTGATACAATGGGCCGTTTGAGGCACAGACTGAACTTGATTGTGAACGGCAAGCTACCCGCTAACCTAACCTAACTTAAACTTTTTAAAAGACGAATACTTAACCTTAAAATTATAAACACAAGCTACAAAAACAATGAACTTGTTTATAAATTATCGCACTGCGCAACAAACACAACAAACACCAGCTTAAAAAATGATAAACAAGTAAACAAAAATACAACAATAAACACCATAAGAATAAATGTAAGCAAAATACACAGACAACAACAGTGTAACAACGATGTTTACATTTATAGAGACATCGAGAAGGCGAAGCCACGAACATTCGCCTTCAAGAACATTCGTGAGTCTGTTTACGTTGCCAAAGCAGGCAACTGAGTCGGTGAAGTTCATTCAGTCTTGTATTAAGACGTGGTGCGTTTGAAGATCTTCATTACAAAGATCTGTCAAATAATTGCTTAGTGATTGTTATTGTTTATGCAAAGGCTGTAAATAGAGGAATATCAAACAAAGCAATTGTTGTTGCTTACATCAAGTTGTGAACAGTGGCACACAGAATTGTGCGAATAATAAAGAATTCTAATTAAAACTTAAACACAAATTTATTTTTATTATATTTGCAATCTACGAGCTCATATTTTAAACGTTTTTAAAAGTTAGAAACATAACAATATTATACAAGAATTTTATTCGAAGGATTTTATCCAGGATTATGGCAATTGAGTCTATATTCAATTGTAATAATTTCTAAAGGAAATAATTACAAAATTTCCCATGAAACTGATAACATGACACATGGAGACAATAACATTAGATGGCCAACATTAAATTGGGAATAAGGGCACTACACAAGAGCTGTCTTAAAAGCAAAAAAGTAAAAAAATTTCATCACCATTATCTGTTTAAACGTCCAAGATGACCAGCACGTTTCCTTGACACCAACATTTCCTAGGAAATGTTTTCTTTGTTTTTTTTCCCTTTTGCCACGGCATAGATACACTTGCGTTACGTGTGAATGGCTTAAAACTGTTACAAATTCTTGCTTTTATCAGCACGTTTGTAACATTCGTTTGGTAATTTGTATGCCAAGTCAATACGAAATTCTTTTTTACTTGCCTCCACAGCCGCACACATGAATAAATTTTTTTGAAATTCCTTTGCCATGCCACACCATGCCAATGCCATTTCGTGCCATTACAACTGCAAATTTCAAATGCGTTTAGTTTTGTAAATGAGGGCGTTCAAAGGGGGGGGGGGGCAGTATTTGCAATCGATAAACCAACCAACAACCAGATAAACATTCTTTTAAAGCCATTTGTAAACTCCTTCTTCTGCCGCCACTACTGCTAGATGGTAAATGTTGTACGTTTTATTCCTCAACGTTGCACTTGTGAAACGTGCCAAACATTTGCAAATGCTCGTGTGCAGGTTAAAAACTATCAACATGTGGTTCAGTTCGAAGCATCCTTTTTGCTGCCAATTTCTTAAGCCAGAGAACAGTTGGCAAACAAGTTAATGGCCTGGCTGCTAAGCATTTACAATTTATACAACAACAACAAAACGAACAATTGCAAGAGAAATTGTTGCAGATCGTATCAGGTTGAGACAACATTTGAAATTGAAAAAAAAAAATTAGAACAAGAAAAACAAGCAACAGAAGGAAAATGCGAAATTGAAAAGAAATAAAATTAAATTCAATTTGTATCGGCCCTTCCTTGGTCCAAATAATTTCAAATGGTTGCCCATGTAAACTATATTTATCATGGCAACAGAGATGATACGAACTTTAATTCAAATTCCCTTTTAAGTGGATTAAATTTTGATTGTTTTTCCGGTAATTTTTTTATTTTTTTTTTTACGAAAAAGATTTGAAATATAATGCAAGTGCAACACAGTAAATGCAGAAGCATTTTTATTAAAAGACAGTGCTCAACAACGAAGGCTGTTTGCAAAGGCGAGTTAAAGGAACTCCGACAGCTTTGGCGTTATTGAATGAAGGAGGAAGGAATTGTTGAATGTGGAGTAATTTAATGCTTTTCTATTTGAAAGGTTTGAAGTTGCCGTAATCTAGTAGATAGTGTGTTGGCTTAGTATATGTAAGGCCACGGTTCAAACCCCAGATCAGAGCTCAAGTTAAAAAGATAAAAATTTACATCTATCTTCGACGACTTCTTCTCAGCAGATTTCTGAATCGACTTCGGAATCAACTTTAAACTGTAGGTCCCTCTACATGCATACATAATGGGCCATTACACCTTAAGTCAGGATTACAACCTAGCTTCTCATACCACTCATGTTGTGTGTGTCAATTTTATACATGAGTGTGGCGGGACCTACAGTTTGACGTCGACTTCGAACTACAGATTTTAGGTCCCTCTACTCATGTATAAAATTAACACACGCAACATACTTGGAGTGAGAAGTTAGGTTGTAATCCTGGCTAAAGGGCTGTAATGTATGTACATGAGCTGCCAAAACGAACACGCAAATGGTTTAACACTTGTATTGCCGTTTTTGGGAAGGGTTAAGTAAATTCACAGAAGGCTATTGAATGTCCGACAACTGAAGATGAATTAGTCAACTGAAATATTAAGCGTTTTAAATCGAAATAGAATTCGCCGTAGCCTAGTACGTAGCGTTTCGACTTATTAAAAGCCAGTTTGTGGTTCAAGCTCAAGCTCAAGCATCTCAAACAAAAACGAAATACAAAAAAATATTTCTTTCGACGGCTTTCTCTCAGCAGTCTTCTGGCAAAAACTCTGAGAGCAAAATCTATCATTCTAAGTCTCGCCTCTCATGTGTAAAATTAATGCATGGTATGAGAAAATAGGTTGTAATCCTGGCTAAATGGTTGTAATCATCAATTAAGTAAGTTTACATCGAACATTTTGGAATGATGCGCTTGATGAATGCTAACTTTGTCTACAATATATCAAAACCAGTCAAGTCGCCGTAGTCGTAAGATGTAAGGCCACGATTCAAGCCCCAGGTCAGGCATTGAGACGAAAAAATAAAAAAATATTTCTTGGGCGATTTCTGATAAAAACTCTGACAGTAAAAAAGAATTTGCCATGAAAAGTTTCTCAAAAATCCCGTCATTCGGAGTGGACATTAAATTATTGGCCCCGGCACTTATGTATGTATAAAAATTAATACACTCAACATAAGCGGTGTGAGAAGTTAGGTTGTGATCCTAGCTAAAGAGTTGTAATGATCAATTAAGATGAAGAGATGTGCTCTTAATGACTGTTGGATTTGCTTACAATATATTAAAACCAATGTGGTGACTTACATTAGATTCAGTGGAATCTAAACGTGCTTATTTATGGTTTTCCCAAGAAAGGCTTTTCATGGGGCTTGGATGTGTATGAATTCTTGATGAAATTGTATGAGACTGGCATTGTCCGCCAATTGTTTGCAAATGACAAAGCTCTCTGTTAAGATAAAGAAATTTTAAGGAGCTCTTTGTGATATCATGAAGGGGCAAAACTGGCCAAAATAAAAGCATATGCAACTCCTGGCTAAGGTTATATGTATGTGAGTGTATGGCTAAGGTAATGTAATGGAAAATTCAGCTGAAATATCTGGGAATGATATTAGACACCACAGAAGAATTGCTGGCAAAAATAAGAGATTATGAACTGGAAATATACCATGATGGCCATACCAATTGCCACATAAGGGGCCATTCTTTGGGGCACACAAAATGAATTTGATAACAATTTCTATAAAGTTGAATTATACACAGAGACTGACATATATTAGTTGTGCTTTAGAATGTGCAGCCCTTGCGCTGACCAATTTCTTCTCCCCTGATTTAAAGAACTTGGTCTGTACAGAGACTGCGTTCAACTGTGGCGTCACAACGGTCCACTATGCGTGCTCAAGTGAGCTTTTGACATCAAGGCTCCCACTCTAACCTAACCTAACCTGACGGATATTGATATAACCGTAGCAAGGAGGACTTGTGGGAGGCTCTGTTTGACTTAGCCAATTGCATGTGATAGTGAGCAACAGAGACGTTGGTTATATAATGAAGAACAAATCTGAGATTCATTTGGTGGCTGACAGCTCATTTTTTAAGACTTCCATGGGCAGAACCACTAAAGTAGATTTTAACTTTGGAAAATGTTTAACAATAAAACTGGAAGCGAAGTGTATGTAAATGGAGTATAAAAGCCACACTGAGTGTAAGACTCCTATTCCAGCTAAGCATTGTGTTGATATTTCCAATGCTGATAAGCGGAGAATCTAAAGTGGAGGTATTGTTTATATTGGGTTGGTTTATTACCATCTGGCTTCTCACAGCACTTATGTTATGTGTGTTAACTTTATACATGAGTGGCGTAACCTATAGTGTTAAGTCGACTCCGAACGGCAAATTTCTTTGAGAAACTTTTCATGGCAAATTTTATTTTTTACTCCCACGAGTTTTTACCAGAAATCTGCCGAGAGAAAGTCGCCAGAAGAAATATTTTTTTTTATATCAAATATCTCCAGAGCTGGGGTTTGAACCGTGGCCTCATATCTAATAAGCCAGTACACTACCTACTACATTATGTCGTCTTTATTGTTCTGCCATAAGAAATGCAAATTGTCGGAGGAAGGAAAACGGAATTATTGCTTACAGAGAAGGTAACAAAGTGACACAATAATGTTGGAATCCTTGCTTAATGAGCAGTATTATAGAATCTTCTTTTTTTTGTAAACTGTTAGGGTGTCTTAAAATCACCAGCATAAAATTTTTGAACCAACATTTATGTTCTTGTCTTTAAATATTTGTTTAAAAAGTGTTTTAAGCATAAAACGTACTTAAAACAAATCTGCCACAGAGAGAGACCCAATAACAAAACCAAGCATAATAATGACAACAATAATAAACAGTTGGCATCACAAAAAAAAAAAACAGGAGTCTAACAAAATGGAGCAGAGCAACAACAAAGATATCATTTGTAAACCTCAGGCGGCAACAAATTAAAAACGCATTTATAATGGTTAAAAAACAAACAACAAAAACATACAAAAAAAAAAAAGCAAAGCAACAAAAGCACCAGCAAGCAAGCATTTCCTCAAAGGTATTAAACAAAAGATGAACAGTATTAATCACCACAACAAGTACCACAAACAAAAAAAGAGATAGACAGACATACAGTTATAAAAAAAAATGGAATACTAAACGTAATAAGTGTGAATGTATTGGTAGCATTTGTTGAACTCATTTCAACAACAAATTAATCGGAAATTGCAAACGAAAAAAAAAATCCAAAACATTTCCTATTAATTTAACTGATGAGTACAACAATAACACCAACAGAAAAACAGCAACAACAACAAGTATTACCACAAACTATAACAAGTTATTTTGTGGCATACACCCACAATACACGAGTAGAATTCGTAGATAAGAATTTATTTTTGCCTTCAAATTAATAACACACTCATACGCCAACGCAATACTTATACAACCGCATTACAACATATTAATCATACGCCACCACGGTGCGTTGTGGTATAATTTCAAGAATTTCATATGATTTGTTAATGCCATTGCTGTTGGTGTTGGTGTTGCTGTTGTTGTTGTTGTTGGGTTGATCTAAATTAAGTGGAGTTAAAATAATTTATTTTAATATGAATTAATTTGGCTGCTGCTGATGATGATGATTATTATTATTATTGGAAGGATGAATGAGTTTAACAGCTTAGAAGAGGCTTGATTAGGCATACTGGCAACTTTAATTGTTTTAAGTGCTATTAAGAGCTGCTAAAAATGTTACATACATAAGTTGCAAAATTCTTTATTTTCATCATGAGAACTACGGCATAAATATCACACTAAAATGCTTGTGAATGCATAGCCTTTAGAAGAGAATTCAGTGTATGTAGTATATAGTCAGAGGGAATTGCTTTTTCTACGGGTTAAAGGCTCACAAAGGCATAGATGGGTATATAAATTGCCGCTATGCGTTTATCGCAGTGGAATCAAAGTCTCCAATCTACTCCTCAAGGTTAGGTTAGGTTAGAGATCAGAGAGGTTAGGTTAGAGAGGTCAATTAAGACAAGTACAGTACCCGGAGGCCGAATTGACCCATTGTACAAATGTACTCCTCAAAGAGTCTCGAAAACGAAAAGATCAAAACAGAACTTCATTACAATGCCCGGGATTTAAAACACTTTTAGGGAAGAGAAGGTTTTCTTCTGAACGTTTTCAATAAGCATTAGAAAAGTTGCTAAGGAGGTCGATATTCCAGTTTATTCATATCTAAACCGGCTAAATGTGCATTTTATAAACAAATTATTGCAAACTGGAAATGGGCGTGACAAATTTTTTTTATACGAACAATCATCATCACACGAGTGATAACCAGAGATCAGCAATGAGTCTTCAAAAAGATGAGTAGATTCGAATAATACTCATAATTTCTGATACTTATACGCATTCATACTTATTTTAATATCATACTACTCATATTCAAAGTTTGAAGTTCTCATCGTACTTATATTTAACAATACGCATGATGTTATTGACTTCAACTCTTCATGACTCAACATTTACAAGAATCACAAAATAAGTGTGATTCGCGTACGAACACACACTGTTGAACTTTGCTTGCTGTCTTTATCTTTTTCTTTCTTTTTTTTTTTGTAAATGCAACAACAACTAAGAGTGTAAATTTTGATAAATGATCCGAATCACTCGAATCGTTTATGAATATTATAAGTATTTTTCTAAATTTATGAATCTAAATGAGTAGGCTGGCTTATGAATCAAACATATTTCGAATGTTATGAGTTTGATGTCAACGTTGTATTCATACTCATTGCAACCTCTACTTGTAAATCAATGTTGTAGTGAGTACGAAGGAATCAGAGTACATAGTTGAATTTCAATACTGTTGACTCACTCATACTCACAATATCATGAGTACTTATGAGTAGTGAAAAAACGATTCAAAGAAAAAAAAAGACATAGATAAGTATGAGTACGATGAGTACTTTAAACTTTGAATATGAATAGTATGAATATGATATTAAAATAAGTATGAATGCGTATAAGTATCAGAAATTATGAGTATGATTCGATTCGACTCACCTTTTTTAATACTCAGTGCTGATCTCTGGTCCAAACTCGCAAAGAGCTGACATTCTTACAAGAGGGTTGGAATTAGGTATGTTTTTGCCAAGAGCATACTTATATTAAAAAGCGTAAAATATTGAGTCCTACAGAGTTTCCTCAACATAGCATACGTCTTCAAACACAAATCGCATTAGCATGGTTAGTCCAGCAAAGTTGACCCAAGTTTTTGGCACATTGTATTAATTCTATGGGTGAGTATCCAATGATTAATGGTGGCAGGAGATATGTCAAAAGGCCAATTTTTCCAATTATGATAGTCTAAGATTTATTCGTGTTTAAGCAAAGACCATTTCGAGTAGCCCTTTTAAATATATTGTCAAGGTTCTGATTCAGTTTTAATATACAATTGCCGATGTCTGTTCTAAAACAAGTAATGTACAGTTGAATGTCATCGGCATACATTTGAATTCCATTGTGAGTAATACGAGAAGGTGCCTCATTTGAGTACATTGTGTAAAGCAGAGGGTGGAAAATTGAACCCTGTGGTATACCTCTTAGTACCGGGCTGTTTGACATTTCTTATACAGCAACAGATATGTATGTACGTAATAGTTTTACTGCTGATGTTGAAAATTTAAAGTTATTTTTGAACAGTATTCGAAAGCTTTCGAGTGATCTAGAAGTATCAGAAAAGACATCATGTTCTGATCCATTGTTGACATTAACTCCTCTACAACATGCATTAAACCCGAAACGCTGCGTTTTTGGGTTTGAAACCAGACTATCTGTCAGTCAGTAATGAATTGTCATAAAAAATGTTTTAGTTTGAAAATAATATTCTAAGTACAGTTGCAAAATGACTTGTATAGTTTGGTTGCCAATATTTCAGCTCAAAGTGATGGTCGGCAAGAGATATGGTGTTTTGCAGGTTTAAAATCCTTTTTAAATGAAACTTCTTTTCTCAATTTTTTCTTTTTTTTTTATTTATTTTTAATGAGAGGAGGCGATATATTTTTTGTTCTCTTTGTGTACACCACCGATGTGGTTTTGATTGCATTTGAAGGAAAACGATTTTTAGAATAAAAAAAAAGAGAAAAAGAGAATACGAACGAACAATTATATTTCCAAGAGAAGGAAAGAAATGATGATTAATTTACGTTTTCGACAGGGACACAAAAAAAAGGAAAAAACTGCTCCGAAATGGTGTGTTAAAATAAATGTGTGTTGTGCTGTGCTGAAAATGAAATGAAACTTATTGAGGTTTTTTGGTTATTATGGCTTAAAGTAACCCTCTTCATATTTTTATTGGTTAAAATGAGAAAAAAAATAAAAAAAAAGGAAAACTAACAACAAAACCATGGAAAAAAACACAGATTATAATGAAAATGTATAGAAAAAAAAAAAAAACAAAATTTGAAAGAGACTAATGGTGCTCATTGGAGCTTGACCAAATGCTGCTGCTCCTTCTCCCTTGAATTGTAATTGTATTAATCAAGTCAGTGTTACAACAGTAATGAGCATGATGATGATGATTCTCTGTTTTATTTTACATTCATTTTTTTTGTGGATTTTTTTTTGTTGTACAAGATTAATTGACAATATTAAGCTGTTTAGTAATAATAAAACACAAGCCGCTTAGTGGGCAAAAAAGAGAAAAAAGTGCAAATAAAAATGAAAATAAATTTGAAAAAAATTACTTACAATTACTTAGTTAAAGCGATTTAATTATAATACACTGACCACGTTATTTTTTTTTTTTGCTTTCTCTCTCTCTCTCTCTATTCCAACTGTGTTGTTGTTGTATTGTTTATAATTTAATTATTCTCATTAAATGATTAAAATATTCATGAGTTCACATAAAATTCTATACGAAATACATATAAAAACCATTTCGAAAAAAAAATTATTTTTTTTTTCTAGAAAATTTTTGTTTATTTTTTTTCTATTTAAATTCATTTTGATTTATTATGGTTTTTTTCTCTAAATTTTTTTTTAAATATTATTTTCTTTTGTTAATATTTGATTATTATTTTAAATGTAACATTTAATTTATGCTAAATACTTTGTTGTTATGCTGACTAAATAATATTTTTTAAAATTATTGAATTTTTTTCTCATTTTTATTTTAATAAAATTTATATACATATACGTATTTAAATAGTTTTAATATGTATTTTAATATTTTAATTGGCCACATTTTATTTGTAATGGGAAATATTTAAAAATATTTTAAGACAATTGCAATGAAAAATTAAAATTTGTGTTGGAATCATTTTTTACATCACTGTCTCCATACGTAGTCACCGCAGTCTAGTAGGTAGTGTATCGGCCGAGGTCAGATATCTCCAACGAAACGTCAGGAATATGAGCTAGTTTCTCACTCCACTTATGTTGTGTGTATTAATTTTATATATTAGTAGATTGACCTACATTTTAAAGTCCACTTCAAATGACAGATGTTTGAGAAACTTTTTCTTGGCAATTTTATTTTCTCTGAAAGTTTTTGCCAGAAATCTACTGCTGAGAGGCAGTCAAAGGTCTTGAAGCGTGACCTCACGTCTAATAAGACAACACACTATATGCTAGACTACGACGACTACAATACTCAAGCTGTAGAAATGGCACTGACAAGATACAGTGTTAACATGAAAATGATTTCAGTCTACAAGAAGTCTTTATAACAGAGCTTTTAGATGGGAACAAGATTGAAACTATGTTCGATTTCGAAGGACTATGAGGTAATAAGACTGCAGATGAGCTAGCAATAAAGAACACAAGGAAGGAAGTTTGCGAACATGGTGGAGAGGTCGGTTGGAACTCCGTTGTAGCATTTCTTTTTGCTGATCGATCAGATGTTCAGAGGAAGACCGAGCACTTCAAGGTGGAAAAGGAAAAATTGCAAAAAATATAGAACAGAAGAGTTCTTGAACCAGTAGAGTGCATACTAGAAGATGCAGACAGCATTTTTGAAGGCGGTATAATGCTTTAAGCGCAGGGTCTAGTACATAAGATAGGGCCACCGTAGAATTTATTTATTCAACTAGGTGATGGTTACGTTTGCATGCCTTAATGTTCACTCTGTTTATGTTCATTTTGAATATAAGTTGCCAGTAATTTTTAACACTTTTTCGTGAAAGTACTTCCACAGGAATATAGAAACACAGGCGTTGTTTCATATCATCGGAATCATCAGTATGTTGTATTGTGATCAGTATTGTCCACGACCCATTCTATATCTCTAGTCATATTTATAATACTTTACGTACCTAATGCGTTTGTTTAACGAATATTTTTCTGAAAAATATTTAAAACTTAATGGAAGCAGCATATGTTGCCATGTGGATGAGTTGGAAACTATCGAAAACATCCTCTGTAGCTGTTCAGCCCTTAGTAGATTTAGTTTGGACAGGGGCTACTTCGAAGGATTAGTTCTCAACAGAGATTCATAAATAGACTGAGCTGGTTGAGAAGCGGTAAAGCATCAAGGTTGTAACCGCACTCTCTTGTCAGTTAGTGGCTTTTTCATCCGTCTCTTATATCCTCCATGTCCTACCTCTTCTCCTCTTCCATTTTCACTATGCTCACTCTCCCGTTGCTAGGACGAATTTAAAATGGGTAATTTTGTTCTAACTTAACCAAACTAATGCAAACTGAGGATTTGTTATATGATCTATATTGTTACGAAAATGAAAAATCTAAACACTCGTGTTTTGCTTTTACATCGCTTAACATTAAAATTATAAACTAAAACTGCAAAAACAAAACAATGCAGTAAACAAACCTGTTTACAAATTATCGTACTGCCTAATATAATAACAAACGCCAGCATAAAAAATGGAAAACAAGTAAACAAAAATATACCAACAACACAACAATAATAAATGTAAACATCGTTGTTTCGTTGTTTACATTTATAGAGATTTCAAGAAGGAGAAGTCATTCGCCTTCAAGAGCATTCATCACACTATTTACCCCGCCTAGCAGGCGAGTGAGTGAATGAAGTGCAGTCAGTCTTGCGTGAAGACGCGGTGCGTTTGAAGACAGTAATCGTGGTTTGAAGATCTCCGTTACAAAGATCTGTCGAATAATTGCCTAGTGATTGTTATTGTTTATGCAAAGGGTATAAACAGAGGAATAACAAAGAAAAGCAATTGTTGTTGTTTACATCAAGTTGTGAACAGTGACACACAAAATTGTGCGAATAATAAAGAATTTTAATTAAAATTTAAACATAAACTTATTGTTATTTTATTTTCAATCTACGAGCTCGTATTTTAAACGTTTTTAAAAGGTTAAAAACGTAACAATATAGACAGTTTACTACCTATGATGGTTTCAGACAATTTTTTTTACGAAAAATTTTGAACGAATAAAAACTTAATAATCGAATAAAAATTATAAACAAATAATCCAAAAACGGAAAAACTAAATGCCCTTAAAAAAGGGGCGATCGAACAAAAGATTTTCTTTCTTCAACAATTTCAAACACGCAAATTCCTTAAGAATTCTAAAAAGATTTCCATTCAATTTCTCTCTATGGTTTTATTGTTGTTGTTGCTGTTGTTTGTTGTTTCTGTTTTTAACAATGCGTAACAATTAACTACAATTTATTTTTTTCCTGATTTTTTTTTATAAAGAAAATAATACAATAATAATAATAACAATAACAACAACAGCCAAATAAAATAAGAATAAAAATAAATAGAAAGAAAGAAATAAAATGAACGAAAAATTTTACTAAATAAACAATTTACCTTTGGCAGTATGGGTTGCATGCAACAATTTGAAGGAAAGGTAATACGAGCATGGATTTTTATGCCACAACACAAGAAAAAAAAATTAAACGGAGTTAAAAAATTTATTCTTCTGGCTGTTACACATATATATATGCACGTAAATGTATATAAGCGTGCATGAGTGTGTGTGTTAGTAAAACTGTAATAAAAATGAAATGAAAAAAAAATTACACACACAAACAAATAACAACAACAAACAATGCATAAAAATTACAACAATTACACATACTCGCTGCCGCTCACGTAACATGTAACATCAATATCAATTGTACATGCACACATCCTCATGCAGGCATCTCCATTTTATTTGATAATAAACACACATGCACGCACATATTGTGAACGTGAGAGAGAAAGAAAGGACTCATACACATGATATAAAAAAAATCATGTACTTGCACTCTTTTACTACCATTAAGAGACAGGGTTAATGTGTATGTGCATGAGGATTTTTGTATGCGTGTGCATAAATTCACGAATAAAATATATGAAATGGTGTTAACAGTGAAGAGCAAAATGGGTGAGATATCGGCTGTTGTTTCCTTAACAGTGCCGCTGTTATTTTTGAATATTAATGAGGCTTTTCATAACTTTTTGATCTTTTTCGATGGCATTTTTTTTTCTTCCAGGATACAACCGGAATCAATCGGAATCTCTCCCCATCTTATCCTATATCAGCAGATACCAACATAATATTGACAATCTAAATAGTTTGATGGTTGGCCTTGGAGTCTAACACACTTAATGACGTCAGACGTCAGCATTTGCCCAAAAACCTAGATTTCCTCACAGCAATTATGAGTGCCAGGACCTACAGTTTGCAGTCGACTCCAAAAACACACAGATTTCATGATAATTTTTAAAGCCTTTTTTTGCCAGTAATCTAGTGAAAGGACGTCGCTGACAGCACTATTTTCGTTATTCGTTTTGTTAGAGATGCATGACTTGTGGTTTGAACCGCGGCCTCACGTCTAATGAGCCAACACACAACCTACTAGACTACGGCAACTTCTGGTCGATTTATTAAAAGCATCAAACAAAAGAACTTAATGGAAATTTAAATGATTATAGTGGTATTCGCAACGGACACCCATTGCTAACCCATCATTTGTTAATTTCCTACAGTGGCCCGACACTTAATATCAAAAAATTCGTTATTTTGAAAATTTATATGCAATAGCTTTTCTTCTAGATCTATAAAGATGCCTGGTAATCTACTTGGATCGAATAATTTCTTCAGCATACTAGGCTATGTACCAGAGATCAGCAATGAGTATTCAAAAGGATGAGTAGATTCGAATCATACTCATAATTTCTGATACTTATACGCATTCATACTTATTTTCATATCATACTCATACTACTCATATTAAAAGTTTAAAGTACTCATCGTACTAATACTTAACAATACGCATGATGTTGTTGATTTCTACTATCCTTTATTGTAATACTCACTAGAAGGTTGTGTGTTTGCTTCGCTGCTGTCTTTGTCTCATTCTTTTCATATTTTTGTAAATACAACAACAACTAGGACTGTATATTTTGATGAATGATTCGAATCACTCGTATCATTTATGAGTATTGTATATATTTTTTTGAAATTTATGAATCTGAATGAACAGGCGTATGAATCAAACATATTTCGAGTGGTATGAGTTTGATGTCAACGTTGTAGTGAGTATGAATGAATCAGTTAAATTTCAATACTGTTAACTCACCCATACTCGAAATTTTATGAGTAGTATGAGTAGCGAAAAACGATTTATTGCTGATTTCTGGTATGCAGCAAGAATGAACGTCGTATTCTAGTGGATAGTGTGCTGTTTTGTTTGCCACTGTGCCTTAAACCACTGCGTGCTTAGTCTAAAAAAATAAAAATTTACGCAAGTATCATAAAAATTACAACAAATAGTTAAAAAACAAAAGCAACAAATAAAAAAACGGAATATAAAATAAATATACGGTTGTCAAAGTGGAACGGGTGGTGTGAGGGTAATAACAACAAACAAAAGGTAGACAGTAAAAAAGGAAAAAAAGGTGCTCAAGACAAATCGCGGCAATAAACTATAGGCAGCACAATTTTTACTTCACTTCACAAATAAAAGCTAAACGCGGCATACGATGCACGCAACAAGAAGAAAAATCTTCAAATTATAAATGAGTCCTACAAAAAAAACACGAAATAAAAAGAAGAACAACAAACACCACTAGACTTGAGATTCTATGGAAAATTGTTTCAAATGCTTCACCATAAAGTATCCAAAATTACGCACCCTTTTTATTATTCTACCTCCACTTCCACTCTCACTCTCACAGTCGTCTTCATGCCTATACTCATGTAAGCTTATGGTGTACATTAAAGGTATCTAAAAAGTGTATTTGTTTTAACGTGGTTTCCAGCAGCCAGAGGTTACTTTTGGAAGAATGCTTTTTGTGGCCCATAAAACAAACAATACTTGTGCCACAATATCAGACAATATATACAGCATAGCACGGCACAGCACAGCACAGGCACATTGTTGATGAGCACAAAGTACTTATTTTATTAATAATAAATAACTGACAATAAAGAAAAAGTACTAAAATCACTCCAACTACTCCAACTCCAAATACTACTACACCAGCTTCTCCTCCTCCAACTCCTCCAACTGTTGCCAGCGATTGCTATTATCAATTTGCCTTCGTTGCTTGCTTTCCTTTCATTCCTTTCACTGTTTTCGTGAATCAAAGTATTCATTCTCAGTCTTTTGAATTTCAATGAATGACTGAATGCATGCTGCCAAGACAATAGACAGGAAATATTCTGCTATTGTTTGTCAAAATGAGAAAATTTCTTCGAAAGAGTTTGGAAATAAATTGAAGTGAAGTGTTAAATTCAACTGAGATGAAGTTGGCTTATTAGATATTTTTTTCATTTTCTTCGAGACGTCTGACCTGAGGTTTGAGAAACTTTTCATGACAATTTTATTTACTCTCAGAGTTTTTGCCAGAAATCTGCTGAGAGGAAGTCGCCGAAGAAATACTTTTTGTATTTTGTTTTGATGTCTGGCCTGGGGCTCGAACCCTGGCTTTTCGTCTAATAAGCCAACACACTACCTACTAGACTACGGCGGCTTCAACAGTACTGAAATTCAACTAATCTGATTCATTCGTACTCACTACAACATTTATAAATACAGGTTGCAATGAGTATGAGTACAACGTTCACATCAAACCGATAATTCGAGTGATTCGAATCATTCATTAAAATTTACAGTCTTAGTTGTTGTTGCATTTACAATAAAAGAAGAAAGAAAAAGACAAAGACAGCAAGTAAAGTAAACCCACAACCTGCTAGTGAGTATTGTTGTGTTCGTAAGCGAATCATACTTATTTGTGGTTCTTGCAAATGTTGAGTAAACGAGAGTCGTAATCAACAAAATCATACGTGTTGTTAAGTATGAGTACGATAAGTACTTCAAAGTTTGAATATGAGTAGAAATTGTGAGTATGATTCGAATGTACTCATCTTTTTGAATACTCATTGCTGATCTCTGGTTGGTTTATTAGATATGAGGCCATGGCTCTCAGGTCAGACATTGGAAACAAAATGAAATATTAAAAGAAAAAAAATTGTATTTGTTCGGCGACTTCCTCTCAGCAGATTTCTAGCAAGGACTCCTAAGGAAAACTTAAGTGCCATGAAAAGATTCGCAAATATCTGTTCGGAGTCGACTTTAAACTTTAGGTCCTCCCACTTATGAATAACATTAACACATTCAACATTGATGCTGTGAGAAGAGCTAGGTCGTAACCCTAATGATCAATTAAGTTAAGCATCTCGGCGTTCTTGTTGATATCATTTTAAACAAGACGTTTGTAATTTTGATGGCCATTAAGAGCCTTTCATATTGTTTTAAATACATACATACATACACACATAATTGGCCACTCACTGGTTTCGGGTCATGTAAATAACTTCTTTGTTTGACTTTGCCTACGTCCAGAGGACCAAAGAGTCTTTTGCAAAATGAACGCTATATAGACAGAAAAACCTCTGGTAGCCAGCTGTTATTTTCACTGTCAAATATTCTCGCAATAATGGCGCATAACCTTGTCGCTACTATCTTGAAAGGACTTGAAAAGTGAAGTTCCTTCATTTCTGAATATTCTACGCAAAGATTCAGTTATCTTGAACTGGCGCTATGGCAATAGGTTGGGCTTTGATAGGTTGTTTCATTGATTGCACTTTTAGGTAGCTAAAATGCTTACAAGAGGTTCATGCCTGTTGCCAGATGTCTTAAAACTCTTCTCGAATCAAGGAATCTAACCGTCTTTCCATATCTGGTTTATATATTGTCATGTCTCACCATTCGATGCTATGTTTTGTTGATACATTGGCAGTGGAAGAAAACTTCTACAGAAGCTTTGATGTCATGCTCTATTGTCCTTTCTTTGGACAATAATCTGTTGTGTGTAACCCTCGACGATCCTATTTTTTTCTGTTTTCGCTTTCTGCCAAAATATTCTCCACAGAGATGCATGTGTTGTTTGTTTGCGATAAGAGATGCTCCTTGTAAAATTCCAAGCAGCATGGCAATGTCATAAAGCAGCTGTTGTATGCTGCATGAATTACTTTGCAAGTTAACAACTGTACTCAACAAATGAAAGTTTTATTGTTTCCCTTTCAAATCATTCACATTCGCGATTTTCCTTTTTTTTTTAGCAGAAGAAAAGTTCTTCTTCTGCAGGCAAACATCACTTGGAAACTCTAAAGACAAGTGAGTGCATCATGTGTGCAAGTCATATGAAAAATGGTTTTTCTTTTTCATTTCCTTTTCGCGAAATATTTCATGACAAATTTCATGAAAAATCATGCACACACACACCCACACACGTAATTCTGTTGATAGTTGACCAAAATCAAAGACAAACATTGAAACTGCTGAGTTGAGCCTATGTAAACACCACCGACAGACAGTCGGCAGACAGTTTTTGCTGCAACCACTCATAAGTATGTGTGTACTGTTGGAGTTGCAGAAAGAAAGAAAAAAGTTTCTGTTCTGTTTGTGAAATGAAAGTTTTCCATGAAAGACAAGATTTCATACGTTACTGTGTCTTGACGAAAGGTCTTTTACATGATCATATATTCCCCAACGTCCTTAATGACATGCTATAAGGAAAGCAAGACGAATAGCATGAACTGTGAGTTGCGTTTAGAATAGAATAGAATTTTAAGAATGAAGTTTTAAAACTCATTTACATTTTTAAGACAAATTTTAAGACTGTAATGTTTCTAAGAGCTTAGCAATGTTAAAAGTTTAGTTCATGTCTAGTAGGTAAAGCTTCGCTCTAGTAAAATATAATTCACAGGAGAATATAGAATATGCTCTACCGATATCTTGATTCTGTAGAGATATTAAGACAGCGATGTACAACCTATACATCAGATGTCGTTTCAAATGTTTACAGAAAGAAGCAAGAGCGAATTATTGGTTTTCAGTTTTTCAGCATCTTCTTAATCGAATACAAGGAATATTAAATCATTACTCAGATGACAGAAAGATTGACTGAAAACAGGGCCTCACACTTGAGAGATTTTTAATTGTTAAGTACACTCTTAATAAAGTTGAGACATCAAGCTTCCCTCACTGTCAGTAGGCCTTTTGCCAACTGGGGTTTAATTACAAGTATAATTATGTCGTCGCAGTCTAATAGGTAGTATGTTGGCTTATTAGACGTGAGGCTGTGAGTTAAACCACAGTCCAGGCATCTTGAACAAAATGAAACATTAAAAAAAATTTCTTCGGCGGTCACTTCCCAGCGGACTCGGACTGGCAAAAAGTCCGAGTGTAAAAATAAAATTGCTATCAAAAGTTTCTTAAAAAATCTGTCGTTCGAAATCGACTTTAAACTGTAGGTCCCTCCGCTCATGCATAAAATTAAAACACAAACACATAAGTGGTGTGAAAAGCTAGATTGTAATCCTGATAAAGGGATTGTAATGATCAATTACGTGTATGTATATATCAGAGATCAGCAATTAGTATTTAAAAAGATGAGCAGATTTGAATCATGCTCATAATTTCTAATATGTACTTATACGCATTCATACTTATTTAAATAACATACTCACATTCAAAGTTTGAAGTACTCATCATAGTCATACTTAACAACATGTATGATGTTGTTGATTTCGACTCTTCATGACTCAACATTTACAAGAATCACAAAATAAGTATGCTACGCGTACAAACACTACAATACTCACTAGAAGGTTGTGTGTTTGCTTTGTTTGCTGTCTTTGTCTCTTTCTTTCTTCTTTTTTTGTAAATGCAACAACAACTAAGACTGTAAATTTTGATGAATGATTCGAATTACTCGAATAATTTATGAGTATTGTAAGTTTTTTCAGAATTTATGAATCTGAATGAATAGACTGGCTTATGAATCAAACATATTTCGAATGTTATAAGTTTGATGTCAACGTTGTACTCATACTCATTGCAACCTGTACTTATAAATCAATGTTGTAATGAGTACTAATGAAACAGAGCACATAGTTAAATTTCAATATTATTGACTTACTCATACTCAAAATTTTATGAGTACTTATGAGTAGCGAAAAACGACTCATTGCTGATCCCTGGTACATATGTAGATATTGCGCTGCCGGCTTATTCAAGTTCCTCTAAGTTCTATTATTGTTTGACATACTTTTATATCGAATTCTTAAAGAATGTGTAAATTTAATATTGAGTATGTCATATCATTTTAAAAAAGACCCCAATTTTGTTTTACTAGTCTAGTCTAGTTCTAGTCTTGTCTTACATAAGATGTGGTCTGGGGATCCAACTGTTGCATGTTATTTGTTTCCAGAGATTTCTAATTCTATTCGTTAATATGTTGTAAGTACGATAGGAAATATTAATGCCCACATGTCATCAGCGTGTGGGTGGGCGGGGAAACTTAAAATTTCTTGTTTACTTGGCAGCATATTTTCACTGCAAATGTGTGACTTTCTAAGGATTATGTCGCCATAAATGTGTGTAGGGAAGTGTCTGTGTGTGTTTTAAATATAAAGGAAAGCATAACAACATACATATGTTTCTTCATATAATTGTTGTTGTTTAACTTAAAAATTATTTCTTTCTGTTGTTATTATTGTTGTTATAATTCCTTGTTTTTCAACTTATTTTTCTATTTTTCTGTTCTTTTTTTTTAATTTTTAATGACTCTCTAGGGAGAGAGACAAAAAAACAAGAATCTTTAACATGTGTATGTGTATGACCACATACATGTGCTTATGTAGACATGTATGCATATGGGAAAGTATGTGTGTGTGTGTTCATTTTTTTCATATATTTTTGGGGAAGAAAACATCATAATTTTTGTTTGTCTTACATTTTCTTTAAGGATTTCTAGTCAGTTTTTTTTTCTTTTTTGCCTTGTTTTCGGAATGTTTTCAGCTCCTCATAGATTTGTTTTTCTGTTGAAATCAAAAGAAGAAAAAAATGAAAAAAAGAAAAATAATGGAAAATACAACAAAAACTTGACATTGTTAAACTTGTGCTCAACACAATACAACACAACACAGCAACATGTTCCTTGCATTCGTTTTCCAAGAGCTAAATTGGAGAGAAGTAGTTTTTTTTTGTTGTACTGAGCAAAAACGGAAAAAAAGTATTAAAGAACAGAAAAAAGTTAAAGGAAAGGATAAAAAGTAAGAAAAAGTTTACGACGGCTGTTGTTGTGTCAATACATTGGAGGGTCGAATGCCTAATTGAAATTAATGAGATTTTCAATTTATTTGTTTTGGTTTTGTTTCTTACATTTCATTTGTGTTTTTCTGTTTTCTGTTTTCTTTTTCGTTTTATTTGTTGTTCTCCTTAAGCAATTTTCCTATTAGGCAACACAGAATATTGTAAAAGATTTCTTTCACATCAAATAGTTAAACAAACCCCCACCCCTCCCCAAACCTTGTTAAGCAAATGTTTGTCTCATTAATTTTGTTCGTTTTTTTCACTTGTAGTTATAAAAGATTAATAATCAACACCTTGGGAAATCTAATTATTTACAAATGATTTACAATTCTTAAGTGTCCTGATCCTAGCTCTGTTCATGATGCGTAATTTTCTAGGCCTTTTGTTAACAACTGAATTGAGGATGTTAATGCAAAAACTTAAAAGAAATTTCTTGCTAGCCAGACATCAGCAATGAATCGCTTTTTCGCTACTCATAAGGACTCATGAAATTTTGAATGTAAGTGAGTCAACAATATTGAAATTTAACTATGTACTCTAATTCATTCATACCCACACTACAACGTTGCAATAGCTTGCAATGAGTATGCTTACAACGTTGACATCAAACTCATACCTTTCGAAATATGTTTGATTCATACGCCTGCTCATTCAGATTCATAACTTTAGCAAAAATACTTATAATACTGACATATAAATGATTCCACTGATTCGAATCATTCATCAAAATTTACAGTCTTAGTTGTTGTTGCATTTACAACAAAAGAAAACAGAGGCACATAAGAAAGAGACAGACAGAGCAGTAAGCAGAGCAAATACACAACCTTTTAGTGAGTATTGTAGTGTTCGTATGCGTATTATACTTATTTTGTAAGTGATTCGTGTATATGTTGAGTTATGGAGAGTAGAAATCAACAACACCATACGAGTTGTTAAGTATGAATATGATGAGTACTTCAAACTTTGAATATGAGCAGTATGAGTATGATACTAAAATAAGTATGAATGCGTATAAGTATCAGAAATTATGAGCATGATTCGAATCTACTCATCTTTTTGAATGCTCATTGCTGATCTCTGTTGCAAACACTACAGTTTACATGGAGAATAATTCTTACAGTAAGCATTAGTACCCAGTAGAACTAGGACTCCAATGATTAAAAAAAATACAAATAAAACGATACGAAAAAGTATAGGCTGTCAGCCACTGTGGTTACTTGGAGCACCGTATGTTACTTTCAATAATGCGTTATTTTCTGTACTTAATTCACTTCTCTCTGATCGGCCTTTGAAATAAAGGCCCGAGCTGGTGGTAGTAAGCCTTAATGCAGCTAAATTCTGGTCCAATTTGGACTAAGGTCGTACTAAATATTGGGAAACCATAAACATACAGACATACATACATAATTGGTCATTACAACCCTTTAGTAAGCATTATGACGTAGTTTCTCACACCACTTATGTTGTGTGTGTTAATTTTATACATGAGTGGCGGGGCCTACAGTGATATCTGAACTGTGGCCTCACGTCTAATAAGCCAACACACTACCTACTAGCCTAAAACGACTGCAAAAGCCATAACCCATTTCCCCATAACTTTCCCGACATCGTGATCCATCATGCTGCCAACAAAGTATAGCCTCTCTGTAAGACGAACGGAGAATATCCAGTTCACCGGAACCATTTGGAGCACCTATGCTCTGTATCGTGGCTAGTTCATTAGAAATGTAATTCCCAGCGATATCTCTATGTCCTGAAGCCCATGCAAGAATTTCATTTCATATGAATTGTCTGCAATTTCCCTAAGGAATTCCTATTTAGAATTGATTGCTTTCTGGCTGTCCGAGTAAATTAAGAAATTTTTAAAGGAAACTTTCATTTCCCAACAGCCACTGCTTTGCTTTCAGTATTCTCACGAGCTCTCACTTAAAACACTACATTTGTAAGACAGTCCTTACCAAAGTCTAATGTTAGAAACCACTGGTTATTCTGTACAGCATATCTCCAAACGTTATGTGGCAGTGACCTCTGGATAGTCAGATCAAAAGCCTGTAGTTGGAATCCTAAAATTAAACTACAATCTAACGGTAAAGTTATGGGGAACTATGTTTATGGCTTTTGCAGTCGTTGTAGTCTAGTTGGTACTGCTTTGGCTTATTAAACGTGAGGTCACGGTTCAAACCTTAGGTCAGACATGTCGAACATAACGAATATGAAGAAATATTTCTTCATTGACTTCCTCTCAGCAGATTTCTGGCAAAAAGTCTGAGTGTAAAAATAAAAATTGCCTAGGAAAAGTTTCTCAAAAATCTGTCGTTCAAAGTCGTCTTTAAACTATAGGTCACGCTACTCATGTACTTCACTGTAAAATTGACAAGCACAACATGAGTGATGCAAGAAGCTAGGGTGTAATCCTGACAGAAGAGTTATAATGTAATGTAGGTAAGTATTGACAGCTTACAAGCTATTCTATATTCAACGAAAACCTCTTCAAACATTGAGATGTAAGTTGCTGCAGTTAACTTGGAGCAATATTTTGTAGCTTTTATTCGAACTTTGCAAATTGACATCTGTGTCTGTGTTGGTGATAATGTGCCGAGCAAACGTTATGTGTCACTAAGCCTTAAGCAACCTCACCAAAATTGCATTACAAATTTCTTGTCTTCTACAATTTTTTTATAGCACAGAATAGAAACATTTTCTAGCCAAGATTATGGTCTAAGCTCTCTATGCCCCTGTGAAATAAAAATTTTTTTTTGCCTTTATAAGCGTTCAAGGTCGACAGGCCTTCTATTATGTTTTTATTTTGTTTCAGGTCATTGGTCTGCTGTGGAAGGTCCCTAGTTCACTGTAGCTTGTCAATTATCATTGCTTAGGTTAATACTATGTTCATGTATGCACCTTTATCGCAATTAACGCCAATATTTATCTCAATATTTCATATAAAATCTTAATTAATTATTGCTCAATTAAATGCTAATTGTTGTAATATTGTGTTCAACTTTAAATACAGCACTGTCATAAGTCTGTTTAGTGATCATATTATAAGTAACCGAACGCTTCCTGTAGATATTTGACAACTCAAATGTCAACAACGACAAAAAAAACGGTTACTTGCAAACAAACACAAAAAAAAAACTCAAAAACACGCGAGCAAAATAAAAACAATGTTGTTGTTTATCAGCTGTCAAATGAATATTGCGTATATTTATTATACCTGAACGGTTAAAATATTGTTCTCAATTAAATTGCATACGTGAACATAGTATAAGGTTGGTTCAATATGGATCAACCCATGCATTGTTATGAGGTCAAGCACTTTGAGAATCAAAGACTGCTTCGTCTAGTAAGGAACTTGAATACATTTTCCATCTCTTCAATATGTTTTTAAAAATCCTGACTATTTGTATCATTAAACATTTTCCATTTCAATTTGTTAAAGCGTTAATTGTGAGCCTTGTTTAATTACATACAAAAGTAACATCCTTCACCAAGCCTCCTTTATGCTCTCGCAGATAAGAATCTATTTTTGAAGAATTTTATGCTCTTTAATGAATTTCATCAGACGAACAATCTTGATTGAAAACTGCATAAACAGACGAAGTAAAGTAAAGTAACCATTTACAATCCCCCCAGAGAACACACAAAGTAGAAGATGTCAAAGGTGTCTGTCTGACATAAAATCCCTTGCCTTTTGCGAAAAAATTAAAAACAAAAACAAAAACAACAAAATTTTGTCAATCATTCTAATGGCTTGACAGTGTAACTAACAAACTGCCTAGCAGATGAGCAGTAAGTAGCAGGAGGAGAAGAACGTATTTTAACACGGTGATACTAATTTCTGATGTTTTAGGCGAGATAAAACGCACGACCATCTTTCGTGTGTATTTTAATACAACATTAAACACACATTTGAGAGTGTGGGTGGGTGGTTGAGTAGCACGCAATAGAGATGATGAGAGAAACAACATAAACAAGATTGTTAGAGATGTATTATGGAAATGGAAGTGTAAATTATGAATAGATAACCTAATGGCAAGTTAGATAAAATGCTTGTCGAAATGAATATTTGATTCATTGTAAAAAGCATTCGTCATATTTCCATAACATCTTCAGAAAGAGTTTTCTTCTTAAGATTTGATTGACTAATGCAAACACCAACACAATCAGCCAACCTCAAACACCAACCCCAACCTCAATTTCAATGCCTTAAGAAGGTGTGAGAAAAAGGGGTTGTAAATTTGCTAAAAGCCTTCTTACAATTCATATGACAACAAAAGCCAAAAGATAAGAAATTACAACAGCAACAACAACAACAAAAACTCTAAAATTAAATTGTTTTTAATAAATACAACAACAACAAAAAAACACCACATATTTTTTCACTTCTTTGGCATGACACACTTGAGCCTTAAGTAGCGTTAAAGTACCACAAAAAAAAATTCTAAACTTTTAAGGAAAAGAAAAGGAAAGGGTGTAGATCGGAGCTGTTTACACTCAATCATTTCTATGTGGCCCCCTCCAAAAAAAAAACGCAAATGCTACGACAACAACACCAATAAATTGCCACAGAAAACTCTTTTTAAATCATGAAAAACGAAAAAAGAAGGAGAAAAAAGTTGTTAAGAAATGTATGCAGATTTTTCATTTTCATTCTCTGGTGGTAACAACAGGAAAATCCTTTCGTTTATTTTTTCATTTATTTTGCCAGTTTTTTTCTCTTTCTCTTTATCTGTGTGATGCTGTTGTTGAAGGATTTAGAAAATATTTTTCAATTTTTGTTGGTACTTTTTTTCTCTTTTTTTTCGTTGTTCTTTCATTGCGTGTTGAATGGTGCTTGTTACCCGCAATTTGTCTTAAGTGGTTCTGCAGCAACAGTCTTCTACACGCGTACGTTTTTTTTTTTTTATTTTTATTTTGCATACCAAAGCGGCACCAGTTTTGTTTGCTTTTTTCTTTCTTACCAAAGTGCCACAATATGTAATAACCCAGTAAACAATTTAGGGAGAAAAATTTTGTAAAATTTAAGGTTTTTGGGAGAAAAAAGACGCTTCAATGGTAGTCCATCATTCAAACTAATCTCAGAAATTACATTCCTTTACCACAAAAAATGTTTCAAAGCTTTCAATTGCAAGCACTTACAGATCTTCACAGCTTTCGTCATGTCATTTCTTATTATTGCTTTCCCTGAGTTTGTTTCCGCAGATAGGGTATATAGGACCTCGGACCATTTACGGTCGATGGCCTCCGGAGGAGTATTTTCAATGTCATTACATACATAATTGGTCATTACAATCCTTCAGTCAGGATTATGGACCTAGTTTCTCACATCACTTATGTTGTGTGTGTTCATTTTATACATGGAGGGGGGCGGGGTGTACCTATAGCTTCGATTCTGAACTACAGACTTTTTTGAGAAACTTTTCATGGCAAATTTTATTTTTATACTCAGAATTTTTGCCAGAAATATGCTGATAGGAAGTCACCGAAGCAATATTTTTATCATATTTTCGTTTTGATGTCTGGCCTGTGGATTGAACCCGAGCCTAACGTCTAATAAGCCAACACACCGAAGAAATATTTTTTTTTCATGTTTCGTTTTGATGTCTGACCTGGGATTTGAACCCGGGCCTTTCGTCTAATCTCAAAAATCTGTCGTAAGAATTTCATTTTGAACTGTAGATCCCACCATTCATGAAAAAAATTCAAACACGCAACCTGAGTGGTGTGAGAAGTTAGGTGTTAAGCCTGGCTAAAGGGTTGCAATGATCAATCAAGTAATAGACTTGATTCGTGACAGCCGACTCAATATCCCACATCTTTTATCATATTGTTCATAGCATCCCCAAGTATTTTCAACGTAAATGGTGTAATGATAATTGGGTGTGTCGTATTCTTGTTTTGCTTTTTGCAAGCCTCCCAAGAGGCAAGCTATTACGACATATACAGTGAGCGTCAAAAGAAACTGTACACTAAGGATAAAATTCAAACAATCACCTAACTCAACTTTTACCACTTAAGGAGAGTGCCCGAAAAAATTTCACAATATTTTGAAATTTTTTTATAAATTTTTTTTTTTATATCAATTTTACAAACTGGCAATGAAATATTTTTAAAATAAAAATAAAGGTAATTTATTAATGCATACATTTTTTTTAATGTTGAATTGCTTTTGATGCTCACTGTACATAGAGATATTGTAGCAAATATATGCGAATTTTCAGTAGAATGGGATAAAATTAATCACCTGCAATACTCAACGGCCACTTTGTCCTTTCTGTGGCACTGTTATGAACTGCACCCTGTTTGTGCATATTTCTGGAATTAGCAGGCCCGCAATTTAGCCACTTATTTGTATCATCAGCACTTTCTGGGGAGTGTATTTGCAACAGCTGTTATGCCTTATCCTTTTCGATATCTGTATAGCTACCATCCTATCTTCACGATAACTTCATTATTCCAGATTCGATTTTCATAAGAGCTTTGTACAGTTTCGTCATCACAGAGGTCCGCAAAGCTAACACGTGTAGTCTTTTTTATTTCCTCAAAATGTATTTAAAATTTTTCTAAAAAGCATTGGACGTAAAGCCCGGGTTCGAGCCCCAGATCAGACATCAAAACGAAATATGAAGAAAAAAATATTTCTTCCGCGACTTCCTCTCAGCAGATTTCTGGCAAAAATTTTGAGAGTAAATAAACCTGCCATGAAAAAGTAGGTCCCGCCACTCAAGTATAAAATTAAGACACACAACATGAGTGGTGTGAGAAGCTAGGCCGTAATCCTGTATGTATGCATTGAAACTCTACTAATATGTTATGGTGAGGCAAACCTTCCAGCCTAACGTTCTACAGAAGTCCTAACATACATACATAATACATAATTGGCCATTACAAACCTTCAGTCAGGATGACGGCGTAGGATCTCATAGCACTCATGTTGTGTGTGTTAATTTTATGCATGGGTGACGGGACCTACAGCTTAAAGTCGACTCCGAACCACAAATTTTTGAGAAACTTTTCATGGAAATTTTATTTACTCTCAGAGTTTTTGCCAGAAATCTGCCGAGAGGAAGTCGCCGTTGAAATATTCTTTCCTAACAGTCCGTGCAATGATTTGCTGGGTTATTTTAGATTTGGAAAAAAAAATGAATAAAAACTCAACCCAAAACAGAAAGTATACGAAAGTATTTTGCATTTATCATGAGTCAACAACAACTACAAACGGGGAAATATTCTAAAGAAGACAAAATACTCATGCATAGCCGCTTCCCCTGCCGTCAACCATATCAACCAGTAAATGAACTGAAAATAAAGGGTTGAGAAGAGTTTTTTTTGCCTGCCTATGGAGTTCAAATAGGCGCGCGTTAACCACATTAAGGTGTAGAAATGCAATTTCTTTTAAGCCTGAAGTCTTGAAGAAGTTATTTTAGTTTGGTGTTATAACAACAGCATACAACAACATCATGCTCGTACATCATTGTGATTGTAATGGCTGGCAATTGTTGTCATTGTCATGCCAAATTGCAGAAGAAAGAAAAAAAAACATGGAATTGAAAGAGGAAAACTTTTTCTTTTCTAAACTCTTTCGAGAACTTTTTTCTGGTTTATTTAAGGCGCTCCTCTGTTGTCATATCCCCTTTGTATTGACAAATTCAGGCGTGATAAGTTTATTTCTGTTTCACTTCACACTCTTTGTGTTGATAATTTTTTAATTTTTCCTTAAAAAAACAAGAAAAAGGAATGAGAGAAAGAAAATGTTTTTCTTTTTGTTGTTTTTGGTATGAAAAATAAATAAAAATTGCCTCATGCTGTTGCTGGCTGATGATGATGCTGTTACTGCCACCGTAAATGCCATATCCAGAGTCACCAACACATTCATTCACCAGCCCAAAAACTGAAAAGGTTGAATAATTGATGCTGACAATCAACAATGCAAATAAAAACAATAAAAAACAACAAGAAAAAGAATTCATTTAAAGGCTAGAGAAGATGGACGGCCCCACATTAACAAAAAAAACCACCGAGAAGACAAAAAAAGGGGTCCTCTTTCAATTCGAAATGAAATAAAAATTAAAATTAAAACCAGAAAATAAAATTAGAAACAGAAACAACAAAAGAAAGTGAGTGTGTAAGTGAGTAAAAATTAATGTCTAAACATTTGCTCTAATTTCTTAACATTTGTTAAGACCATAAATAAGGCCTGCGACCAAAAAAAGGAAATATTTTCCAATAAAAACCACAGAATACATGTTGCATGAGCAAGGTGGAATGGTTGGAGAGGTGATACTAGTGCTTGGACCTGTTTTTTAATAAACCAATAATTAATTACTTTCAACTCTTGTTGTTGTTCTTCTTGGTATTGCTATATTACCATAGAGGAGGTAAATATCTTCTTCTCCTTTTTTAATCGGCCTAAATAAGAAATATAGCCGGCTGAGGGAGGTCATGTTAGGTGTGGTTTGTATTTGAATTTTAATTACATTTTAGTATTGACGTGAATAATGACATAAAATGAGATTCAATTTAAATTAAATTGATTAATTTTGTATTCAATAAAGAGTACTTAGAACCGATTTCTTTCCAACTCTTCAGTTCGTGTTCAACAACTTTTTAGGATCGATTGGGTTGTAAGGACCTGTTTGAACAGTAACTCCCGCTTAGACTGAATGTTGGGAACATTGTGATACCACAAATCGATATCAACTCAGTATTAAATCATTCTGTTGTCGTCATTCATATTTTTTCAGAGACTTCAGTCAAAGATGGCAACTACGGAGAAGTTATAAAGCTTCGTCTCTTCATAGAAACAGCTGAGGTGAAAAAGATAGTTCCTTGATGCTCTGCAGATCAGCCGCAGATATCCTAAAGAAATTATTCGATGGAATGTTAAGTTCATTGGTATGATATCCAATAGGACAATACATACATACATTATTGGTCATTACAACCCCTTTAGTCATGATTACAATCTAGCTTCTCACACCTCTTATGTTGTGTGTGCGACGGCACCGAACGACAGATTTTTGTGTAACTTTTCTTTGCAATATTTTAATTTTTTTCAGAAATATGCTGACAGGAAGTCGCCGTTTAAATATTTTTTCATATTTCATTTTGTTGGACATGTCTCACCTAGAGTTTGAACAGTGGCCTCATGGTCTAATATTATTTACTAGACTACGGCGACAACAGCAGGAAACTCAGATATCAGAAAATAATCGTTTTTTCGCCACTCATAAGTACTCATGAAATTTTGAGTATGAGTAAGTCAACTACTCTGATTCATGCGTACTCACTACAACATTAATTTATAAGTACAGGTTGACATCAACCTTATAACATTCGAAATGTGTTTGACTCATAAGACATCCTACTTATTCAGATTTACAAATTTAGAAAAATACTTATAAGTAATCATAAATGATTCGAATGGCGAGCGAATCATTCATCAAAATTTAAAGTCTTAGTTGTTGTTGCATTTACAAAAAAAGAAGAAAGACAGTAAGCACAGCAAACACACAACCTTCTAGTCAGTATTGCGAGTGATTCGTACACGAATCATACTCATTTTATGATTCTTGTAAATGTTGAGTAAAGGAGAGTCACTATCAACAACATCATGCGTATTTTTGAGTAAGAGTACGATGAGTACTTTAAACTTTGAATATGAGTGGTATGAGTATGATGTTAAAATTAGAATGAATGCGTATAAGTATCAGAAATTATGAGTACAATTCGAATCTACTCATCTTTATGAATACTCATTGCTCATCTATGGAGCGAATGTTGCCACCGTAGTATAGTAGGTAGTGCATTGGCTTATCAGATGCGAAACCTAGCTTAACGTATCTCGAAATATGAAAGAATATTTCTTTGGCGACTTCCTCTCAGCAGATTTCTGGCAAAAACTCTTGAAATTAAATGAAAATTGCCATGAAAAAGCTTCTCAAAAATCTATCGTTCGGAGTCGACATTAAACTGTAGGTCAAGCCATTCATCTATAAAATTATCACACACAACATAAAGTGGTGTGAGAAGATAGGTTGTAATCCAGGCTGAAGGGTTGTAATGACCAATTATTTATGTATGTATGAGTAAGTGAATGTTTGCTTTCAGAAGCCAGTATCACGATTCGCTGATAGTTCTGTAAATCGGCCACTATGAGTAGTACTACAATATATGCAAACATAGTGAGTAGCGTAATTGAAACACGAGCGGCCTGTATGGTGTCTTTAATGTTAATAACAGAAGTTTGAAAAGTTATACATTTAAATTCTATGGAATATCTGAATATAACGATAGGGGATCGTCAAAAACGTAAGATTTTCATGAACATTTTTGTAAGAAAACAGCGAAAATTGAAAATGTATCCTGCAGTAGAATATGTATATTAAATGTAGGAAGATCAAAGCAGAATCAATTCCTTAATAATTAACACAACCATTGGCAAATCTCTACGTATAAAAGAGAGACATTTAACATCTCTTTTTCACAACAAAGAGCATTGGCAGATGTCAGGATATTCCTCATTTACCCCAGTTGCATACCAGACACCAGCAATGAGTTTTTAAAAAGATGAGTATATTCGAATCATACACATAATTTCTGATATTTATACGCATTCATACTTGTTTTCATTTCATACTCATACTACTCATATTCAAAGTTTGCAGTACTTATCGTACTCATACTTATCAAAATGCATGATCTTCTTGATTTCGTCTCTCCTTTACGCAACATTTATAACAATCACAAAATAAGTATGATTCGCTTACGAACACTACAGTACTCACTAGAAGCTTGTGTTTTTGCTTTGCTTGCTTTGTCTTTGTCTTTCTCTTTCTCTTTCTATTTTTTCTGTAATTGCAACAACAACTAAGACTGTAAATTTTGATGAATGATTCGCGAGTCACTCGAATCATTTATGAGTATTATAAGTATTTTTCTAAATTTATGAATCTGAATGAGTAGGATGGCTTATGAATCAAACATATTTCGAATGTTATAAGTTTGATGTCAACGTTGTACTCATACTCATTGCAACCTGTACTTATAAATCAACGTTGTAGTGCGTACAAATGAGTGAGAGTAGCGGAACTTCAATATTGTTAACTCACGTATATACAAAATTTCATGAGTACTTATGAGTAGCGATTCATTGCTGATCTCTGATGCGTAAGTAATATTCAAAACAATATCCATATGTAGTTTATATTTAGTGAAGGTGAGCAAAAAGTTTATCTTCTGTTCCTGACTCACTCGTTCAGAAAATTTCATGAGTACTTATGAGTGGGTTAAAGGTTACATAACCGACAGTTTCTTATGATCACAAGTCAATTCCGATTACCTCCTAATTTGCAAAAGTTTTTAATTTCTTTTCAAATAATCGACAGCTTTAATGATTTAATCTGTGTAATCAGCTTAAATCTCTTTAAGGTAATGTGACCAATGCCGCCTCTCTTGTCTGTTTTGTTTAATATTCATGATAATTTAATTAAAATGATACGATAATAATATTCGTGTCAGTTCACAATAATTACCAAAGAAATCTTTATCATCTCTGGTGTTCCTTTTTTTTCCAGAAGCGAAGAACAGAGCGCTGTGAGGAGTAGAAGAGGAGGCAATGCTTTTTAAATAATTAATTTTATAATTTTATTAGGAATTCCTTTTACGGAGGAGAGGTGGTATTAGTAAAAGATGGCAGTGTTGTGTCTTGCCTTGCCTTTAAGAGCATATCACACAATATTTGTCATTTAATGTCAATAAGAGTTGAAATAAAATCCCTTATTGTGTTTAATTTCTTATGTTCGTACATTTCCTTCTTTTTGGCAATCTTTTTTGGCCAACGTGTCACATAAGAAAGTCGCAATACAGGCGAAGAATAAGCACAAGGCCTATGGAATCACAATATTTCAAACACGTACATGAAGGAAAATTCAATGCAAATCTCCAAAGACTTTGAAGAGCCAGAGAGAGAGAGAGAGACTATAGTACTAGCATTAGCATCATAAACCATCTGCATAATTACCCACAAACACAAACGCAGCCTATAAGTGTATGGCACGGTACACGTATCCTTTCGAATAATTCTTATGCAATTACGCATACACATTAAAATGCTGCTTGGCACAAGGACACATACATACATACACATTAGCACATAAAAATTATGTGCCTGTGTATTGTGTTCTCCACACCATTTATGCAAAACAAAAAAAATATGTTCCAGGCAAAACGTACGTATAGAGAGTGAGAGGGTAGAGTGGGAAATCTTCTTAAAATTTATTGACATGAACATCAGCAAATTTAAGGATTTTAACTGTCGCCTCTCCCATATGCTTTTTCTCTTTGTTTGTTTTTTTGTTTTTGTTTTTGTTTGCTTTTATGTGGCATTTGCACTCATCATGTGAGTCATTAAATTTTAACACCTTAAAAGTTCTAAAACACTGACTCCCTCACTGACTTCCATTTCATTTCATTTGGCAACGCACGTAAAAGCCTAAAAACCCATAAAATTTAGGACAATAACTTTCATTTCTTTCCATTTTTCAAAGATTTTCTGTTGTTTTTGCCGCTTAGTTGACTTTAATGGTTTCGGTTTTTTGTTTGTTTTGTTGTAAAAAGTATTTTTTTGTTTTATTGGAAATGTCATATGCCATCTCATAAACTTATTAAGTTTTAACAATTTTTTCCCATAATTTTTGAAAGAAACAAATGCAATAAAAACAACAACAAAAAATTTAAAACTGGATTATGTAGACACACATAAAATTTAAAAAAAAATGGGTCATCAGTAAAAGCATTTCTTTATGTATTGATTTTCATTATTTTACTCGTATGACGTCATTTGTCACGCATGGCTCTGTTGTGCCTACTGCTATGCATGCGAGCAGTACTATATAATGTTCGAGAAAGCATAGAAACGTGTTAATCTCTCGGTTGTTATACAAAGTTATGTTAGCTCTGTTGATTTCCACCATCTTCGTCTTATTTTTATTAAGGATTTTCTCTCATGAACTGCCAATCCCATCTTCCAAATTTATTCAATGCGTTATCCGCTGGAAACAGTATATTTTCCAAGGTAAGAAGTCGAGAGAAGTCTTGAATAGTGCTAAAAATACTCTAATCCATCTGATATCATTACTATTACATGCACGCATACATATACTTATAATTCGTCATTTCAACTCTTCAGTCAGGATTACAACCTAGCTTTTCCCACAACCTATGTTGTATATGTTAATTTTATACATCAAATTCATCAGTTTGAATTTGACTTTGAACGACAGATTTTCGAGAAACTTTTCATGCAAATTTTATTTATTCACAGAGTTTTCCCCCAAAAATCTGCTGAGAGGAAGTCACCGCAGAAATATTTTTTTCATATTTTGTTTTATTGGAGATGTCTGACCTGGGGTTTGAAACGTGGTCTCACGTCTAAGCCAACACACTATCTACTAGTCTACAGACACTTCAGAATCCTTACTATTTGCGCTATTTATCTCTGCCCGAAAATGTAATACAATTATCATACATGGGCCGTTAATTCGAAATCTATTTTGAGGTATCACGCACAGAGAAAACTGAACCTAATAAATACATAGTAAATTAGAACAAAGTTTATAAGATTTCTCTATGGTTTTTTTTCAAGAAGAGATTCTTATTGTTTTTATAAGGAAAACCTTTTTGAAAAAATCAACAAGAAAACTTAGGGATTTTACTAGATAGTCTTCTTGATTTTTTTAAAAAGGTTTTCTCCTTAATTTTATTAGGCTTTCTTTTTGTTTTTTTTCAAAACGATTTTCTTCTTGATTTTATTAGGCCCTCTTTTTGTTTTTTTCAAAACGATTTTCTTCTTAATTTTATAAGACTATTCCTTTATTTTTTCAAATAATACTTATTGATTTTGCTTTTTACATAACCTAAGAAATCATTATATCGTGGCCACTCTTGAAAAATATTCGTCAAAGATTTGGCATTTTGTATCTCATCAATTCTATTTTTCTTTGTTTCCCTCCAGAAAGAAAGCACCTGTTCCCATGAACTGCAATTGTGCTGCAACCAGCACTTTTGCTCGAAATATTTATCTTTGAAAGAGAAAGATAGACGTATAAAGATGTACATATATTAATTTAAGGAGTTTTACCATTATGCAAATCTTTAAAAGATTCGTCCGCAGTGACAGGATAATCATCGATTTTTCTTTTTCAACATTAGTCCAACGAGAAAATAACTTTCCTTCCCGTCTTTGATAACACTTTTTTTGTTGAAATTAAAACAATTCAATATTTTTATTTGAACTTTGTTTTCTTTGTTACTTTGTTTTTAAGAAGAAATATTTTTATTACTTTTTTCCACTTCTTTACTTGCCACTTATTAAAACATTAATAAGATAATTTACACATGATCAAATAGAAACCTAATGAAATCAATAAGGCATACTCCTTAAAAAAAAAAATTATTAAGTAGCCTAATGAAATCTATAAGAAAAACCTTTTTGAAAAAATTGATTAGGTAGCCCAATGAAATTAATAAGAAATGCTTGTTTTATACAATTTAGAAGAAAACACAATAGAATCAATAAGTTTTTCTCTATGTATTGTATTTTTTGTGGCAAAAGTGACGGAATTTGAGTAAAAAAAACGGTAAATAACAGTTTTCTCCTTAAATGTATGTGTTTTACTTTTTGAAAAAATTAAAAAGATTTATCACATAAAAATAATAAGAAATCTCTACGAAAAAATCTTCGTTTCTTTCTGCTGTAATACCCCTCACTCCAAAAACGTTTCGTAGAGAAAAGCTTCTTGATTTTATTAGGCAGTTTTCGCTCTGTGCGACCTCGTGCAGGAAAGAGAGAAGGTACTCATTAACGATGACAGGGTATCCAACACTGTGGAAGACCGTTGAATGTTACTTGCGCCTTACTTCACAGCTCTATCGTTACTACAACGAATCGAATGCCTTATCCGTGCGCGTTTGACTGGCAAGTGGAACACACAATACTTAGCCAAGAAAATCCGTCACATAGCTGCACTATCTCTATGAGAAATGCTTTTCTGTCAAAATATATACAAACTACTTCCCATTGCCTCTCTCCCATAACCTAGTGTGTATTCCTACATTCCACGCAATATACTCCATGTGTAGCAATCATTTCTTGAGCGTTAGTTGCATACATAAAAGTAGTACAACAATTACTTGCCCACTTGAGTCTTAATAGTTTTCCTGTAGTGCTTTTGCTATAGATCAGCGAAACTAACCTTGACTCTTGATCCTTTGCTAGATCAACATCGTCTAAATTAACTTCGGTACTTTCTAAAGCTAATATTTTCGTACATAAAGGCTGAGTCACCTAGAATGCGTGATATTTCGACTTTCTTAATTCGTTGATGTGGAACACTGAAAATGTTATACGGGTACCAGAAAATACTTGGATATAATAGGGAATAGAATTAATAGGAGTCGCCGTGGTGTAGTAGGTAGTGTGTTGGCTTATTAGACGAAAGGCCCGAGTTCGAATCCCAGGCCAGACATCAAAAGCAAAATACAAAAAGTATTTCTTCGGCGACTCCCTCTCAGTAGATTTCTGGCAAAAACTCTGAGAGTAAAAATTGCCATGAAAAGCTTCTCGAAAAATCTGTCGTTCGGAATCGACTTTAAACTGTAGGTCCCGCCACTCATGTATAAAATTAACGCACACATCATGAGTGGTGTTGAGAAGCCACACTAAGACATATTCTGATGGCAACATTATTTTGATCCAATGTGATAAAGCCGCCGTAGCCTAATAAATAGTTATTAGACATGAGGCCTCAATTTAAATCCCAGGTCAGATATCTCCAAATAAAACGAAATACGGTAAATATATTTCTTCGACTTCCTCTCAGCAGATTTCTAGCAAAAACTCTGAGAGAGTAAATAAAATTTCAATGAAAAGTTTCTCAAAAATCTGTCATTCAGAATCGACTATAAATTGTCTGTTACCCTTTAAATGTAAAGAAAAATTGCGAACATTTTTTAAAGCGTTTCTCCGGGTAATCCGCAAATATTGTAATCCCTTATTATTTTTCTTTATTTTCCTTCTTCTGATATTCTTTTAGGCTCAGCCATCATCATCATTTTGCTTAGAGGCTTAAGCTTTTTAAGGCAGACAGCATGAGAAATCTTTGCAAATCATAATCATTTTGAATAATATTTTCAATTTTCAATCTTATACGATGCCGTTAATGCTGTCTGCCGACTTATTTTGTTTTGTTTTGAGAATTCATAAAATTTGATATGAGTTCTGCAGTTTGACTGATTAGATTGACAGCGTTCAAATGGTTTTATAAACGATTTCTCTTTCGTTTCATTTATCTTTTCTACACGCTTTCATCGTTTTTTTCGATTTTTAATATTTTTTGTATTTAAATTTGGTTTTTACTAAAGCGGATTATATTTACTTGTTTTCTCTCTCTCTTCCCTGTATAAATAAATTTTGATCCTTAACTACAAAGGTGTTTTGGCCAGCATTTACAGTGAGAGTGTGTGTATGTTGGGGTTTACATTTTTAATGTCACTCGAAGCTAAATACATAGAAACAACAAACACACACGTGCTCCATTTGTGGCTTTAATATGCAACCCTTTTCCATTTAACTCTCTCTCTTTCTCGCTCTTCCAGAAAAGGGTAAGTTGTTCGCCCCCCCTTTATTTTTCTTTCAATCTTTTCTTTAGTTTGGTTACTAAACCACTGATATGTATGCTTGGCATGTAACATATACATGTGAGTATATGTGTGTGTATGCATATCACAGGTTACCTTTGACTTATTTGATACGAATACAAGAAAAGGAATTCTTTGTTTAGCAGCAGAGAGATTTTTACTCGGACGATAAGAAATTGACCGTCCAGTGGTTATCGGTTGCATGGTTTGATGGGTGCCATGTCAATGTAGGTGTAGGTGGTTTATTTAACACGATATGTATGAGTGTAAAAGTATTCCTTTTCTTATCAAACAAATACCTGTCCTCACACATACATATGTACACGTGCTACATGCTGTTGCAGTTAATAATTGTATCAGATTGAAAGGCAACTAAGTATTTGTTGTGGTTTTGTCAACAGCAATTATCCTCCTACACATGGCAGATTTTGCCTCAAAATCAATGAAAAATTTTATACAGAAACAATTTCTTGTGTGAATGAAGTTGAAATTTTTCAAAAGAATTTTTTCTATTACACTTGATGGTTTTTTATTCTTCTTTCATTTTCAAGATATATTAGCACTTGAATTTATTAAAAAATATGTATTTGTCGGGATATTGTTATTTAGCCATGTAAGTATTTGTTGCCCTACAACAAAATCGGAATCAATATTCGTTTTAAACACAATTTGGTGTACAAGTGTTAACATCAACTAAAGACTGACTTTAACTATAAGGAAGAAGACTTATACGCCGATTTAAGCTCCAAAAATTTCGGCGATAGACAACAAACATTGTTTTCTTCATGAAAACTTATTTCTTTACATATTTTACACTCACAACCGGACCCAATATATTGTTACGAAAATGTAGAGTCTCGATGCTGGTGTTTTGCTTTTCCATCACTTAACATTAAAATGGTAAACAAGTAAACAAAAATACAACAACAAACACTAGCATAAAAAATGGTAAACAAAAATACAACAACTAAAACCAGCATAAAAAAATGGACAACAAGTAAACAAAAATCCACAAACAATTCTACAAGAATAAATGTAAACTAAATACACAAACAACACTGCATGAATAAATGTAAACATCACATTTATACAGATTTCGATAAGTCGAAATCATGAACATTTACCTTCAAGAACATTAATCAGACTGTTTACTTTGCCATATAAAAGGCAAGGCAAAGTAGGCTAGTGACTTAGTGAATTTCAGTCAGTAATCATGGTTTGAAGACCTCCGTTACAAAGATTTGTCAAATAATTGCTTAGTAGTTTATACCATTTATGCAAAGGATATAAACAGAGGTGTTGGGCCACATCTACACTATTTGTAATCTACATCTACACCATTTATAAATAATAAACATAACAACATAATAACAATAAATATAATAATAACAATAAAAATGAATTTAGAATATAATAATAATTAACTAATATAATACTTTTATAAACATGAGCTACCCTAATATAATCTAGTAATAAGTAAGAAAGTAGCGTTAAGTTCAACGAATAAATAATATATAATATCTAAATTACAAGGACAAATAAAGCAACGGAGTTGCTGAATGTCCTTGTCCGTTATCGTTAAGCTAAATTATGATATGTTAGAAGTAAGAAAAGAATATGAAGAAAATAAATAAGTGAGTTGAAATAATAACTTCATAGACATCGGTCTTAATTTCTTAACTCGATATTTGGTCTTTTTCTCGCGAGTGCTCTTTATTTTAAATTCACAAAGTGCCCTTCATTTTAAATTATAAATTATTTAATTTAAATTCCCTTAAAAAAGATTAAGGGATAACATTTTGGCGCCCGAGCAGGGACAAGTGAATTTTAATAAAAAAAAAATTACAAAGTGATTAATCTTATAAAAAAGACAAAAATTAAATTTAATTTGATAATTTATTTCAAATTAATGATATTCAAAAAGATTAATTATACTTAAGTGACATCTTGATCTCGTAGAAAAGACCAAAATTCGCGTGTAATTCTATAATTTATTTAGAATTAAATGGTATGCGCGAGTGTAACTTTATATTATAAATAAATCGTTAAACACATTTAAAAAAAAAAAAAATATAATAAATAATATATATATTAAAAAAGAAATATACATATAAACAAAAGTGACAATAACAAATGCAATAAGAATAAAAATCTCTACATTACAAAATACAAAAACAGTGTAACTAAAAACACAAATACAAAAAGTGCTACAAACAAATAGAAAGATTAGAAATAAATAGTGCAAAAGGTGCATATGAAATTTAAATAAAATAACAAAAATAAATAAATTAAATAATAATTTAATAAAAAGAAAATATTAAACAAAATAAAATTGCAAACATACATACTGTGCACAAAATACATATACTTGTGTAGTGAAGTGGAAAACCAAAACGTCTAACCATCATCACACCATCATCAACCGGACATCTGTAAACACCAAATCAACCCTCAACCTATCACTTGAAGGAAGGATGCCCCGTTGCCACTGTGTTCTGTGTAAAAAGGAACGTACTTCTGAGATTAGTTCAGAAACCGAGGTAACAAGTATAAAATATATTTGTGTTGTTTTCCTTAAATTTGTAAGTTAATCAAATTTAAGAGGTTTTGTAATTTATTCAAAACTGCTTAGCGCTTTAGAGTTGAACACAAATAATATATTTTATACTTGCAATTTTTTCAAATTATTCATTTATTTAATTACAAAATTAAATTGTGTCATACAAACCACCCTTATATCGATATTGATAATTCGTATGTGTCACAGAATACACACAGAATGGAATCGAGATTTTGACGTTTAACCTAGCATTGTGAAAGGGACAGAAAATATTACCAAAAAGTATTTCTGTCCCTCTCTAAATACAACTCTTTTTTTATTTATTTACGTTTTTTTTAGTTTTCGGGGTGGGTTTTTTATATTGACGAGAGTTAATAAAAAATGTAATTTTTGTCTAAAACTATCAATAAATAATAAAAACAACTAATAACAATAACCTTTTTAACTTTTCCTTTCAAGAAATTAAAAAATATTGACATTTTTAAGCAAGAAACATTTTTTATGAGCAGTACGTCTTATTTTGATCTTGTAATATTTAGCTTCTTAATTACCTCTTGCACATGGAACTATATTCATTGTGACCGAAAATCAACCACATTTCGATTAATATTTAAATATTTAAGAATCTTTAAACTTTTCATTGAAGAAATTAAAAAATATTCCAAATTTTCCCTTTTTTAACACAAAATAAATGTTTATTTACATTTAGTTTTTCTACTTTAACCGCCAGTTTTCAGTCTGTATATCTGTTGCTTCTAACACATTTGTTTCGCAATACATTTTAATATTTTTTTTTCCCTCTAATTGGCAGGTTAAGCTACTGCTTTGAGCGTTATTAAACGTCAAATGTAAGTATTCTGTGGTATGTGTTGTTATTGTTATTGTCATTGGAAACAACAACAGAGAACTTACATTGTTCGCGAATTGTATATATAAGCATTTATCATTATTATATATTACTATTATTATCTATCCACACTTTTTTTCCGCCGGTATTTAAATTTTATATTTTTTTGAAAAATAGAATTGACACGAAAATATTCGCGGGTTTTTTTGTTAATTTTAATCAAATTGTTTCTTTGTTTGCTTGTTCTTTCTTATTCGCTGAATAAATTGCATATGATCAGTGTTCCATTCCGTCGTTCCCTTATCATTCACAATATACATTTCACAGCTGTGTACAGTGGGACAATTCACACTTCAAATCGATTTTATTTAATTGTTTAATTGTTGTTTTATTCGACTTGATAAATATTTATCAAAGGCTGTGAAGTGGATCGACATATATTGTCACTAAGTTATTTTGATTGTGGAACAAGTATCGCGAATAACAGAATTGTGATAGGAAACAAATCCGAATATTTTATAACCGGCGAGAGTTTAATAACTTCGTTAGATTTCCTAGTCCGAAGCAAATCATTCGTCCTTTGGGAATTTTGTTTAACCAATAAATTAATTTGGTTACATTCGATTTGCTTCGATTTCATAAGTTAATTGAAAAATGACTAGTAGAAAGAGACAGGATTCTCCCTCCAAATCGGAGAGCTTGGAGAAATTAATTACAAAGAAAGCAAAGGTTGTTGGAAACATAATTCGTATTCGTCAATCCATTTTGGAGAAGACAATTTCTTTTAATCCAATCGAATTGGAATATCGATTGGACATCTTGAAAAATTATATTGACCAAGCTATGAAGCTCCAGTCTGATGTGGATAATTTGGATCCCGATAACGACGATAGAGCTGAGCTTGAAGACGTTTGTGTGACCACCAAATCACTGTTTTTGAGCCTCCTGGGTAAGAATAGGCAATCGAATGTGCCAGAAATGTCCTTTCTTGGGCAACCACACCAGTCGAGGCTCCCAAATATGAAACTCCCTAAGTTTAACGGAAAGTATTCCGATTATAAAAACTTTATGAGTTTGTTTGAGAACTTGGTTCACAACGATCCGACGTTGACAGATATCGAAAAATTCAATCATCTGATATCATGCTTGTCCGACGAAGCTTTGGGTACAGTAAAAGCTTTTCAGATTTCAGAGGAAAACTACCCCAAAGCAATAGCAAGTTTGAAGAAGGTTTATGACAACGAATGTCTTATATTTTTTGATAATATCAGAAAACTTTTTGATTTGCCACAAATCACAAAACCTTCAGCTATTGCTTTGCGAGGCATGATAGATACAGTCTCCGCGATATACGACTCTTTATTGTCAATTGGTGACGATAAGAAAATTACAAATGCCATTCTGATACATTTAGTGATGTCAAAGGTAGATCCAGTCACCAAATCGAAATGGGAAGAACAACTTGATTTCGAGAAACTTCCCCTTTGGTCAGACTGTGAATCCGCCTTGAACAAACGATATCAGCATATTGCAGCTGATGAGTCATCAAGTTCAAGGCCGAGGTTTGACACTCAAAGAACTGAACACTTTCCGAGGAGAAATAATAGAGCCTCACTAAATGTAGCAAAATCCAAACTGTCTGCTGACAAATGTTTATTTTGCAAATCTGTTCAGCATAATATTAATAATTGCCCTTCATTCACTGCTGAGCCAGTAAGTCGAAGATTTGACTTTATTACATCAGTGCCAGCATGTATCAATTGTCTGAAAAAGGGACATACAGTAGCGAAGTGTACCTCATCGAAATGTAGAATTTGTGGTAGCTCACACAATTCATTGCTACATAGGTACAATACTAGTGCAAGTTCAAATAACAACTACACTGAACAATCATCGGATTCACATGGATCGGTGAATTATTCTTCGTCCGATGAAAGGGTTATTCTCGCGACAGCAGTAGTCAGTGTAAGAAGTAGCTCTGGTAAATTGATACCAGCGAGAGCACTTTTGGATTCCGGATCCCAACCGAATTTAATAACTGAGGAACTTGCGCAGCTACTTCGATTAAAAAGAGAAGGAGGCAGACTAAATTTAACCGGCATTAGTGAAACGAATTCACTTTCGAAATCTTGCGTTAACTTAACTGTCACGTCGAGGGTTAACTCTACTCAATTCAATGCGAAATTTTGGGTATTGAGTTCGATAACTAATTTCCAACCTGATAGTATTATAAACACAACCGGCTTTCATATTCCTAATAATATAAAATTAGCTGATCCGTGCTTCCACAAACCACGAAAGATTGATTTGCTTATCGGAGCAGAAATCTTCTTCGAGCTAATGTGTGTTGGTCAGATCAAATCTGGCCCGAGCCTTCCAATCCTTCAAAAAACTTCACTTGGTTGGATTGTTACTGGAAAGTACAATCAATCAAAGGGCTCCACTAACAATAGCGTTTGTCATTTGAGTACTGCGATAGAAAACGAGAGCAACATTGATTCGATAGTCAAGAAGTTCTGGGAACTGGAGGAGGTTCCAAAAGAATCAATGAAGATTTATTCAGAGGAGCAGCAACAATGTGAGGATAAATTTAGAAATTCAATACGACGTCTAGCGTCAGGACGATTTATAGTCTCACTACCTTTCAAGTCTGACACAAGTGTGTTAGGTTCTTCGTTCGAAGTCGCAAAGCGGCGATTTCTTTCACTAGAATGAAGACTGTCCAAGGACGACACGATGAGACATATGTATCATGACTTTATGAAAGAGTATTTCAATTTGGGGCATATGTCACTTTTGGATAATATGCCAGATTCTCCTCACTATTTCATACCGCATCAATGTGTTCTGCGGCCTCAAAGTACAACTACTAAACTTCGAGTAGTTTTCGACGCTTCGTGTAGAACTTCTTCTCATGTGTCACTGAACGATCTGCTAATGGTTGGTCCGACCATTCAAGAAGAACTGTATTCTACACTCATCCGTTTTCGGCTTCATCGGTACGTAATCACTGCAGATATCGAGAAAATGTATCGTCAAGTTTTAATCGACGATAATGATAGAAATTTTCAATTAATCCTTTGGAGACAAAATCCGTCTGATAGTTTACAGGTGTTTCGATTGAACACTGTAACTTATGGCACAGCTTCTGCCCCATTTCTAGCCATAAGATGTCTCATTGAATTGAGCGATTTGTACAAAGAGACTTTGCCTACTGGTTCAAAGGTTGTTCGCAGTGATTTTTACGTTGATGATTTGTTAACCGGTGGTGAAAGTTACGAGGATCTGATCACAATTCGTAATCAAGTCACTAAGATCCTTAGTTCGGCTGGTTTTAACCTTGCCAAATGGTTTTCAAATCATCCTAAATTTGTTAGTACTCTGCAAAGTGAAAAACTGTTGCATAGCGAATCCGATTCAGCTAAGGCTTTGGGCTTACATTGGAGTCCGAAGAATGATTCACTAAAGTTTCATTTGGAGAATTCTTTCAAGGATTTGAAAGCAACGAAAAGAAACATACTATCAGTTTCTTCTCGATTATTCGATCCTCTCGGACTGTTGTGCCCTATCGGTATAAAATCCAAGATCCTACTACAGGAGCTTTGGATTCAGAAGCTTGACTGGGATGAATCGATTCCCATGAGCCTTGATACTTCATGGGAAAATCTCAAATCCAATTTAATGGAGATCGATTCAATAACAATCCCAAGATTCGTCCAGACAACTTCCACTGCAAATATCCAAATACATGGATTTGCTGATGCCTCAATGCGAGCATATGGGTGTTGCATTTATATCAGAAGTCTCGAGTCTGGCAAAGTTACTGTCAGACTGCTTACAGGAAAATCCAAAGTTGCTCCACTCAAGACGAAATCTCTTCCGAGACTTGAGCTGTGTGCTGCACACCTATTGGCTAAGTTGTGGACTCGAATTAAGCTTATGTTCGAATTTAAAGTTGATCAGGTTTATTTCTGGACAGATTCGGAAATAACACTACATTGGGTAAAGACCCATCCATCCTCACTTGCTACGTTTGTATCGAACAGAGTAGCTGAAATCCAGGAATGGTCAGAAAAAGTTTCGTGGCGACATGTGCCAACTGACCATAATCCCGCTGATATTGTTTCTCGAGGATGTGGCGTCCAGGAATTGAAGCAATCGATCTGGTTTGAGGGACCGTCATTCTTATTAAATGACAGCTCTTCCTGGCCTGTTAACAAACACTTCGAGTTAACAGAGAATCAAATACTGTTGGAAAAAAGGAAAACAAATGTATTTCTTGCAGTAGAGGATCCACAAAATTGCTTGTTGGATCTCATGGAAAAGTATTCCTCGTACAAAAAATTGTTACGAGTCACTGCGTTTGTAATCAGATTCGTTGACATCTTGAAAAAACGCAAAGTTGAGAAAAATTGTCCACCTACTGCAATCGAATTGAAATGGGCCTTCTTTCGACTTGTAGAAACGGTCCAGAAAACCAACTTTTCTGAGGAGATACTCAAGCTTCAAAAATCTCTTGTATTGCCCTCTAATATTCAGAGGTTGACACCATTTATACATACATTTGTTGAAGAAAATAGATCGTTTTCATTAATAAGGGTAGGTGGAAGACTGCTAAACGCAGACTTGAAGTATAATACCAAGTTTAAACTATTGTTACCGAAAAGAAACAGCTTTGTCACGCTTTATTTGCGAAACTTGCATTTGGAAAATTGTCATGCTGGTACGAAAGCACTTATAGCTCTTTCGCGAGGGAATATTTGGTTGATCAATGCGAAAGAAGAATGCAAGAGAATAGTTAGCAAATGCGTACATTGCTTCCGCTATAAACCGAAGCTTATGTCCCAAATAATGGGAAATTTACCCACTAATAGAGTGAGAGCTTCGCGTCCATTTTTAATAGTCGGAGTCGACTACTGTGGTCCTATTGACGTTTCTTTGAGAATACGTGGACGACCACCATTAAAAATGTACATAGCGGTTTTCGTTTGTTTCACATCTAAGGCAGTACATTTAGAATTAGTCTCTGATCTTTCCTCTGATGCTTTTCTTATGTCTTTTAAAAGGTTTGCTGCCAGGAGAGGACTACCCAAAGAAGTCTACTGCGACAACGCGACGAATTTCGTCGGAGCCAGCCGCGTACTGAGAGAGCTGCACCAAGCGTTCGACAAGAGTCGACAGGCCGTCGAGTCGTACGCAGCGTCGTCCGGGGTGAAGTTCAGCTTCATACCACCTCGGGCGCCGCACTTCGGAGGACTATGGGAAGCAGCTGTCAAACAAGCGAAGTTCCTACTTCTGCGAGCCGTGGGCAACATGGCGCTCACACAAGAAGAGATGGCAACAATGCTCGCAGACGTAGAGGCGGTGCTCAACAGTCGTCCAATCGCACCGCTGTCTCCAGTCCCCAACGACGGAGACGCCTTGACACCAGCACATCTACTAATCGGCGAGGGTCTGCGTTCGCTGCCGCCAGAATCCGCAGAAGGCGTGAAAGACAAAGAGGCGAAGTTATGCAAGCGTTGGCGTCTGCTCTGCAATCTCAAGCAGACATTCTGGCAGGCCTGGTCTCGGGACTACATTCTCGGGCTGCAGGGCAGAACCAAGTGGCACCAAGGAATGCCCAACCTCGAAGAAGGTCAAGTGGTAATTATCCACGAAGACAATCGCCCGCCACAGCAATGGTTGACCGGGAGAGTCGTGGCCGTAATCAAAGGCGAAGACGGCAAGGTCAGAGTGGCGGAGGTAAGAACTCGAAACGGCGTCTATAAACGCCCGGTCCATAAATTAGCACCTCTACCATATGCTTGAAGACATCTAGTCCTTCAATGGGGCCGGAATGTTGGGCCACATCTACACTATTTGTAATCTACATCTACACCATTTATAAATAATAAACATAACAACATAATAACAATAAATATAATAATAACAATAAAAATGAATTTAGAATATAATAATAATTAACTAATATAATACTTTTATAAACATGAGCTACCCTAATATAATCTAGTAATAAGTAAGAAAGTAGCGTTAAGTTCAACGAATAAATAATATATAATATCTAAATTACAAGGACAAATAAAGCAACGGAGTTGCTGAATGTCCTTGTCCGTTATCGTTAAGCTAAATTATGATATGTTAGAAGTAAGAAAAGAATATGAAGAAAATAAATAAGTGAGTTGAAATAATAACTTCATAGACATCGGTCTTAATTTCTTAACTCGATATTTGGTCTTTTTCTCGCGAGTGCTCTTTATTTTAAATTCACAAAGTGCCCTTCATTTTAAATTATAAATTATTTAATTTAAATTCCCTTAAAAAAGATTAAGGGATAACAAGAGGAATAACAAACAAAGCAATTGTTGTTGTTAACAGTGGCACACAGAATTGTGCGAATAATAAAGAATCTTAATTAAGAGCAAAAACAAATTTATTTTTATATTATTTTCAATCTACGAGCTCATATTTTAAACGTAACATTATTAATCAGCCACAGTACACAATCGTTTTAAAGTCGCTTGGTAACTCATTCGTTTTGTATTTTGCTTTGGTCTTTTAGGGAACACACGGCTATCACAAAGCGTCTCCTCGATGTTCTTAATATTTTTTATTTTATTAATCGAGTTTTTCAGCTAACCAGCAATAATAGCATCTAAATGAACCCTGTCACCTGTTATCTATCGTCGCCAAGAAACTATCACCTCAGTGATTATGATTTTGGCCATAGTGCAGGATATAGAGTCGGCAAGAGCTAGAGTTGCTCGACTTTCCTATGATCTTCGTCATTGATGTTATTCTCTCTAGTAAGTCAGGACTTAGTGATCATTCGAGTTGGATTATTTGGAGTTAAACACAACCTCTTCATTCTTAAATTATATTTGTAGCGTACACCAACAAGTAAAGCGATTTAGTTTATTATAAAACTACGTTTAAATGTAGTTCGCGTTTTCATTGCAGCTGTTCGTGAGAGTGTGCAAGAGCATTTGGTGAGCCAATCAATTTCTCCTTGCTCATAAGACCTCGATTGCGACATGTAACGACGCACACACAAAATTAAACCAATTAAAATTAAATGAAATAAAATTAATTAAAAAGCCAATGGCTTTTGTGTTCGGGGAATGGCCTCTGGAGTTCTTAAGCCCACTTCTGAATGTTTGGCGATGTGAGCAAACAAAATTGTCGTTGAGATCGACTTTGAATCGGACTCTGAATTAGAAGGTCTTGATACAAATGCCATGTGGTTTCAACAGGGCAGCGCTACGTGCCACACAGCTCATGTCATATTGGATCTTCTACATGGGCGATTTAAGAGCATACTTACGTTCAAGTGGTATGAACTGGCCACCGAGATCGAGCTATTTGTACCGGTTATACTTTTTAAGAGGTGCGTGCGCAACAATTCGTTCCGCTCAAGGCCATTAAGATTTTTTTCTCAGCTTGATTATTGGTTTATATTGAGTTTTCTTAGAAATGGAACTACGTGAATGGAATAGCTTAAATGAAATGACTTCAAAGTAAATTTAAGGGTACCATACAGTTCTGTTTTATCTTCTTTCATAAGCCAAAAATTTTGTATTAACCTTTGTTCAACAGTAATTGAAGGTAGTAAACACGCTGAATGGGCTTTTGGAGTATGTAGTTGGCAACTGGGTTGCATTTTTACCGAAAAATCCTCAATATATGTATTTAGCTGGCTTGGAAGAGGCATAAATAAGACAAGTGGTCTGTGTTTGGCCACTTTTTGCTGCCAAAAAAATTAATAAATGAAGACGTTGCATAAAATTGTATGTAAAATAAAAAATGGAATTAAGTGCTCTAAAACAAAAACATATATTGACGTCGTTCACCTATTCCTGAGCTATGCTTATGCAACGTTTTTTTTTAGTCCAAATTCAACAATTTTTGAATGAACTTCGTTGCCACGCGCTTCATGCCCAAAATTTACGAAAAAATTCCAAGGCATGAATCTAGCGATATGCCAGCATCCTCAGCAACTTTTCTAGCTGAGATTAAACGATTTTCCATGATCATTTTATTCACTTTTTAAACATTTTCTTCAGTTATTAAGGTGATAGAGCATCGTCATTGATATCTTCTCGAAAATGCTACCACTTGAATACATTTTTTTGGACTCAGAGTACTCTCACCGCATGATACTCTTAACGTTATATTGTAAATTAAACAAATTCGAATCTAATATGCATAAACCACAACAAATTTCACTGTATGAGTAAGAGCATCTTTGGGTGTCATGAAACAGAAAGAAAAATTGCAGTCGACATCCATGTCCAGCAGAATATAAGCGATGATTCTAAATCTAATGTTTTTATGCAGAACTCCACATATACATGTGTACATATGTATATGCGTTTAGTCAATCAATTTTAGTTTTTAATTGACTCTTTCATTTTAAAAAAAATGTAATTTAAACAAACGATGTTTAAAATTGCTTGAAAGCATTGAAACTGTTGATGAAAAATTCAAAAAAAAAAAAACTTGAAAATTTTTATTTTAAAAAATTGAGCCCAACACCATCAAATTTAATAAATTTTTTTATTACAAAGATTTATAACAAAGAAAAAAATATTATAATTTATTTTTATTTATTTAACAATTAATTTCTGTTTATTTTTCTTGTATTTTTCAATTTTCCGCTAAGAAACTGAACAATTTTATGCGATTTTTCAGTTTTAAATGTCGCTGTTCTGTTAACATCTGCCTGCTGTTAGTAACTCCACTGCCTAATAACATTACACTGCTATGCAGTGTAACATAAAGCTTTCCTTGATTACTCCTTATTTCTCCTTTTATAACACTTAACAAATATTTTCGAAAATCATACTCCTTAAGGAAACTGTTATAAAAGTGTATGAAAACTGTTATAAACACAAGATATGAAGCAGAAACTGTTGCTTTCATGATATAATTTAAAGCATGTAACACCAGTTGCTTATTGAAATATTCAACAGTTACTTACAGAGCTGTAACTTTTGAAATGTTATCGTTTGCATAGTGTCAGCTCTGTAGCTTAACATGATTGCCTGTTTTTTTTTAATTTTTTTGTTTTTGGAGAGAAAAAAATTCTTTTCTGTAAATGATTTACGACCTTAATGTCCATAAAAATCTACAGATTACTACACAATATTTTTTGGTAATTGAAAATTGTCAGTGTGTCCCTATTACTTGGTTTTTTTTAATTTTAAATATTCTTTTTTTTTGTTTTTATCATATTTAATAGTCTTAATTTAACATAAAAATGTGATAAAAATTTAAACAAATTGAGTGTAAAAATGTTCTTGAAACACAATCACTGCCTACTGACTGACATCAATGACACTTCATTTGAATACCTCAACAGATGTGGTCTCTTTTGTGTTTTTTTTCTTCAGTTTTTTCCTTTGTTGTTGCTGTTGTTGTTGTTATTTTATATTTGTAGTATTATACTTTATTTAAGTGCAAGGATAAGTAGGCTTATCCAGGCAGAAAATGTAATTGTTATAAGAGGGTTGTTTAACAAATTCCTTTTGGGGAGATACTTCATGAATTTATCAATTGTGAGAGATTAAGGAGAATTGGATTTAATCTACTCATCAGAAGATGAGTTAAATTTTCAATTATGAAGCTACTGCAAGTCAGTAGAGCATATGAATCTTACTTACTTAATTGGTCATTGCAACCCTTTAGACAGGATTAAAATCTAGTTTCGAACACCAACCATGTTGTGGCTAATGAGCGGTGGGACCTACAGTTTAAAGTCAATTCCGAATGGCAGATTTTTTTGAGAAACTTTCCATGGCAATTTTTTTTTTTACTCTCAGAGTCTTTGCCAGAAATCTGTCGAGAGGAAGTCGCCGCGAGAATTTGTTTGAATCGTGTCTAATAAGCCAAAACACTCCCTACTAGACTATGCCATTGCTTCGTTTAATTTCCATATTTTCCACTTTTTCTATCAGGAGGCTCAATATTGCCAGACCTGTTGGACACGTATGGATAGGAAGAGAACTGACTCACTTTTGATCTTGAATCATATGGTCATCCATCTGCGGCTACTGCAATACATTTTCCATTCCGTTTTTTCACATTTCCTATGATATCCTGACCATAACTTTACGAGTTTTGGTTTCCAATAGCTCCTACCTTAAGGCTTCTTAACAAAGCCACACAAACAATATTTAACGGCGTCAAATCGCATGAATTTGGTGGCCTTTTTTTTCACCAGAAGGTAAAATTAATTTTTCTGGAAGCTTATCATGAAATGAATAGAAAATCGTCGCTGTTATCCGGGTCGTTTAGATCACATACTGCCCGCAGGTCGAAAAAGTAGATTATCATACAGCCATAGAGTTACGAAGATGGTAACGTTTCTTACAGGGCCCTTTTGGAAAAATATGCGGCCCTGTTACAATGCCGTTTTAACAAACAAATATAGATTTTCAGAGTCCCTTGTTGATTAAACAACCGAGTGGCAAGTGAGACTCATGACTGAAGAGAATTTTGTTTAAAAATTCATCATCGAAAGATTGTGGGTTTAGCACGTAATCCCAATCCGACAGCGTAAGTTAGACTTAATATGCAAAGTCACAATACGCCATATTAGGCCGCAAGATGGACTCAATTCCTGACAATGCCATGAATTTGACAAATTCGAATTATCCGCTAGACTTTTTCTAACAAAAAAAATATTTTCCTCAGTGCATACATGACGAAAATGAGCAGGCTTGTCAACTTCTGGAACAGTTGCGAACCACTCAAATCTCTTTATAATCTTACCAATTCGATATCCAGTGGGATGACTATGACAAATATAATCAATTGCAACATTTCTCATCATACTATTGGTTTCGTATGGATGATGAGCCCTCAATACCAAGCACTGTTTCCAGTACTGAGCAAGGAATATAAGATACTGGCCCGCAATCCAACAAAGTATTTGGGACAAGGTGGGTATCTACAAACAACAACTTGGCTGCTAGTTGTAACAACAGCTTCCTGGCATCCAGTTTTCGTAGCGTGCTAGAGTAAGCAGTTATGATACGCAATCATAGCTTTGGTGCGGAAAGGTAGTGGTGCGAGTGGATGTTTCGAACATTTAATGCATGTGTGGGGAAAGGTGCCTGCCATTTGGATTTGTATTGGTGGCCAGCATAGTGGTTTGTGGTAAATCTTTGTACAATGCAACTCTGTTAGTGGTACTAGTTGTCAACTTCGGCAGAACTTTGAAAACAACTACCACAAAAGTCCGATGTCAATTCAACTGCAGTTCAGTAGAAACTCACTTCTTAGTATTAAACGACAAATGAATAGGGCCCAGTAAGCCCTTGAGTACAAGTCCTATATTGATGTTAGACTTTAATTTGCTGACCTTAATGCGTCCATTAGTAGTCATCGTAGTCTATTAGGTAATGGGTTGGCTTATTAGACGTAAAAGCCTCGGTTCGAGCCCCAGGTCGGACAGCAAAACCAAAATAAAAAAAATATTTCTTCAGCGACTATCCCTCAGCAGATTTCTGACAAGAACTCTGAGAGTAAATAAAATTGCCATGAGAAGTTTTTCAAAAATCTGTCGTTCGGATTCGACTTTAAACTGTGGGTCCCGACACTCATGAATGAAATTAATATACACAACTTAGGTGAAGTGAAAAACTAGCTCCTTAATCCTGACTGAAGAGATGTAATGAACGATTATGTACATATGTATGTATGTAGTGCCTCTGTATTATTCAAGAGAATATTGATTTTCATGCAAAGTATACCTATAAAAAATGTACTCATTTGCCAAACTGCGGAATTCTTTAATGCCTGTTAAACTCCATTATAAATCCATCACTCTCATCATCAGTATCTTTTGCCCTTATAAATATTACAATCTAATAACAACCCTCGCATAACGTAGCCACTAATTGATGATATAAACGACAATGTATTCTTTATGAGAAATTAAATGTCGATTTTTTATTTAAGAACATAATTTAAGAACATAATCAATTGAAACTCATATTAAAGCAGCATTAAAACTCAACTTTAAAGACTTTAAATATGTTTTTATGTTCGCTCCGATGCTCGCATGTATTTTAATTTTAATTTCTTTCCCTTAATAGGCCTTAACTAAGGGAACAATTTAATTTTGCAACGTTCTGTGGCAATCGTAAATTGATTTATTCGGCATTAAAATTTTTTTAATATACCGGGGCATACTTACAATAACAGCAACAATAATTTTATTAATGCAACACGCAATACGATTATTACAAAATTTTTTTTTTGCAGGGTATTTCCTTCTATTTCCTCCTGTTGGCTGCTGTAAGTGAATTTTTTCCGGGGCTTAACATTTGAAATTGATCGTTAATTTTTGTTATTTTCTTTTAATATGATGTTGTCGTTATTGATTTCGGTTTGTTTTTAATTTAATGCTGGGAAAAATGATTGTTGTTGTTGTTGCAACAGATTTACTGCTGCCGGAAAACGTTCCTTGGACAGAAAGTATTTCTAAGACAATTGATAATTAATTTGTTACTGCCATGCCATTAGAATGTAAAGGTTTGTATTTAAATTGTCCCATCCTCTATTAAGTTTCTGACCATTTGGTGTTAAAGATATTGTTAGGAAAATTTTAAATCAAGATACTGCAAAGTTACAAAACAAGTTACAAAAACAAAACAATGCAGCAAACAAACCTGTTTACAAATTATCGTACTGCTTAATATAACAACAAACACCAGCATAAAAAATGGTAAAGGAGTAAGCAAAAATACAACAACAAGTACCAGCAAAAAAAAATGGTAAACAAGTAAACAAAAAAATCCACAAACAGCAATAATGAATAAAAACAACGATTTTTACATTTATAGAGATTTCATGACGGAGAAGTCATGAACATTCGCCTTCAAGAACATTCATCGGACTGTTTACTTTGCCATATAAAAGGCAAGACAAAGCAGGCGACTGAGTTAGTGAAGTTCAGTCAGTCTTGTGTAAAGGCGCAGTGTGTTTCAAGAGAGTAATCGTGGTAGGAAGATCTCCGTTACAAAGATCTGTCGAACAATTGTTATTGTTTATGCAAAGGATATAAACAGAGGAATATCAATTAAAGCAATTGTTGTTGTTTACATCAAGTTGCGAACAGTGGCACACAGAATTGTGCGAATAATAAAGAATTGTAATTAAAATTTAAACACAAATTAATTTTTATTTTATTTGCAATCTGCGAGCTCATATTTTAAACTATATGATAGATTAGGTAAATATGGAGCCTTAGCTACTGAAAGTAAAGTAAACTACTAAATATTAACTAGAAGTGCTGTTGTGTAATACCCAAAGAAAAATCAAATTCGATTACAATAGATGATAGACAAAATTATTCATCATGGTTTTTACAACTTTTAACAAATTAAGAAACCATATTCTCCACTTAAAATAATCCATCAAGAAGCTCTGTGATCTTCTAGAAAGTATAACATCATTTTTTATAAAGATTTGGGTTCAAGGAGAAAAGGTCTTCAATACTATACACTGTGCTAAGCTGGATAAATTTTAATTTAAGATTTTAAATCAAGGAAATGATAGATGTCAACCCTATCATTCTAGAACTAGCTGCAATTCACTAAGCACCTGCCACACTAAAAAATTTTATTTCGTGAAACTGCAACAAAGCAATGAAATCATAAGAAACTGTAGAAGGAAACAAGCTAGACAAGGTGATTTACTCTCTTTGAAGGAAAAGTCCTACTCTCCTGGATCATGTATAAGAGCTAAATTTGAAGTTACCTTTGGTCATTACAACCCTTCAGTCAGGATTATGGACCTAGTTTCTCTCACCACTTATATTGTCTGTGTTAATTTTATACATGTGTGGCGGGGCTTGCATACAGTTTAAAGTCGACTTCGAACGATAGATAGATAGAGAAATTTTTTCATAGCAATTCACTCGCAGAGTTTTTGCCAGAAATCTGCTGAGAGTAAGTTGCCGAGGAAATATTATTTCGTATTTCGTTTTGTTGGAGATGTCTGACGTTGGGTTTGGACCGTGGCCTTACGTACACACTACCTACTAGACTGCGGCAGCTACAAAGACAAGGAGTTTATGTAGCTCCCATCAAAGCGAATGTTTACCGTTTGACATCCCTGTTTGCGAAGTTGAAGGAAAACTTCTGCCTTTTGTTCTCCAATTTTAAATTCATTCACTCTAATATGAGCTTAATAATCCGAATAGTCTTGTTTGCAATCTACTGATGCACATCTTTGTATAGGCCTTTCTAGCAGTCTTAAGTGTTCCTAGGGATTAAATCGCTTATGGCCTGACTTTTGCTTTAAAACCTATTTCTGTGCAGTATGTTGTGCTTAAGAAACGCAGGATTTAATTTAATTTTTTTTTTTCAAATAATTTTGTTGGGCACTTTAACACATCCTTTAAAAAAACAAAAAAAAAAAAAAAAAGAGCAGGAAACAAAATGAAGTTGAAATTAAATATCCTTTGCTTTTTTCAATTAATCGGCCAAATGGGTTGTCACTTTCCATTGCTGCTTTTTCACAATTTTCGCAATTTTCCTGCCAAATATCCCACCTGAATTTCCGTTAACTGACAGTTTAAAAACGTTTTATTGTTATTGTTTTTATTTCTATTGTTATTGTTGTTATTGTTGTATTGTATTTATATTAACAACTTTATTAAATTGTACATGTGAACAAACAATCAACGCTTGAATGTATTTAAAAAAAAACGACGAATTTTTTTTTATTAAAATTTACTTCCAATTTCATTCATTATTTGTTTATACATATTCGTGTGTTGTTGTTGTTGTTGTTGTATCTCTTACTCCAATTGGTGGAATGAATAACGCATTGAGTAGCGAAGTGAAAGTAGTGAATGATGAAATGAATGAATCGATAGGCAACAGGGGAGTATGGAATGTAAATAGTCCCGTAGACAATTGAGTTCATAAGCTTACGCGGCGTAAACGAGTGTCGAATGAGTAAATTGAGCGAAATAAATTCCTCGTTTTTAAAGGTGCGAGAAGGAATCCGTTAGTAGGTAGCCATTAAAGAAAATAGAATGTGAGTTATTCAAACTATTTATGAAATCCAAGGGATTTTAAATTCATTTAAGCATTGTAGGAGAGTGTCTACTTCTAGCTGTAGCTACCCAATGTAGCCTAGAATGGATACCTTGCCCGCCTTTAGAATATGAAGGCTTGCGGAATTTAAAATCTCTGCCCAATTGCAAGTTTTCTATACGTTGCCTATTCAAAATATTGTGCAGATTTCCATGTGAGTGGGGATTCATGCATTCAATGCAAGGCAAAGCAATGATTTCATTCGTAGCCGTTGTTTTGTTTAAGCCATAAAACTTTATTAAGAAGTCTTTGCATATGATGTTATTGTTATTGTTGTTGTTTATTTCTTTTTTTCCCATTTTTTATTTGTTTTTTTATGTAAAACGTTGTATTTTTAGTTTATTTTTATAAAGGTAACGTGTTTTTATATGCTTGTACAAGTATTTGTGAGAGCTTATCCATTAAACAATGGATAACACTCATACATACTAATTTCAGCGTGTATGAGTCATTCTATGTATTGGAAAGGGATAACATAACAGTTCTAAATTCATATGGAATCTTTCGTAAAAGAAAAATAATTTACGAAACATACTATTACATTTTTAGCTTTTAAAAATATTTAAAATATGAGCTCTTAGATTGAAAATAAAATAAAAATAAATTTGTGTTTAAGTATTAATTAAAATTCTTTATTATTCGCACAATTCTGTGTGCCACTGTGTACAACTTGATGTAAACAACAACAATTGCTTTTCTTTGTTATTTCTCTGTTTATACCGTTTGCCTAAACAATAACAATTACTAGGCAATTATTTGACAGATCTTTGTAATGGAGATCTTCAAACCACGATTACTCTTTTCAAACGCACCGCGTCTTCACTTAAAACGGGCTGAACTTCACTAACTCATTCGCCTGCTTTGCCTTGCCTTTTATATGACAACGTAAACAGTCTGATGAATGTTCTTGAAGGCTAATGTTAGTGGCTTCGCCTTTTCGAAATCTCTATATATGTAAACATCGCTGTTTATATTTATTATTGTAGTGTTGTTGGTATATTTTTGTTTACTTGTGCTTTTGTGCATTAATTTTATACATGAATGTCGGCACCTACAGTATTAAAAGCGATTCCGAACGACAGATCGTTTGAGAAGCTTTTCATGGTAATTTTATTTACTCTCCGAGTTTTTGCAAGAAATCTGCCGAAGAAATATTTTTGATATTTTCGTCTTTGATGTTTGAGCTGGGATTTGAACAGTGGTCATACCACTGTTCCTACTAGACTACTACGATTTTTTGATGGATTTATTAGAACTTCCAAATAGTTTGAGACCCGGCTGAAAATGTTTATACGAATTCTGCTTAAAAATTACTGAAGACAAGCCCTTCGCTCGGATTAAGCAAATTTGAAATTATTTTACTGTATGGCAGGCGGTTAGTTTTTTTATTCATGGAGGTTATTAAAGAAAACCTTTTCGTATTGTGGACATCCAATAAGATTTTGTTTTTAATAACTAATTCCTTAAAACAGATTTCTTGAATAAACTCTGAGAGTAAATAGACCTGCCATGTCGGAGTCGACGTTAAACTCACGTATAAAATTAACGCGCACAACGTGAGTGGTTTGAGAACCTAGCCCGTAATCGTGACTGAGGCATTGTAATGGCCAATTATGTATGTATATATGTATATGTATGTATTCCTTTTAACCATAAATACGTATATTCCTGAAAAATATGTTTTAAACGAAACCACCCACCTGATGTTTACTTTTGTGTTTGAGTGTGTTAGAAATAACAAAATATCGCGTGCATGTTGTTTGTTTTTTGTTATTGTTTAACGCTCGTCCCTTAAAAAAATTTTGTTTGTTTTTCATGCGATTTTTTTTAGTTTTAAAATATCCATTGTAAATACATTACTTTCCCCTTCTCCTCACCAACATTTTTTTCTTGCCATTCGATACAATTCCGATTCATTTCGATTCATTTCGATTCGATTTTGTAATTTTTTTATTAGTGCTTGAACGAACGAAATAAAAAGAATTCTAAAATAAATATTTACGTTTACGTTAATGTTTTTGTATCTGTTGGTGCTGTTGTTATTGTTGTTGTTATTGTTATTATTGTTTTATTACAAACAGTGTTTTTATTACACATACACAAAGAGTATTTGTTTAATGGAATCAAAAGGTAGAAAAACAATAAACAAATGAAGTAATGAATGAACGAAACGCATGCATGAACGAATGAATGACTGAAGGATGGATGGCATTGTTTTCATTTTTTTTATTATAAAGGCTGATGGTCAATTCAATTTTAATAACTGAACGTATATCATATGTATTTACAATAAAGGTTTATACGAGGGCCGGCATGTATATCAGAGATCAGCAATGAATTGTTTTTTCGCTACTCATAAGTACTCATGAAATTTTGAGTATGAGTGAGCCAACAGCATTGAAATTCAACTACTCTGATTCATTCATACTCACTAAAACATTGATTTATAAGTACAGGTTGCAATGAGTAAGAGTACAACATTGACATCAAACTCATAACATTCGAAATGTGCTTGATTCATTCAGAATGTAGAAAAATACTTATTAGTACTCATAAATGATTCGAGTCATTCGAATCATTGTTCAAAACTTACAGCCTTAGTTGTTGTTGCATTTACAAAAAAAAAAAGAAGAAAGAAAAGGACAAAGACCTTCTAGTGAGTATTGTAGTGCTCGTAGTGCGAATTTTACTTATTTTGTGCTTCGTGTATACGTTGAGTTATGGAAAGTCGAAATCAACAACATCATGTATGTTGTTAAGTATGAGTACGATGAGTACTTTAAACTTTGAATATAAGTAGTATGAGTATGATATTAAAATAAGTATGAATGCGTATAAGTATCGGAAATTATGAGTATGATTCGAATCTACTCATCTTTTTGAATACCCATTTTTGATCTCGAATGTATGTATATTTGGGACTAAAACTATAATCATTTGTAGGATCATTTGTAGTTTTAATAAAATTTATGGTACAAAACAGACTGACAAGGAGATCAGAATTTCCCATAATTAGACCTTTGTTTTAAGCTAAACGACTGCCTTTGTGTACAACATAAAATTTTGGTGAGATAGAGAGCTTTACGGTATTACTAAAAGAGTTCACCGCTTAATCGCCGCTTAGAGACAAAGACGAGTGTTCCAATCCCTCTTTAAAGCAATGTGTGAGTAGAATTGTTAGATGATGAAAAGTGACTCTATACATAACACACATACAAAATTGATCATTATAATCCTTCACTCAGGATTACGACCTAGTTTTTCTCATCACTTATGTTGTGTGTGTTAATTTTCTACATGAATGGCGGGACCTACAGTTTAAAGTTGACTCCGTATGGCAGATTTTTGAAAAACTTTTCATTGCAATTTTATTTTCTCGCACGAGATTTTGGCCAGAATTCGACCTCCGGGTACTGTACTTGTCACAGTTGACAAGTACACGTCATCTAACCTTTTGGCCAGAAGTCTATCAGACAGTTTCCAAAGAAATATTTCTTCATATTTCGCTTTATTTGAGATGTCCGACCTGGGATTGGAACTGTGGCATAACGTCTAATAAGACAACACACTACTTACTATATTACAGTGACTTTATGGTGGTATAATGGTTATAACCATTTGGTTGAAATTTAGGAGCTTTATTCCCCTTTAGACATAACGTAAAAGGGCGGCTAAGATGGTTATTTGCGAAAGAATTTCTGTTTTGAATACATAAACCGGTAAACAACTTTTTATCCGCATTGTTTTGAATCTTATAGCATATGAGACTTTATTACCAAATAACAAATTCCTTTATAGGACATCTTATGAGGCTGGTACTGTTGTTGGGAAATGATAAGTTTCACTGAGCAATTACAGAATACACATACGGCGCAAGAAACCATAAAAATTAACGGTAATAGATTAAAATTCCTTCAGTTCCTGTTAGATTATCATCCATTGATGTCAAGGATATAGCTTCGTTTATCAAACTTTCCGGCTGGTTTTCCAGGCTTAGAGTAGTCGTGCTTTTAATGTGCAGCCCTTACGCTGAGAAACTTCCTCCCTAGTTTGGTGGAACTCGGTGAGTAGAGGGACTGCGTTTACCTGTGAGCTTTTGGTATTAAAGCTACCACTCCAAAATACCTACCTACCTCCCTCCCTTCAGTTCCTACATGCATCTCAGAAAGCCAAAATTCGACTAACCACTCTTTTAGAGGCTTGCTTTGTATCGTATTGTATCGGTATCGGTACTCTTCTTTCTCTTAAAGTTATCCTCTGGCCTTTATTTACTAGTGTTGATGTGTTGTTGTTGTTGTAACAGCTCTACTGCTTTCTGCGGAAGTGTCTCCTTTGGGAAAAAACTTACAGTTGAAACAGCTTTCGCTGGGTTGACAATCCTTCGCCGATGAGTAATCGGGACATTCCAGAAGCGTAGATCCGATTGTCGTAGTAACGTGTTGAGATCTGTTGTTGGGCTTAGTATTTCGTCTAGGAGATAAAATTGTTGAGTTTTTAATTTGTTGAGGATTTGCATGTTTTTCAAGCCGATCTTTGGTGTTGTCCAGACTGTGAACTCTTCTAAGAGCTGAAAAATTAAGGAAATAATTGGCCAATACAACACTTTAGTTAGGATTACAACCTTGCTTATCACAACACTCCTGTTGTGTGTGTTAATTTTATCAATAATACTATATTCACACATGCACTTTTATTGCGTAAATCGCAATAAACGGCATTATTGAGCTCAATATTTCATATAAATTTTCAATTAATTATTGCGCAATAAATACGAAAATTGTTATAATATTGAGTAAAACTTAAAATGCAGCACTGTCAGAAGTATGTTCAGTATTACAATTATTCGAACACTTTCTGTTGATATTTGACAACTCAAATGTCAACAACGACAAAAAAAACAATGTTGTTGAAACAACCAGCTGTTTTGTTTACCAGCTGTCAAATGAATATTGAATAAGCAGCTGAATTGCTTATATTATTATGTCTGAACACTTAAAATATTGTTGTCAAATAACCGAATATTGACTCCATTTCATTTGTGATAGAAACCTGCTGAGAGGTAGTTGCCGAAGAAATATTTTTCGTTGTATTCGACATGTTTGAGCGAGGGTTTGAACCAAAGGGGGCTATCATCTTATAGGCCGACTTCCAAAATTTAAGAAATCAATTGAAATATAAATTCAAAGAATTAACCAAGATTTCTTAAAGAGTACATGTAATTGTAAGCCAGACAGACAATATTGTCTGCTACGACGTAGTAAGCCTGCCAATTTGGTTTGTCCATACTCGTACTACTATCCATTTGCAAAATGCCTGTTTAAATTAATTCATTTTCAATATTGTGTTATTAATTTTGTTTTGTTTTGTTTTTTTAATAAAAACATTGTATTCCGCAATTGTTTTTGAAATCTTTGCCTACCGGCCCTTAAATTGGCTAAGAAAACTGTAACAAACTTTCAAAATTTCATACGTACTCGGCTGCTGTTAAAGAAATGTTTTCACAACATTTTTCATTTGTTATCAGCGCTGTTGTTAAAGTTTTCGAAAACTTTTTCGATTACAGTTTAAATATAATTTCTTTTTTTTAAGTTTTTCCTCTTCTTCTTCTTGGTTTTTTTTGCTGTAAGTGTTGTTGTATTTTTGCATACAATTGAATGAAATTCACTCCCCAAGCTTTTGTTTTCTTTAAATGATGACTGACTGGATGGATGGCTGGCTGCTTGGCTGGCTGGCTTATTGCCGGCAAAAGGCAAATAATTGCTGATGCTGCTGCTGTTGCTGTCGCTGTAGTTGATTGCAATATTTCAATTTAAAGATTTTTCTTGTTGTTGTTGTTGCTGTTGATAAAACTGTTGGTTTATTAAAAACACAAACCCCGAGTTTAAGAGGAACGTTAAGTATGAAGAAATTATTCCTAAAACAAGTTAAAGTTCATACCCCGTCAGTCACAGCAAAAAGGCTGCTGTTATGCAGGCACAAACCCTTACTTTTTTTCCTCCTCCCCGTATCTCACCAACCGTTTCATCGCTGAGAAATCTTAATAACAATATCGTACAATACAAATGGCGTAAGTATTCGTCTGACATACTGCCTTACTGCCTTCATATTTTTCTTCGAATTTTTTTTCGCCATGTTTTCTTTCTTTTCTTTTTTTCATTCGTTTCATTATTAGAAATCTTTTTATCTCTTGTTGCTTTTTTATTTGTAATGTGTTGTTGTTGTTGTTTATTTAATTTTTAATATCGAGTTTTAATAAATAAAGAATTTCAATGTTTTTTTTTCTTTTTTTTTAACATCTTATTCACCGCCTCAGTCATTCATTCATTCATTCGTTTATTCATCCGTTTCCTTGTTTTCCTTGATATTTATCGCTAAAATTCATAATAAAATTACTTGTATTGTATATGGGTGTTATAGTTGTGCTTGCAATTATAGCACTTATGCTATGTGCAACTCAAATTGTGTTCAGCTATGGAATGTAATAACCTTCAGGCATATTTTTCTGCAATAAACACTCTGTACATTACACATACACATACATACATAATTGGTCATTACAGTCGTTCAGTAAGGATTACGACCTAGTTTCTCACATCACTGATGTGGCGTGTGTCAATACATGAGTGCCGGGATATGCCAGTTTAAAGTCGATTCCGTATGACAGATTTCTGAGAAACTTTTCATGGCGCTTAAGTTTTCCCTTAGAGTTTTTGCTAGAAATCTGGTGAAAGGAAGTCGCCGCTGAAATACATTTTCATATTTTCGTTTTGATGTCTGACCTGGGGTTTGAATCGAGACCTGGCATCTAATAAGCCAACGCAGTACCTACTAGACTACGGCGACAACAATTTCTTTACCTAGATGGCTCACAGATGAGTAACAGTGTGGGCTAGGGTATCTTTATTACGGTTCCTGATAGTAAACTTTCTATAGCATTGCATAGTTCTCGAAGCAGAGGTCATATCAATTTTAAATGCGGCGCAATATATGTTGAGTGACGGAATTTTATCTGAAAATCTCCAGATTTATTCGGAGAGCCAGGCTGCGATTATATCACTAACGAACTTAGTTTCTACGTCCGTCCTTGTACATGAATGCCGAGGGTTTCCTCGATAAATTTCTAATCCTTCAAAGCTAACTCTTGTATGGGTTCCAGGACACAGGGATATCGTTGGAAATTGCATTGCTGATGAGGTAGCCAGGACTGGTACAGAGCTAGCAATCTTTGACATCTTACCATTATATACATACATGTATAATTTGTCATTACAACCCCTTAGTCAGGATTACAACCTAGCCTCTCACACCACTGTTGTGACGTGTGTCAATAAATGAGCGTCGGGATCTACCAGTTTAAAGTCGATTCCGAAAGACGGATTTTTTGCTTTCCACAGCAATTTTTTTTTACTCTCAGAGTCTGTGCCAGAAATCTGCTGAGAGGAAGTCGCCGCGAGAATTTTTTTTTTTTATATTTCGATTCTTGATGTTTGCCCCGGGGTTTTGAATCGTGTCATTACGTGTAATGAGCTAAAACACTACCTAGACACTACGCCATTGATTCATTCTGCCAGGAGGCTCACTCTTTTAGGCAGCAGGACGTTACCTGCAGTATTGGAAGACTTTGCTAGACATGTACGGAGAGGAAGTGGACTGACTAACTTCTGTTCTTGTATCGTATGGCCATCCATCGCACGATGGCCATCCTTACGAGCCATTGTCCATTTTTGGTTGGTATGCTGAAAGACCCGGCATTCCAACTAATAACTTCTGCAGAAGCTGTGTGGGTCTGAGGGGGAGGAAGATAACTAGTGAACTGCTCTAATTTTCTAACCTCTTTGACCTAGCTCTCTAATATATAGATTGCTGCAATACATACATACATCATCGGTCATTGCATCCATTTACTCAGGATTTGTAGCTAGTTTCTCACACCACTTATGTAGTGTGTGTTAATTTTACACATGAGTGGCGGGATCTACCAGTTTAAAGTCGTTTCCGTATGACAGATTTTTTGAGAAAAGCCTTTCATTACATTTTTTTTTTGCTCTCAGAGTCTCTGCTGAGAGTAAGTCGCCGCGAGAATTTTATTTTTCATAGTTCGTTCTGTTGAAGATGTCTGACCTGGGGTTTGAACTGTGGTCTCACAGGATGGGTTTCTCTAGGGAATGGTTAACCCTAGGGGTATGTATCACAATCTCCTTAAATTCTGGCCTAAGTGAACATCTTCCTTCGAGGGGGTCCATCACCTAACATAACCTAACTTATGCTTCTAAAACAGCCGGCCTTGAAATACAAATTTAAGTTCATTATGTCGCGTCAGTTGGATTTGTTTTGTCATGAGAGTTCATAGATCACGCATACAACGCTAACGTTCTATCTTATGAAATAAAATAATTTTACTGCTATTATTTTGCCTGCGACTGTTGGAAAAAAATAAACAAAAAAAATTTTTTTTTTTTGCAAACACTTGTAAAAACATCAGTGTTTTTAGAATTTCTGAATATGAAAGTGAGTGAGCGTAGGAATATGTTGGCTGCCGCCTACAATGGCTCGGGAAATAAAAAAAAAATCATTAAAAACTTTGGCTGGCTGGCTTTTTATCTTTTTCTTGTTTTCACCTTTACATCGATGGAAATAATTTCTCAAACAGTTTCAGTGTCGCCTGATGTTTTCTTTTTTATTTTATTATCGTTTGTTTTTTTTTCGATTTCATTTTAAAATGGCATGAATTCAGTGACAATCATTTCATTGCTGCGTTCTTTCTTCGGTTTTTTCGTGGAGAATATTTTTTTTTTTTTATTTCAAATATTTTCATATTTTCGGTTGATTTTTCTTCTTTTCTTTCGTTTCTGTTCAGATTTTTGTTACTTTTGTTGAAATATTTTTGTCTGAAACTGTTTGTCTGTCTGCCATACAAAAACGGTGATTCGAACTACCACTCACTTCAGCCACCAAATCCATTTCATGTTTGTGTGTAATGGCAGCGGTGTTGGTGATGATAATGACAAAAAGGTGATGTTTGATGTGATATTTTTTGCTCTCTCTTTATTTTTATTTTTTTGTGATAAAATATGACTGAGGGAGTGTGTGTATGTGAGTGTGTGTGTGTGTGCCTTGTTGCCTTTGAATGCTTAAAGCTATTTACTTAATGGTTTTTCATTATGAATACGAACATATTTTTGTCATGTTTATTGTATGACTTGTGAATAAAAAAATATAAAAAAAGAAGGAAAAGAAACAAAGAACGAAAGACAAGCAATGGAAATAAATTCAAAAATATTTAAGAGGATGAGAGATAATTTTAATAACATTTCTTCTTCTATTATTTCATATCAAAGAAGTCGCCAAATATATTTTTTTTTGCTTATTTTTCTTTCACTAAAATAATCTAATAATTACACAAAGAATGAAAGAAAGTGCCTCTACTGTACTTTCTAAGATTGTTATTGCCGGTGGTTTTTTGTTGTTGTCACTTAAAAAAATAAAAAAAATAAACATTTTCATGTAAATTTCGTAAAATTTAATGGAATTCATGTAAAAACCTGTTAACGAGTGGAAAGGAAAAAATTTGTATATTTTTCTATACAAATTTCAATTTAACAAAGTTTAATACGTAGTGTGACCGGCTCATTAGACAGATAGCCATGGGTCAAAACTTAGCCCAGATATCTGGAACAAAACATACATACATACATAATTGGCCATTACAACCCTTCAGTCAGGATTACGCCCTGCTTCTCACACCACTCATGTTGTGTGCCTTAATTTAGTACTTAAGTGGCGGGACCTACAGTTTAACGTCGACTCCGAACGCCAGATTTTTGAAAAACTTCTTCATGGCAGGTTTATTTACTCTCAGAGATTTAGCCAGAAATCTGCTGAGAGGTAGTCGCCGAAGAAATATTTTTTTTTTCATATTTCGTTTTGATGTCTGGCCTGGGGCTTGAACCCGGGCTTTTTGTCTAATAAGCGAACACACTACCTACTAGACTACGGCGATTACGGAACATGAACAAATAATTTTCGGGGACTTCCGTTACGCAGATTTTTAGCAAAAATTCTGAAAGTAAAAATAAAATTGCAATGAAAAGTTTCTCAAAAATTCTGTCATTTGCCGTCGGCTTTAAACTTTAGGTTCGTCCACTCATAGATAATATTAACACACACACACCATGGATGGTGCGAGAAGCTAGGTTGTAAACCTGACTAAAAAGTTGTAATCCCCAATTCAGTAAGCAAGTAATGATTACAGTATGTCTTTAATAGGTCTATACGGATGGCTCCAAAATACTACACAGAGAAGACTTGTGGGTAATATACAATATTAAGGGTTCAGACGCTGAGAGGAAATAGCAGAAGAAATATTTTTTCATATTTTGGTTTTGTTGGAAATGTCTGATCTGGGGTTTGAACCATGGCCTTACGTCTAATATGCCAACACCTATTAGAATACGGCGACTAGAATGATGGGGTTATCTTCCTCATTATATTGTCCTTTATGTCCACCTACACTTAGCATCATGGACAAGGCAATCTTCACTTTCTCTTCTCTTTCTCTTTTTGTTAGCATAGTTCGACTTATAAGGAGAAGTTCTTTCTTTTAAGTGTTAGTATACGAGTTTAATGACCTCAACCTCAGCCTTACATACATATATAATTGGTCATTACAACCCTTTCGTCAGGATTACTACCTAGTTTCTCACAAAACTTATGTTGTGTGTGTTAGTTTTATACTTGAGCGGCGAGACCTACAGTTTAAAGTCGACTCCGAACGACGGCCGTTTGATAAACTGTTCAAGGCAATTTTATTTACTGTTAGAGTTTTTGCCAGAAATCTGCTGAGAGGAAGCCGCCGAAGAAATATTTTTTCATATTTTCGTTTGGATGTCTGACCTGGGATTTGAACCGAGGCCTTACGTCTAATAAGCCAACACACTACCTACTAGACTATGGCGACTAGAACATGAGTCCATTGAAAATTAGGTCGGCATCTTACCGTGCTTCACAATTAAAATTTTCTACTTGTCCACATAACTTCCATCACTATTCGGACACTCAAATATTTTCCTATTTTGTACAGAGTCTCACAGGAGTGCTTCTTATTCGTCTTCTTCTTCTTCTTCTGCTGGGGAAGTGTTTACTTTTCATTTTTAAAAACAAATGCTTGTGAAGCACTCTAAATAGCCACTTAATGAATAAATACGCACTCAGACCTATTAAACATACATGATGGCATCATAAGAGACCACAAAAAGAAACAATAATAACAGCAAAAACAACAATAAAAAAATTATTTTTCTTTTTTAAATCTTTTATTTCGTTGTCTATTTGTTGTTGTTGTTGTTGAACAACTTCCATTGACATCTTCACTTGACTTCTTCATCTTCTTCGGAAGAGCTTTTGTTGACTTATTTTTCGTCAGTTTTGTTTTTCTCTCGTTTTTTTCTTGTATGTATTTTTACTGTACAAGAAGTAGAAGAAGAAACATTTCCTTTAACATTTTCACTTGTTTATTTAACAAATAAGGCGATAGAAAAACAATTTTTATGTTTTTTTTTGCTGTTTTTGGGTCATAAGAGTCCCGAACGTTTGGTCTACTGTATGAGTAGAAAAATGTTAGAAAATGTTGGAAAAATTTAAAAGGAAAATATAAAAACAAATGAAAAAAGAAAAAAATTAAAAACAATTTACCGAACGTAATCACCTTGAAAATTGCCTTTTAAATGCTCTTATGGTACTTGTGGAAGCTCTACCTTAAATAGGTTGGCCTGTGTGGTTTTTTTTTTTGGTATGGATGGAGCATTTTTAACAGTCCTTATTACATACATACATACATTGGCCTCACAATCCTTTAGTCAGGATTACAACACAGCTTCTCACACCACTTATGTTGTGTGCATTAATTTGTATACATGAGTCGCGAGAGCTACAGTGTAAAGCCGAGTCTGAATGACAGATTTCTGAGAAACCTTTCGTGTCAACTTTTTTATTTAATCTCAGAGTTTTTGCCGGAAATCGCCGGAGAACCTGGGGTTTGAACTGTGACCTCACGTCTAATAAGCCAATGCACTAACGACTAGACTACAGCGACTCACCAGTTGCTATTGCTTAATTGAAGTGCTTAACTTACTGAATTTGTCATTTTAAAACTTCCGTTAGGATTACGACTTAGCTTCTCACACCACTTATGCTATGTGTGTTAATTTCAGACATGAGCTGCGGGACTTACTTTTTAAAGTCGACTTCGAGAGACAGATTTTTGAGAAACTTTTCATGGCAGTTTTATTTTACTTTCAGATTTGTTGTTCGAGATGTCTGGACTGGAGTTTAAAACATTATCTTACCTCTACGTAAGTCTACTGGACCAAGGTGACTTAGTGGTAAAATTATTCGTTGAAAGTGCTTTTAATCCTCCCCTACTTGTCCACAATCTTTTTTCAACTAGTGCTTATTTCCTCTGAACGAATATGGTTGTGTATACGCTTGAACAATGCTGGGAAATCGACTTAAAAAGTCATCTTTTCAGATGAAGCTCATTTTGATCTTGGAGGGTATGTAAACAAGCAAAATTGTCGCATTTGGGGCACAGAAAACCCGCACGCATACATTGAAAAGCCGACGCACCCAAAACGAGTCACTGTTTGGTGCGGATTTTGGTCCAGCGGCATAATTGGGTAATTTTTTTCGAAAATGAGCAAAGAGTGGCCGTTACAGTCAATGGCGAACGTTATCGGGCCATTTTAAACGAATTTTTGTTCACAAAAATTGAAGAGGAGGATATTGGCAACATTTGGTTACAACAGGACGGCGTTAAGTGCCACACAGCCGAAGCTACACTCGATGTTTTGCGCCCTGTTTTTGAAGATCGCATTATTAGCCGCAGAGCTGATGTCGTTTGGCCACCTCCGAGCTGCGATTTGACACCGTTGGACTATTATTTGTGGGGTGCCGTCAAAGATAAGTGTTACGCCGACAAGCCAGTGGCAGTTGACGCTTTAAAGGACAATATTCGTGAAGCCGTTGGTGAAATACAGCTTCGCACAATCGAAAATGTGCTTAAAAATTGTACCGATCGTGTAGGCTTCTGCATGGCAAGCGGAGGCAGCCATTTGAATGAAATTATTTTCCATTATTAACCGGAAGTATTGTATTTTCAAATAAAAAAAGAAATTTGAGAAAATATTCAGTACTTTTTTTTAAAGCATTTTGAAAAAAAGAAGTTATCTGAAGTTATCAGGTACATACATATATACCAGTCCTTTTTGACAATACATCTCTCTCTCTCTCGCGCGCTCTCTCTCTCTCTATTTTAATTGTCTATCTTGTGATTGAAAGCGTCTCCTGATTGAAAGCGTTTAGTTGTAGGGCATCTTTTCAATCTTCTAAAACTTCTAATTGCTCTTGTATTCGCATTATTAAGTTCTATTCCGTTTTATATTCTTTTTTTTTCTTTTTCGTTTTAATCCCTGTTCTAATTCCTGTTCATATCCCCAAGGAGCAGGAGTTAAATAAACACGAGCATAAAATGAAAAAAAAAAAACAAAAAAATATCTCCCATATGATGCATGCAATGAATGTTGATTGAACAGAATGAATTTCCCCAAAGAGACACAAGAGTGGAAAATCACATCAATATGCAGCAACATCAACTAAAAACTCGGTCTCTGTTATTCATTCATACGTACATTCATTCATTCTTTCATTTATTTATTTATTCATACATATGTACGTATGAACATTTAGCGCAGTGCAGAGAGAACAGAGTTAGTCAATCAATCTATCAATCAATCAGTCAGTCAGTCAAGCATTTTATCAATTGTTCATTTATTCATTCATGTTTTCCGTTATACACATACTTCTTACTTTTTTTTTCTTGTGTTGTGTTGAGTTATGGCTGTGTTTGTGTGCACCTGGCCAAATAAGTGTATGATTGGATTTCCTTTGGACTTCCTCGAAATGGGTGGATGGTTGTTTTCGATTTTCAGGGCCAGTCTACCTTCAATTGTTTGGCTTCTGCTTTTTCACTGTATCCCTCCTGTTGCCTGATATAAGTTTTTTTTTCTTAACATTTCATTTTCCATCTTTGATCAGATAATAGTCCATGAATGATGTCCTCTAACAACACCCACTTACTTTGTCTTTCAAACTTGTATGGCATGGGCATTATCTGTTAAGCTCCTACTTGTCCTTCATCGAATTTCATATTTTGGTTTTCCATATACAGCTATGGACATTAAATTAGCACAAAACTTCGAAATAAAAACAATCATATTTTTTATAGCATTTTAGGTCTACTCATAAAAAATGTAAACATAGGAACTTAAAATACATATTCTTCTTTAAAAAGAAACAAAAATTTTTACGATATTGCCAGTCGTCTGCTCATTAAGACCTTCAACATATCAAACGCCAGATTTTAGCTGGACAGTAAAATAGCACAAATTAAAATTTCTGGAATAAAAATGAGGTGATTTAATAAATAGTAAAAATATTAATATTTTCAGCTTATTTGATTAATATTTAGTAGAGTAGCTCCTATTTTCAAGCGCCGCGTAGCATCTACGGGACAATGTTCTTCTGGAAAGTTCTTTGGGAATCGAGTACCAAGTGTCCCCGTATTCCAATGCACAAATCGTCCAAATTTTTGTACTTTTGTTGAGCAATTGTACATTTCACATCGTTCTAGGGGGTTTTCAATCGAGTTTAAGTCAGAAATTTGCCCCGGCCAGTCTAAAACGGGAATATGCTCTTCATAAAACCAATCCTTTGCCTGCTTAGATGTGTGTTTGGGGTCACTATCTTACATAAATATGAATAAAACTGGCATGTATTTAAAAGCTAATGGTTCCATTTTGTTCTTTAGAATGTCCAAATACTGATAACAGTCCATTTTTTCATTAATTTTCACAATGCCACCTACGCCGCGCCATGAAAATGGTCCCCACACCATTGTGCTTCCTCGACCATGCGTTATGTTCCTTTGAGCATAGTGTGGATTTAATGTCTGACATTTTGGCCGATGAACAACCACTCTAACATCTGGTCCTATATGATTTACCTCTGTTTCATCACTCTAAAATATTTTTTTCCAGAATGGGAGGTCTTTATCAGTGTGGGTGCGAGCAAACGTTATGCGCTTGATTAAATTTTTCTTTTGGTAGAAGTGGCTTCTTTCGGCAAGTGCGTCCAAAGAACTTTCCTTGATTAAGACGTCGTCATATGAGTCTGTCCGATAAATTTAACCTAAATTAGGAGTTAATTTCGTTCAAAATATCGCGTGACGACATGAGAAGCTCCTTCTTTGACTTCCGGACAATAGCACGACCAACGATTTCGGTTTGTTTTCTTGAGACGTGGCCTTCAATTTTTGTTTTCTGCGACATTATTTTGTTTGGTTTGAAGGAAATGATGACGTTATAAATTATTTTTCGCTAACATTTCGAAATTTCGGGAATTTCAGCCAGCTTTTTCCCATCATGCCACAAGTTAACGATAATGCGCTTCTCCTCTGGTGAGCAATCTTTTCCACGTACCATTTTATTCAAAAATTACTTCAAATGCCACAAAATTAAAAGAATATACCGTAAAAATAAAAATACTCGAGCAAAACTTGTACCTAAAACACTTTCAGGCAGGTTGTGCTAACTTACTGTCCAGCTCGAATTTAGGTACCGATACAAATTAGCAATCAAAACAACAAATATATACGATAATGGTAATATTTTTTGTTAAACAAAAGCTAGATGTTATCGTGCAACATTGCAGACCAATACAATTGGCCTAATTACGATATAAATGAGAAAAAAATCATAATCAAACTATATATGGATTTTGTGCTAATTTAATGTCCATAGCTGTATATCCCCAAAACCCCGTATGTTGCAAATAGTGCGTATTTGTCCGTCCCCATCATTCGGCGTTTATCAATTTTGGCTATGAAGTATTCTTTTTTGGAATTTCTTTTTCATGCATTTTCATACATGCACTGCTAACCATCAGGCAATAGCCAAGCAATTGCTACAAAATGTATATAGACACACAGAAATAGTTTCAGTTGCATAAAGTTGCTGTTTCCGAATCAATACAACGAAACCAATTCATAAATTCCAAGAGCAATTGCATATTCGAAGTTAGTTTTCCATAAAGGAAATGAAGCAATGATGATGTCCTTATAGTTTCTCTCTCTCTCTCTCTCAATAAATGATTGCAATCCTACAATTGGCAAATATTTACGAAGGATATTCACTTAAATGTTCAACATACTGTTACGTTTTTAGCATTTAAAAACGTTTAAAATAAAAATTAATTTGTGTTTAGTTTTAATTAAAATTTGTTATTATTCGCACAGTACTGTGTGCCAGTGTTCACAACTTGATGTAAACAACAACAATTGCTTTGTTTGTTATACCTCTTTGCACTCTTTTGCATAAATAATAACAATTACTAAGCAATTATACGACAGATCCTTTACTCTTTTCAAACGCATTGTGACTTCACACAAGACTGGCTGAACTTCACTGGCTCACTCGCCTGATTTGCCTCACCTTTTATATGGCAGCGTAAACACTCTGATGAATGTTCTTGAAAGTGAACGTTCATGACATCGTTTTCTCGAAATCTCTACAAATCTCAACATCGTTGTTTACATTTATAAAACATTTACACATATTTATTAAACATCGTTTCTTTACATTTATTCCTATAGTGTTGTTTGTGTATTTTGTTTACATTTATTATTGTAGTGTTGTTTGTGTATTTTTGTTTACTTGTTTACTATTTTTTTATGCTGGTGTTTGTTGTTATATTAAGCAGTACAATAATTTGTAAACAGGTTTGTTTACTGCATTGAAGGAAGATTATTTTCATTGCTTCACTTGTTTTCTTTTATTACTCCTTCCTTCAGTGAATACCCTTAATAGTAATTCACTTCCTTAATACTTGCATTTATATTTTTGTCTTCTTCATCATCCTTATCTTCTGTGTTGTATGTACGCATACAAGTGTTACCAATTTGTATTGGAAGAGATATTAACTTGTTTTAGTATTTCATTTTGCATAATTTTTCAATAAATAATCGTCCATTGATTTCCATTTAAAACCGGCATTGAATCGGCAATAGGCTTGAAGACTTATGATACCCTACCAGAGGTCAGCAATGAGTATTCAAAAAGATGAGTAGAATCGAATAATACTCATAATTTCTGATACTTATACGCATTCATACTTATTTTAATATCATGGGACCTCAAAGTTTTTCTTGAAGTAACAATTTTTATGATGAAATTCCGAGGCTATTATGGACTAAACAAACTAAATAAACAATCGCCAGACCATTTAGGAATCACTGTTTGGAACGTAGTGGCATATTATTAACCAAAACGGAGGAGGCTGACAACGAACGTATTGAAATGTTTTCTAGCCTGTCACACCTTCCATCGTTTATCAATCAACTTGGCTCTCCGCTTAGTTCAGATGGTATCTGGTGATTCGATAATCCTTTGGCATCTTATGAAAAGCATAGAAGAACAGAGCTACCTACTAGCCAGGGGCGACTAAGACGTTCTCAATAGGTTTATTATTGCGCTCCTTAAGGAGCACTTAACTCCTATGACAATGTCTCGTATTTATTGTGGTACTATCACGAGGAAAGTTGAATGCATAGGTATATAGGTAGGTAGGTCGGAGCGGTAGCTTTGATACCAAAATCTCGCTTGAGCACACATAACGGCTCATTGTGACGCCACCGGTAAACGCAGTCCCTGCATTGACCAAGTTCCACCAGGCTAGCGAAGAAGTTGGTCAGTGTAAGGACTGCCCATTAAAAATCACGACTACCGCACACTGGAAAACCAGCCCGAAAGTTTGTTCAACGAAGCTGTATCCTTGACATCAATGGATGATAGCTCCGTCAAGCTGAAAAGGATTAAAGAGCCAAATACTCTCCATCTGCACCTCGCAAAAGATGGGCATGGTATGGATAACAGCCTCCTCTTTCTCAGCAGATCTGCACACACGACAGAAGTTGTTAGATGGGTGCTGCATTCCTTCCCCGTGTCTTCTCATAACATGGCCATTGGACAAATTGGTGTACGTCTACTATTGTATGGTAGTGTATTGACGTAGTATTGTAGGTATTGAATTTTGTCGAAACAAATAAATTTTGTATGAAAAAATAGGCAAAAAAAAAACGAATAGACAGACTGCCATCTGGCCATTCAAGCAACAAAATGACACACAATTTATTATGAAACCAAGGAAAAAACGATTCGAATGGAATCCATCTTTTATAAAAGCCTATAATTTAGCATTGATTTAAGGATATGGCATTTACTTTTTTTCTTTTCTTTAAAAAAAAAGAGTTTATTTATGAATACATAATTGTTCTATTGTCTACCTTGATGCCTGATTATTTAATTGGTTCTTATGTTTCCTTAAAGACATAAAAATAATGTTTTTTAGGCTGACGTCATGGCCATATTGAGTGTACGATGGTTAGGTGCTTAAAAATCTAACAATTTAATTCGACAACTAGGCTATGATGAAATTTTTCAGCCATGAAATGGTAGCTGTAGGGTGAAGTGTCATCCAGTTATATATGTATATGATGATGATATAAGGTGGTCCTGACATCTATGGTGAAATGGTTGGTCTTCACATCCCTTTAATTGTGTGCCATTATTACTCATTAATTCTTTTCATTAAAACTACAAGGTGAACGAAATATTGGGGTTTCAAACCCCTAAAGCTGGGCCATGAAATAGAAAAGGCTTCATTTCGATATTCTCTGATCATGTCCTCTATAGGTTGTTAGCTGTCGTACCTAAGAGTCTCAAATGCAATCATATAGACCATCACCCTGTAAGGACATTTATCACCTTGATTAGGTCACCCTTATCCACACTTAAAATAATCCGGGGATAGTGTCACCCTTAAATTGATTCCAAAGCATAGAGATTGCTTGGCACTAAGTTTAAACTAGGTATTCTCAGTTTGTTTTGAATCAACATCATTGGCAACATGAGATACGTCCAATATTGCTTGGCTCTACTGGACTAATATCGATTGGAAGGCTATCCATCGTACTATTGCAGTTCTCAACAGCAATGCGTGTAAATTTGCATTCTATCAAATGACTTGTGCAGGAGCTTAAGGAGAAAGAAAATTTTATTTTTTACTGATCGGCTCTTAATTTCAAGGAGCGGAAATATAGGTTACTTAACTTAATTGGTTATTACAACCCCTTATATTATGTATATAAAATAGCACACCACTATTGTGTTTACCCTGTAACGACAATTTCATTACTTTTGCATACAAATGAAGTGTAAAATGATGATGATGATTTGTAGTCAAATTCATATAATTTTTCTTATGTTTTCTTTATTTACAGGCTATTATTACCGGAAAACACATAAACACTGAAACACAAACACATACACACACTCAACCAGGCATATAAATAGGCTTTAAAATATCCTTTTTTTTTGTAAACCCTTAATGCGTGTTTATCAGGATGTTTTTCTTCAGCCTTTTTGTTGTTTTTTTCGGATTTTGTTTGCATTCCTGGGAAATTTATAATTAAAAAAATTTTTTTATAGACAACAATTAAAAAGGAGAACAACAACAACAACGATAATAATAATAAAAATAAAAATAAAACAATAATAAAGGAGAGAAAACAACAATAACAACAACAAGAATTTACAATAATTTTTGTTTTTAAAAAGTCAGCATTATTATTAAAAATTCTCGTCTCTTTTTTTTATTATCATGAGTATTATTATGATGACGATATAAACGAATACATACATGTGTATATGTATGTATGTATTGGAAAAAGCAGATGTGTGTGTGTGTAAGGATAATTCATAGTTCATGGGTGTATGTGTAAATATGTTGTCATAAATGACTACTTTTATGATAAATGAGCCTGTGCTCCTCACTGATATGATAATGATAACTTTGACGATGATGTCGCTGTGGATGCTGTTGTTGTTTGTATGCCAGCCACAGTAAGCAAAATATAAAAACTCCCAAAAAAAGGGCAAAATAATTGTGTGTGAGTCTGTGTGTGACGAAAATATTTTAATTGTATTTAAACATTATTAAAGTAAATATAATTACGGTTTCTGTTTGTATCACACACTCACACACACCCCTATAACGTATGTATGTATACTGTGATGTATGCTTTTAGAAGCGTAAAAGTATTACACACATCATATTATTGTTATTATTTTAATACCCATCCTACCCCTCTCCGCCGTTTCTTAAATAAAGCATAAGGAAATCGTTATAAATTGTTTAACTGACATTTAAGTGAAGGAAAAGCAGAAACATTTTTTTTATGGTATGACATAACGTTTAATGGCATAACGGTAAGTCATGCCATCATTGATGTTTAAAGACTTTTAAAGGTTTTGATGACAAAATATGAATATTTTTGATGAATTAAACAGAATATAAGAAATCTTAATGCGCTGTAATGATAGAGAAGGAGAGAGCAAAGAAAAAAAAAAGCGTACAGTTGCTTGCGTACCTTAAAAGTCTTCCATTCGATAGCACTAAAGGCAGCACTTACATCTCGCTTGGCCCTGTGTCAATGTCGTCAGTGTACGCAAGAAATTAGACGTGCCATGGAGATGCACTCTCGCCTTTTGCAGAACATTCTCCATGACGAAATTGAATAGGTCGCATGATAAGGGATTCACTTGTCTGAAACCTCACATGGTATTAGAAGGTTCGGAGAGGTCCATTCCTACCTTGAGCTGCTGGAATTACTCAACGTCATTCTGTGTAGCCTTACCAGCTTCGCAGCTATACCGAGCTCAGACATTGCGGTAAAAGCACGTTCCCTTATGGGGCTATCGAAGGCTGCCCTATAGTCGACAAAAATATGATGTCTGTTGACTTGTTTTTCGTGTGTCTTGTCCAGGATTTGGCGTAGTGTAAAGATCTGGTCGGTGATGTACTTGCCAGATTCGAAGCCTCACTTATAAGGTCCAATCAGTGTTTTGACGATCGGCTACAGTCGTTCATACAATATGCTTGCAAGAACCTTATATGCGATAGGGACCCGGCTTATACCCCTGTAGTTGGCGCATGTAGTAGGGTCTCCATTTTGCAGGACATGACAGTGGACACTGAGGTTCCAACCGTTGGGCATACTTTCCTCTAGGCATATTTTGGAATTAAGCTGGTGCATGCACCCTACCAGCTCATTACAGCTGGTCTTAAATAATTCAGCGGGGAGGCCATCAGGACCTGCAGAATTATTGTATTTAAATCGCAGTTTATGTTGCGTATTTGGCGAAGTAGTCAAGGAATTTACATATCTTCGCTACGCCGTTACCACCAAAAACGATGTCAGTCTGGAGCTCAAGTGCAGAATCACTTTTGACAACTGTAGCTACTATGGTCTTAATAGGCAATTGAGTAACGAAGACCTCTCTCGTACGACAAAACTGATCCTCCCCATGCTTCTTTATGGCGCAGAGGCATGGATACTACCAAGCACTGATGCAGCAGCCTTGATAGTATTCGCGAGAAAAGTCCTTTGCAAAATCTTCAGTCCAGTGGGAGATGGCAATGTTGTACAGCGTATTAGCATCCAGCGGCTGCGATGTCTCGAGCATGTCGTTCGAATAGAAGAGGATGCTCCGGCGAGATGGATATTTGATGCGGGGATTTGTGGAAGTCAGCGAAGGGAACAACCTTATACACGTTGGAAGAACCAAATGGATGAAGCCGTGTAATCGGTTGGTGTAACCAACTGGAGTAGGCGTGGGAGAAGTAGAGGCGCCTGGAAGGTTATGTTAAGGCAGGCCGAAATCCGCTAAACGGGTTATTAATGGCCGTTTAAGTAAGTAAGTAAGTACATATGTACATATATAATTGGTCATTACAACCTAGCTTCTTACACCAGTTATGTTATGTGTGTCTTAATTTTATACATGAATTGCGGGACCTACAGTTTGAAGTCGACTACGAACGACAGATTTTTTTAGAAACTTTTTCATGGCAATTTTACTTTACTCTCAAGAGTTTTTGCCAGAAATCTGCTGAGAGGAAGTCGCTGAAGAAATAATTTTGTTTCATATTTCGTTTTGTTCGAGATGTCTGAGCTGGGGTTTAAACCAAGGCCTCAAGTCTAATAAGCCAACACACTACCTTCTTGACTACTACCTTCTTGACTATGAAAACTTTACGATACTTACTTTAATGAACTTTAATTTACAAATTTTTCTGAGTAGATAAACATTTGTATTCTATTCATGTCAAAAAATTTTCATCAAATCAAGCGTTGGGTAGTAGATAACGAGTACAAATCCTAGCTCAAACACCATATAACCAGGATCCCCAAGTATCGTAGTAGTAGCGCACAACAAAGAAGCACTTAAGTACTGTTTGCCTCTGTATTTTTGTTATTTGTGGCAATCGCCACAATGGCTGGCCACTGTATTGTTTGTTCATTTACATGAATATGAATATGGGTATGTGTACAGTGTATGTGTGTACTGTGTGTGTGGTTTTTGAAAAAAGTTAAAATTAAAATGAACACATTAATTATATTGTGACCAAACAGTGACCACTTTAGTCATAATATAACATTTAAAGTTCTCACGTAAACAAAAACAAACACAAACGGAAAAAAAAGAAAATTTCAAAAATTATTTTCAATTGTATGTGCGTGTTGTTTGTGTATGTCTGTAATTAAGTTTGCATCAAAATATGCGCATCAAAATTTTTTTTATGCTTACATATGCACACTCATTAATATTAACCTCCCATGTAATTGGAATATCAGCGAGAGGGGGGGGGGGGGGGGGGAGGGTAGGATGTAGAATTTTATAAAATATTCATGAAAATAATTGTTGAAAATCAAACAATAATGCTGTATGGTTGTATGACCACATGTATGAGTAAGTGTTGAATGTGTACTTTGCTCTTTAATTTCGCTGGCATTTTTGGTTTCAGATGCCAAAGGTTGGCCAATATTTTGAATTCGGCTTTCTGTCTTTTAATCAAATTGTTTTGCTACTGGAGTACTGATGTTATATTTTTGTTTTAAATTCTTAAAATATTTTTTAATTCAAATTAAAATCAAATTCCTTTGGTCAATTAAGTTATAATTTATGAAACATGCTTTCTTTTATTTTAATAGGAATGTTTTCTATTAATTTCTAAAGCAAGAACATTCATCAGTCTGTTTACGTTGCCATGTAAAAGGCAATTGAAAGCAGGCAACGGAGTTAGTAAAAGTTCAGTCAGTCTTGTGTAAAGGCGCGTTGTGTTTGAACAGAATAATCGTGGTTTGAAGATCTCCGTTACAAAGATCAGTCGACCAATTGCCTAGTAATTGTTATGGGTGTAAACAAACGAATAACAAAGAAAAGCAATTGTTGTTGTTTACATCAAGTTGTGAACAGTGGCACACAGAATTATGCGAATAATAAAGGATTTTAATTAAAACTAAACACAGATTTATTTTTATTTTATTTTCAATTTAAGAGCTCATATTTTAAAAGTTTTTAACGTAGCAATGCTATTGTTCTTGTATTGTACTACCTCTATGGCCAATCTCAATGCCCTTGTAACTGAGTATTCTTCGCTGTTATCATCCTTGTAATATTATTTGGCTTCCGCTGTATGATATTTATTACAATTTTGTTTCAGTATAGGTTCATCAAGAAGTCACCGTAGTCTATCAGGTAGTGTGGTGGCTTATTAGACGTGAGGCCACGGTTAAAATCCCAAGTCCGACATTAAAACGAAATGCAGAAAAATATTTCTTCGGCGACTTCCTCTCAGGAGATTTCTGACAAGAACTCTGAGAACAAATAAAATTTCCATGAAAAGTTTCTCTAAATATCTTTCGTTCGGAACCGACTTTAAACTCTAGCTCCCACCATGCATGTATAAAGTTAGCACACACAACATAGGTGATATGAGAAACTATGTGGTAATCCTGACTAAAGGGGTTTGTCATAACCAATAATGTGTGTATTTATGTATAGCTTCGTCGTCGGTGAAGCGATAAAGATTGATTGTTTTAATACCAGAGAATGTCGTAATTTGTACGCCATATTTTACTTCTCAATTATTTAAGGAGGACGTTTCTTTAACGAATAGTTGCCGTACACTAATCCAGTTTTTAAAGCCGAAAATATTCAGTTGGCAGTTCTGACACCACTTATATTGTGTGTGATAATTTTATCCATGAGTGATGAAGCCTATAGTTTAATCTCGGGGTATGGAAGATAGGATATAGCAAGACTATCTGCTATTCAGACCATCATTCAAGCATTCGTTTCTCATGCGCTTAAATCGAAGATTGTATGCGACTGTCTGGAAAATGTAAATTAGATGTGTATGTATAGAGAATAACGTTATCCTCTGCTATGTCCGAGGTCATGTGGAAATTCTCGGCAATAAGCAAGTAGAGGAGGTTACGAGGAGGTGAGCTCCATGTCGGTTGATAGGGCCAAAACCTTTGCGTGGAATGGAAGCGAATATTTGGAAAGGTATGTTCAACAAAAGGAAAGATAAAAAGAATCAAAGACTCTTCTCAGATCAAGAGGATTTAAAGGAAATCGAAACTGGAAATGGCTATGAAAAGTTTCCCCAAAAATTTAGGTCCTGCCACACTCGTAAATAAAATTAACACATTAAACATACATAAGTGGTATGAGAACCTAGGTTTTATTCCTTACTAAATAGTTATAATGACCATTTAAGTTAAGTAAAGTATTTGTATATAAGGGCGAACGCCATTTTAATGAGGATGTTCGGTTCTACTTGATAGACCAAAGATAAATAACAACACTAACTCTTCTTGGCTCTACCAACCTGATTGAAACGAACTCATCCAATATTTTAATTCTCTGTTTAGGAAATAACAAATTGGCGAAGAAAACTGAATTCCTTATGACAACGTTAAGTGAAACCAGTCATGGTCGAATCGTTGTAAGGATTCCACATCAATACTTAGTGAAGTAAAGTTTTGCTGTGCCTTGTGTGGTATGGGCAAGATATATAATCTACTGTAAGTGATTGCGTATATTGCGAAACTGTAATCTAGTGGATAGTGTATTGGCTTATTTCCTTTTGTTAATGTCTGAGCTAAAGGTTCAAACCCTAGCTATGTGGTATGAGAAGCTAGGTCGTAATCCTAATTCAAGGGTTGTAATGACCAGTTGAGTAAGTTAAGATAATTGTGATACTGTCAACAGTTAAACCTAAAGAAGAAGCACATATCCCTAGCATGGTTTTAGAAAGAAAATTTATTCTATATGGACACTGCTATATCAACTGACTTAACCACCAAGAGGCATGATTGGGAGCGAGCACTCTAACGGAACGGTTTGTTCTTTTTGTATGTGATGAATAGCACAGTAAGTAAGCCAAGAAATTTTGTTTGAGTGCATTTTGTTTCCTAGCAGCGACTAAAGACTAGGACTTACTATCATAGACCAAATACTGTTTTCTATCGCAATATCAAAATTATCTGATGAAACGAAATTTTGTTATACAAAAGACAAGCGCACTTAATTATACAATTTTTAATAACCTGTTATGTTCTATTGTAAATTGTAAACTAATTTCTAAACATTTTGTTTTTTAATTTTCTATCATAGATTTTTAATGATTATTGCGAGAGATTCAAGCATTTGCCCGGCATACTTATTAGAGTTTCGATTTTGTAGCACAATGTTGGGAAACACAAAAACAATATTTCACAATCTAACTTAACCGCACATACATGTACATACATATATACGCGCTTTAATTTCATTAAAACCGTTTGGAAAATTTCAAATGGTTTATAACGGTTTATTATTACCTTAACGGCGTAAAAATGAATGTATGAATGAATGTGCATGCGAGAGAGAGAGAAAGAGAGAGTAAGATGATGGGAAAAATTATTTTCTATGAAATTCTGGATTTTCATTGTTTTTACTGTTAAAGTGGTTGTTGTTGTTGTTGTTTGTGTTTTTATTTAATAATAATTTTTCCGACGAAGCAGCGATTGATTAAAATGTGGCCGTATAAGCGTAAACCTCCAATTATGGGTTGTAAACATTATTAAAAATGCCAAATAAACCAAAATAACCGTAACACCAATACAACAATACACCAATATACCAACCAAAACCAGCATTAAATAACAAAAATTTATATACACATATACATATATATATACATACACACATATATACATACACACATACATATAAATAAACAAAATAATGAAAATTCGTAACTCAATTGGTTGGAGTTAAAATGGTAGTTAGTTGGTTAAGGCCAACATAATACCAAATATAGCCTATATTTAGCCAATGTACGTACAATAGAGCAAGAGCAATAAAAGGGTAGCCTTTCAGAAAAATTATAAAAAAAAAAATTAAAAGAAAATTTAATTAATTATTAACATGCCAACACAGGGCTTTCATTTGTTGCCATTATTACAATACAATATTTTAATTATTGTTTATCATATACAATACATACATACATATGTATATACATACATACATACATATATGTATGCATAATGGCAGAGATAATAAATATTTAATTGGGAAATTTCCCTTTTTTAATATGAATTTCTAAATAAAAAAATTGATTAAAAATTTTACTATTTTATTATGGACTGTGCTACAACCTTAAAAATGGCTTAAAGACCGTTAGAAACCTAATAAATACTGCCGGTTATTAGAGGAAATTTGTATATATATTGGATCGTATAAAAAATACTCGTGTTTTTTTTTTTATAAATTTTCAAAAACATCATAATTAATAAAAAAAATAATTTGTTATCGAGATATAGAAGTTGCCGTAGTCAAGTAGGTAGTGTGTTTTCTTATTAGACGTAAGGCAACCGTTCAAACCCCCAGGTCAGACACCAAAACGAAATATAAAAAAATATTTCCGCCACGGCCATTCATGTATAAGATTAACACACACAGCATAAGTTGTGGGAGAAACTAGATCGTAATCCTGACTGAAAAGCTGTAATGGCCAATTATGTTATGTATGTATGCGAGATCTTTGCCATATTTATCGTATATTCTTACAGTAGTCTTACGCTATTGAACACTTGTGTCTCTATTGGCGAAATATTTGTTTAATTTTAATTCACTTACTTAATTGGTCATTACATTCCTTTAGTCAGGACTACAACCTAAATGATCACAACACCCCTGTTGTGTGTGTTAATTTTATCCATGAATGGCGGGACCTACAGTTTAAAGACGACTCCGAACGAATTCTTTCTTCACTGGCAATTTCATTTCGTCTCGGAATTTTTACAGACAGTTGAGAGGAAGTTACCGAAAGAAATGTGTGATTGGGCGTTTGAGTGTGAGCATGACGTCTAATAAGTCAACATACCATCGACTAGCCTACGGTGACTAGTAGGCTTAATAATCTTGCCAATTCCTTGTGCAGTATTTCGATTTTGGCGGATATTTTATTCATGTTTCGTTTTGTTTGATTTATCTGACCTAAGGTTTCATTCACGACGACTTCACCACTAAAGTATTGCTCACTTAAGACTCGATCAGATTACACAAACAGTTGAATGAAATATAATTTTTTTGAATAATCGGAATAGATTTGCATGCAAGTGTGAAATGGTATGTTAATCAGACTCTATATGGGTCTTGTCATACCGGTAAATTACAGGATTTTATATTGTTACTAAAATGGAAATGGTGTTATTAAAATAATAAACAAAAGCTCCAAAAACAAACAATGGACTTGTTTACATGATCGAACTAATAAGTAAAAATATAGCAATAAAAACAAAGGGCTTGTTTACATGATCAAAGAATAAACAAGAATATAACAACATCAGTGTATAAAAAACGGGATAAACAAAGTAAACAAGCAACAACAACACTACAAGGACAAACGTAAACACAAGATACAAAAACAACAATAATGAAAACAACTTGTTTACATTTTTATATTTTTCCTTCGAGAGTATTCATTAGACTGTTGATCCAGCGATATAAAAGGCAGGACAAAGCGAGCAACGAGAGGAATCATAACTCAATCAGTCTTGTGTGAAGAACCGAGTTGTGGTTTGAAGATATCCGTTATAGATCTGTCCACAGTATTTAAAAGGGTAAAAACGTAACAATATGTATAGGAACCGAAGCATTAGGCGAGCTACTGGAAGGATGTCGTAGTAGTTGGGATTTCATATGCCCAAGTGCTATACACTTGGTAATGAACTGCTCCAGAGAGTAGTCCTTCTTACAACAGAATATGCTGTCCTGTATTATTGGTTATAATAGGCAAGTTTCAAGATTTTTTCTCCTATAACAGATACATTGTCTGCTTTACAAGTATTAAACGTATGAAATATTTTCAAGTGTTTGGAGCGAAATTTGTTGTCCCAAAATGTCCTGAAATTTCAAAATACTCCTGTTAAAGGTAAACGAATTCACTTTCATAGTCAATTTGAACTCCTAGATGTTGATCAACTTATTTCTTTTGTCCTGATATCCATATTTAAGTAATTTAAAGCAATGAAGCAACCAAGTTGTAATGCAACTTGATCGTAAGGATGTTTGTTAATTTCCTGAAGAAAATGTGAATCAAAAAAATGTTTCTGTATCAAGAGCATCAAGAGCGGGAGAGGAAGAGCATTTTTTATGCGGATATGGCAACTTTGACAACGAATTTTCTTCGTAAGGCAAACGAGCGCGAATGGATGCACTCTATATAAGAGGTATGTATTACGTAAAAATATTTGTTTATAGTACGCAATTCAAAGTAAATGGTGGCGGTTTTCTATGAAATTAATACAGCTGGATAACCCATACTTGCTAATACTTTGCCGTTGCCTGTAATCAATAGAGGAATCTGCAGATGTCTGACTTGTATTGTCATAATGCGTCTACATCTTGTGCAAAAGGGCCTTTAGACAGAGCACACAAGGTTTTGTTACATGGTGGTTGCATTAGAACCTTTGAAGTATGAAAAAATGTTTGATTTGGTATTACTTGGTTGAAGCAATTATTATTGATGCATAGATAATTTCCTTCTTCAATTCACAAATTAATTGAATTAATTTTGTTTACATACTTTCAGACTTTGAAGCGGAGAATCAGCGTGTTTTGATCAATATTTCTGAAGATTATTCTCGTATTTAATTGTCTGCAATAATACGATTTCATAGGGCTTGCAAGAGATTCATGTCGGCAATTCTAGTGCTTTCAATCAAATTTCTATCCTTTCATACATATGTATGCACGTACATACATAATTGGCTATTAAAACCCTGTAGTACGACCTAGTTTCTCGCACCACTTATGTTGTGTGTGTTAATTTTTTATACATGAGTGGCGGGACCTACCAGTTTAAAGTCGATTCCGGACGACAGATTTTTGAGAAACCTTTTATGGTAAATTTTTTATTTACTCTCACAGTTTTTGCCAGAAATCTGTTGAGAGGAAGTCAACCGAGAAAAATTTTTTCATATTTCGTTCACTGAAGGTTGTAATGACCAATTATATTTGTATGTACATATGTATGCATGTGTGTATTAAAAAACTCTGCATATACTTTTTATATAACCCAATATATTCTATATCAACAATAAATTTCCAAATAAAAATGTATTTTTTTGTACTTTTTCACTGACTGTTGTGTGTAAAACTCATGGCAAAAGGCCTTTTTAACAGGGACCGTAACTGTTATAACTTTTATCGTAAAAGTCAGGAAATAAAAGTTATTTTTTGACTTTTATTTTTTCGAGCAGAAATAAAAGTTATGTTTTGACTTTTATTTTTTCGAGCAGAAATAGCAGTTATTTTTGACTTTTATTTTTAAGAGCAGTAATAAAAGTTATTTTTGACTTTTATTTTTAAAAGCAGAAATAAAAGTTATTTTTTGACTTTTATTTTTTCGAGCAAAAATAAAAGTTATTTTTGACTTTTATTTTTTCGAGCAGAAATAAAAGTTATTTTTTGACTTTTATTTTTTCGAGCAAAAATAAAAGTTATTTTGGTTTTTTCAAACCAAAGATTAGTGTTTAATACACCCAAAACTTAATTCTAATAATTTTCTGACATAAATAACTTTAATTTTTTTAAAGAATTTTTTAATAAATATTATGAATTCATCATGAATTGAAACAAAAGTAACTTTTATTTCTGCTCGAAAAAATAAAAGTTGAAAAATAACTTTTATTTCTGCTCGAAAAAATAAAAGTTAAAAAATAACTTTTATTTCTGCTCGAAAAAATAAAAGTCAAAAATAACTGTTATTTTTGCTCGAAAAAATAAAAGTCAAAAAATAACTTTTATTTTTGCTTGAAAAAATAAAAGTCAAAAAATAACTTTTATTTCTGCTCGAAAAAATAAAAGTCAAAAATAAGTGTTAATTTTGCTCGAAAAAATAAAAATCAAAAAATAACTGTTATTTTTTTTCTAAAAAATAAAAATCATGTTTTTAAAAAGCATCGCATTTTATAAAAATTTGGTCCAAGACAATCAAAATGGTATACTTGGTTTTGTTCTCCGACATTTCCTTGTGGTTGCTTTTTTTAATTAAAAATTCAAAAATAACAGTTATTTTCGGTCCCTGCTTTTTAATAATTAAAATAAAAAAGAATTTGCGTGGAAATTATTAAAATAAATATTTTATTACTTATAATATCATAAAATAATATCTGCTTACGTGTATATACATGCATACATATATGTACGTGTTATGTGCTTGTATGTGTATATGCTTATGAATATTTAATCTGTGTATGTAAGTAATTTTATAATATTTATGATGGTGGCGTATACTTTATGAATATTTTGAAAATTTATTTATATTACGTATACGTCATGCAGGCCATAGGCCACGCCATGAACTGTTTAATTACGTGCCAGTATTATTATTATTTTTGATTTTCTTTTTTTTAATGGACTTTTAATAGATTTATTATGTTAACGTTGTGAACATATTAGGCAGTAATAATTGGTTTAATAACTCAATTTTATTTGGTCATAGGTAGAATATACGAGTTGTTGCTTGCCACTACAAGGTGTTGATGATCGAATGTCGAATATCGAATTTTAAATTCATGAAAATACAATATCAGTAATGTTTTCCTATTTGACTCACAAATAATTGATCGATTTACATAGTTACAGATATTGCAATACCAAACGATCACTTGTTACTGGTTTGTGAGTTATCAAGACGGTAGATGACCTCTATTGTCTCAATAGTAGGTGATTTGGTCAAATCGCATGTCAATCTGAAAATAAGCAGAATGGATTATTAGAAGTAGTTAATGCTTCTTTTTTTTACTTTTCCAATCAAAATTGTTCCATGACACAAAGCAAGAGGGAGTAGCACTTCCTTGGCATCAAAATTCACTTGAGTTCACATAACGTAACGATGCTCAAGGATTCCCTTTAAGGCCTTATTTACTTTGTTTAGTAATAATAGTTTAATGATATTAGAGACGAATTTGACATTTCAAGTAACGAAAACTCCCTTAGAGTACATCCAAATGAGAGCAGTCTCCATTGGGTCAAAGACTGACATTGGCCAATGAAGTGGTCAATGGTCGTTTCCTCCGTCTTTACAGGTCAATAGGTAAATGAAGTCCGTCAGCCTGACTTCCTATTACACATTACAACAAAACACAGATTAAATACAAAACAAAATATATTTCTTCGATTCAACTCAACTAGTTGATTGGTATGCTTTCTATTGTAGTTAGGCGAGGTAAAAACGCAGTAGTCTAAAAAGTAGTGTGTTGTCTTATTAGACCTCAGACCCAAAGAAAATTTGAAAAAAATGAACTTTTCGGCGACTTTCTCTCAGCAGTCTTTCCGCAAAAAATTTTTGGGGTGAGAAATTATTGGTGTGAGAAACTAGGTTGTAGTCCTGACTAAAGGACTTTAATATTCTATTATGTACATGAGTATGTAAGGGCATGTTATTCGATAGGAGTATATATGATCGTACGATTTCGTCAGCTACACAGTTGTCTTGGATGTCTTATGACCATATGAAATTCACTTAAAACTTCTACGGGAGTCGATAAAATGAGATAAACATTAACTTAGACTTAAAGTGTGCACCTAAATTGCCTTCTACTATTCCTTAGATGTCATGTAGAGTCAACCTTAAACTGTATGTCCCGCCACTTATAGATAAAATTAACACACGCAACATAAGTGGTATGAGATACTAGGTTGTAATCCTGACTAAAGGGTTGTAATATCCCGTTATGTACATAAGTATGTAAGGGGTTGGTATTCGATAGGAGTGAATCTCTTCGTGGAATTTTATCAGCTACACGGTTCTCTAGGATGCCTTATGACCGGTAAGCCAAATCAAATGAGTTGTAGCACATAACAACTAATTTAGACTTGAAGTGTATATCTAAAATGGTTTCGATTGATTCTTAGCTAGCAGAAAACATAGAAATGCTAGTGGAAGGAGATCCTTTTCTTATTATCATTGCCGCAGCGAAGTTACTTTGGAATATCTTAAGAACAACAAGCCTTTTCGAAAAACATTCTACAGCCCGCAGTGATACCAGATTTAATAAAGAAGTGCCCATAGCGCCTAATGTGCCAGCGCGGCAGGCTGCTATAGGATCTCTGTTGATCTTTATGAATAACTACAGGATCATTAAGGATTGTCGCCGCTGTCTGGACCTTTTTTCTGAGCCCTTCAGTGTCTCACCTGGTAGGTTGGTACACTCCCTCCTGGTGCACACTTACCTTAGTCAAGTTGTCCATTGGGCGGAAATTCTTTCGAGTCGCAAAACCTATCCTGGGTCAATGAGGAGTCCTGCCCCACCGCTAGATTCACTTGACCCTGGATGGATAGAAGGCCAACCAGTCACTCGGACTTGGCCGTAACGTCATCTCGATCACGGTGGCCATGCTTACAGGTCCATTGTATTATGGGAAGAAAAGCGGAAAGAATCCAGCGTCCATCTAACGACTTCTGTGGTAGGTACAGATCTGCTGAAGAAGAGGAGACTGTTATCCACTTTCTTTGTCAATGTCCATCGCAGATGCAGATGTAGGGTACTTGGCTCTCCAATCCTTGTCAGCTTGACATCTCCCATTGATGTCAAGGATTTAGCTTCGTTGAACAAACTTTCGGGCTGTTCGTACGCGAATCATACTTGCTTTATGATTCGTGTATACGTTGAGTCATGGAGAATCGAAATCAACAACATCATACGTGTTGTTAAGTATGTCAAACTTTGAGTAGAGGTCCCATGATATTAAAATAAGTATGAATGCGTATAAGTATAAGAAATTATGTTTATGATTGACTGTTATCCACTTTCTTTGTCAATGACCATCGTTTGCCAGAAGCAGATGTAGGGTACTTGCCTCTCCAACCCTTGTCAGCTTGACGGAGCTATTATCCATTGATGTCAGGGATATAGCTTCGTTTATCAAACTTTTGGGGCTGGTTTTCCAGCGTAGGGTAGTCGTGCTTTTAATGTGCAGTGCTTATCAACCTACCTACCTAGTGGTATTTATTAACCCAAGGAATTACTAAATGCTGACAACTTTGGCTGACTCTAAATGGAACCTCTAAATGGGATCCTGATCTTTTTATCTGCATCACGTTAACAGCTTTCTGTTGGTAGTGAAAGATCAAAATCGATTTCATCGAAGCCTCGGATTGAACTGAAATAGAAAATATTTTAAAATTTAAATGATTTATTTGAGCCGTTTTGTATGTTTCTTTGTGACTCTATTTTCTCGTGTTTTTAATTCTAAAAACAAGGCTTAACATGTGTGCGATAGTATTCTGATGAAATAAAAACAAAAACAAAAAATGAAAATCGTATTCAAAATTTTTAAGGAAAATCTCTTGTTAATGACTTTTATAAGTATTTTCCACTGAAAGAAGGAAAACAACATCCTGAATGTATTTTCCTTGTTGCTCTCTCTCTCTCTTTGTATTTCAATGTGCGATACTTCAGAAGGGCCTTAAAGTTTACTTTGATGTTTAAAAAACAAAAACACACACACACACAAACAAACTTTCATGAATAAAACATGTTGGCATGACGTGCTAACACGGTGACAGAGTGTGAGCGTGTTCTTCTATTAACAATAAAAATTCATACAAAAACAATATTGTTTTTACTATTGTTGTTCTCTCTCTCTCTCTCTCTCTCTCTCTCTCTATAGAAAACCTCTGGATTCTTTGACCAGGACATTGATGCCATTCATGGATATCATCATCATAGCCAGCAGCGTCATTGTCATCAACATGTGTGCTCTACACCACACAAGTCAACCAAACAAACGAATTTTTTCTGTTTTTATTTTTTTTTTATTGTTTTTGTTTTTATTGTATTAAAATAAATATAAAAAAAACCAAAACACTAAACCAACAATAATAACAATAACAACAAGAGAAAACGATACATGTACACACATACACAGGCACATAAAAGTTAACATAAATTTTCAATCGCAATTTAAACGATACTCACACTCACACTCACACTATTTTAGGCCAAAGTTTCCAAAATTTTTTTTTTCTTAATTTTTTTGTAGATATGTGTGGCCATGTTTATGCTCATGTGTGTACAATGTGAGTGTGTGCTGATTCCTTAATATGATTTATTTTTTACAAAAGAGAGTGATTGTTTTTCTGTGCTCATAAATGTGTGAGTGTGTGCGTAGTTAGGCATGTAAGTATGTTTATAGGTCTATTGAAATCTTCTTAAATAAAAATCATCGATAACGTCAGGTTAAAAGCAATTCGAGGGCTGAAAACGAATTTAAAGGGCATCCTATATGGTGTAAAATTAGTGCGAATCAATTGGAAATTTGGAAAAAGAGGAATAGAAAGATGAGAAACGCCAAATCCAATAGGAATTACAGTGCCATAGTTCATCCGGAGAGAACAACTTTAATCTCTATCTTTCTTCTACGAAAAATATTTGCCTTAGAATTCCAAAGTTAATATTCAGATCAGCCAGTGACAGAATTCTTACATTTTTACCTTTTAAAAACGTTTAAAATATGAGCTCGTAGAGTTGAATATTAAATAAAAATTAATTTGTGTTTACTTTTAATTAGAATTCTTTATTATTTTCACAATTCTGTCTGACACTGTTCCTAACTTGATGTAAACAACAACAATTACCTTTTTGCGTTAATCCTCTGTTTACAGCCTTTGCGTAAACAATAACAATTACTAGACAATTATTCGACAGATCTTTGTAACGGAGATCATTAAACTACGATTACTGTCTTTAAACACTACATCTTCACACAAGACTGACTGAACTTCTACTACATAACTCAGTCGCCTGCTTCGCCTTGCCTTTTATACGGTAGAGTAACCAGTGGGATAAATGTTCTTGAAGGCGAATGGTCAAGACTTCGTCTTCTTGAAATCTATATAAATGTAAACATCTTTGTTTACATTTATTTTTCTAGTGTTGTTTGTGTATTTTTGTTTACTTGTTTACCATTAATTTATGCTGGTGCTTGTTGTTATCTTAAGCAGTACGATAATTTGTAAACAGTTTTGTTTACTGCATTGTTTTTTTGTAGCTTTTATTTATAATTCTAATGTTAAGCGATGTAAAAGCAAAATACCAATATCTAGAGATTTCATTTTCATAACATAACCGCCCACTTAAGCCTGTTCGTTCCGAATAATTAAGATACTCCAACCTTCTGTTAAGTCCCCAGCTTATATCAGCTTGCTCTAAAATACAGTCGAAGACTGAAAAGCAATGGGGTGGCAACAAAACCTTGCCACATTATTGCTTTAGTGAGGATTGAGTGGCTTACATTGACGAAAGCTGTTTACATTGCCATATAAAGCCCATTCGGTGTCAATTGTTTTCCCAGAAGCTCAACAAGTTAACCAGAGTATGAAATTTGTTGTTGAAATTTACGAAAGCAAGATACATTAAAGGTAGCTCGATGGTTGTTGTACGACGCTGTGGGACATTTAGCGTTTCAAAAAATTTGCTGCAGCAAATTACAAGAGGACAATGTTCCATCCTCGTAATTGAGACAGCTAAGAGCGGTCTACCATCATTAAATGGATAGTTTAAGTGGCAGCTCATCTGAGTTTGATTAACAACACATCGTAGTCCCATACTTCCTACAGTATCGAACGAATGTACAGTGAGCGTCAAAAGAAAATGTACATTAAGAAAATATCTACAATAATAAATTACCGTTATTATAATTTTAAAATTGTTTCATTGCCAGATTTTAAATTTGATGCAATTTTTGTGCAATTTTTTCGGGCACTCTCCTTAAGTGATAAAAGTTGAGTTTGGGCATTGTTAGAATTGTATCTATAGTGTAAAGTTTCCCTTGACGCTCACTGTATACTTATATATGTACATATACGATATTAAAATAATTTTGTTTAAACTGTAGTATTATGTACATAATTGGTTATTACAATCCTTTAGTCAAGATTACGAGCTAGTTTCTCACACCACTTATGTTGTGTGTGTTAATTTTATACAGGAGTGGCGGGGCATACAATTTAAAGTCGACTGCGAGCGACAGATTTTTGAGAAACTTTTCAAGACAATTTTATTTGCTCTCAGAGTTTATGCCAGAAATCTGTTGAGGGGAACTCACTGAAAGAAATATGATGCCTGACCTGGGGTTTTTCGTCTAATAAGCCAACACACTTCCTACCATACCACGACGGCTTCGAACTGTAGTATTAGTTGCCTAAAAATTTCCTCCTCATCGATGTAGGGTATCAAAATTTTTGAAACGAAAAAATAAAAAAAATTCCAACAAAATTTTCCTGTTTTGACTTCATCTTTACTTGTGTTTACCATATGGACAAGGACATAGACATGGACATGAACATGAACATTTCAACATATGAACATATACAAACAAGCAAGCAATATTGACACGCATACAGTAACAGTTTCACTTGCATGCACTCACTTGTATGAGATCATACAACAACATTAACTATAACAACAACAATATTGAGAGTAGCCAACCATATTAATAACAAACAAAAAAAAATTAATTTTTATTATCAGCTATGCTGCCGTAAATATTTTATTTTCTTTTATTTCAAAAGTAATGTTTGGTTTTGACCACAAAAGTGTTGCCACTTGAATAAATTTGAAAGAACATGAGAAAAGCATTAAAAAAATGCCAAGAAAAATACAAACGAAAATTACCAGCCAGCATTACATGAAAATACTACATATAGGCTTGAAATGTTTGTAAAGATTCTTTCTTTCAAGGTTTTTTTTTAATAAAAACAGAAATAATTTCGCTCTGTTTTATTATATGAAATATTTTTCATTATTTTATAAAGAAATTTTAAACAATAAAAACAAAAAAAAATTATATGAAATGAAATGAAATAATTATGATACGAGCAACCAAAACAGGTCAAGTGTAAAGGGGGAAGTTTCAATAAAAAAACGAGACGTCAAAATTAAGGCAAATCGATTTCCATTGATTTATATAGAGGAAAACAAAAAGAGAGACACAAAAGAGAGCAGAAAAAACTCAGGAAAAACAATAAGAATTTAATAAAAGAAAAGAAAAATAACAATCGAACTGTGACTATAAATAAATTCGTTATAAAAAAATTGGGCATAAATTTTAAAGGAAAACTTTATTACCAAAGAAACAGTTTCCGTTTCCTTGCCATATGCCATGCGATGGATACATGCTCTTCCTTTTTAAATCATCACTCACAGTTACTCACAGGCAGCCAAACTTATTGCCAAGATATGCATTTGAAACCCTTCTATTTCTGGGGAATTATTTTATATGCCCCGGTTATTTGTGTCATTTTATTTATATTCCTCTGTGTATGTGTGTGTCTGTATGTCTGTGTTTTTTTTTCTGTACAAAACCATTGAAATTAAATAAAAGGATTTAAGGTAAGAGATTTGAGGTTAAGCGTTTAAGGGTTTCGAATTTATTTCGTTTTTTCCTTTTTTTGTTTTTGTTTGTTTTTACTTTTGTTATCCTTTTTGGATTTTGTTTTATTTGCTTTACAGTTCGAATTTGTTAAATTAATCAAAAGGACCACAAGTCTTGTGGGAAATCAAAATGCCTACAAAGAAAACCCCTCCATCTCGCCCCAAAACTTAAAACAAAAATTTGCAAAAATCTAATAAACCATGAAAATAGTGGTGAAGGGAGACAAAGAAATTAATTCAAAATAGTTATCTTCTGTGTTGTTGTTGTAGGCTGATATGTATTTTTTTTTTTTTTTTTCGTTTAAAGAAATAATTCTCAACAGAATTTTTATTTCATTTTTGTACACTTTGTCCATTTAATACCCGTAGATTGTAAATAACAATAAAACAAATTCTCATATAAAAATGTGTCAAAAGCAAATATGTGTGGCAGCTACTGCCCGAAAATTTCTAGAGAGGCTCATAAAACCTTGTCTAAATGAAATCATACAAGCCAATGGATAACTGTGATTTCTTTGTACCAGTACTTGTACTTGCACTTATCACATCATTGTACTTCAAGCAGCGTATAATCTGAAAGTTTCTTCACCAGAAATTCCAAATTATAGTGTCGTCTGACAGAAAGTGGTCTGGTGTTATAAGTAAAAATAATTTATATTTTTTTATTCGAACAGCCCCATTTGCGACTGTTCATTTCTACTTTAGTCTTATTTCTGTTTTTCTTAAAACTAAGTGTATGCTAAATTCTTAATTCTTGCACACTATGTATGCGGTGGGAATATGCTGAAACAGCATAATACACGATGTCCCAACATTATGCAGTGTGGACAATATCAACAAGAATGTGTTGTTATAAAGTTACATACAAAGGGTATGGCAATCACAATGGGCCCAATGTGGCCTAAGTGTGTCCATCTCTACCTAAGGGTATGGCAACTTCGACTAGTCAAACACACTACACTGGCTTCCCCAGCCAAACGAATGCTTGGGTACCTTGCAGTACCACTGAATTAATTGAACTTGTGGCTACGCAGCTTCCAATACAGAGCACCTCAACTTTTGCTTGAATAACAGCCAACTAATGGTGAATCACTGACATATAGTTTTATAAACCAACTGAAGATTCGACTATAAGATCAATCAGGGAACCTAAACTACGCATGTGATATTTGCCTATTAAGTCTTCGATATGTGTGTGTATGTGTGTGGGTTAAGCCAAATGTTACTAAGAACTAAACAGCATCAGTGTAGTCTGCTCTGTTTCATGTCATTCAAACAGCTCGCATGATTTCAACGACAAATGCTTGCAGATAATTCTACACAATTCTGTTGGAAACCATAGTATATTACACAGAATTAACGACAAGCGATAATCAACAGTCAATTTGCCAGAAAGACAACTGAGTGGAACCCTGGAAATAGCTGACAGAGTAGTCTGCATCAACAACCAAAAGAACTGCTGAGTTTACAACTGAAGAGCATACAAAACAAGCGAAATTAAGCACAATACCGACGAGCGGAACTTTTAGAAAAACATTGTTACGGTTTTATTCTCCCCGTATTGGGGATTGGTACCAAATACCATTTTTCTCAATTAGGTGGCGAGTTCCACTGCAACGAATTTCATTAATCCTTTGCCAGCATCATCACATTTACCCAATTTCTTAATGATACAACGTCAACGGTTTCCATAGCCAAAATAGATTTGTATAGTTACTCCTTCTCAACAGTTCTAAGAGAATACTATTTTGCCGGAGAAAGCTTTTGTTATTCGAATTCAACGTTAGTTCCGCTACTTATGGATAAAATTAAGGCATATTGGATATGTGACCAATAACGTATGTTTACCACATTACACTTCTTTCTTTCTGTTTTGCTTCAGACGGCATTATTCAGCCATTAGTGTATTTTTTGGATTGCTTTATGGGTATGCAAACATAACTGAGTTATACAGTGAGCATCAAAAGAAACAGTACATTTTAAAAAAATATACACACATTAATAAATTACCGTTATTTTTATTTTTATTTTAAAATTGTTTCATTGCCAGTTTTTAAAATTGAAACAAAAAAAAATACAAAAAAATTTCAAAATATTGTCAAATTTTTTCCTTAAGGTATAAATACATAGACGACAGACAACAGTTCGGCAGCTAGACAGAAAATTCTGATAACTGTTTTTTCTGCCATATGCCGACTGCTTAAATTTTTTGAAAGCAGAGCAGAAACTTCAATAATTTTCAAATTTGAATTTAAATATATTTTCAGTGTTGTCACTGTCAGCTTTTTTGTACGCAAAAATAAACTCACTTATGAGAAAACTGCACAAACAAAACATTTATCAATTGAATTCAGATACAAAATTGAATCTATAATTCCATTTTATTTATTATGAATACATTGATTGCTCTTGATTTCTTAATTTTAGAATTGTTCATTCTCTTCAATAATATAAGTATTTTTAGCTGTTTTTTATATTGATTTTATGTTGTATTGGCATCACTAATTTGCTTTTAGCTGCTCACAAAAAAAGAAAATAGTTTAATTTGGGCAGGAGCTGCTTAGGTTGTTGTCTTGGCTTTTCTGTTCTGCCTTCAATATAATAGTTTTCATATAAACGTGTGTATTCTATACTTGGCAGCTTTCTGTTGTCTGTCGTCTATGTGTTTATACCTTTAAAAGGTAAAAGTTAAGTTTGATAATTCTTAGAATTTTATCCATAGTGTTCAGTTTATTTTGACGCTGACTGTAGGTCGCCTAATAGGATGAATACCAGCAGTTGCCTATATAATGCAACAATTCCAGTACAATGTAGAAACTTCCTGCTTGGCAGTATTTATTAAGTGAAAATTCAATTTTTAAAGAGAAATGGTGACTGTTATGTATACCAGTACTGTATAAAATATTTTCCATTTTCATTTACACAAATATTAAATATTGTTCAGTATCGTGGTTGCCAATTGAGAAGTGGCAGTGTTATGGCTGTGGATTTGATGCCTACAGATGTTCTTAGACAAACTTCTTGTAAAATGAGAATACATTTTTATTTGTATTGTTTTAAATAAAATAAATCAATTGATATTACTCATACGCCTATTACAAGAGGGATATCCTAAACTGTTTAGTTTCGTTATCGCTTATTAACATATAAATTTATTGTTATTAATTAAATAACACTTTATAATGAATTGATTTAATTTAATTCAATAAAACCAATAATACGTACATACATATATTATTAATCATCTCGAGATTAACAATCTAAACAAATTTATTTCCATTTTCAATCAAATCATTAATTTTAACAATTTCACTTCGATACAAATTATAAAAAAAAAAATCAATCAAACATTTTCTATTTAAACGGAAACAATTAATCTCTTCATCGTTTACAGATTAATAATACAATTTGTCTCCTTGGAATTATTTATTTCATATTATAATCACTAACCATACAAGCATACAAGCCATCCTGTAATCAATAATAATAAATTATTTACAGACAATAAAGATGAAGCAACAGTGAAGTGAAGTTAGGTTATGAACTGTAATCAACACCCGAATTAAAATTTTAGAAAATTTTTACATACTCAACGCACAATACATCATACGGTATTTAAATACTATTCTCTTCTCTTTCTTTTTTTTTTCTTGATCTATAAGAAGAAAATTTCTTTACACGTCATTAAATCGCAATTTAACGAACCAAAAGACGTGTACAACAACATAGAGTCTTTGTATACAATGAAGGTTTTTTGGCAAGAGAGAGAGAGAGAGAAAGAGAGATATTCAGGATAGAAAGGAAGACACAATCGTCAACAAAGTATTGTGTATTTGTTTGTATAATAATGATATTCTATTATATAAACAATTACACACACATGTATTTAACTGTACATACACACAACTTCAGAATTACAATGAGTTAACAGAACAGCTTATTAAAGCGTGAATTACAGCCACAGAAATACACGCGAAACAATAAAAAAAAAACATTTCAATTTATACAGTGCAGGACAAAAGCAAATGTATACATTTTTATTTCGATAACATTATAAAGTGTATGTCCATTTGAGTACATAATTTGCCACATGCTACATGTTACGTGTCATGAGGCATCTATTCAGAGGTGAATTACATACATAACATACATACATAATTGGCCATTACAAACCTTCAGCTAGGATTACGACCTAGTTTCTCACACCACTTATGTTACGTACGTTAATTTGTATACCTGAGTGGCGGGATCTACAGTTTAAAGTCGGCTCCGAACGACAGATTTTTAAGAAACTTTCATGGCAAATTTTATTTTTCCCTCAGAATTTTTGCCAGAAATCTGCTGAGAGGAAGTCGCCGACGAAATATTTTTTCATATTTTCGTTTTGATGTCTGACCTGGGGTTTGTACCGAGGCCTCCCATCTAATAAGCCAACAAACATCATCTAGACCCCGGCGACTTCACGGTACATCAATTTGAGTACATAATTTGCCATATGCCACATTGCACACGATAAGAGGCATCTAGTCAGAGGTGAGAGGTTGGGTTAAGTTCGATGGCAAACCAAAAAGGGCTAGGTTGTAATACAACAATTGTGATAGACTCCGTACAGGGAACAAATTCGTATTCGAAATAAATCATTTTATTGCAGAAGTCAAAGACCTGTAGCTCTATACAGCAATTGTGATATATAGAGCTACCTTCTCCTCAGATTAAAGTCTATAAAACTTACTGGATGGAATGATAAGTCTATCAACATACGTCAGTGTCCTGTAAGAACAGCAAAAGTAGGATGGATAGGGATGCGATTGAAGAGGACTGATTGTCAATCAGTTTAGCAAGTGCCCTCTTACCGTCAACGAAGTCAAGGCTCTCTGTAAAATGAATAGAGAATATCCAGTTAAATCAAGGCAAACGGAACTCCTATACCTGATGAGATCCTTATGTTCTGAAAATTATATTCGCTTTACTTTTGAATTTTTCTGAAAAATTTACGGCATTCATGCGAAGATGTTCGTCAGACAATTGATTGTTCTTTGAGTTAGCGAGCAAATTAAGATATTTTTACGACAAATCTCAGCACCCCAAATGCACTGCACAGCTTTTAATAAAAACACTGACGTGGCTAGGCAGCTTAACCTCTAATTTCAAAATTCTGATTATGTACACATACATGGGTCTATATATCTCACCGCCTACTCTGTTTAAAATTTTAAAGTAATCGATATACATACATATACTTCAAAAGTCTCAATGACCACTTCCAAATCATCAGACCGGGAGTTTCCACTTGGAGTCCTAAAATCAAGTGTCCTATCCTATAACGAACTATATTATTAATACGGATGTATCAATAACATTCCAAAACCGCAGCATGTCCATAAGCCCGATTGAGCAAGGAAATAATTGCATTAAGCCTTACTGCTTCAAGCTCACCTATCGTTGCAAAAAAAAGTTGAGGGTAGCCACTTAAGTATTGCAAATATTACTTTAGTTGAAGTGGAACAGAGTGATAATCCGGAAAGCTGACTGATCCATCACATTGCAAGGATACATCGTGCATCAAATGTGAGCGCCGCACAGTAAGATTAGTCTGATAGTACCAATATGTTATGACAAATCTAAGCCTACTAATATTGTCCACGTGTCTTTTTGAGATGTAAAGGTCAATGTCGCTCCCTTTACTCTCTTCACTGTGGTATCCCTCTAAGAGAGTTTAGATCCCAGCGTCACTCCCTTATGAATTAATTTGACATTTTGGAGCAGATTGATCTCGATAGACAAAATATGGTGTTTTCCTTATGCACGCACAAGTCAGCCATAATTCCAGCCCTGGAAGATAACACCGCGGTTGCCATATAAACTGAAATGCTGGAAACAGTATGTCAGAAATGGAGCTCACAGATGAACACGTCCTTTAGCAATGTTGGCATCACATAATAAATTTTCTATGTTGTTTCAACTCCCAAACAGTTAAAAAATCACCCATTATTTATTTCTTTTCATTGGATTAAGGCTCATAAGGCTATCCCAAACCATGTCCTCCATCTTCTTTATATTTTTGATGCCTAGTGGCTTGTTAGGATTGATGTTAAGATTGATGTTAGAATTGATGTTAGGAATGATGTTAGGATTGATGTTAGGGTTGCTGTAGGAATGATGTTAGGATTGATGTTAGGATTGATGTTAGGATTGATGTTAGGGTTGCTGTAGGATTAATGTTAGGATTGATGGTAGGATTGCTGTTGATTGATGTTGTTATAAAGCAATTCATTTAATTTTGCTCTCCACTGTACATATGTATCTAAGCTCCCTATAGTGGTGGAAAACTTAAGTGATTGAGTTCTACTCTCGCTGGAGAAACCTTGCTGCCTGATCGTACGATATTGATGTTAAGATTGATGTTAGGATTGATGTAAGAATTGATGTTAGGATTGATGTAAGAATTGATGCTAGGGTTGATGTTAATATTGATGTTAGGATTGATGCTAGGATTGATGTAAGAATTGATGTTAGGATTGCTGTTGATTGATGTTGTTATTAAACAATTCATTTCATTTTGCCCTCTACTGCACATATGTATCTAAGCTCTTAACATTCACTACGCTAATCAACCAATCAGTCAAGCAGGTTGGCAGACAAACAAATTTTTTCACTGTCTTCGTTTCTTTCATTTTTTTTTTCTTCCCTTAGCTTGACACGAATACTACATTAATGCTGCATATGACTGACTGTCAGTTTACGGAAAATTTTCCATTTTACTGCCACTCCCATTAAGCGAGCTATTTATTCTAACTGTTGCTGCCATTTTAGCCAAAACTAGTTGCCAGAGTTTGTGCTGCTATTGCTTACACAATAATTACAAGTGTGAGGCAAATAAAAGTTTTGTGTCTTCTTTTTGTGGCAGCTTGTAAGAAATTAAAATAAATTGTTGTTGTTGTTGCTACTGTTGTTGATGATAGTTTGTCAAATTTGAAGGAAGAGGGAGAGAAGAGGGGTCCTACAAGCAAATGTATAAAGTTTTTAAATAGTTTTTGTTTTCAAGCAGTAAGCTTGTTGTTTTTGCTCTTTTTAATTATATGTCTCACCCGGTAAAATTAAAAACCCCTGTCTGGGGTAATTCGAAACCATTTCTTAAGTATCATTTGACTTTGAAATTGCCTGCGTTATCTACCAAATGACTGGATAATGTATAATCGTTACAAGATTTTTAATCTGATTTATTTCTCTTTGACACTTCTGTGTAACAAAGAGAGAGACAGAGATATAGGGGGAGAGGGAGAGAAACAGAGAGAGGGGGAGATAAGTTAGCTTTTGCCACTTAAACTTTCTTACCAAACAAAAGACTACAAAACCAAAGAGAAGAGTCATCTTAACCAACCATTTAAAACCATTATTGGCTGGTTTAGTTAGTTTGGTTTGCTTGGCTGTTTGATATTCTCATTATTTCTGGATGCCCAAAAATATCTTCGCATAGCATTTACCGACCGACCGTCTTGTAATTATCATGTAAAAATCATTGTGTTTGTGTAACTTTACTCCGGCATTGATTTAATCCTGTTACCAAGACGCACTGCCATACATGTACGTAAGCACAGCTGTTTTACAACATTTTCTAAGTTCGTTAAGCATACAACAACAAATTTTTTTGTCGTCTATCTGTCCGTCTGTCTGTCTAGAAAATTAAAGAAAATGAAATCTTGTTTAAAAGAAAGAAAGGATATAAAAAGTTTGAAATTCCTTTTTGGTAAATTGTTTGAAAATAATTTAAGCAAACATTGGAAATTGGAAACAATTTGGCGGTTACGGGGGGTAAATATAATTTGAAGTGGAAAAGGTATGCCAAAGCATTCTGTACGTCATTTAAGAGAAGTAGAAATACAACAGAAAATATATTAAATATCCTAGGATCTCAATTTAATCCCACTTGATTAAACTTTTCGTTCGTCAAACTTCTACGAAAAGACTCGGTGGGTTATTTCCTAGGTCAACCTCCTTGTAGGCAACAGCCTACAATCTATAGCTAATGCCTTGATCTGCGTGCACGTCAGATTCTCCTGTACAGACCTTATACCGTTTTACTAGACTTATATGCCAAGAACTCGCCTTAGTCTAGTAGATAATGTGTTGGCTTTTGTAGACTGAAGACCGCAGTTCAAATCCCAGCTTAGACATGAACCAAATGATATATGAAAAGAAATATTTCTTCGACGACTTGCTTTTAGCAGTCTTTAGGCGAAAACTCTTAAAGTAATTAAAAAGTTTCTCAAATCAATAATTCAGAATCGACTTCAGGTCCCGCCACAAGTGGACAAAATTAACGCACACAGCATAAGTGGTGTGAGAAGCTCGATCGTAATCCTGACAAAAGGGTTGTAATAATCATCAACGTAAGTAAGTTTATACAAAACAGAATCTGGAACGTCCTCTACACCAAGGCTCTCAAGGATTCCAGCCTAAAGTTTTCCCTTTCGTGTATCCAAGTAATTTCTATTTTTTAGAACATCTTCCTTCCATCTGTTGAGTATTTCAGGTCAATGTAATAGGCATTAATAATGCACTCTAGCGTTAGCAGTTCCCATGGGGACTAGAACCCTAATTAATTCAGTTTCGTATCACAAATTACCCGAAAATTACTCGTATTTATGTGTAACTTTCGAACTTATTGGGATACGCCAATTCACACATGATTATTTGCAGTTTTTATACATTCTACCTCTATTAAGCTGGCTATTAGCTGGGCGAGAGAGTATCTTGCTTTATTTTCGGAATCCCCTGCACTAAATTGGATACGAAGTGTAACAGCCAGCTACTTAATTAGATCACAGGAATATCCCTGTCACCGTATCTGTTCTCTTGGGCAATTGCATAATGGCTGGGCACAACAAGATGCTTTGCTTACCTACCAGAGATCAGCAATGAGTATTCAAAAAGATGAGTAAAATCGTGCGATACCCATACTTATTTTAATATCATACTCATACTACTCATATTCAAAGTTGAAGTACTGATCGTACTCATACTTAACAATACTGTATTCGACTCTCCTTTACTCAACATTTACACGCATCACAAAATAAGTATGATTCACTTACGAACACTACAATACTCACTAGAAGGTTTTGTGTTTGCTCTGGTTGCTGCTCCCTCTGCCTTTTTTTTGCTTATGAGTCTCTGTTTTCTTTTTTTGTAAATGCAACAACAACTAAGACTGTAAATGTTTATGAATGATTCGAATCACTCGAAGCATTTATGAGTATTATAAGTATTTTTCTAAAGTTATGAATTTAAATGAGTAGGCTGGTTTATGAATCAAACATATTTCGAATGTTATGAGTTTGATGTCAACGTTGTACTCATATTCATTGCATTACTGTACTTATAAATCAATGTTGTAGTGAGTATGAATGAATCAGAGTACATAGTTAAATTTCAATATTGTTGACTCACTTATATTCAAAATTTCATGAGTACTTATGAGTAGCGAAAAAACGATTCATTGCTGATCTCTGTTACCTACCATATGATTGCGGCAGAGATTGAAGATAGGTTGAAGAGGAAGACAGTATTGTACACTTATTTTTCCAATGTTTATCTTTGACTCGTTCCAGACTCCTTACCAGACTCATACTAAGCGAAGTCGCTGTAGTCTACCAGGCAGTGTGTGGGTTTATTAGACGACAGCCCGTGGTTCAGTCCCTGCTTCAGACATCTAAAATAAAACGGAATACGCAGTCTTCTGGTAAAAATACGGTGAATAAATAAAATTGCCATGAAAATTTTCTAAAAAATCTGTGTTTCGGCGTCGACTTTAAACCGTAGGTAACGCAACTCATATATAAAAATTAACACACACAACATAAGTAGTGTGAAAAGCTATGTTGTAAGCCTGACTGAAGGGTTGTAATGACGAATTAAGTACGTATGTATCATGGTGAGGAAACTTGCTCATTGAGTTCCAGCCTTTCCAAAGAGCTTGGGCTGGGCCTTCAGCTCAATTCTTAAAAATGTAAAATGTTTGCCATCAGATGTACTCGTTGTAAAGCACTTCAACCATTACGCGCTCCACCTCAAGTAGTTGCAATAGTTAGCTGTAAGCACCAACAGCTGAAAGGAACTGAGTTGAGTGTCCTTACGTATTCGATTACATTCTAATTTAAATTCTTAATGGCTTACGTACCACACTACTTTATGGATTTCAATCTGAAAAAATTTAATTTAATGCAACAAATAGTTGTACATACATACATACCACATGTACCGCGTTATTTAAACATAATATTTGTGTTCCCATAATTTTTATGAACTTTGTAAACTTTGTGTGACTCCTTGTTCACCACAACAACACAAAAAAAATGAGAGAGACTGATAAACGGTTTATCATGCTGTCACTTAAAAATTCATTCATGTGTTTAATTTCACCCTCTAGGACTATGCATGTGTATAGGAGTGTGACTGTGACTGTGTCTATAAGTCAACGACAACCTGTGACCTGGAAAAACAATGTACCGAAGAGCTTTTGTATTAAAAGCGAGCGCAACAGTTGATGAGGAGACATTTCATTCATACTCCATGGAATCAGGTTCAATGTGTTTTATTTATTTTTTTTTGCATGAATTTGGCTGAGGTTTTGTGATTTATGGGTGAAAGAGTTGCACAGTGGTACTAAAGAGAGCAAATGACAGCAATGTAAGTGTGAAGTTCGGCAAGCAGAAATGCTTAAGAAATAGTGAAAGGAAGTTAAAAAATTTCTCAATGATTATTATAACCCTTTTAGATAAGCTTACGGCCTAGCTTCACTCACCACCCATATTGTGTGTGCTAATTTTATCCATGAGTGACGGAACTTTGAAGGCAAGGATTTTATTTTATATTTATAATTTTGCTCAATATTGACCCATATGAACGTTTAAGGGTCAAGTGATCCTCTTTTTGCTTTTTTTCATTGCTAAGTTTCTACCGTTTAAAAACGTATGAAATATGAGCTCGTAGATTGCAAATAAAATAAAAATAAATTTGTGTTATTTATAATTAAAAATCTTTATTCTTCCCACAACTCTGTGTGCCACTGTTCACAACCTGATGTAAACAACAACAATTGCTTTGTTTGTTATTCCTCTATTTACACCCTTTGCATAAACAATAACAATTACTAGACAATTATTCAACAGATCTTTGTAACGCAAATCTTCAAACCACGATTATACTCTTCAAAAACATGCGTCTTCACACAAGACTGACTGAACTTTTACTCACTCAATTGCCTGCTTTGTCTTGCTTTTTATATGCCAACGTAAACACATATATACATACATACATACATAATTGGCTATTACAACCCTTCAGTCAGGATTACGGCCTAGCATCTCAACACCACTCATGTTGTGTGTGTGTTAATTTTATACATGAGTAGCGGGACCTATAGTTTAAAGTCGACTCCGCACGACAGATTTTTGAGAAACCTTTCATGTCAATTTTATTTACTCTCAGAGTTTTTGCCAGAAATCTTCTGAGAGGAAGTCGCGCGTCTAATAAGCCAACACACTACCTACTAAGCTACGGCGACTTCACAGTCTGATGAATGTTCTTGAAGGCGAATTCTTATGGCTTCGCCTTCTCGACATCTCTGTACACATCGTTGTTTCATTGTTGTTGGTGTCTTTTATTTGAATTTATTCTTGTAATGATTGTTGTTGCATTTTTGTTTACTTGTTTATCCCTTTTTATACTGGTGTTTGTTGGTATATTTTTGTTTACTTATTTATAATTTTAATGTTAAACGATGTACAAGCAAAACACCATTTCCATTTTCGTAACAATATTTTCTAACACTATCAGACCTTTTCCTAAGCCTTCCTGTAGAAATCAAAATCGAGATATTTTCTATACTTCCAATTGTGCCACTGTGCACAAAGTGCACAACTATACAGAGTACACTCTATATGTACGTATATACGTTTGTGTAAATCTGTGTTCATTTCTGCAGTCACAAGTATTTATGAAAGTAAACTTTAGTCTTTCCACCTCATTTTTATTCGAAAAAAAGAGGAAAAAATAAAGAAAACGAATTTAAACTTGAATTTTTGCCAATTTTCTACCTGATATGAATATGAAAATGCCACAAACAACAACAGTAACAATAGCAAGCATTTTAAAAACTAAAATCCTAACCTTAACCTTAAACAGTTTAGAAAAAGGGACACAACACATACACCACAACCACAAAGAATTGTCTTTTAAGCCAATGAGCGTATGTATGTATCACAGTTTTGATAAAGTTTTTGGTCTCCTAATGATGATGATTTTAATCCTTATTTTCCTAAATCCTTTACAAATTGAATCTTTGCCTTTGTGCGCTTCAGATTCTTTTGTTCATTCAATTTATCAATTTCAAAATGTTCCCCCCCCCCCCCAAAAGAAGGGTGAAGTCGGGGTCATTTATGGCTTTTCTTAGTAATACTGATTGTGTTATTATATGCTGCCACATAGAAAGTCAACATAATGAATGAATGAATGAATGCCAATGAATGAATGCCAATGAATAGATGATGAATGCAGAGATGACTTCAAATAAAACATAGAAATTCAAATTCTATGAATTTTAATACATTATAAAACAAATTATTGAAGTAGAATTCAAAGGAAATTCTTAATTTTAATAGAAGGCCATTGCTATTGAGCAAAACAATGCAAGAAACAGAAAGTTTTTTTGATTCCAAATACATCGATAACTCACTGCAATACGGGTTAATTAGTTTAATCGATTTCCAGGTATAGCATGTTTTGAGCGGCTCAACACGTATATACGTAATTGGTCATTCTAACCCTTTAGTCATGATTACGACCTTTTATTTTCTCTCAGAGTTTTTGCCGGAAATGTGCTGAGATGAAGTCGGCGAAGAAATATTTTTTTAGTATTTCGTTTTGTTCGAGATGTCTGGGCTAAGGTTTAAACCGTGGCCGCACGCCTAATAAGCCAACACACTTCCTACTAGACTACGATGATTTCTCGGTTCAATAGTGGTAATTTTAATACGAAGATAACAATTGTCCGAGTCAGTAAGAATAAAAAAAACTGATTTAAAAGCGTTACTCCAGAAGAACGAATTTCACGACACATAATACTATGTTCAGACATAGATTTTTATTGAGCCAATATTCGGTTATTTGAGTACAATGTTTTAAGTGTTCAGACATAATATAAGCAATATTCGTTTGGCAGCTGGTAAACAAAACAACTGGTTGTTTCAACAATATTGTTTTGTTTTTTGCTTGTCGTTATTGACATTTGAGTTGTCAAATATCAACAGTAAGTGTTCGGAAAACTGTAATATGCTCACTGAACGTACTTATTACAGTGCTGTATTTTAAGTTTTACTCAATATTATAACAATTTGCGTATTTATTGCGCAATAATTAATTGAAATTTTATATAACATATTGAGCTCAATAATGGCGTTTATTGCGATTTACGCAATAAGAGTGCATGTGTGAACATAGTATAAGTTTACTTACTTAATTGATCATTACAAACCTTTAGTCAAGACTACAACCTAGTTCGTCACAATACCCATGTTATGTATGTGTGTGTGTGGGACCTACAGTTTAAAGTCAATTCTGAACGACAGATTTTTTGAGAAGCTTTTAAAGGCAAATTTTATTTACTATCTCAGCCTTTAGCCAGAACACTGTTGTGAATAATCGCCGAAGAAACATTTTCCTTTTGTATTTCATTTTGTTAACGTTTGAGCTTTGACCAGAGATCAGCAATAAGTATTCAAAAATATGAGTAGATTCGATTCATACTCATAATTTCTGATACTTATACGCATTCATACTTATTTTAATATCATACTCATAATCAGTGTTTTATGATACGCAAACAAGTGAGGCAGGTAGGGTTGCCAGATTCCGATTCGCAAAAAGCTGGACATTGGGTTTTAAAAAGCTGGACAAAACAAAATACTGAGAAAATATTAATTTTGGTTTTGTGTAAATAATTTTTATTAAAATATCCATTGTTATATTATTTAAAAATATTACAATTAAATAAATTCATTGCATTCTTTAAAATTTATTTAACTAAACTTAAATTTATTCGGTTCAGTCCGTCACAAGAATATTTGAATATGCATTATTGCAGTGTACTAAAAAATTTCTATTTAGCTGGACAAATTAAATTTTAGCTTGAAACTGGACAAGCATCAAAAAAGCTGGACAATCCAGCCAAGTCCAGCCGGGCTGGCAACTCTAGAGACAGGCCACTTTGCCAAATATCGGTGGTATAGTAGACGTTGTTAAAAATTTAACGCTTTCATTTCATAAAAATTTATTTAATTACTACGTTGCTATTAAAGCTTTAACGCGCTTAGTGTGGCTATTAAAACAGGCGCACATAAAATACAATCGAAACAAAAAAAGGAAAATCTAATTAAGCAACTGCAATTGTAAAATAAAAAATAAAAAGAACCACATGAAGCCTAATTATCGAATTAAGGCAATCACTATAAACAACTACAATATCTACATATGTATGTATGTATGTATGTACATGCATACATAATTACTCAAATTTAAAACACCGCAAGAGTAAATGGGATTAAGAAACAAAACAAAAAGCATCAAAGGAATACAACATAATACAACACAACATAACACAAAGAGAGAGAGAGAGTGAGAAGGAGTGTGTGATGATAGTGAATAAATAAACAAATAATAAAAGAAAATCTATTGATCTGTCATTAAACAAGTGTTAAACAATATAACTAACGGAAGAATTTAATGTGAAATCATAAAAGTTAACGAAACGAAGACAGCTTAATCTGACTACAAGAAAAAAAAAATGTTGTAATTTAAAGAAAACAACAAAAAAAAAATTAAAAAAAATAAAATGTTTAAGCAAAACAATTTTTCAAAATAATGGCATCAAAATTAAATATTTGAAATGAATTTACTAATCAACCCACCAGCATTGTTAGTTAGTTTCCTATTTCAATAGAAATTAACACCACAACGTTTCTAACCTCAAAATATGAAAAAGTGTTCATAAAAAAAAAAACAATTTTTTGTGTTTAGTAAACTACAGTTTGAACTTTTCAGAAAATGGTTTACTACTACAACACCTTGTCGTATCCCCAAAACAATAGTGCCGCCAATTTTGCCTATTCAGCAAGTCAGCCCTGGCAATGGCCTGCTAATTATCACACGGCACCCAATCATCAGTATCTAAGCGATATGGATTCACCACATGCTGCCCATCATCAAATGTACTATAATCCCCATGCCATGTTTCATTCAGCTACTAATGCAGCTGCCGCTACTGACTGGCATTCCCCTTCATCGGCTGAGAATTTCGCTCAAAATGACCAAATGCTACAGCAACAATATCAGCTGATTAATGGCTCTGCTATAGCTAATGGCACGGCTAATGGTTCAACACCATCTTCGTCTTCGGGCAGTTTTGCATCTACAACATCAGCTGGTCCGGCTTCGGGTAGTACACAATTAAATGAAACAGTCAGCAGTCTTGGCGATCAACAACAGCAACAACAACAACAACAGCCACAGCAGCAGCCACCTCATATTACCGAGGGGCAACCCTCACCACCAATTACAGTTAGCGGCAGCGAAATATCAAGTCCTGGTGTTCCGACCTCGTTATCATCATCTCATCATATTGCTCATCATTTGAGTAATAATAACAACAATAATAATAGTCCTACCAACAATAACAATAACAACAGTACAACAATAAATAACAACAATCGTTCATCACCAATCAATGCCCATCATTACTATGAATGGATGAAAAAACCTTCCTATCCAGCGCAACCTGCCCCTGGTAGAACACGTAGGATAAATCAGGATAAATATCGTGTTGCCTATACGGGCTTTCAACGCTTCGAATTGGAGAAGGAATATTGTACGTCACGTTATATAACCAAACTCCGTAAAATTGAATTGGCCCAATCACTGTCCCTGTCTGAACGTCAAATAAAAATTTGGTTTCAAAATCGACGACACAAGGATAAAACACAAAATAAAAATGTTAATGAACCCACCATGGGTGGTGTACAACATCCGGACTATGCTAATCTAATGGATACAAAACCAAAATTAGAACCCGGTTTACATTTGCAACATTCCCTGCATTCCATTAACTCAATGGCCATGGGTATGCCCACCATGCACGGACATCCGCTGGCAGTTAGTGCTGCCCATTCGCATCAGTTGCATCAGTTGCATCAATCGCCACACGCCCAAATATGGGCTGCTGCCGTTGCTGATGTTAGTTCTTTATCGATGTGACAACCTTATGGCAATAGCAATAGTGCTCTAATGCCAACAATATCAACTCATCATGGTGTTTGTGGTGGTGGTCTAGGCAGTAGTGGAGACAATGTTGTTGTACATGATGTAATAACGCGTGATGCGTTAACAAATGGGGAGCATGAAAATGATGCAGCTGATGTTGAGGCTGCTTTAGGAGTTATTGCTGCTGCATCTAATGCTGCAGTTAGTCATAATCATACAAATAATTCATCATGCATTAACAACACTTGTCATACTGAAGTTCTAAATACAAACTTAAACTGTATTTCGATCTAATATAACACTCTGAAACGGGGGCGTAATTTTATAAATAATTTATAAATAATTTTTAAATTTTTCTGTAAATATTCTGTTATATTTTATAAGAAACTCAATTGATTAATACATGTTTTGTCTATTGTGAATGTATTTATATTAAAGTTAAACACACACTCTAATTTACTTGCCTAAAACAACACTCAAACACAAAATTATAACACATCTAGCGTTAGCCATTAGGTGAAAATTGAAACTTCCTCAAATTTCATAATCAATCCAATAATGAATTTTGTTTTTATTTTTTTCCATTTTTATTTTATTTTTTTTTTTTTTTTGTATTGATTGTTTTTGTTTTTTTAGTTTTTTTTTATCGTTTAAATTTTATTAATTTAATTAGTGATTTTAAGTTAAAAAAAAAATTCATATGAAATATTTTTATAAATTAAGTAAATTAAGGTAGTTTTTAAAACAAAACACACATCTAGACACAGAAAAACAAAAACAAAAACAATTTTAAATTTAGAAAATAATATTCTGAAAATTGCCTTAAATAAGCTTAAAGAGAAACTTAAACTTAAACTTAAAAAAGAAGAAATGTGTAGCCGTCCTTATTAAAAAAAAAAGTGCACAACAACAATTACAAAAAAAAAAAAAAAAAAGTTTAATTTAAGCAAAACAAACACTTCCTACTTACTTCCTTACACACCTAAACCACTTTTATTACACAAACAACATTCCTGCTTGTTGAACTTTCTCTATCTAGTGCAAGTTTTTCTTCACATTCTGTTCGTGTCTGCCTCAATTAAAACGTTGAACTTTAAGTTGCTTGACTATTTCCTTTATTTTCTTGTACTCTTTGTATAAATATTAGTTTTTTTTGCTTTATTATTAGGCTTTTATTATTATTATTATCAAATTTAATGTTTATTACTTATTAATTAATTAATTAGAAAAAAAAAAAGAAAACAATTTAATATTTAAGTGTAGAAAAAAAAAAACAAACCAAAATACTTTTAATAATTTCCTACGTACAAAATAAATACATACATCAACAATTACTTATAAAATCTACTTTTAATTCCCAAAAAAAAAAGCAAAACAAACGAAAAAACAAATTAACAAAATTGTTTTGAAAAATTAAGAAAAAACCTTTTTTAAATTGTTTTCTTATTATAGTGTAATTGAAATAATACAAAAGAAATTGTTTTTAAGCAATTCTATTTATGTGTATGTATAAATTAAATGAGTTTTAAGTAAATATCATAAGAAAAAAACACAAGTCACGATGTACATACATTTTTTTAATTAATTCACAAAATTAATAAACTTGATTGACATATTTAAAAAAATTAAAAAAAAAATACTCATATTCAAAGTTTGAAGTACTCATCGATCGTACTTATACTTAACAATACGCATGATGTTGTTGATTTCGACTCTCCTTTACTCAATATTTACAAGAATCACTCACAAAGTAAGTATGATTCGCTTGCGAACACTACAATACTCATTAGAAGACTGTGTGTTTGCTTTGCTTGCTGTCATTGTCTTTTTCTTTCTTCGTTTTTTGTAAATGCAACAACAACTAAGACTGTAAATTTTAATGAATGATTCGCGAGTCATTCGAATCATTTATGAGTATTATAAATGTTTTTCTAAATTTATGAATCTAAATGAGTAGGCTGGCTTATGAATCAAACATATTTCGAATGTTATGAGTTTGATATCAACGTTATACTCTATTCATTGCATTACTGTACTTATAAATCAATGTTGTAGTGAGTACGAATGAATCAGAGTACATAGATAAATGTCAATACTATCATTTCATGAGTACTTGTGAGTAGCGTAAAAACGATTCATTGCTCCTCTCTGATGAGAATATCTGCATAGTAGAAGCCGCCGTGGTCTGGTAGGTAGTGTGTTGGCTTATTAGACGAAAGGCCCGAGTTCGAATCCCAGGTCAGACATCAAAACGAAATATGGAAAAAAAATATTTCTTCGGCGACTTCCTCTCAGCAGATTTCTGGCAAAAACTCGGAGAGTAAAAATTGCCATGAAAAGCTTCTCAAAAAATTTGTCGTTCGGAGTCGACTTTAAACTGTATGTAGGTCCCGCCACTCATGTATAAAAATTAACGCACACAACATGAGTGGTGTTGAGAAGCTAGGCTGTAATTCTGACTGAAGGGTTGTAATGGCCAATTATGTATGTGTAGAAGCCCAAGTGCTCTTCTTCTACGATATAAAGCTGGATAGTTTTCTATTTTTTCTCCTACTGAAGGTATTCTTCATACCAAGTCTTCGATGAATACCCAAAAAATGCTATGGCTAGTTATGAATCCGACAACAAACTCCAATCATGATACTTTAGAATTTTAACAAACCTTATGTGCACTTTATATTTGACTTTTATCAGATTTGTGGCACTATTTGGCCAGTATTCGAAGCCGACCAAGGGGGAGTTTGCGGAATCCATTGCTGCATTTTTAGTTCTGAACTTGTCGATTTTAAATGGGATATCAAATGTAGAGAATTTTCCTTTGCAAGTTTCACAGATCTGACCAGCTCTGGATTTTCCGGGCATTTCATTTCCTAAGTGATGTATACAATATACTACTCAGCCAATTCTCTGATAGCCTAGAGGTCACGTCAGACCATCCTAAACGTCATTGTTTTAGTGCACAGTGCCTTGACAGCCAATTAACAATAAATGCCTGGATTTATAATCAATATTTCTAACCTCGAAGGGAATTATAACTGAAAATTTCTCTCCAATATTGGCATACAATTGCTTTGTTGTCATAGAATCCTTAAAGATTTCATTGCAGTTTTCTGTTAAAGACATTGTAATTAAACGAACAAATTGTTGTCATAAAATTTAATGTCTGACAGTAGACATTTTCCTCCTGGCCTCTTGCAAGGCTGGCTCTAGTATTCTACAGGGCATTTAGGCATCGAAAAATACTTAAATACTTAGAAAACAATTAAGATTGGATAACAACTGTGTGCCACGAAATGATTTGAATATTTCTTGTGTCCTATAAATTGCACCTGATTTACTGCGACAATTTGTTGTTTATGATCTCCTTTCTATCTGTACTTAACCGATGAGATTAACTGACAAATTTGCTGTCCTGTTGCCTATTGCCAACACAATAAAAGAAATTTATTTTCATTTTTATTGTTCAATTATTAACAGAATTTATTTACCTACGAGTGCACGTGCTTAATTTGTATGAATTGTTTAATCCAATTGGATTAAAGTTTTCATGTTTTGTGGTCGTTTTCTTAACGGATACAGCCACGGGTAAGTAAATAGCTATGAAAACTAAAAACACAATTTGTTATGTGAGAAAAAAATTCACTGCGAAGTTTAGAATATCCAAACCGTATTAAAGAGAACCAAATCGAGAAAGAGTGTAACGCATCTCGTAAATGAATATATTTGAATCTTCATGGATGCTTCGTAAATGGATGGAGCCTTAGTGCTACCATCCTTTCGGTTTCGGTAGACCCAGCATTTCAATAAAGCTGCCGGATCATTACAGAATCTTTCAAGCTGTTGTGTAAAAACATATGGGTATCATTCTGATAGCCAGACAGCTGACAGATTACAGGGCTCTACAATAAAGACGTCTAGAACGGTTTACGATTGTCACACTGCTCTCTAGGAGATGCAGTTACAAAGCACTTAATTTGGCTGTTTTATCCCAGTATTCTTGGAAATTATTTCGGAAAATTGCGAGTGAATTTATGAGGTACGGTTCAACCTTCGATCTTTCGGAAGTGTTGTAGACATTAAGAAGCCGCAAGCATAGAATTGATAAGGCAGTAATAGATTCCCACAAAGCTATACGAATGGTTTGAGTCTAGGCTGGGATAGATGAAGGGCACATGAGAAGTCTGCTCAAACTTGAAACAAGCAAATCATGGCTCATGGAGGAGTATACCCAGTATACATACATACAGTGAGCGCCAAAAGTAAGTAAACACCACTGAAATAATTCATTTTCTTAGGATAGCGAGAAAAGTAAATGAGAATAGTCGAATAAATTTCTAAAAATAAAAACGTTTATTTATTACTTATAAAATGTTAAAACAAAAACAACAAGTCATGATAAAGGAACTTTTTTTATACTTAAGAACATAATAGAAAATTTAAAATTATAGTGGGTGTTGACTCACTTATGGCGCTCACTGTACATACTTTCATAATTGTTCAGTGGAACCTTTTAGTCAGGATTACAACCTAGTTTCCCACACTATTTATGTTGTGTGTGTTAATTTCATGAATGAGTGCGGCGGGACCTACAATTTAAAGTCGACAGCTTTTTCAGAAGGTCTTCATGACAATTTTATTTTTACTCTCAAAGAATTTCCCAGAAATCTGCTGAGAGGCAGTCGCCGAAGAAATATACTTATTTTCATATTTCGTTTTGTTGGAGATGTCGGATCTGGGGTTGAAACCATGGTCTCACGTCTAATAAGCCCTACACACTAATCACTAGACTATGGTGACTTCCAATATACCCAGTCTACCCAGCATTATGTCGGTAATAAAGAATGCATGTAGGTAGGCTTCAGCTTTGTAGACAATCTCACCGATCAGTCGAATATGGACACTAGGAGTCTAGGCGTGTTCATTCGATGCTTATAATGTCTGCAGAGCTAGAAGAAGTGGATGACTAGAATATATTCAACCAAATTTCTCTAGACATACTTCTGATATTTGCTTAAATTCTCTTACAATCGTATTCACCTTCTAAGGTCATTGAATTTAAATTTAAAAAAAAATTATTTCTTAAAGGCCAAACATACATTGCAACATCTATGCGCTTACTTGGAATGATTCTAGAGGATATAGTGTAGTACGGATTGCTTGTCATCTTACGAACTCAAAATTTCCAGTACTTTTCTAACAGCGAGCACTACTATTAGCCAAATTGCGAATATTGTTGCCAATCAAACCACAACTGATACATTCCTACATATATAATTGCTATCCATTATTCTGTATTTGTATCAATCTATTTATCTGTGTATGTATGTGTGGTTCTTTAAATAAATATATTTCTTTATTGTTATTATAATTGTTGTTGTTATTTAATTATTCATTTCATTTTATATGTATGTATGTAATTTTTTTATTTATTTTATTTAAATTGCCTGTGTGTGTGATATTTATTATCCTCTAACACACAATAATTATACGAACAAAGGACATGTAACAAATTGCAACAATACAACTACAATTAATGGTGGACATTAATTAATCCCAAATACAGAGAGAGAGATAGAGAGAGAGACCAAAAAATAATTTATTATCCAGCATAAGTATAACCCAGCATTCATTTCATGAGCAGATACGATACGATACGATACGATACGATACGATAACACTCACAGTAACTGTATTGAGGGTTAATTATATCAGCTAAATTAGTTCTTATATCTGTTTGGTCGTAGTGTATATTAAAGAATAATTATGCTTACTACGAGGGTAGTATGCAAATTAGCAGAACTGATATGGACTTCTATAACCCAACAGCTCTGAAATACTGTGCATTAACCTCCTCTTACATCGATACGTCATGAAAAGTTTCTCAAAAATCTGTCGTTCGAAGTTGGCTTAAAACTATAGGTTCCGAAACTCTTGTATAGGGCGTTTTTTTATAGAGGTATAGAACTTTAAGTTGCAATAAACCAACGATGGATTATTCGATTGACATGAATTTTATTTATCTGAAAGATAATCTTGTGGCATTGTGGCTGGCGCGGATGTAGTCCAATCTGGACGTCCAATTTTCGATGACTTTTTCCAACATTTGTGGCCGTATATCGGCAATAACACGGCGAATGTTGTCTTCCAAATGGTCAAGCGTTTGTGGCTTTACCGCATAGTCCAATGACTTTACATAGCCCCACAGAAAGTAGTCTAGCGGTGTTAAATCACAAGATCTTGGAGGCCAATTCACAGGTCCAAAACGTGAAATTAGGCGGTCACCAAACGTGTCTTTCAATAAATCTATTGTGGCACGAGCTGTGTGACATGTTGCGCCGTCTTGTTGAAACCACATCTCCTGGACATCATGGTTATTCAATTCAGGAATGAAAAAGTTAGTAATCATGGTTCTATACCGATCACCATCGACTGTAACGTTCTTCCTCAATGCTACGCTCTACAGCAGCAATAGCTTCTTCTGTACGCACCGTACAGCGTCTCTGGGGATGCGAGTTATCAATAAGAGTAAACGTGGTGCGAAAACGTTCCATGGTTAATCGAATTAACTGCTCTGATGGACGATTTTGTCGACGATAAATTGGACGTAGTGCGCGATACGTTTTCCGCACAGAACCATTATTTTCGAAATAAATTTGCACTATTTGCAAGCGTTGTTCAGGCGTGAGTCTATTCATGATGAATTGCCAAACCCAACTGAGAATAAATCACTTGACAGCTGTTAAATCGGTCGCCATCTTGAAAAGTAATGCCAACTTAAAGTTCTATACCTCTATAAAAAAACACCCTTTATAAAATTAACACACACATAACATAACTCGCATCAGAAGCTTGGTCTTAGTCTTGACTGAAAGATTGTAATGACCAAATTATGTATGTAGGTAACAATTTGATAAACGTTCCTCGTATCTTAGAATATATTAGAATTGCAAAATTGGTTTTTATTGTCATTTAATGTTATTTTTTCTCTACTGCTCTTACTATCTCTCTCTTTCTCTCTGTCTCTCACTTTCAAATGTTTTTCCTGCGTCCAATAATTAACTTGTAAATGTTGTTTTAAATTAATTTCATTACATTTTGGGGAATTAATTTTAATTATCAATAACTAACACATGCATACATAAGTATGTATTGCATGTATTGCGTATATGTGTGTGTGGCTTATTTATTGTTAATGTTCATTTGCCATACAAAATAATGCATGAAGAACATGCAAATTGTTAATAAAAACTAACAAAACAACAACATCAACAAATTAGCAAAAAAAAAAAACAAACAACAACAAATATATGTACAAAATAAATAATAATAATATTATTTGCCATTGTTTGTACATACATACAATGTATGTATGTATATATGTGTATGTCGTTGCGATTTGGCTTTTATTATCAGCAAATTAACAACACTTTTCTTTGCTTGTTTGTTTGTTTGTTTGTTTAGACAACATCAAGGCAAAAAAAAAGCGAACACTAAAGCGATATGAAATAAAATTTTTAAAACAAATAAAAATTGAGAATTTAAATTTAATTTGTTGCTAATTTTTAACTATTTAAAACAAATTGTTGCTCATTTTAATAGCAATTAATTATTTCGATGATAATTTTTATTGTTTAATTAGTCTTGTTAGTTGTTGATAATGAAGTTGAATAAAAAAATATTCTTTTCCCTTCCTCTCTAGAACAGTACTAAAAAAAGCACGTAATGAAGATACCATTGACAGAGATAGGTACCCGCAAAAAATTGAAGAAAATGGAGAATGTTGTTAAGAAAAAAATTAAACACGGAATTGCCGACAATACAGAATGCGGTCAAAATTATTGGGAACAAAAATTTCCCCAAATAGGAAATTACCAGGTGGCTATCAGAGCATTGGATTCTAGTGTTATAAACTCCAAGGCCGTGAACAACTGTGTCAGATATCTCATTTACGAAAATAAAAACTCTAGATACTGGTGTTTTGCTTTTACATCGCTTAACATTAAAATTATAAACAAGACCTACAAAAACAAAACAATGCAGCTAACAAATCTGTTTACAAATAATCGTACTGCTTAATATAACAACAAATACCAGCATAAAAAATGGTAAACAGCTAAACAAAAGTACAACAACAAACACCAACTTAAAAAATGGTAAACAAGTCATCAAAAATGTACCAACAACACTACAATAATAAACGTAAACAAAGATATTTACATTTATACAGATTTCTTGAAGCCGATGCTAAGAACGTTCGCCTTCAGGAACCTTCATCAGACTGTTTACTTGGCCATAAAAAAGGCAAGGCAAAGCAGGCGACGGGGTTAATGAAGTTCAGTCACTCTTGTGTGAAGACGCGATGTGTTTGAAGAGAGTAATTGTGGTTTGAAGATCTCTGTTACAAAGATCTGTTGAATAATTGTCTAGTAATTGTTATTGCTTATGCAAACAGAGGAATAAGAGGAATATTGTTGTTGTTTACATCAAGCTGTAAACATTGGCATACAGAATTGTGCGAGTAATAAAGAATTTTAATTAAAACTAAACCATGTCGTTCGAATGGAGGGGAACGTCCCGACGAGATGGATATTTGATGCGTGGATTTGCGGAAGTCGGCGAAGAGGTCGATCTTCAAATCAAACATCTATTGGTGTGACCAACTGGCAAAGACGTGGAAGAAGCAAAGGCACCTGGAAGGATGTTCTAAGAAAGGCCGAAAACCGTTAATCGGGTTATTTAATGCCAATTAAGGAAGTATGTATGTACCTCGGGAATGAGGAGAGGGGAGAGAAAAGGACTTACTGTGTACATGCCCGGCCATATGCCTAAGTAGAAAAGGCATGTGAGTGTCTATTATTAAAAAGGTCTGTATGAACTATCGAAATTTGAAAAAAATATTTCTTCGGCATTGATATTGGCATTCTGAGTCGCATCATCGGAAGTTCTAAGTGGTCCCGAGGCTAGGAGATAAGTGAATAACAGTGGTATCACAATGGGCCCTATGTGGCTTAAGTGTGTCCATTAAAACTTCTGAAGTGGACAGCCACTTCTACCTAGCTGCCTAAAATATTAAAAACAATTGAAAAAGCGAAGTCTTATTGTACCCAATATAACAATCTGTGAATTCGTGAGAAGGCTTAATAAAAATCCAAGGTAGAGCTTGTTGAATGAAAAACCCTTTCAAATATTTTTTATATGTATGGTGCCACAACTTTATTCTCATTTAATATATATACGAACTAATTCTTACTTGCCGAGGGTGACGCCTATGGGTCACATACTTATATGAGCAAACCTACCAACAACAGTATTAACTGTTGTTTGACCGTTGTCAACGCATTGACTGACGAAAACTTAAATACTTTTCCACGTACAAAATTTCTTGCTTTTTGAACAAATTATTTCTAAAGAAAGATTCTTATTTAATATTTAATTTAAAATTCACTGCCTTTAAATTATTTAATTGAATTGAAAATTCGATTAAAATATTGATTGAAAATAAATACAAACACACACATGCACTCATAATCTTAAAAAACATTCTTTCTCTTTCTCCTTTTACTAAGTACTAAAGTGCGTGTGGCTATATATACGGATAACAAATATTTATTATAACGATTTTACCAATACAATCACACATGGATGGATTACGGAACCATTTACTTGCATTTTGACAACTGCTGTCAAAGAGTTGGGGCCTGTGTAAGTAAATACAGATTTTGAATGCATTTTTAGTTTATTATTTAAATAATTTTTTTATTGTTATTATTGTTGTTATTGTTGCTGTAAATTAAACAAATAAATAAAATAATAACAATAAACAAAACAACAACCACAACAACAACAATTGAAATTTTGGGCAATCATTTAATATGATTTATTATCAGGAAAATTTTTACTTCTCTTGTAAGTCCATGCTCATGGAAAACAATGTTTGTATCATTCATTTACACTAAAAGAAACCCAATTTCGGAGAAGATATTTTCAAATATTTATTGGTCACATGGAAGTGAATAAACTTTCAGAAGCCAATTGTTTTCAGTTTACATTACGACAAGATACTATCTATGTACCTTAGAATAGCGGAATCGTAAAGGCAGCCAACTTCTATTTTGAACTGCTAAGAATAAATTGTGATAGTTTGAAGATTGAAGAGCAATGGGTATTTATGCCAAAAGATTCTACTTTTATATGTTGAAATTGAAGATCCGGGCATGGTGACGAACATGGCACTAAGGGAACTAGACGGTTTCATACGGATTCAAACCCACAACTAACGGATCATGACAAGAGGGCTTACCTCACACTGGGTAACAATTTGGGCCATATGACCACCAAGTGGACTTGTCTGTGAACTACAAACTACCCGCTAACCTTACCTATCCTCTTATGATAGAAGGAACAAAGGCTTCGAAGGTATATGAAATTTCTGGAGTGAAATATTCCTTGTATGGAAAGTTAGTAGAACTTAATCACAGTGGCAATCCTTTTATATGTATATTAAAGAGGACATCTTCAAACAAAACGAGATATGAACAAATTTTCAGTAAGGCGACTTCCTATTAGTAGAAGACTTCTGGTAAAAACTCTAGATAATGAAATAAAATTGCCATAAAAGGTTTTCAAAAAAAATCTGCCGTGCTATGTACTTTGTTTCATTCATACTCACTACAACGTTGATTTATAAGTACAGGTTGCAATGAGTACGAGTACAACGTTGACATCAAACTCATAACATTCGAAATATGTTTGGTTTACAAGCCAACCTACTACTCAATTAGATTCATAACTTTAGAAAAATATTTATAATACTTATAAATGATTCGAGTGACTCGCGAATCATTCATCAAAATTTATAGTCTTAGTTGTTGTTGCATTTACAACAAAAGAAAACAGAGACACATAAGCAAAACAGATAGACAGATCAGCAAGCAGAGCAAACACACAACCTTTTAGTTAGTATTGTAGTGTTCGTAGTGCGTATCATACTTATTTTGTTAGTGATTCGTGTAAATGTTAAGTTATGGAGAGTCGAAATCAATAACATCATACGTGTTGTTACGTATGAATATGATGAGTATTTCAAACTTTAAATATGAGTAGTATGAGTATGATATTAAAATTAAGTATAAATGCGTTGCCGTAGTCTAGTAGGTAGTGTGTTGGCTTATTAGACGAAAGGCCCTGTTCGAATCCCAGGTCAGACATCAAAACGATATATGAAAAAAAAAAAAATATTTCTTCGGCGACTTCCTCTTAGCAGATTTATGGCAAAAACTGTGAGAGTAAATAAAAATTGCCATGAAAAGTTTCTCAAAAATCTGCTGTTCGGACAGGCGCCTTTAAATTGTAGGTCACGCCACTCATGTATGAAATTAACACACACAACATGAGCGGTGTGAGAAACTAGGCCGAAATCCTGACAATATTGTTGACTTACTTATATTCAAAATTTCATGAGTGCATATTAGTAGCGAAAAAATGATTCATTGCTGACCTCTAGTATGTATTCTTTAGCAAGAGCGTGATGGTAATCGTGAAATGTCTCTCCTTTTTTAATTACTTGCTGATGGTTTTTGTTTAGTGTAGAATTTTTATTTTTATTCTTAAAGTGAAATTCATATAATTTTTCTTCGTGTATTTGTGGATTAAAACAATATTTATTGTAGAAATGCATAAAGTTAGTAAGAAAATAAATAAATTCATAATCTTAGAGAAGAGAATTCTTTATTATTTGCAAATTCTGGCTTTTTTTATTTTGATTTGATGCAGTTGTTTTGACCAAATTATTCATAAATAAAATATCAATTTGTTTAAAGCACATGCTTTCAAACTATTGTATGATCATATATACATATATGTATAAACATGTATGTATGTATGTATGTATATATTTATTTATAAATAATTCTTTTCTAGATGTTGTATTTGTATTCGCATTATAAAAATGTTTTAAGTAACTCAATGCATATGTAAACAATTCTTTTATTTGGAAAAAAAAATTGCAAAAAAAATACAAAGAAAAATAAATAATAAAATATTAAAACAACAAAAACCAGAAAACAACAAAAACAAAATAACAAATAATTTACAAAATGGAAACGGAAGTCCTTAAATGTTGTGCAGCAATTGTAAAATCCAGCAAATCTCTATGTCTGTCGTTAAATGTATGGCAATGGCAGTAAGAGTACATACATACATATGTGTGCGTATGCGTGTCTCTGTGGCTGTATGTCTGTGCTCATTTACGATTGTGCATTTTTCGAAAAGTAAGTAACAAGACATTCACAACAACATTTTTATTGTTGCACAAACATGTGCTGGTTTTGACTTTTACTTCCATTTCCGGTTACCACTACCACTACCAGTGCTACTGCTCCCATCACTGCTATCCTGCTACTCTGCTACTGTCTGCAGTTGTTGCATTCAATTTACTTGCATTCTTAAAATAATTTTTCCTTCTCTTCTGTTGTTTTTATTTCTTTTTTTTGTTATTTTTTCTTTCGTTTCCATAATCAGAATGTACTTCTCGTTTTGTTTATTTAAATATTTCACTTTAAATGTGTGTGTGTGTGAGCTTCTCTGTAAATGTGGTGGTGGTATGTGTGGTTGCATTTGTAAGGGTATGCGGTTTCACAAGAAAAGAAAAAAAAAACGAGAAGAAAACTAAAGAATGAAAAACCATACACTTACACTTGAGCATCAACGCAGTAGAAATTCGTTTGTTTTGTTCGGTTAATATTTCGTAAGTGTATTATTACAACACCCTACACTACATACGCGATATAAGAAATGATAGCAACTTCAAGTTAAATTCGTAATAGAGCCGCCTTCTTTTAGTTGCTTCATACTATTCATGTGCTATCCTGCATTGATTGTAAGATGTGAAATGAAGTATCCAAGGCGAAAGTCTAATATTTTACAGATGTTTTCCATGCAGCCCTTGCTTTGACCAACTTCTTTGATGAGTTTGGTGAAAGATGGTGAGTAAAGGGACTACACTTGTAGCGCTATGTATGTATGTATGCTCATGTGTGCTTTGGATATCAAAGCTACCACATCGAACTAAGCTCACCTAACATATCTTTTCCAATATTTTCTGAGTATTTCCTCGGCGATAAATGTTAGGAATCTTCTGGATAAGGCTTTCGTCCACTAAAACAGCCTATTCCATCGAAATAATGACAATAGTTTTCGATTGATGGTGTGAATCTAGTTATCGAGTAAATGTAAGTAAATTTGAGCCTCTAGGTATGAGTAGGAACAAACCGTAGCGTACATTAAAATTTCCTCCATTCGTCAAGCTACTACGAGCAGCTCAATAGGTTTGTAATCATGTTCTACTCAGACATTTTCTGCTCTACAATCGTCGTTAATATACATACTTTTCAATGGGAGTGCTCCGAACAAGCGGAGCTTCATCTCCTTCTGTGCTGTTTCAAAGGTCATCTAAACTCTGTATCGCAGGGGCAACTTCAGTGCAATTCATTCAACAATTTCTACTCAAGCGGCACCCAGCAAAAGCAGGTTCATCGACCAGTCAATTAAGTTGCTTGAGATATTGTTCTTCTTCTTACTACACTTCTGAAATCGGCATAGTTTAGTACGTAGTATGTTGGTCGTGGTTCAAACTGCAGCTCAGACATCTCGAATAAAATGAAATATTACTTTCTCTCAACTGTCTTCTGGCCACAACTCTGAAAGTAAATAAAATTACCATGAAAAGTTCCTCATAAATCTGGTAGGTCCCATCACTCGTTGATAAAATTAACACATACAACATAAGTAGTGTAAGAATCTATGTTGTAATCTTGACCAAAGGGTTGCCATGACCAATTAAATTAAGTCAGTAAGGTAAATATTGTTGCGGAAATGAAAAATCAAAAGACTGGTGTTTTGCTTTTACATCGCTTAACATTAAAATTATAAACAAAAGCTACAAAAGCAAAACAATGCAGTAAACAAACCTGTTTACAAATTATCGTTCTGCTTAATATAACAACAAACACTAGCATAAAAAAATGGTAAACAGGTAAACAAAAGTACCCAAAGAACACTACAATAATAAGTGTAAACAAAATACACAAACAATACTACAATAATAAATGTAAACAACGATTATTACATTTACAGATTTTTCGAGAAGGCGAAGTCATGAATATTCGCCTCGAAGAAGATTCATCAGACTGTTTACTCTGCCATATAAAATGCAAGGCAAAGCAGGCGAGTGAGATAGTGAAGTTCACGTCAGTCTTGCATGAAGGCGCGGTATGTTTGAGGAGAGTAATAGTGGCTTGAAGATCTCCGTTACAAAGATCTGTTGAATAGTTGTCTGGTAATTGTTATTATTTATGCAAAGGCTGTAAACAGAGGAATAACAAATGAAAGCAATTGTTGTTGTTTACATCAAGTTGTGAACAGTGGCACCCAGTGTTGTGTGGATAATAAAGAATTTGATTTAAAATTAAACACCAATTTATTTTGATCTTATTTGCAATTGCCGAGGTAAAAGGTTTAAAAGGTAAAAATGTAACAATATGTTTTCGCCTGATATATGCAAGTAGTGTTGCGGAAGTCTATTAATACTGTCTCTAGTATGTCTGTTTTCTATTAAAAGTGTGAGTAATTGTTTAAGTTATTCATTGTTTATGTTGTGGTAAATTCTTAATGCGTTTACAAAATATTTGTTTAACTAACATACCAGTAGACATACATACATATACATACATACATGCAGTATATGTATGGTATGTTATGTACATGTGCCCTTCTTTCTCCCCAGACATATTCGCATAAAGTGAATATGATTTTTGTTAGTTTTAGAAGACAATGAAATGAAACTTATTTACAAAATAAGAGGAAGCAATTTCACAAAATAGTTTGCTTTTAAAATTCTATTTTAATTGAAGAGTGATGCAGCACAACATTTTATGATGGAGTATGATGACTTTAAATGTTATGGGCACTCTATATAATTTAGATTCTTTTTATGTATGCTGTGGATTTCATCATGGATCGTATGTATAATAACTGTAGAGCAAATCCGCTATTTATTTAGCATTGCATAGATTTAGGTAGAGGTAGGTAGAAGTGGCTGTTCGCTCGATGGAGTCATGAGCGGACACACTTAGGCGGCACATAGGGCCCATTGTGACAGTTTCACGTTCTCCCCTATTCCAGGAACCACTCAGAGCTTGCGAAGAAGCGACTCAGACTGCCAATATCCCTGCATGACAGTTCATCTAGGTCCGCCATGTAGTAGGCACCCAGGTGTTTCTTTCTCCTTTGACCAAGTGCCGGGCATGTGCACAGTAGGTGAAGAATAGTCTTATCCTCCTGCTCATCTCCACAGCTTCTGCAGAAATCATTCGCGAGGTGTCCAAGACCAATACGCCTCGCATGCGTTCCTATAATACAATGTCCCGTAATAACCCCGATAACAGTGCTGAGCCTATTTCTTTGGAGTTTAAGCAGAGTCGCCGTGCGCCTCCTATCAAGCCTTGGCTAGATTTTTTTGCGCCGTTCTGCTCGTGCCCAAAGCTGGTCATCTACTGTTGACAATGTCCACGATTGCGTTGTGGATTATAAGCCTGCAGATACCCAAAGGGATTCCCAATGTAGAGAATTCATCAGAGAGTTTGATGCTCGTGCCCCTTCTGGCCAAATCATGCGCTCTAAAGTTGCCGGGAATATCTCTACGGCCCGGTACCCATGTGATACAAACATCACATCGGTTCGCCATATCATTGAGACATCTGTATAGATTTATACGGGAATGAAATTAAAGATAAAAAATACTCCATATTGAGCCGAAAGATAGGCGTAATTGCTCAAAATGCCGTGGAATCAACATCCATCGGATTATCTGCCACATTTTTATTAACAAAAGCAATATTTACAACAGAGCTTACGTACATTGCGATGATGCACAGGCCTGATTGCATTTGTAACGTTTTCAGTCTCTTCAAAATTTTTTATAATCTCTCCAAATGGTTGCACAGTGGGTAGATTATGAATCGTCTCGTATTGGCCGAATAGCAACCACATTTGTTGTAAATTTTAATTAATTTCAAGTAATCTTTGATAGTTAATAAATCCCAAACTCCAAACTAACGGGGTTTTGTAACCACTAAATGGATAACCAGATATTACTGAACCATTATGCTGAATTTAGCTGAGCTGTACAAAGCTCGATGTGATGTAGGATAATAGGTCGTAATCTTGAATAAAGTGTTGCAATGGTCAATTATGTATGTATGTATGTAAATATGCATTTATCTCCACTCGATGAGCTCTGATACTGAGTTGAAGCACTTGCAACTTTTTACCTTAACAGCAAGAAATTTACTGTGACACCTTAAAGCATTCCTCTTCGGAATTTTTTCGATTTTGTTTACATTGTTCAGTGTCATCAGTTTTTCTTCTGCACTTGTCTGGATTTTGGGAAGTCAATCTATAAGCATACATACATACATAATTGGCCATTACAACCCTTCAGTCAGGATTACGACCTAGCTTCTCAACAATCAATCTATAAGCATTCATTATTAATTCTTTGCAATTACTTTACAGTTACAAATTAAATTCATTTCGTTTAAGAGTTTAAACGTTCTCAAAAACATTTCTTATGAATATTTACAACAAATTTTTTGTTTAATTGAAATCCAACAATTAAGAGAGTTTTCTTAACAGAAAAAATCCTATTTTCTGTGGAGTCCAAACCGCTTACAAACAACTTCTGAGATGATATTGTTGTTGTTTTCTGTTTACAGATTTTACAATAAATTTTTCGCCTTACTTTTGGAAGCATTCAAAGCAGAAATCAGCAATGAATCGTTTTTTCGCTACTCATAAGTACTCCTAAAATTTTTAATATGAGTAAGTCAACAGTATTGATATTGAACTATGTACTCTGATTCATTCATACTCACTACAACATTGATTTATAAGTGCAGGTTGCAATGAGTACGAATACAACGTTGACATCAAACTCATACCATTCGAAATACATATGTTTGATTCATAAGCCAGCCTATTCATTTAGATTCATAAATTTAAAAAAATATTTATAATACTTACATATAAATGATTGCAATGACTTTGAGTGCCTCGAATCATTCATCCAAAATTTACCGTCTTAGTTGTTGTTGCATTTACAATACAAGAAAACATAGACACATGAGCAAAAAAGACAAACAGAGCAGCAAGCACAGCAAACACACAACCATTTAATGAGTATTGTAGTGTTCATACACGCTTCATACCAGAGATCAGCAATGAATCGTTTTTCCGCTACTAATAAGTACTCATGCAATTTTGAGTATGAGTGAGTGAACAATATTGAAATTGAACTACTCTGATTCATTTGTATTGTTGAGTCTTAGTTGTTGTTGCATTTACAAAGAAAGAAGAAAGACACATAAACAAAAAAGACAAAGACAGCAAGCAGAGCAAACACTCAATCGTCTTGTGAGTATTGTAGTGTTCGTACGCGAATCCTATTATTTCAAACTTTTAATATGAGTAGTATGAGTATGATATTAAAATAAGTATGAATGCGTATAAGTATCAGAAATTTTGAGTTTGATTCGAATCTACTCATCGTTTTGAATACTTATTGCTGATCTCTGCTTCATACTTATCATACTTATTTTGTGAGTGATGAGTGTATATGTTGAGTTATGGACAGTCGAAATCAACTATAACATACGTGTTGTCAAGTATGAGTATGATGGGTACTTCAAACTTTGAATATCCGAAGAGGTTCCATCATATTAAAATAAGTATAAATGCGTATAAGTATAAGAAATTATGAGTATGATTCGATTCTATTCATCTTTTTAAATACTCATTGCTGATCTTTGCACCACTCCTGAAATGTTGTTGTTGTTGTTTTTTTTATAGATTTTACAATAAATTTTTTGTTTTCATTTTGAAGACATTCAAAGCTAATTTGTTGAGAACATTTATTGTTTGTTTTTGTTGCTTCGTTTCATTTCATTTCCTTTCAATTTGTGATAATTTTTTGCCCAAAATTTTTTTCTGTTTGTTGTTGTTATTGTTTTTGTATAATTTATTTATTTATTTGCAATTAAATATTGTGCAAATGTGTTTATTGAGCTTAATATATTACATACCAGTACGAGTATGAGTACGAAAGGGTGTAAGTAGTGAGTGGATGCATGCAACATGTTTGCAAGTGGTTGGTCGGAGATGAACTATCATCTGAACAATATAGCCAAAGTATACGTATACAAATCATTTGTATTTGCATAACAAAATAAAACAACAACAACAATTTAAATAAATATTAAAAATAAAAAAAGAAAAAGAAACAAATGTTTTTTGCTACAATTTGTGGCAAACTGCCAATAAAATCCAAAACGAAGAGAAAAATATTCTAAAAAATATTGTAAATTTTCTATGTCGTATGCCTGTGCCCCCCTCCCCTACATTATTTAATAAAATATGTATGTTTCAATGTTTGTTGTATAAATTACACAGATCTGTATCTATATAATCGGTCTGTCCATCGGTATTGCCTGGCTGTCTATGTTTTTGATTGTAAAAGTGAAAATCATAAAAATTAAATTAAAATTTTGACAGACATACATACAGACAGACAAACTGTATGTATTTATCTTCAATAGGAATTTATAACCTCAGTGACTAGATGTATACAATATTGTATTATTAGGCGTATTTATAGCTCTCTCTCTCTGTCTTTGTATAAATTTAGTTTTCATCATGTTGTCAAAAGCGTTTAGAAATATAAAATATTTCAATATTTTTAAATGAATATTAAATGGGGGAGGCTTAACGTTAACGCCATTTCAAACAAATTTATTTTGATTCACATTCACATTCATATTCTGTTTCTTTTTTCATTTTATTTTCAATAGAAAAATATTACTGATGTATTTGGCATGCATTCTTACGTACTTAATTGGTCATTACAACCCTTTAGTTAGTATTACATCCTAGCTTTTCATTCCAACTATGTTGTGTGTGAAATTTAGGGATAAATGGCGGGACCTACAGTTTAAAGCCGACTCCAATCCGCGTTTGCAGGCATTTGTATCTCCAACATATCGGTAATTAGCCACTCAATAACACTCTCATACCACCCACATTGTGTGTGCTCATTTTATCCATGAGTGATGAAACATCCAGTTTAAAGTCGACTCTGAGCCATGTTTGCAGACATTTGTTTCATCAACAAATCGTTTGATAGCCACTTACATACACACATACATGATTGGCTATTAAAACACTTTAGTTAGGATTACAACCTAGCTTCTCACACAACATGTGGTGTGGGTGTGTTAATTTTAGCCAAGAGTTTTGGGACCAGAGATCAGCAATGAGTATTCAAAAAGATGAGTAGATTCGAATCATACTCATAATTACTGATACCTATACGCATTCATACTTATTTTAATATCATACTCATACTACTCATATTAAAAATATGAAGTACACACCGTACTCATACTTAACAATACGTATGATGTTGTCCATTTGATTTTGACTCTCTATGACTCAACACTTACAAGAATCAAAAATTTAGTATGATTCGCATAGGGACACTACAATACTCACTAGAAGGTTATGAGTTTGCTTTGCTTGCTGTCTTTGTCTTTTTCTTTCTTTTCTTTTTTTGCAAATGCAACAACAACTAAGACTGTAAATTTTGATGAATGATTCGAATCACTTGAATTATTTATGAGTATTATAAATATTTTTCTAAATTTATGAATCAAACATATTTCGAATGTTATGAGTTTGATGTCGAACGTTGTACTCTTACTCATTGCAACCTGTATTTATAAATTAACATTGTAGTGAGTATGAATGAATCAGAGTACATAATTAAATTTCAATATTGTAGACCCACTCATACACAAAATTTCATGAGTACTTATGAGTAGCAAAAAAACAATTCAATTTTGATCTCTGGTTGGAACCGACAGTGTAAAGTCGCCTTCGAACGCCAGAGTTTTGAGAAATTTTTTATTTAGTCTCAGAGTTGTTACCTGCAGCCGGCTGAGAGGAAGTCATATTTTGTTTTGTTCGAGATGTCTGAGCTGCAGTTTGAATCACGACCTCACGTTGTTTTGAGAAATTTTTTATTTAGTCTCAGAGTTGTTACCAGCAGCCGGCTCAGAGGAAATCATATTTCGTTTTGATCGCGATGTTTGAGCTGCAGTTTGACTGGACTACTAGACTACGGCGATTTCACTAGTATACTAAGACGAAGACAAAATATTTCAAGGAACTTAATTGTCTGATCGATGAACCTGCTTTTACTGGGTGCCGCTTGAGTAGAAATTGTTGAATGAATTGCGCTGAAGTTGCCCATGCAATATAGAGTTTAGATGATCTTTGAAACAGCACAGAAGGAAATGAAGCTCCGCTTGCTCCGAGCTCTCCCATTGAAAAATCTCCATATTAATAACGTTTATTAGGCAGCAAATGTCTGAAGAGAAAATGGTTTTCTTGTCGGGATCTGCAGTTTAAAGTCTACTCCGAACAACAGATTTTTAAGAAACTTTTCCATGGCAATTTTATTTAATTTCATCGTTTTGCCAGAAATCTGCTGAGAGGATGAGAAATATTCTTTTCATATTTTGATTTGTTGGGGATGTTTAACATGGGGTTTGAACCGAGGCCTCTTGGCTAAAAATCCAACTAGACTACAGCTACTTAATAATAAGGAGCTAACTTAATGTAAGTACATCATGCCTTAGATAATGTAGTTCTAAAAGCCCTTGCTGTCGAGTTTGCTACATCGGGTTTGATGATTCTTTTCCTGTAAAGCTAACCAAACTGCTGCCTTGTAGGACAGATTTGGCTGCTTTATGTATTACAAATTTTAATTAAATTTTGTCAGTATACTTATAGCGCTGAGTGTAATGCCGTTGGTTTTAACAAACAATATATTTTTGAATTTTTATGCTTCGGACACTTGTTTCTTTTCATTGGTCTTTGTGTGTTTGCCCATGTCAAACTCGTATCCAACCAAAGCACACTTGTTGGCAAATCCAAAAATAATACGGCAAATAAAAAATATTTCTTTTTTAAATAAGTATTTTTAACACTTCCAACGTTTTTATTTTTTTTTTCTCAAATTTTATTTTTAAAATATAAGCGTGGGTATGCCTGCGATGTGCCAAATTCATTGCAAGAAAAAAATATTTTTTTCTCATCGATTATGAGGCCAATTAAATAATAACGACACTAATCACACAGATGCCTTAGACTGTTACTGTGAAAAAAAAGAAAATTTCAATTAAAAAGTTATGGAAGAAAATTTATTTGAAAATATAAAAAAAACCGAAAATGAAAATGAAAATGAATTTTTCTTGTTTGCAATTTTCATTTACTTTGTTTGCTTGTTTCATTACATTCTTATTTAAAATTTATTATTTCTCTCTCAATTGTTAGTATTTTATGTTTTTGGCAGCATTTGTATATTTTTTAAAACAAATTCGCATTAAAAAAAACAAAAATTCGAATCCCTAGTTGTTGTCTGTGGTACTCTGTGTGTTAATTTGGCGTAAAGTATGTACGATATGATCGACTCGTACACGGCATTTTAAGTGTAAAATTTATGATGACATTATGGCCAACAAATTTCCTCTTTAATAAGCTTCAAAAAACAAAAACAGGCAACAAATCTTATTTCGAGTCTTTTTTCAAACAAATTGTAAAAAAAAGAAAATGTAGAGACAAGCAAATGAAGATGACAATTTATTTGTGACGCAATTAAGGGTGATAAATTAAAATTGTCATAATTAAGACAATTTACAATGTAAATACAGGCATACGTACATATGTATATACATAGCAGAGATCAGCAAAGAATCGTTTTTTCTCTACTCATAAGTACTCATCATGGTGATATAATTTATAAGGTACATAGTGAAATAATTTATAAGGTGTGAGCATGGTACTCATAAAATTTTGAGTATGAGTGATTCAACAGTATTGAAATTCGACTACTCTGACTTATTCATACTCACTACAACATTGATTTATAAGTACAGGTTGCAATGAGTATGAGTACAACGTTCGACATCAAACTCATACCATTCGAAATATGTTTAATTCATAAGCCAGCCTACTCAGATTCAGATTCATAAATTTAGAAAAATACTTATAAATACTCATAAATGATTCGAGTGACTAAGGAATCATTCATCAAAATTTACAGTCTTAGTTGTTGTTGCCTTTACAAAAAAAAGAAGAAAAAAGAAAGACAAAGACAGCAAGCAAAGCAGACACACAACCTCTTAGTGAGTATTGAAGTGAATTCGTACGCAAATCATACTTATTTTGTGATTGGTGTACATATATGTCGAGTAAAGAAGAAGCGAAATCAACAACATCATGCGTATTGTTAAGTATGAGTACGATGAATACTTCAAACTTTGTGTATGATTAGTATGAGTATGATATTAAAATAAGTATGAATGCGTATAAGTATCAGAAATTATGAGTATGATTCGACTCTACTCATCTTTTTGAATACTCTGTTAGAGAGCTCCATCAAGTCTTGTCAGATAGGCTTCCATATTTTTACAACAAGGGTTGGGTACCGACTCATGAGGTGAAAGACAATCGCTTCCTTCTCCGTAGAACCACAGCAGTTGCAGAAGGCATTTTCTATAATGCCAACAGATGTAAACCTTTCTATGCATCATAATGGTATACTCGATGAAAGGAAGGATATTGTTCAAGTTAGAAGAATATGAGGCAAACTAAACTTATGCAGAGTGGTTGCAATAAGAAGAGGTTTGAGTCTTGTATCAAATTATCCAACACTAGAGGTTAATCGCACATTGTAGACACGAATAGATATGTTTTAGAACATCAATTCCAGTTCAAAATATGCAAAAACATCTGCGAATTTATCAAGTTTTAGGCAAGGAGTTATAATTAGCTTGAGGTTCGTCTTAGCGTCAAGGTTGGAGGAGATATTATAAGGACATTAAATATCATTGCATTAGGTAGGTAGATAGGTAGAGGTGGCTGCCTATCCAAGAAAATTGGATGGACACACTTAGGCCGCATTGTGTTGCCACAGTTATCCGCTATCCCCTAGTCACGAAAACACTCGGAGCTCCTGATGATGCCAATCCCTGACAGTTTCTCCAGGTCATCTATATAGTAAGCACCCAAGTATTTCTTTCTCCTTTGGCAAAGAGCCGAGCATGTACTCAGCAGGTGAGGGACAGTCTCCTTCTCTTCTTCATCTCTGCAGCTTATGCGGAAATCGTTATCAAGATGTTCAAGACCAATGCGCCTCGCATGCGTACCCATAATGCAATGCCCCGTAATGACACCGATAACCACACTGAGCGCGCCTCTTTGGAGTTTAAGTAGACTCATTGTGTGCCCCTCATCCAGACTTGGCCAGATTTTAAGAGCCGTTCTACCCGTGTCCGTGGCCGGCCACCTGCTGGTGACGGAATCGACGATCGCATTATCAATTATGAGCCTTCAGGTCCGCATAGGCATGCCCAAATTCGAGAAATCATCGGAGAGTTTGATGGTCGTGCCCCGCCTGGCAAGTTCATCAGCTCTGCAGTTACCCGGAATTCCACTGTGCCCTGTACTCATAATATATGGATGAGTCCACGCGACGAGGGGGGAATTTAGTGGGTGAGTGCCCCACACCCGGAGGATTTGACGACTTTCTCTATGGTGCGGTTAGGTAAACACCCCTCCTCGGCATACGATATGGATATCATATCATTCCACTATCTCGTCGAGATTCTGCGACAGCCGTACACCGTTTTGGAATTCATCACGTTGGAACTTAGAGTCCTGATAGCTACCTGGCTATCAGAAAGTATGGTAACGTTCCGCTTGGAGACCCTTCCGCCCCCAATAATTTTCGACGCAGCCTGTACTACCACCATCTCCACCCGAAATACGCTCCAGTGGTCTGGCAGTCTTATAGACTGGGCTATTCCAACCGTTTTCGAAAAATTCCACATACATACATACATAATTGGTCACTACAACCCTGCAGACAAAATTACGAAACTAGCTTCTCACTTTACTTATGTTGTGTGTGCGTTAATTTTATACAAGAGTGTGACAGGACGTACAGTTTAAAGTCGATTCCTAATGACAGATTTTTTTGAGAAACTTTTCATGGCAATTTTTTCAGATATTCGTTTTGATGTCTATCTTGGAGTTTCAACCGTGGCCTCACATCTACCTTCTAGACTACGGCCACCTCACCATAAACTTTGTATAATTTTTATGTTATGACTTTTGCTGCTAACGGCATTCAAAATAATTTTATTTCATAATTTTTTAATTTTATTTTTTAATTTTAATTTCATTTTCATTTAATTTCCATTGAATTTTCCTGGTATTTTTTTTGTTATCTTTTGAAAGGAGATCTTAAAGTTCATGGTAATAAAACTTTCAACTTTAACATTAAAAATCATTAGAAAATCGTAATAAATGCCTGAAGCAGAGCAACAAATGGAGAAAAAGGAAGAAGAAAAAAGAAAAGGGAAGACAACAAATAACAAAAGAAATGGAAATATATTGTAAAAGATTTGTGATTTATAACCCAAAAGCCAGGTCATGAAGATCATCAGATGATAAAAACACTCACACAAATACACTCATACATATCCTGTTGCACAAGCAGATGCAGAAGCCATTCATGTGATACTTAAACAGGGCTTAACTTGTAGCACACAGGTAGTAAGATGTGCTACTCCACAATGTCTAAACACACAAAAACCTGCACAAACTCTTACAAAACTTCTAGGACTTTAGATATTCGACATTAGTTAAGCGTTGGGTAATATAATGTGTTGTGAAAAACTTTAAACGACGACTGGGGAAATGAAGAGAAAACCATTTAAGGCAGAAACTACATTCACACAATCAAAACAAAAGTGATGAGAAGAGAAAAGATAGAAAAAAAGAGGCAAAAAAATTCTTTGTTTATATTGCCAAGACTATGGAGAGTTAACGCTGACTTAGAGTTGTATTTACCTACCTACTCTCTATGGAAGCAACAGGCTGTGCTAAGCATGAAGAGAGAAAAGCAAAAATCTACAGTCATGTTGCCATATGTATTACATACCTACCGTACATACATACCCCTGGCTCTTGCACTACACATTAAAGACAGCATATTTGGTATTAACAACATGTCTTCATGCCTTCTTCATGTATTTACAGTGTAATGATGTATGTATGTAAGCTAAGCTATGCTATGCTCTGCACTTACATTTGTACTGGTGTCTCCCTACTCCCCTTTCTCCGTACGAATGAGTATATGTGTGTGTGTTTGTGTTAAGGCGCAACAAATGTCGATTACACAATTTGATTGCATGTAATTCTGTTTTTTCTTCCTCCTCTTCTTTTCCACTTCTTTTTTTATTTGTTTATGTGTGTCTGTGTGTGTGTAATCCTCTCATGCCTGACCGAATTGAGTGTAGAATGAAAGGATAATTCTGGTTACTCGTTTAAATCCTTTAGTTTATAGTGAAATTGTTTCCCAAGGACTTTATGTTTTGCATGTGTATTGTAATGCACTCACTATACATACATATATCCATTTAGCTTTAGGTAATACGAGGGTTGTTTTATATGGCATTGTATGCAAACTATAAACAATTATTCATTAAAGGAGAAAATCTCTCTCAAAATAAAGGATTTGATAGCAGGTTATTTTGTCATATTTCGTTTAGTTGGAGATGCCTGACCTGGGGCTTGAACCGAGCCCTCACGTCTAACACCCTAGCTACCAAATCACGGCGTCTTCAATACATTAGCGCACTTTAATTTCTCAGTTACAAATGGTGTAACGCACCTCTACAACGACTATGAACAGATCTTTGCAAGTGCCTTGAAATTGAATGCAGCTGAGGTCGTAATAGCTGACTTCATAAGGAACAGAGCACTTTATCATAGTTTTAGAATCATTAAGGTTAGTCCCTATATAACGTACACCCTAGATCTTGCAGCGTTAAAATACATTAAGAATTTGGAAAGCTTAACCTTATATCGTCATCTTCTTCTTCAGACAAGACTGACTGAACTTCATTCACCCCGTTGCCTGCTTTGCCTTGCCTTTAATATGGCAGAGTAAACAAGCTGATGAATGTTCTTGAAGGCGAATGTTCAAGACTTCGCCTTTTCGAAATCTCTATAAATGTAAACATTGTTATTTATATTTATTATTGTAGTATTGTTGGTATATTTTTGTTTACTTGTTTACCATTTTTTTATGCTGGTGTTGGTTGTTATATTAAGCAGGACAATAAGTTGTAAACAGGTTTGTTTACTGCATTGTTTTGTTTTTGTAGCTTTTGTTTATAATTTGCATGTTAAGCGATGTAAAAGCAAAACACCAGTATCTAAATTTATTATTTTTATAACAATATGTTAAAAATTTAGAAGGCTAAACCGAAAAAACAAAACCTCATATCGTCATCTTATTTTTCAGATACTTCCTTTGTGGCTTCTCCTCGGTTTTTGCCCAGAGCAGTACTTGCAGCCAGAACAGAGGCTACAGCAATAGTAGCGTATTTGTTGGGGTCTTCCTAGATGGCATTGAATTCTTACGCCCTATTTTGATGCTCCCAGCAGCTACGGCCAAAATGCTCTTGAAACCGAAATGAAAAAATTTATGACCACCGCAATAGCAGCCAATATACCAACTTAGCAACTTTAGTTTGTAGTTAGTCACTCGAGTCCTCGGATTTGATATTCAAACTCAGAGGCATATCAGACAATTGTGGCGTTTCCCAAAGGAAGCCTTAACTGTATGGGAGGCAGTGATGCTTATTGGAAATAACAACATCTAAAACAGATTTTATGTGACCACGGTTTCATGATGACCAAGGTTGATCTGTCCCAAGTTCAGATTATACATCTTCCTGGCATATTCCGGGAAACTGTATGTCAAGAGTGGCATAATCATCAAATTTACGACGTATTTTCTCCACTTGAAATCTTATCGAGAACCTGTAAGGAAAGTCTTTTGGAATATGACAGTAGATCCTTAATCTGTCAACTAATCTAGCCTAAACTTACTGCTGGAGTCATGACTACACATACAAAGCATTCGTGGGACACACTTGATGGATTTGGTCATATGAATAATTTCTTTTGAGAAAGTTGACAGGAGACAAAAAAGTCGACATGGTATGTGACCAGGATTATGTATTGACGAAGATGGCATCATGCAGTTGAACTTAAATACAGATCTGTCGAGAAGAGAAATTAGAACTTTCAGTTAAACTTGCGTTTAGTTAAAGGTAACTTTAGCTAAAGCAAACTTTAAAGACATCTTTAACTTCTTTTCGTTATTACAACCTAATGATAAAATCAAGTTAACTTTTCCAAAAATATGGCATTGCCGGAGCAATGTCGATAATATTGCTCAATGAAACCGCCGGATTATATATTATTTTCAATATGGCAACTCCAAACATAAAATTAACTGTAAAAGTTGCCGGTAGGATGATCATTCCTTTAGCTTAACGCTCACTTCTATCTTATTGGGTACTCATAATAATGAAAAACCATTTATCTGCCCGTTAAAATCCTCCCTTTAGTTAACGGCAAGTTGTAATAATGGCCCTAAATATGTGAAACCTCGCCAGAATGTAGGGTTTCTAATCATCCATTCGGTTCGACTATTATTCGAGTCGACATAGTCTTTTGCAAAAATCGTTTAAATAATGCCGTAATGATAGGTGGAATCATAATTAAAATATTCTTTAACTTTTAACGCCACCCTCGTATAGTGTTCTACTTGTTGCGAAGGATTTTATTGAACTTCATATTTTAGTTTCTCGGTTTTTCTTTTTTTTTAGTCACACTGTCCTTCTCTATGCCTCATGCTAGACACTAAAGTATTTCGCTATAAGTTAAGTGTACTCTAAAGGGAGAGCCAACAAGCGACTTAGTTTTAATACTTGAAGGTTTAATAAGAATTTTATTTTTATAAACTTATTTATATAACTAATAAGGCCTTACAAAATGGAATGGAACAGCCATGTTGTGTATATGAGTGAAGCGTTAGAATTTACACGATTTTTTAAGGTGAGACGAACTGTCTGGGAACAAGGTAAGGGAAAAATCTGAAATACTATCAAATTGTAATACATCAAGTAACTGTAAACCCCAGTTAAGAACCAAATCCCCACTTAAGTCACCCTTTTCATCATGGCATTCCGTTTAAAATGCATGTCGTTCATGTCGCATAAGGACAAAAAAACTAAAACAACTACTCGTACAGTGACATTCACATGTACATACATACGAACACAGATACATACATACATACATATATTCATGCATGCATGTGTTCATTCATTCATTCATTTATTTTAATACCAACGAACATAGATTCTCTCATAAGTGGGCTTTATTGTCGCCCAGGCATAAAATCGAATAACAAACGCTTTAAAACATATCCAAACACAACCATAGACACACACACAGAAACACAGCTCAAGAATAATAATTCCAATCATAAATCACTTATAATAGGGTTTTATAGCACATGGGAGACAAAAAAAAAAGAATGAAAAAATAATAGAAACGGAGAGGAATCCTAAGACAAAACAAAAAAAAAACGAATTAAAGACGACAGCTGATAGAGGGAAATATAAATACGATTTGCATAAATGTAAGCAACAGTTGGACGTAGAATAAATTAAAGATTCCTTCTAAACGGGATTAACAAAATGTAAATACAACCTGTGGCACACAACGTAAACACACATGGATTGACATGTAGTGGCTGTTAAACCGTTTAAGCATTTGCTAAGAACCTGTTGCCTGTATAGGACAGGAAGCGGTCACAATCATTTCGGCACACAATTCTGTGTGCCACTGTTCACAACTTGATGTAAACAACAACATTTGCTTCTGTTTTTTTTTTTTTTTTTGTTATTCCTCTGTTTGCATAAACAATAACAATTACTAGGCAATTATTCGACAAATCTTTGTAACGGAGATCTTCAAACCACGGTTACTCTCTTCAGACACAACGCGTCTTCACAAAAGACTAACAGAATTTCACTCACCCCATTGCCTGCTTTGTCTTGCCTTTTATATGGCAAAGTAAACAGTCTGTTGAATGTTCTTGAAGGCGAATATTCAAGACTTTACCTTCTCGAAATCTCTATAAATGTAAACAGGACTGACAAAACTTCACTCACCCCGCTGCCTGCTTTGTCTTGCCTTTTATAAGGCAAAGTAAACAGTCTGATAAATGTTCTTGAAGGCGAATGTTCAAGACTTTGCCTTCTCGAAATCTCTATAAATGTAAACATCGTTATTTACATTTATCATTGTGGAGTTGTTTGTGTATTTTTGTTTACTTGTTTACCATTTTTTATGCTGGTGTTTGTTGTGATATTGTACGACGTTGCCAACAAACAGTTTCTGTAAGGGAACGTTAAGCATGACTTTGATGAGCTGAACGTTGGTAGGGTTAACGATTTTATTCGAACTTCCAAATAGTTTCAGCAATACTATAGATAATGTGCAGTTATGAGTGCAAATCGATCTGGGAGACGATGGGGAATATAAGATAAACTCAATAGATTCCATTCTATTGGTACATTTGATGACATTGATGCCAGTTAAACCTGGTGCTACATAGGCACTCATGATTTGAGCTTATTTCCGATAATATTGGCGAGAAAGGATATTCTAAGGAGATATTCTAAGAATGGAACAACAGATCTCTTGCCAGCTAATTTCTTTACGTTTCATACAAGTGACAAAAAGAAATCATTAGTGTTGTGCTCAACTGGGAATTGGCCAACGTTTCTTGCTGCTTTCTTCTACCCGTCGAACTTAAGAACCTATTGCTAAAAAATTTCTAACCAACTTCATGTCCCCTAGTCTAGTTAAATGTCCCCCTTTAGAGCTTTCGAACTCACTACAAAACATTTCAAATAAAAAAACCTCTCTTCCATCGTAGTAATTCTAAAACAATATGACGTTTAAAGCTATTTTAAAATGCACCCCTCAAAACACTGTTGCCATTTACTTATGCATGCATGCAGAGATTTTCCACTCACTTCATTCGCTAAAAACATTTCAATATTCCCTTTGGCTATCACATTGCATCGCCAAAAAAAAATTTTTTTAAACAACAAAATAAAATTCATTTCAAATTACTGTGTTCCCCTTTAGTATCTCTCCTGTACAATAGATTATTGTGTTCAAAAAGTATTGCAAGTACCTACACCCGCCTCCAGATAGTATTCAAATAAGAAAAATAAATAAAAGAAACATGAACTTAAAAATCTCTGCAATACATCTACACCAGCGTTGCCAACAAATTGAAAACTTAACGGATAATATTTTATTCTCTTCTCTCTTACTCCTTCCGTGCTCTGTAGCTTGCCAAAGCCTTATGCTTTTATAAGAGAATATTGGATTGCCTGCCTGAAACACAATATTTACCTCAGCATGTGAATGCATTTCTTGATTGAATGAATGACTGAATATAACGGAATTGAACTGTACTCAACACATACATGATTTACCAGCAAAAATGAAGCTCAACAAAATATAATAAAATGAAGAGGAGAAAAAAAATGAAACTCTTTTCATAAGTGGTAGTTATATTCGCGCTTTTGCACTCATCTTCGATATGGAAAATCTATGATTCCATATCGAGGATAAGAACCTCTACACGGGGAAGAACACTGTTTCCATTGTTATTTTCATTTCTGTTCTATTGCTTCAATAACTATGATCTAAAGAAGTCAATGTCTGCAGTTCTTGTCTTCTGTCCGTGATCGATGGACCATTACAGAGGTAATTCACTTCTTAGCCGCAATACTGGTATATGGCAAGCTTCTCCACCAGAAGTTTTTACTGTCAATTACAATGTAAACAGCCGCAGAATTTCCTATGTTTTTCCTCACTATCACACCCAATTTTCATAAATTTCAATACTATGCCCGGCATACTTAGTTTATTGGCCATTACAACCCTGTTTAGTCAGGATTACAACCTAGCTTCTCAAACCACCTATTTTGGATGTATTAAATCCATGCATGAGTGGCGGAAGCTTCAGTTTAAAGGCGATTGCAAATGACATATTTTCTGAGAAGCATGGCAACATGGCAATTTTTATTTACTCTCAGAATTTTTGCCAGAAGACTGCTGAGAGGAAGTCGCCGTGGATTTTTTTTTCAAATTTTCGTTTTGTTCGAAATGTCTGAGCTAGGGTTTGAATCACGGATTTTTGTCAAATAAGCCAACACACTATCTACTAGGCCATGGCGGCTATATTTCAATGCTTCAACAAATTATTTAATAAGCAGGTAGTACTTGACGTATTGAGACCATCACATAGAGGCCACCACTCTGAATATTTGCAAGAACCCTTTTAGCTACACTCCACTTGCATTGTAGCCGGCATTGCAGCATGATATCGGCCCTTTGTTGTATACAGTATCGGCTATAGTCGAGACTCTTCTTATGTTTATGGTGTAAAACCGATTACGAGTTTGTTGATTGCGATCCTAGTCTTATCACATTAATTAACTTAATTGATTATTACATCCCTTTAGTCAAGATAACAACCTGTCTTCTCACATCGCCAATGTTGTGTGTATGGACCCCGAACGACAGATTTTCTGAGAAACTTTACATGGCAATTTTATTTACTGTCAGAGTTTTTGCCAGAATTCTGCTGGGAGAAGCCGACGAAGAAATATCTCGATTATGTTCGAGGTGTCTTGGCTAAGGTTTGAACCACAGCTTATCATCTAATAAGCCAATACACTGCTTACTTGAGTCCAATGAGTCCAATGGTTGTGTCGGTTCCTAGTGATGGAAGTGTATTGGTTCCGGAATTCGGTAGGAAATGCTGTAATTTAGATTGTGGAGCCAAAGATAGAATGACTGGCCACCCCACTCTTTGCTCGGAGGCGGTCTCCTGAATGTAGGAAATCTTTATACATGCAAGAAGGCATTTTCGCTACACACTATTTACTAAACGACATTGTAGCATGATATCGGCTCTGTAAACGAGATAGTTCGGTGTGTGCCTTTACTATACAGACCATGGACTCGAATATAGCAAGAGTTTCGATTAAAATCGAGAAGTATTGTTACCAATATAGACTGCTATGTGACATCAATAAGTACTTAGGTAGATAGGTGGAGTGGTAGCTTTGATACCAAAAGCTCACTTGACACTTAAGTGACCTGTCGACGATGATAAGCACGTGCATAGATCTTTCTAAAGATCAACATTAAAACTCAACTTTTCAACTATTTTCGGCAAACGGTGTATACCGTTATATCTCCAGCAATATCGTTGTTGATTTAACAACAGGTTCCTTATCGCATCAACGCGAAGTCTTGCACTCTCTCTCTCATCTTGTACAGTCTTATGATGTCACACTCACTAAATCTTGCATTAACAAGTGAGTGAGTGCTCTGTGTGTCTCTCTCTCTCTCTGTGTGAATTTCAACAACTCTGTGTTTTTTTTCTCCCCCCATATTATTGGGATTGTATGTGAAATAAAAAAAAAATGAAAATCAAAGGAAGGGATTTATGCTTGCAGCATACGATGCATCATATATACGGACGCAAATGCTTTCAAATGTTGCAGGTGTATCAAACAAAATAGATTTCGTGTAACAAAAGCAACAATTTCGAAAGAAGTTTTTTTCGGGTTTTATTTGTTAATCAAAAATGTTTTATAAACTCAAAGCTTAGAGGGAGGCACTCGGTACTGTCATTGGGAGAGTTAGTAGGATTGAAGGTATGAGATGGTATTGGGGTGTTGGTGACAAACTTTAAATCTCATTTATCAAATTTTTCTATGTTGATTTTTCTATTTGCAGTGAAAACAAACAAACAAACAAACAACAAGAAAAAGAAGAGTTTGAACCAAAATTCCTTGACTGTATCACAGAGAAATATGAAGGAGTTGGAGAAAACCCACATGCAAACTGGCTTTTGGATGCTTAAAGAAGAAGTTATTGGTCAATTAAAAGTTTCACTTGCCATGCATCATTTGACAAATCTATACATGTATACACACACACACACATATGCACATTTTACTGTTGCTATTTGAAGTTAAACTCCTTTGAGTTGGAAAATATTTGTGTTTGCTTTTTGGCTGCATTTTGTTGGTCTTTGGTTTTGTTTGTTTCCAGTATCTGTCTGTCTGGGATGATGGTCTCTTCTTTGACTGACTAACGCTTGACACACACACACAAGATAAAAACGTAAACTTTTGTAGCCCTAAACCCCTTTCTCTATCTCTCTCTCTGTGCATAAGTTTCATTACTTTATTTGTGAACGTAACGCTCTCTTTTCTAAATATTTTGATTTCAGCTTTTAATGGCAAAAGTTTTTCTTTTTCTTCTTCCTTGATATGTGTTTCATTTCATTGAATATAAATCCTTACAAAGGATATACAATTTATTAAAGTTTTCCTTTCTCTCAATGAATGTTTTTTTATTTTTCTTTTTCTATTCTTTTGTTTAATTGGCTTAAACAATACACAACAGATTTCAATAGAAAAATGAAATTTCTATAAATTAAACTAGAGTTCAAAGGTTATGAAAAAGAATATTGAGACAAGGAAATTAATTGAATTTTATAAAACAAAGTTTTGTATACAAAGGTATGGAGATATATTGCAACATACCATATCAAACATTAGTTCTTAGGGGATATGACTGAAAGCCCATCTAATAACATTCCTGGATTATTTATTTATTTCATATTGTTATGAAAATGAACAATCAAGATACTGGCGTTTTGCTTTTACATGGCTTAACATTAAAATTATAAACAAAAGCTACAAAAACAAAACAATGCAGCGAACAAACCTGTTTACAAATTATCGTACTGCCTAATACAACAACAAACACCAGCATAAAAAATGGTAAACAAGTATACAAAAATACACAAACAACACTACAAGAATAAATGTGAACAATATACACAAACAACAATAATGACTGTAAACATCGTTGTTTACATTTATACAGATTTCGACAAGGCGAAGTCATGAACATTCACATTCAAGAACATTCATCAGACTGTTTATACTGCCATATAAAAGGCAAGGCAAAGCAGGCGAGTGAGTTAGTGGAAATGAGTCAGTCTTGTGTGAAGCAGTGGTGGTTTGAAGATCTCCATGCAAAGGGAATAAACAGTGGAATAACAAAGAAGAACAATTGTTGTTGTTTACATCAAGTTGTAAACAGTGGCATATAGAATTGTGTGAATTATAAAGAATTTTAAATAAAACTAAACACAAATTTGTTTTTATTTCATTTGCAATATAAGAACTCATATTTTAAACGTTTTTAAAAGGTAAAAACATAACAGTATTCAGAAAAATAGTGGAAGTAAACATCCCTTTACTAACTCTTGGCAAAACCAATCCCTACACCAATTATAAGTACTTTTACTACCATAGGCTCACGGAACCTTAATTTCCTCTCACAATAAACTGAAGCCATGGCAAAATTTATCGAAAATACAAGCAAACAATTGAAAAAATATCAACTAAGACAAGAAATAAACCTGGAAGGAAGTCGAGATGTATAGAGGCAGGAATGACACTCAAAAACTCTATCAAAAGGTTAAGCATCTAACAAAAGGTTTTAAGACCGGAGCTTATTCTTGCAAAGATGAGAACGGAAACCTTGTTACAGATTCGCAAAATTTATGCCAGTCTGGAAATCAAGCGCAGGATCACTCTTGCCAACAGGTGCTACTATGGTCTCAATAGGCGACACCAGTGCTAGTTGTTGAGAATTTCCGCATTGGGTCCAACATCCTGAACATATGAGCTCCTCAACGAGCAGCTGGCTCGGCCGTGTCGTTCGAATGGAAAAAGATTCTGCGGGGAGACGGGTATTTGCGGAAGTCGGTGAAGAGGACGACCTTGTTTGCGTTGGAAGGACCAGATTGAGGAAGCCCCTGTCATTGATTGGTGTGACCAACTGAATATACAAAGTGTGTTCTGCTTTAATGCGTAAATCTGATGTTTATTCTCGAGACCGATTAAAGTGGACCTGTTGGTTGGTGCTGGGGCATCCCGTCCTGCGGTATCAATGTGTAGCTATACCACTATCATTTTGACACCTAAGAACTGATTTTTTCTCTAAGGCTTAACAAAAAATTACACACTAAATTGTATCACATACTGCCATATTCTTAATTTAATACGCCATGATATGTATAATAAACCTCCGTAAACATTATGCTCCATTGTAATGCAATTAAATTTAAAAAAAGAGAATAATTTTTCCGATTTTAAAAGAAAAATTCAAATATGAAAAGCAATGAAAAATTATGCATCAGACTCAGCTACTGTGTTTACCATCACAAGGTTAAATCGTCAATATGCCACATGCCCATACTCTACCAAGTGACATTACCTTTCGAAAATAAAACCTTGAAAGGCTATGAAATTAAAGAAATTCCAATGAAAAGTATTTTTCAAAGTGAACATCAGCTGAAAGTAAACAAAAATTAACAACAAAAAAATGGAAAAATAACAACAAAAACAATAAAGTAAATAAACAATTTATTTTAATTAAAATTTATTCTTTTCATTTTTCCTGTCATTTTTATTTTTTTTTTTTGGATTTTGTCCACAAAGAAAATCAACAGCTTTGAACAGCAGATAGTGAATGACAGTGAATGATAGTGAAGAACAAGACATTACAAGGAATTTAATATAAAAAAGCAAAAACAAAAACAATAACACCAAAACGAAAATGGAAAATTCATAAAGGATTCATACATACATTCATTCATTCATTCATACATTCATCCATTCATTCATTCATTATCAAAAACATGGAGAACAAAGGAATCGAATTCGAATTCGAATCTTAAGAAACCGTATGACGTCTTTTGTTTGCTTTACTTTGACCATCCTTGCAGGGGCTTTGTAACAGAGTTTAGTTTGGGAATGCATTCACACGACAAAACAATAAACTCCTGTTTATTGCATACAGGTGAGAAATAATAGAGGCCATCAAATAGCCGCCCATAAAACCGTAGAGTAGTGAGTGATGGAGTCATTAAATGTTTGGCAAATGGGTTATGGCCCTTCCTATTTGGACGGCAATTGTTATGCATGAGCAGAATATTATTCAAAAAAAAAAAAAAACCAACCAAAGTGGATAATGCAGTCTTAGCAAGCATAAATAATGTGATAATTATTACTGTCTTAGAAAGCTATTGCAAGCATTCGTTCTATATAAGCCATCATCCCTGCAACATCTCTCCCAAATCCAGTTGCTGTGAAAAATTTAAGGATGCGGTCCGTGTGATGTACCAGTAAACAAAACCTTCTCTGCCAACTGCTTGATGCTCAGCCTTATGTTTTACTCTGAAATGGATTACCGTCACACAGGTTTCAAGTACATTTTCTGGATAATACATCTCTTGTATTTTGCTTGAGGACATCTCTATTCTGAACAATTGCAAGAACCGGTAACTTTCCCTTGATAATTTCTGATGTCTGACGCAAATCTTTTCTCATTATACTGACTGGACATGTAGTTTGAAAAGGGTTGCTTCACTTTCACTTTCATTTTCAAGAAATATACATACTTTCCAAGCATATTTTTCTACTTAACAGAAGGTTTCCTCTCAAGCATGCACATTAGGCTGCTTGATGCCATAAATTCCCATATGTAGTGGTATACCATAATTGTCTCTTCAGGTGCATAAAGTCCATTTTTTGCTCAAGCGTAAGTTCCTCCCAAGACTGCTCATCAAGCTGCTTGATGGCATAAATTCCCATATGCCGTGGGGTACCATACATCGTGGATTCCATAACTATCCTTCTAGGTGCATAAAGCTGCATCAAAATGCTGCGATACATAGCATATCGTAGTAGAAATGTGTCCATTTTTTGCTCAAGCGGAAGTTCCTCTCAAGCAAGTTCATCAATCTGCGTGCTGTCGTGCATTCCCATACGTCATGGGATTGAATAATAGTTTTTTCGGGTTCATAAAATTGTATCGAAACGCTGCCATTAGCTGTATATCGTAGTAGAAATTTTGTTCATGTTTTGCTCCAACGGACACTGACAAGCATACTCATCAAGAAGCATGATACCATGAATTCCCACATGTCGTGAATTCCCATGTGTTGTAGGACTCCATAACTGTTCCTCTAGATACATAAAATTGTATCGAAACGCTGCTATTGATAGTATATTGTAGCAGAAATTTGTTGAATTTTTGCTCAAACCGGAGCAGTCCTCAAGCATGTTCAGCAAGCTGCTTGATATCATAAATTCCAATATGTGGTAGGATTCCATAACTGTTCGCTAGGTATATAAAATTGTACCGAAATGATGCCATTGACAGTAATATCGAGAAGAAATTTGTCTCCTTTTGCTCAATCGGAATCTTCTCTCAAGCATGTACATCAAGCTGCTTGATGCCGTATTTGTCGTGGTATCCACATGTCATGAGATTCCATAATTGTTCCTTCAGCTGCATAAAGTTGTACCAAAACGCTGTCATTGACAATGTACGATACACGGTAGAAATTTAACCATATTACTAACAGCTCTTCTTTGAATGAAGTGGTCTAATCGTTAAGCTTCTTGAGGAACTTGTTCATGATTTCAATTTTTTTTATTTTTTAATCTACACTAAAAATTTGTGTCCCTTTCCACTGCAGCAACTTTCAACAACAAAAGAATTCTAAGACACGAAATATTAAGTGCCATTCACTTGCCTTATAATGTTCCGTGCAATGTAATCAAGAGACAAAAAAACGGAGCAACTCTTCTCTCAAGCCTTTCAAAAGAGCACAGCAGATCAAAAACTTTAATGAGCTTAAACCAAAAAAAGTACCAAAAGTACACAGAAGTATCCTTAAAAATGCAACTAATGATGAAACCACAATGAAAGTTTTACTGTCTCTCTCTCCCTCTCTCACTGGCGCTCTCTTCTTACTCTGTTGCAGTTCGTAATGCAGGCCAATGCTTGAGCAACAATCAGCTTATGCTCTTCCATTTTCTCTTTATTTTTTTTCAAATGAAAACATTTTCAATTAACAGTTTTACAACGGTACTTAATGTCACATGCTTTTGTAGGAGAGCTCATAAATTATTAATAGAATTTAGAGAAGACACATACACACACACATATATACATATAAATATATACACACATGTTTGTGGGTGTGTAGATTACAAACTTATATTAAGGATTACAAACAAAAAAGTTGTAAAAATTTTACAATTTTTAATAGGGAGAGAGAGAGAGAGAAAACAGAACCTGGCCATATGCTAGACTCCTACGTAATGCAGGTGTTTTCATATTAAAGTTTTATTAGGAAAATATTGTTGAGGATTAGTTTTAATTTTATTTTACTTGTATAGCAGGACTTGACATTTTAATCCTCTTTTTTCTCTCACAAGTATTTTATACATTGTCCACGCATATCTATGGCTTTGCTCTAGTTCTCTCTCTCTCTCGCTTTAGAAAATATATTCTTCATGGAATATTCACTTCAATTTGTTATCCAAATCATCGTCATCATCATCTTATCTTAAGTTATTATGATACTTTTGCATGTGAATTTAAATACGAATTAAAATTATGAAAGGTTTTCAGATTTTCAAATTTAACATGGATTAGCATGCATATTTAAAAAGTATTTTATTTTATTATAATTATTAGGTGTTGAAATAAATTTTGTCGGCTTAATAATCTTTAAAAGAAGGGAGGCTAGAAATACAAGCCTTCTCCATATCGCATGCAAGGTTCCTACGATCATATTATTTAACGACTGGGGCTACTCGTCAAGATACTGATTGGATCTTATCAGTGAGGCTTCAGGCCTGGCAAGTCCACCATCTAGTAGATCTTCACATTACGGAGAAGAGCCGTGAAAAACACGTAGGCAAACACCAACTTTTTGTCGAGTATAAGACAGCCTTCAAAGACGCCGTTGTCTAGTAGGTAGTGTGTTGGCTTATTAGACGTAAGACCACGGTTCAATCCCCAGATCAGACATCAAACCGAAAATATGAAAAAATATTTATTCGGCGACTTCATCTCAGCAGATTTCTGGCCATGAAAAGTTTCTCCAAAAAAATCTGTGGTTCAGAATCCACTGTAAGCAGTAGGCCCCAACACTCATGAATACAAATTAACACACAAAACATGAGTGGTGTGAGAAGCTAAGCCGTAATCCTGACTGAAGTGTTGTAATGGCCAATTATGTATGTATGTATGTATAAGACAGCCTTAGGTATGTATAAGATAGCCTTCGATATCCCCAAAAGGAATCGTGATTTTCCCTCAATGTCTTAGCTCGGTATTCTCGCGAGGCTAATAAGGATATGCAGAATGACGCTAAGCAGCGCCTGCAGCTCCATCTCGTAGATCCTCATATTACGGCAAATCCTAGAGAAGAGCCATGAAAAACACGTAGACATACACCAATTTTTCGTCGAGTATGAGGCAGCCTTCGATAGCCCCAAAAGAAATCGTGTTTTTGCCTCAATGTCTGAGCTCGGTATTCTTTCGAAGCTGATAAGACTATGCAGAATGACGCTGAGCAGCGCCTGCAGCTCCATCAAGATAGGAATGAACCTCTCCAGACTTTCTAATACCGCGCGAGGTTTCAGACAAAGCGATTGCTTAGCATGTGACCTATTCATCTTCCTAACGCAGAGTGTTCTGCGAAAAGTGGGAGTGTAGCATGCCGACGACATTAACATCACAAGGCCTAACAAACCAGATGTTAGTGTTACCTTTAGTCCTTCAAGATGGGTCTGGCATCCAATTAGGGCAGAGCAAAGTATATGTTGCCGAAAAAGTAGGGACATGCGACGTATCGAATCTGAGATTACGGTCAGTAAATCTATGCATTGTCGATGTCAGTGAATTCATTTATCTTGGCCCCACCGTTACCAGCAAAAATGATTTAAGTCTGCAGTACAAGTGTACGATCACTCTTGCCAACAGATACTATTATGACCACAATAATCAATTGTGTGGCAGAAACCAATCTCGTACGATGAAACTTATACTCGACAAATCACTCATCTTAGCCGTGCTTCTTTACAGCGCAGAATTATGGACAGTATTAAGCAACGAGGCAGAAGTTTCTCAACGACAAGGACGTTGTACAGCTCACTAACATTCAGCGCAGCTGTGCTGGCTCGGCCATGCTGTTCAGATGAAAGAGAATGTTTCGGCGAGCCCGCTATTTGTTATGTTGATTAGAAGAAAACGACGTAGAGGACGTCCAAAAATTTAGGAAGCCCTGTTATCGATTAATGTGACAAAGAGGCGAGGAAGCGCAAGAAGCCGAAATGTTTGGAAGGATCCAATAAACGGGTTGTTACTGGCCATTTGGTCATTACAAAACTTATGTCAGGATTACGGCCTAGGTTCTTAAACCGCTTATGTTGTGTGTATTCATTTTATCCATGATTGGCGTAACCTACAGTTTAATGTCAACTACAAGGACAGAATTTTGAGAAACTTTTCATGGCAATGTTATTTAGTTTCGCCAGAAAACTGCTGAGGATCGAGAGTCATCGAAGAAACATTTCTTCAGATTTCGTTTCGTTGTTCTGTGCTGGGGTTTGAACCAAAGCCTCACATCTACACTACCCACTAGACTACGGCGACTTCAAACATAATAGGACATCAAAACAATAGGACATCATACGAGCTCTCAATTCATTCTAGGTTGTCTCGAGAATAGTAAGGGAATGTCGGGACAAGTTTAATTAACTAAGCAAAGGGAATAACATTATATTTAGTGGAATCTAGGGACTAGAGAGCATACTAGACAACGTATAGGCGACTGAGCACAAGAGAGGGGAAGCACTTCGCTGTGAAGTTAGGTTAGGTTAGGTTAGGTTAGAGGACGTGTACTTGTCAACTGTGACAAGTACAGTACCCGGAGGTCGAATTGACCCATTGTACAACGTCCTAGCTTCTCACACAACTTGTGTTGTGTGCGTTAATTTTATACATGAGTAGCGGGACCTACAGTTTAAAATCTACTCCGAACGACAGATTTTTGAGAAGCTTTTCATGGCAATTTTTACTTTCAGAGTTTTTGCCAGAAATCTGTTGAAAAGAAGCCGTAGAAGAAATATTTTCATATTTTCATTTTGATGTCTGACCTGAGATTTGAACTCGGACCTTTCGTCTAATAAGCCAACACACTACCTACTAGGCCACGGCGACATCACTCGCTGTGAAGTTGAAAGAGAAAAAAGTAATACGCTGGTACATACGATTGCATGGGGAGATGCTTTCACTCCGCTGATGGAGCCGAAGCTGAAAGGAAATTGCCGAAGAAATATTTTTTTCAGATTTCGTTGCGTTGTTTGAAATGTCTGGACTGAGGTCAACGTTACACGTTTTAGACTACGGCAACATCAATTGGACAGGATATTTCTGAAATAATTGATTCTTCTATTAATATGACTCCCTGTTAGTGTGATGCATTCACTTGAACAATCCATTTTTCGCTTCCACAAAATGTTCGTTCTCAATATTGTCTATAAAAACTAGTTTCACGCCTTAAATAGTCCTTAGATTTTTTGCTAACATCCAATGAAAGGAATCTTGAAATTGAATTTATCCTTGTTTTTTTTTGCATTTAAAATGTGCTTATATAAGCACTTTAAAGCATATGTCATCAGATGAATATGTATGTATGTGTGTGTGTGCTAATAAATATGATACAATTTGCCGTTTCTGCTATAGTGTATGTGTGTGTGTGTGAAGAGAATATCCATTTTTTTTTATGAATATGTTTACTGTACTAATGCACTTGTTTTTCATTCATTCATTCATTCATTCACTCAATCATTCGTTCATTCGTTTATTTACAAACAAATTTAAATTTGATGCAAAATAATGGAGAAAAAACCTTCGAATGTTTTGTGGTTTCTTTGATTTCTTTGTTGATTTTCACCTGTTATTCGCATTGGAGTAGTGGTGGAATGTAATGAAGGTATTCTTATAATTTTTTTTTTTTTTTGGAGTTCTAAACAAATATGTTTCTGTACTGAATATGCAAATTTATTGTAATTCTTGTCTTTATTTATTATTTATAAACTAAATTAATTTTTGCAGTTTTTCTGTTTTCTTTTACAAAATACAATCCTGTAAATAGTTTAATACAACACTGCAATAGAGGAATACTGTTTTGTTGAATTTGAAACTGAATTTGAAATAGCAGCGCTTGCTGTGATTAATATTAGGAAAAGCGTATATTGAAGAGGGTATAAAAGCAGTGTAATCAACGGAATCAGTCATTTCTATTGTTGCATGGTAGTGAGAGTGGTCGCACGACCAATTGCAACTGCATTATAAGCTTCGTGGCTGCGATGGTTGCCGTTGCTTATTTTGTAGATGCAATTGGTTGACAAATCCTAAGTAGATTTTGGTCGCTATGGTGGCCGCAAATACTTGGAATTTATGTGACTCTTTCTTAATTTTTCTTTTCTATTGTTGCAGAAGTATTCTGGTAATAAAAGGAAACATTATAAATTTAATATTTGTTATGTTGGAGGTGACACGCCCACTAAAGCCAATCCACCCATTTTGTTTATATATGTATGCGTCAAAGTCGTCCATACAAAATTTGAGGACTCTAGCTGATGCAGTTTATGAGATATGCGACATTAAATACTTATTGGATATGTGGGCGTGGCACCTCGCCTACTTGAAATTTTAAAATAAAAAGTAGCCTATAGTTCCTTCCAGATATGTATACAGGAAGGTACTGTTGAAATTTCAAGAAAATCGATCCAGCTGTTTAGCCGTCTATAGACTTCAAACAAACAAACCCACAAACAAATAAACACACATTCATTTTTGTATATATAGATGTAAAATTCATTAAAAAAATTACATATGTGGCGTATGAGTGATATATAATTCCATTAAGTTTCATACGTCAAAAAATCAAAGATTTTTTATTGCATACTTGTCAGGGTAACTATGCGTATGAGTAATATATTTCAAATGCAATTAAATATCAAGTATGTAGTATATGTGGGCGTGGCACCTCGCTCATTTGAAATTTCAACATAAAAAGTAGCCTATAACTCCTTCCAGACATACAGGAAGATACTGTGAACATTTCAAGAAAATCAGTTCAGCTGTTTAATCATCTATAAAGTTCAAACATACAAACATACAAACAAACACACATTCATTTTTACATATATATATTATACAAAGTATTTTAATTCTGCTTGAGTTAAATACGACACATTAAAAATATTCTATTCTGAAAAATCAGCAAAAAAAAAATGCTAAAAAGGCTTTCCTTTAGGTATGATTGATATTGTAAAAAATGTTTTTTGTTTTCATATTTAAATTTATTTTATTACTCATTTACGGTAATAATATGCTCTCCTTGTTCGATACTGAAATTGTCATAAAAATCACGCCTCATTAAATGATTGTAAAAAACAACGCATTAAAAAATTGCGTTTTTATGATAAAAATTATAAAACCATCGTGTAATAAAAGAAAGTAAAAGTATGTAAGTATGTATGTATGTACACAAGGCAAAAAAATCATATTCAAATTGTTAATAAACTTTACTTCCACATGTCTCCTCCCTATGTAGCAAAATATAAAAAAGTAATAAAATTATGAAAATTAAATCGTTATAATGCGGTCTCTATGCATTGTTTTACATACACATTGAGGCATAAACACATATTGAGGTGTAAAGGAGACAAAATATTTTGTTGGCTCAATATGCGTCACGCACCCAATGTAAATCAAACTCACAGTCATTGAGGCCTTAACACATTATCCCCTACATATACAGTGAAGTGCTAATGCTGCTTCCGCGAACGTTTGTTCAGAGTTACATTCAAGTTAAGAACAGATCGAGGGTTAGAAAGACGTTTAAAACACCCACATCCACGCGATGTAAAGGGTCCGCCATCTAACGTTAGCTCATGTCTGTTTGACAGATAATTAGTTTTATCCTTCCGCTGAACGAATATGGTTGTGTATACGCTTGAACAACGCTGGGAAATATTGCGACATTACTTTGAAAATCAGAGAAAGAAAGAAGAAGAGAAGCACCGTCAGCTCCGTATGTTCGTTATCTTGTGAAAAAAGTGAAAGAAACTGACATGGCGAAAATCCAAAGACAGTGCGTACACCCGAGAATATTGCTGCTGTGGCAGAAAGTGTGCATGAAGCGCCATCAACATCAATTCACCGTCATTCTCAACAATTGAACATATCAAAGACATCATTGAGACGAATTTTGCATAAAGACCTTGGTATGACGCCATACAAAGTCCAATTGGTTCAGGAGTTAAAGCCAATTGACCATTCAACGCGTTTTCGCTTCGCTAAGTGGGCCTGCGATCGACTTACAGAAGATGCCGATTTTGGCAAAAAAATCATCTTTTCAGATGAAGCTCATTTTGATCTTGGCAAAATTGTCGCATTTGGGGCACAGAAAACCCGCACGCATACATTGAAAAGCCGACGCACCCAAGACGAGTCACTGTTTGGTGCGGATTTTGGCCCAGAGGGCCATTTTTCTTCGAAAATGAGCAAGGAGTGGCCGTTACAGTCAATGGCGATCGTAATCGGGCCATGTTGAACGAATTTTTGTTCACAAAAATTGAAGAGGAGGAAATTGGCAACATTTGGTTACAACACGACGGCGTTAAGTGCCACACAGCCGAAGCTACACTTGATGTTTTGCGCCCTGTTTTTGAAGATTGCATTATCAGCCGCAGAGCTGATGTCGTTTGGCCACCTCGGAGCTGCGATTTGACGCCGTTGGACTATTATTTGTGGGGTGCCGTCAAAGATAAGTGTTACGCCGACAAGCCAGAGACTCAGACATCTCGAACGAAACGACAAAAACAAAAAAAAATTTCTTTAGGTGACCTGCACCCAACAACTTTCTGACAAAAACAGCTCAAAAAAATCTGTCGTTCGGAGTCGACTTTAAACCATAGGTCCTGCCATTTATCGCTAAAATGAATACGCCTGACATAAGCAGTGTTGCGAGGCTAGCTTGTAGTTCCGACTAAAGGGTTGTAATGACTAATTAGGTAAGCAAGTAGTAAGTATTTCTCAGTAGTTTTACATGGAGATTCTACTTCGTTAACAGCAGGTGGGTACGTGAAACATTGCTTGGATAAGAAGAGAACTGATTGCCTCTCATCCTTAGTTCATATGGTTATCCATTAGACTTCTCATTTCCGTAAATAACTTCTGCAGGAGCTGGGGGGTCTGAGGAGGAGTAAATTACTATCTTTCACCACATGCTTGGTTCTTGCCATGAAGAAAAGTATCGGCGGCATCTTGCCTTTCCGCTTTCCGTGGTATCTGGCTTAACTCTGCAATTGTTAAGTTGGTTCCCTGTGTTGTAATGTATTACATCCGGGTTGGATGTTGAGTTGTGGTATCTCAACGGGTTCAAACACTGCTCTAATTGGGACTTTAACATTTAACAAAAGCCTGTCACCAAACCTTACCTTCTGAGACAGATGAGGAACATATGCAAAGTACCAATAATTATTTTTATTTTCTTTTTTTAAATATACGGGCATAATTGGTCATAACAAGCCTTCAGTCTGGATCAGAGATCAGCAATGAGTATTCAAAAAGATGAGTAAATTCGAATCATACTCATAATTTCTAATACTTATACGCATTCATACTTATTTTAATATCATAGTCATACTACTCATATTCAAAGTTTGAAGTATTCATCGTACTCATACTTAACAATACGCTTGATGTTGATTTCGACTCTCCTTTACTCAACATTTACAAGAATCACAAAATAAATATGATATGCGTAGGAACACTACAATACTCACTAGAAGGTTGCGTGTTTGCATTGCTTGCTGACTAAGATTGTAAATTTTGATGAATGATTCGAATCACTCGAATCATTTATGAGTATTATAGGTATTTTTCTAAATTTATGAATCTAAATGAGTAGGCTGACTTATGAATCAAACATATTTCGAATGGTATGAGTTTGATGTCAACGTTGTACTCATACTCATCGCAACCTGTACTTATAAATCAATGTTGTAGTGAGTACGAATGAATAATATTGTTGACTCATTCATACTCAAAATTTCATGAGTACTTATGAGTAGCGAAAACACGATTCACGGCTGATCTTGGGTCTGGATTACGACCTAGCTTCTTACACTACTTATGCTGTGCGTGTTAATTTCTTACACATGAGTGGCGGGACCTACAGTTTAAATTCGATTCCGCACGACAGATTTTTGAGACATTTTTTCATTGCAATTTTGTATTTACTTCCAGAGTTTTTGCCAGAAATCTGCTGAGAAGGTAGTCGCCAAAGAAATATTTGTTCATATATTATTTGGTTGGAGATATTTCAACTTGGGTTTGAACCGCGGCCGCACGCCTATTAAGACCACACACTACTTACTAGACTACAGCGACTACAGTTAAAGACATGGCCAAAGTAAATGACTCCTTACAAAATTGAAAGAAACTTTTTTAAGCAATTTTTTTCAAATTCTGGCTTTTCGTTTTTACTTCTCTGTGGCACGGCTTTTAAATATGAAAGTTTCATGGACCCTCCATATATGTATGTATGTTAGAATGGCATTTGAAAAAATCCCTCCATATAATGCTTATGTATATATTTTAAAAAATAAAGAGTCATTCATTTATTTCCATATTTTATGAATCCTCATTATGATGTTGCTTTTGTTTTTTTTCTCCTTTTTCTTTTGTTCTTCATATTTTTTTTGTGTCTATTTTCGACCTTTTATTTTGCTAAAACATCGTTAAAAACAAAAAGAAAAGAAAAAAAAATTAAACGGAGAATTAAAGTGAAAGCAAATTCTGTGTTTTTTACTCATAATTTTTATGAGGTTGTAATAAACAACGGCCAACTACAGCAACAATACAGCACAAATAAATAAAAATAAAACTTTTTTTTGTTTTTTTAACACAATTTTTAAGCCGTGGAGTTTCATAAAACAATTATTAATTACTTGACAAAACTCTTGCGTCCCTGCTGCCACCCTCCTCCGCATTCATCCAGCATTCGTGTTGTATCTGGAAACGCACAATCATAAACACATTCACATTCACATTTATTTCCGCATAACCGCATAAAAACCGTAATTTTTTTTTGCCGTTATACTCGGTATTTAACCCGTCATTTCTAACTGACATACCCAGAGGAAAAGGTTAAAATAAATTATTTAAAATTGTTGTTGTTGTTGTTGTTTTTGGTAGCAAAGGCCACCTTAACTGTATACAGCGGGGGGGATGTTCATATTTATTTTGTTTTTAAATTATCATGTTACTGGATTTCATAATGGCGGCTAATAAATCCAGTCATTCTGGCTAATTAGTGCCTTACAGAGGCAATTCTACAAATAATTTTTTCATTTAATTTTCCATGTGGGAGAGCAGAAATGAAATGCCACGAATACAGATCTTAGAAGTCTTCATTTCTGTTCAATTGTTTTGAAGAAAGTTATGTGCACTACAAGTTGTCATAGTCTAGTAGGTAGGCGTAATAGGCATTAGGGCGTGGTTCAAATCCCATATCAGATATTTGGAACAAAATGAAGAATGAAAAAAAATTTTTCTTTAGGCGACTTCCCCTCTGGCCAAACTAAATAAAATTGTCATAAAAAGTTTCTCAAATTATCTGTCGACTGTAAATTATAGGTCACGCCACTCATGGATAAAATGAACAAACACAATATGGATTGTGTGCGAAGCTAGCTAGATATACATAGCAGAGATCAGCAATCAATCGTTGTTTCGCTACTCATAAGTACTCATTAAATTTTGAATATAAATGAGTCAACAATATCGAAATTTAACTCAGTTCTTTGATTCATTCATACTCACTACAACATTGATTTATAAGTACAGGTTGCAATGAGTATGAGTATAACGTTGACATCAAACTCATAACATTCGAAATATGTTTGATTCATAAGCCAGCCTACTCATTTAAATTCATACCTTTAGAAGAATACTTATAAGTACTCATAAATGATTCGAGTGATTCGAATCATTCATCAAAATTTACAGTCTTAGTTGTTGTTGCTTTTACAAAAAAAAAGAAAGACCAAGACAGCAACCAGAGCAAACACGCAACCTTTTAATGAGTATTTTAGTGTTCGTACGCGAATCATACTTATTTTGTGAGTGATTAGTGCATATGTTGAGTCATCGAAAGTCCAAATCAATAACATAATATGTGTTGTTAAGTATGAATATGATGAGTACTTCAAACTTTGAATATGAGTAGTATGAGTGTGATATTAAAATAAGTATGAATGCATATAAGTATCATAAATTATGAGTATCATACGAATTTACTCATGTTTTTGAATACTCAATGCTGATTTCTGATACATACTTACTCAGGTATACTCTATTAGCATGTAAGTAGCGCTAGGAATTGAGTTGTAGTTGACATCTCTGTTAACTTCAATTTGCCGATCAATTATTTAACAGAGAATTACGTGAATAACGTAATAATCGAAATAAAAAGCGCGACGGATAAACACTGTTGTATAGAAGCACTACCATAACAAATCAATTGTAAAATTCTAGAAGTTGCCAGATAGAAAATAAGTACAGTATACTTAGAGCGAAAGATAAAGTTAGCCGTCTATAGTAAAGAAAAGCGTGACGTATAAACATACATGCATAACATACATAACTGGTCATTACAACCCTTTAGTCAGGATTACGGCCTAGCTTCTCACACCACTCATGTTATGTGCCTTAATTTTATACTCGAGTGGCGGGAGCTACAGTTTAACGTAGACTCCGAACGACAGATTTTGAGAAACTTTTCCATGGCATGTTTATTTACTCTCAGAGTTTTTGCCAGAAATCTGCTGAGAGAAAGTCGCCGAAGAAATATTTTTTTTCATATTTCGTTTTGATGTCTGGCCTGGGCTTGAACCCGGGCTTTACGTCTAATAAGAGAACACACTGCCTACTAGACTACGGCGATATTTGAAATAAGAATACGCTTTTACTTATTATGTATTGCTGTAAATACACTAGAGCGTCTGTTTCATTCGAATACGGCTGTATACAGATGTACAGGGTTCGATAAAATCGCATAAGGCCTGTACTTGTCCATCCTTCAAGGCAATACTATGTAGTTGGCTTCTGTCGACTAGAAATTGTCTTTACTTTTGGCAAATATTTTATATTGGCTGAATTGACTCCACTACTGTTCGACTTACTGGCCTCTATTCCATGTCATATTGTGTATGTTTTTGTTGTTTTTTTTTACCCGTGTTATTTTCATTATTTTTAATTTAATTTTTGTAAACCGCGGTAACCTATAGTCAATCAAAAGTTTTTCCCAGTGTTTCAGTTTTTTTTTTCTTTTTCTTTGCTTCACCATACCAACAACAACAACAACTCTATGGGATGCCGACTAAAAAATAAAGTGTGAGGAAAAAAATGTTTTTTTTTTTTAATATTTTTATAACCACCTGCTGTTACAGTCTCCGTTTGTTTTTAAGCGGATTAAAATAAAATAAAATATGGGCGGGTGGAAAAAAGGAGAAAAAAAGGAGAATTTTACAAAATAAAAATGGTTTTTAAATAAATGTCGTTATTTATTTATTTATTACGCTTTTATTTATTTATTTTTGTATTGTTTTTTTTTTATTTAAAATTTTATGAAAACGTTGTAAAAATTGTTTGTAAAACATGAGCATGTTGTTGCAAATAAAAACTCACACAGTTTTAAAGTTTCTTTTTTTCATTTCAAATGTTTTTCCAACAACAAAATAAAAAAAATAATAATAAAAACAACACCATAGAAAAACAAATTAAAACAATAAATTGAATTGAATTGAAAAACAACATCAAATTAATAATAACTTTATCTCAATTAGTAGTTTAATTAATAAATTTTTAATTACCATTAACAGTTTATTTTATTCGCAATCGGACAGACAATCAGTCCTTTAAGCAGAAAATAAAGTGGCCTTTAAAATATGTCATACAGTTTGTAACACACTTTCAATTCAATGAGTTCCATATCAGTGATCAGCCGTCTGGATCACCTCCCGGGATCGCGGGGCTGTGAGATGAGCATACGAAAGGCAGCATGAGGATTTTGCAGCTGAATATGAACCGAGGGAAGGTGGCTTTTTCTTTGCTATCGCAAATAGTCAGGGAGCAGGACGTTGACGTAGCCATTATAAGCGAACAGTACGCATCAAAAAATAACGGATTCTGGCTGGGCGATGAAACATCCACAGCAGCCATATGGATACCGGATAACCAGGGTCCCCGACCGAGAAGATCTGGTAGGGGAGATTGTTTCACCTGGGTACAGTTTGATGAGATTACTCTAATGAGTTGTTATTTGTCTCCCAATGACGACGTGGGAACCTTTGAGGAAAAATTGGCCAGAATCGAGGACGCAGTGGCGCGGATCGGCGGCAACCTCATAGTGGCAGGCGACTTTAACTCCAGAGCTGTAGAGTGGGGAATGCAGAATACCAACCCAAGAGGCAGGCGAATTGTGGATATGGCAGCTCGAACCGGTCTGGTCTTCGCGAATGAGGGGAGCGTAGCTACCTTCAGACGACCAGGCTGCGAGGGGACCATCCCTGATATAACTATGGTCTCGGAGAGCATGTATCATAGAGTGAGGGACTGGAAGGTCTTGGAAATATATACGGGCAGTGATCACCAGTACATATCGTACACCTTTACTTCAAGGAATAGAGTAGAGGAGGACAATTACATCACGAATAGTCGAAGATGGGATGCACGGAAATTGAATGCGAATCGGCTAATTTTAGAAGTGGACAGATTGTGTAGCAGAGTTGAATTCTCGGACGATGCGAGGACGAGAGTAGAACAAACCATGGAGGTAATAAGACGCGGATGTAAAAAGGCAATGCCCTTATTCAGACCCCCGAATATCAGGAAGAAGGCAGTGTATTGGTGGGACGACAACATCGCAGCACTCAGGCGGGAGTGCCTACGACTACGGCGGAGGTACACTAGAGCTAGACCCGACGGACCAGCTGAAGAGGAAATGCGGGCATACAAAGAGGCAAAAAAGTCACTGAAGAAGGCCATAACGCTCAAGAAAAATCAGGCATTCCAAGAACTACGAGATGACGTGAACGTAAACCCTTACGGACTTGGATACAAAATTGTAATGGACAAACTGAACAGGAGGAAACCAATGGAAATTATGGACGAGCGAATAATGAGAAATATAGTGGATACACTATTCCCTACTCATGAACCAGTGAACGAAGGACGACAGAATATGCTCAATACGGAATTTTTACCATTCACCGCAGAGGAGCTAAAAGTAGCCGCAGCAGGACTAAAACCCGGTAAGGCACCAGGGCCCGACGGCATCCCGCCTGAGGTAATGCGGGAAATTGCCAATCAAAGACCGGAACTCCTACTAGGAATGTACAACGCGTGCCTAAAAGAGTGTATTTTCCCCGAAATATGGAAGAAACAACGGCTAGTCTTAATAAGCAAGGGAAAGGGCGACCCAGAGGATCCATCCGCCTACAGGCCACTGTGCATGCTGGATACTTCAGGGAAGCTGCTCGAGAGGCTTTTGAAGCCAAGGCTTACAGCTGCTATAGAGAATAGTGGCGGACTGTCGGATAGACAATATGGTTTTCGACCTGGTCGGTCTACAATTGGCGCCCTGAGAGAGGTGACTGAAGCGGCCATGGTCACACAGCGAGGAAATAACTTTTCGAGGCCTGTGCTACTGCTTGCGACTTTGGACGTTAAAAACGCGTTCAATAGTCTTAGATGGAGCGATGTATTAAATACTCTGGAGTACAAATTCTCGGTGCCACACTACATCTTGGCCATGATAAGTAGTTATCTGAGTAACAGACAGCTGGTGTATAACACAAGCTCGGGACCAAAGGTGAAGCTCATAACATCAGGTGCGGCACAAGGATCTATCCTAGGCCCCGACCTATGGAACGTTAACTACGATGGAATCCTGAGAGAGGATATGCCAGAGGGAACCTTTTTGGTTGGATACGCGGATGATATTGCAGCTGTTATTACGGCCAGGAATACGGAAGAGGCACATCGAAAACTTAGACGTGTCATATTAAGAACAAAAACGTGGTTGGATTCCCACGGCCTAGACCTGGCCATGCATAAAACGGAATTACTACTGATCACTGGTCGTCGTATCCCTTTGCACGTGGACATGAGTATTGGAAATGAGGTAATCAGGACCAAGAGCTCGGTAAAATACCTGGGAATAAGGCTGGATCCCAGGCTGACATTTTCGTACCAGATTCAGTACTCTGCTAACAAAGCCCAGAAGATCGTTGGACAGCTCAGCAGATTAATGGCGAATATTGGAGGACCGCTACCGACGAGAAGGAGACTCCTGATGGAGATCGGAAACAGTATTATGCTCTATGGGAGCGAGATTTGGGCCGAAACGCTAGATGTCAAAAAGCGGGCAAGGTCACTTGTATCGGTACAGAGAACGGCTGCATTGCGTATCACGTCGGCATATCGCACAGTGTCCGCCCCAGCCGTACTTGTGATAGCAGGTACAATCCCTGTGGATCTGCTGGCGGCAGAGCGGATGGAGATATATAGAGCGAAATCGGCTGGAGATCATATAACCGGCCACTTCAGGGAAAACACCGTCTCAAGATGGCAACGACGATGGAACGAGGAAGATAGAGGAAGGTGGACGGCGAGACTTATCCCGGACATAAGGCCATGGATTGGTCGGAAATTTGGAGAGGTAAACTATTACGTTACGCAGATGCTATCGGGTCACGGATATTTTAGGAAATATCTGCACAGGATAGGCAAGACCGCTTCCCCTCACTGTCTTTACGAAGAAGGGGAAGTTATTGATGATGCAGAGCACACGGTTTTCGAATGTGCACGCTGGCAGAGCTATCGCTCTGTACTGACGTCGGAAATCGGAATGATCACGGCCGCTAACATTGTCGGTGTTATGACTTCGAGCAGAGAAAATTGGGCCTCAGTGGCGAATTACGTGGAGCGCATTCTAAGGCTGAAGAAGAGAGACCTTGAGGCTGCAGAACAGGCAGGCACGCCGGCATAATTGATACGGACACATGTGTCAAGGGAAAACGACACGGGATCCTTATCTAAAGGAATAGTGGAGACACGTGAATGTCTCCTCAACTTACGACACGCAATCCGGACGCGGATATGAACACGAAGGGGCCAAATGGCCAAAAGGACTCCACTCCGAAGTAATACCACCGTAGTTCCGGAGTGGGCACAAGTCCACGAGACGAGGGGGGGAGTTTAGTGGGTGAGGGCCCCACACACGGAGGATGTGACGACTTCCTCTAGGGTGCGGTTAGGAACATTCACCCCTCCTCGGCGTGAAAAAAAAAAAAAAAAAAAAAAAAAAAAAATATCAGTGATCAGCAATGAATCTTTTTTTTTTCTTGCTACTTATAAGCACTCATGAAATTTTGAATGTAAGTGACTCAATAATATTGAAATTTAACTATGTACTCTGATTCATTCGTACTCACTACAATATTGATTCATAGTATAGGTTGCAATGAATATGAGTACAACGTTCGACATCAAACTCATAACATTCGAAATATGTTTGATTCATAAGCCAGCCTACTCATTTAGATTCATAAATTTGGAAAAATGCTCATAATTACTTATAAATGATTCCAGTGACTCGAATCATTCATCAAAATTTACAGTTTTAGTTGTTGTTGCATTTACAAAAAAAAAAAAAAACAGAGACACATAAGCAAAAAAGACAGACAGAGCAGCAAGCAGAGCAAAGACACACAACCTCCTAGTAAGTATTTTAGTGTTCGTACGCGTATCATACTTATTTTGTGAGTGATGAGTGTAATTGTTGAGTTATGGAGAGTCGAAATCAACAACATCATACCTGTTGTTAAGTATGAGTATGATAAGTACTACAAATTTTTAATATGAGTAGAATGAGTATGATATTAAAAGAAGTATGAATGCGTATAAGTAGCAGAAATTATGAGTATTGGATTTGATTCTACTCATCTTGAATTCTCATTTCTGTTCTGCGTTCCCCTTGGTTTAGTAGAAAAAAAAAATTATTTTCAAATAATGGGCCTAAGGAACTCCATTATTGTCTTACTTTTGTAAGAAAGATGGTGGTCGTCTACAAAACCCTTCCATCTACCAAGTAAACTTGTAATGAAAACTTATGGATGCCTTATAAAAATGTTATAGGGTTGCCATATAAACTAGATTCTAATCCCAGAGTCAGACAATTTAGTAAGCAATAAACATAATGAAGTCGCCGTGGTCTAGTAGGTAGTGTGTTGGCTTATTAGACGAAAGGCCCGAGTTCGAATCTCAGGTCAGACATCAAAACGAAATATGAAAAAAAAATGTATTTCTTCGGCGACTTCCTCTCAGCAGATTTCTGGCAAAAACTCTGAGAGAAAAAATTGCCATGAAAAGCTTCTCAAAAAATCTGTCGTTCGGAGTCGACTTTAAACTGTAGGTCCCGCCACTAATGTATAAAATTAACACACACAACATGAGTGGTGTTGAGAAGCTAGGCCGTAATCCTGACTGAAGGGTTGGGTTCATAATGAAACATGAGCGGCTGTACTTCCAATTTGGTAGCTCTGTTCTCCCTTTAAATGTGCTTAAGGAGGTTCCCGTAGTCTAGCAGATAGTGTGTTGGCTTATTAGACGCGAGGCCACAGTTCAAATCGCAGGTCAGACACGAAATACGAATAAATATTTCTTCGCCAATTCTCAGCAGATTTCAGGCAAAAACAATTGCAAAAAAAAATTGCCAGGAAAAGTTTCTCAAAAAAATCTGTCGTTCGGAATTGACTTTAAACTGTAGGTCCGACCACTCATAAATAAAATTAAAACGCACAACATCAGTGGTGTGAGAAGGTAGGTCGTAATCCTGACTAAAGGGTTAAAGGTAATGACCAATTATGTATGTATGGTGTATTGGAGTCGCCGTAGTCTAAATGATAGTGTGTTGATTTATTAGGTGAGAGCCTGTGGTTCAAGCCCTGGCTCAGACATCTCAAATAAATACAAAATAAAACTGAAAAATATTTCTCTCGAGATGTTTAGGATTTCAACATTATTTGGGATCCAACTGACGATGATGATATTCCTTTTGCCTAGTTAACTCAACTTGTCCTGATAGTCTCTCACTATTCTGGAATCAACCAAAATGAGCAATTTCCTCTCAGTAGATTTTTGGCAAAAAAAAGCTCCGAAATTGAATAAAAAATACTCAAAAGTCTATTGCTCGAAATCGAATTTAATCTGTAGGTCCTGCTGCTCATGTAGAAAAATAACTCACACAACAACATAAGTCGTGTGAGAAGCTAGGTTGTAATACTGACTGAAGAGTTGTAATGACTAATGACGGACATGTGTATGTTTCGCTATATCTTGAATTTTGCACTTCTTCTCCAAATTGAGCTTCGACTTGTAGGATACCTTTAAAATTTCTCATGGATCCGAATATGGTTTCTTTATAAAATAACTAAATTTTTCCTCCTAAAGACGTCTACCTCCTATAGAGCCTCCAGAGCTGTCGTCTGGTGGTAAACCATAAAACCCAGAAACCCGTTCCGAACTATAGGATAGTTGATGACTTTGACATTTTGATGAGAACCTTGTAAGCTAGACGAAACTCAAAGATCCTGAGCAATATGTTCATATATGGATACATACATATGTAGGTCAAAAGTGAATATTCGGTAAGACATAAGTATCACGATAACTGTTCCACTCGGTTATCTACCCGATATATATACGTCTACTGACTTCCTCCAGCAAAAGCACTGCAAGCATTTGTAAGTTTGCTGCATTTACGCCTTAACCAAGCCCTGATAACCCCGCCCATTTTTAATTCTACCTTTAAAATATACTTTCATTTAGAAAAAATCCAAGCACTGTAGTTATAAAATTCTTAACAACTGTGTAGCGTACATAGAGTTCCACTAAGCAGTTCATATACTTTATTTAAACACCTGTTTTCAATTATTTTCCATGTTCTGTTTGTTTCTGTTTTTTTGGTTTTAAAACAACAATATGTGTATTTGTTTATACATACGTTTTAATTTTATTTTATTTTTGCATTTTTCTTCTTCTTTTTTAAATGCAAACATTTCATCAAAAAATTATTGAAAATTCGATTCGACAACAGACTCGCTTTAATTTTTTATTTTCGCGAAATTTTTCATTTTTATTGGAAAATAAAAAAATGGAAAAAATACTGGAAAACTATTTAATGGAAATTCATTATTAATGTAGGCATTGAAAGAAATTGTTAGATTTATGCAATGCAAATTTAATAAAAAAAAATAAATAAATTTAAAAAAACTGAGAATTTGAAAGCAATTTACCATTGCAATACAAGGAATACAAGACCCCGTTCGCGGATATTTTTCTTAAAAATTAAATTCGTATTTAAATTTATTCTTTAAATAATGATGATTATTAAAAATTATTGTTACAATTAACTTTTATGCTTTAATTTCTTTATAATTTACTTTTATTTCACGAAAATTAGCTGAAGTCACTCTTTCGAACGACACTCAATAATGCCAAGGAATGTCGGCTGTAGACTTACCATCAGCTGTATACAATTTAACTTTCACTATTTTTGAGAAGTCGGCCTAGCCTAGTAGGTAGTGCGTTGGCTTATTAGCCACGGTTTAAATCCCAGCCCAGACATCTCCAACTAAACGAATTATGAAAAAATATTTCTTTAGGCGACTTCCTCTCAACAGTATTCTCGCAAAAACTCTGAGAAAAAAATAAAATTTGCCATGAAAATTTTCTAAAAAATCTGTATTCGGAATCGGCATTAAACTCTAGGCCCCCACCACTAATGTATAAAATGAATGCGCGCAACATAAGTGGTGTCATAAGCTAGGTCGTAATCCTGACTGTATGAGCACTGAGCAAATATATATGTACGTATGTCAATTGCAGTTGCACAACATACAGAGACTACCTTGTTTTGGTATAACAAGGGCAATGAGAACCTCTTCTGCAGTGACGCTATAGGTTCTATTGGATATATGTATGCTGCAGATGCAAAAATGAATGAAGTAATCCGAAAACGGCATGCTCGTTTAAAAGAGGCATTATAAAGGGTGTTTTTTATAGAGGTATAGAACTTTAAGTTGGCATTACTTTTCAAGATGGCGACCGATTTAATAGCTGTCAAGTGATTTATTCTCAGTTTGGTTTGGCAATTCATCATGAATAGACTCACGCCTGAACAACGCTGGCAAATAGTGCAATTTTATTTCGATTTATTGAAAGACACGTTTGGTGACCGCCTAATTTCACGTTTTGGACCTGTGAATTGTCCTCGAAGATCTTGTGATTTAACACCGCTAGACTACTTTCTGTGGGGCTATGTAAAGTCATTGGTCTATGCGGTAAAGCCACAAACGCTTGACCATTTGGAAGACAACATTCGCCGTGTTATTGCCGATATACGGCCACAAATGTTGGAAAAAGTCATCGAAAATTGGACGTCCAGATTGGACTACATCCACGCCAGCCATGGCGGTCATATGCCAGAAATCGTATTTAAAATGTAATGCCACAAGATTATCTTTCGGATAAATAAAATTCATGTCAATCGAATAATCCATCCAACTTAAAGTTCTATACCTCTATAAAAAACACCCTATATATACATATATACCTCTCGTATATATACGAATGGATAAAGAACGGATCTTGAAGCAGAAGTAGGAGTCTTTGGTCCCAGAAGGATATATTACGGGCCCAAGGGGAAACTTGGGGGATCGTCTAAGTGGAAGACTCTGCTCAATTCAAGTCGAATATGAAATACAAACGACAGGACATGGCAACACTATCGGCTCTTCTAACATTAAATTGAAGATTGTGTGGGACTGTAGCTAAAGAAAATAAGGTTTCCTGAGTCGAAAGTCATGAGCGAATCCTTGAAAATGAGCAGACAAAAGTGCTGGTGATGTATGGAGTTTCCACGCCGCTTATGGAGCCAAAATCCTTCTGTGCAATGGGAACAGTTGTTTTTAAATGTATACTCAACGATAGGGAAGATTAAGACAGGCAAAGACTTTTCTCAAACAAAATGGTTTGAGGCAATCGAAACTTTCGTTGGGGAACTACAATAGAAGTTCTCTCTTTTGACAGGACACAGTAGTCTCATTGTACATTTATTCAGAATGGAGATTGTCTCGTGCCCAACATGTAGATTTAAAGAAGATGAGAATGAATCATTGGAATAATCTGGGTATATTAATGCATCCCGGACAGAAACGATCGAGTGCATATCAAACGTTAGTCAGGGAATTTCCATTGTTGAAACCCAAAAATTTATTATAGAAATAGGTTTTCAGGAGACATTATAATGGATGGGCTATTAAGTTTAAGTGGAGTGAAATAAATGTGTATGGTCGCAGTGCTAAGGTACCCTTTCGCAATAATAACAATAATAATGGACTGAATGGACTGGCCGATTCACTGGTAAAACGAAATTTAATCGAACCTATAGTCGCCATAGTCTAGTAGGTAGTGTATTGGCTTATTACACGTAAAGCCAGGCCTTAAACCTCAGCAGAGATCAGCAGTGAATCGTTTTTTCGCTACTTATAAGTACTCATGAAAGTTTGAGTATGAGTGAGCCAACAATATTGAAATTGAACTATGTACTCTGATTCATTCGTACTCACTACAACATTGATTTATAAGTACAGGTTGCTATGAGTATGAGTACAATGTTGGCATCAAACTTATAACATTCGATATATGTTTGATTCATACGCCTACTACTTCAGATACTAAAATTTAGAAAAATACTTATAAGTACTCATAAATGATTCGAGTGATTCAAATCATTCATCAAAATTTAAAGTCTTAGTTGTTGATGCATTTGCAAAAAAAGAAGAATGAAACATACAAGGACAGCAAGCAAAGCCAACACACAACCTTCTAGTGAGTATTGTAGTGTTCGTACGCGAATCATATTTATTTTGTGATTTGTGTAAATGTTGAGTAAAGGAGAGTTGAAATCAACAACATCATACATGTTGTTAAGTATGAGTATGATAAGTACTTCAAACTTTAAATACGAGTAGTATGTATCAGAAATTATGAGTATGATTCGTCTTCATCTTTTTGAATACTCATTGCTGATCTCTGAAGCCCAGCTTAGACATCAGAATGAAATACAAAAAAATATTTCTACGATGACTTACTCTCAGAAGATTTCTGGCAAAAAGTCTGAGGATAAATCAAAAATTGCCATGAAAAGTTTCTCAAAAAAATCTGTCGTTCGGAGTCAATTTTAAACTGTAGGTCCCGCCACTCCTGTATAAAATGAACACACGCAACATATGCGGTGAGAGAAACTAACTCGTAATCCTAACTGAAGTGTTGTAATGAACAATTATATGTGTATGTATGTATGTAATTGTGTCTTAATTTAATTGGAATTAAATTTTGTGTTAAAATGTTTAACCCCATGGATATAAATTTTTGTAATTTTCTTTTCATTTTTAAATTCTTAACTCCACTTTTTTTTGTTTTTTAGATTCCAAATGGATATTCTAGTTGAATTAGAAATGCAAGAACAGTGTGCTTCCCCCCCATTTATTATAAACCTTAAGGGTAAAACTGAAGCATTCTTGTAATTCTTTATTTGCTACTGTTGTTGTTGTTATCATAGTTTTATTATGACCACTTTTCCATTTTGTGCAATTAAAAGGCAGTTAATAATTAAACGTTACAAATTGTACGCCAAGTGCTTTTGACAGACTTGACAGTGCACTTGGCTACTTAGACAAACAAACAGCCGAACAGACAGACAGATAAACTCGATGGATATACTGGAGCCAAAAGAGTAAGAGAGATGGAGAGACAGTGTAAATCTCACTATTTACTTAATAAACAAAACATAGGGGCAGTTAAAACAGACAGACAGACTGACAGACATACAGACAGAAACTAAGAGTATTAATACGCTCCAATATACTTACGTACATAGATAGAACACCTAGTGGTATTAGAAAACAAATATCAAAACATTGTGTAATTGTATGTATGAGAGCGAGAGCGAGGAGAGATTAACTGTAAATGTAGGGAGTGTATTTAGAAATCAAAACATTTCCTTCCTGCCAGGCATATCAGTTTAAACAACATCGTTAATCCATAAAATAGATTTCATTTCCTACAAACTGATTATATTCGTAGATTCATTATGGCAATGGGGGCATGGGACAAGGGGCATTGAGCATGGGGTATGCGGCATGGATTTATGTATACTTCGTGTGTGTGCTTCTAGTTGTGAGTGTGTATTGGCGTACGGGAAAATATACGATTGGTTTCAATATTTTTTTCTTTTTCGCTCTCCTCTGTTGCAAGACATGCAATTACAAGAGGTGTCTGTTGCATTTGTTAAAAGCAAAGAAATTGATTTGAAATGAAAAGGAAAGAAAAACCAGTTACGAATTCTGTTTGTAATTATATACACAATTCAACAATTTTTTTTTAATCAAATTACAAGAGAAACAAAAAATAAAACAAATTTCGAAATTGAAAGCGCTTGTTATTAAATGTCTGGCAATAAGCAGACAATTACAAGGATATTCGGAATTCAGGTCCTCTTGGGTCCATTCCTTTGGAAGTCTAGCGATATTGTCGATCTTTTTCTATCTCGAGATCAGATTATTTTAACTTGTTTAACTTAATATTCGCAGCATTTTATTTTGAACCAATTTTTAATGTTTTTTGTATAGGGTCTTTTTTATAGAGGTATAGAACTTTAAGTTGCAATAAAACAACGATGGATTATTCGATTGACATGAGTTTTATTTATCCGAAAGATAATCTTGTGGCATTACATTTTAAATATGATTTCTGGCATATGACTGCCACGGCTGGCGCGGATGTAGTCCAATCTGGACGTCCAATTTTCGATGACTTTTTCCAACATTTGTGGCCGTATATCGGCAATAACACGCCGAATGTTGTCTTCCAAATGGTCAAGCGTTTGTGGCTTGATTTTACATAGCCCCACAGAAAGTAGTCTAGCGGTGTTAAATCACAAGATCTTGGAGGCCAATTCACAGGTCCAAAACGTGAAATTAGGCGGTCACCAAACGTGTCTTTCAATAAATCGAAATAAAATTGTACTATTTGCAAGCGTTGTTCAGGCGTGAGTCTACTCATGATGAATTGCCAAACCAAACTGAGAATAAATCACTTGACAGCTGTTAAATCGGTCGCCATCTTGAAAAGCAATGCCAACTTAAAGTTCTATATCTCTGCAAAAAACACCCTATACAACCAACACTCAGGGGATGGCCCGTGCTTATGCAAAGCCTTTATATTGAAAAGAGGAAAAATATATTATGGAAAGAAGAAAAGAGAAAATAGTATATATATACACCAGATTTGAATCTCTTTCTAATCTCTACGATACGAAAGAACTCTAAAGGATGTGAGTTGCACATAAGTATGGGTAGTTCGTCTAACACACGTATTCTCTCTGCAAGGCAGTGTGCTATCCACTGGCCAATTGACTGCAAAAAGATGTGCTTACATAATTGTATGCACACCAGAGATCATCAATGAGTATTCAAAAAGATGAGTAGATTCGAATCATACTCATAATTTCTAATACTTGTAATGATCAATTATATATGTATGTGTGTATTAGAGATCAGTAATGAGTATTCAAAAACATAAGTAGATTCGAATCATACTCATAATTCCTGATATTTATACGCATTCATACTTATTTTAATATTATACTCATACTACTCATATTCAAAGTTTGAAGTACTCATCGTACTAATACTTAACAATACGCATGATGTTGTTGATTTCGACTCTCCTTTGCTCAACATTTACAAGAACCACAAAATGAGTATGATTCGCGTACGAACACTACAATACTCACTAGAAGGCTGTGTGTTTGTTTTGCTTGTTGTCTTTGTCTTTTTCATTCTTCTTATTTTGTAAATGCACAACAACAACTAAGACTGTAAATTTTGATGAATGATTCGAATCACTCGAATCATTTATGAGTATTTTTCTAAATTTATGAATCTAAATGAGTAGGCTGGCTTATGAATCAAAAATATTTTGAATGGTATGAGTTTGATATAAACGTTATACTCATACTCATTGCAACCTATATTTATAAATCAATGTTGTAGTGAGTACGAATGAATCAGAGTACATAGTTAAATTTCAATACTGTTGACTCACTCTTACTCAAAATTTCATGAGTGCTTATGAGTTGCCAAAAAAAAGATTCATTGCTGATCTCTGCAGCACGCCACTTATGTTGTGTGTGAGTGGCGGAAGGAAAGTCGTCCCCCAATGATAGATTTTTTGAGAAAATGTTTATTGCAATTTTATTTATTCTCAGAGTTCTAGCCAGAAATCCGCTGAGAGGAAGTCGCCGTTGAAATATTTTTTTCTGACCTGAGGGCTTGAACAGTGTCCTCACGTCTAATAATCCAACACACAACCTACCAGACTACGGCGCCTACACATATACCGATAGTTCGGTTAAAGAATAAATTCTCTCTGTAATGCAATGTGTAATCCACTGGCCAATGGATCACAAAAGCATGTGCTCTGCAAAATAGGCTTGTGTTACTTACGAATACATCATTCTCGGGAACACGTCCATCTTATTTAGGTCGATCAAAATCCATTATAGTAGCGATAGACCTATGAAACACAAGAAACATTATGACGGTGCTCCAATGAATCAATAAACATTCTCGACCTCTTCTGTACGCAAACGAGAAACTACAAAATATACTTCAAGGCACCGATCCATATATAAGAGTTGTATACCCTGAAAAAATATGTGTTCGGTGACTGCCTCCCAGCAGATTTCTTTCAAAAACTCTGAGTGTGAACTAAAAAATTTTCATGAAAAGTTCCTCAAGAATCTTCCGTTGGAACAGTCGACTTTAAACTGTAAGCCTCGCCACTCATGTATAAAATTAACACACAGGTCGTAATCCTGACTGAAGGATTATAATGATAAATTTTGTATGTGTGTATGTATATATGTATGTTTGACAGAACTCGTATTACCTAGTTTCAATTGCTTCACTGGTGTCTAGAATAGCATACTCAAAAAGCTTACCATGCTGGTACGTTTTTTTTTGTGACGCAGTGTCCTCTGCGTGTTGGCTATTTTTGCTTGAAGAGCAATGAGATTTTTCTTCTTCAAATTTCAATTATTATCTTTCCCATCTCTTGTTCCCACCCTAATTTCTTCATTACAGTAGTTAATACAACCCAAAGCTGAGCCAAAATTTTTTCGTGCGCACTCTTAACTTCACTAACCGCCACTTAACGCTTAAATTTCATGAAAAATAATTCTTTCGCTAAGTGCTCTTCAATTCAATCATTCGAATATCCTTGTTTTAAATATTTCTCTTGTTTAAGATTTCGAATATATGTAAGTGCGAAGGTGTATGTAACTCATGCCTCATTGCTTGCATTTGTATCCTTAATAGGTGGCATTGCGTGAAGTGTGTGTGGTGGTATGGTGTAACTCCATCATCATAATTTAATGAAATTTAAGAATTTTTTCTTGTTTTTTTGTTGTTGTTGGTTTTGGTTTTGCACTTAATTACTGTGCAATTAAAATTTATGCACAAGATTTTGTAATACGAAACCAAAAATTAATTGAACACACATACATATATACATATTCATATAAGATACATACACGTAAACAACATATACAGTCTTATGGAAATAATTGAAAGAAAATACTCATGATAAATTTAATTTTCTTCGTAAATAATTGGCAAATTAGTTCACAGAATCATGTTTCAATTTGAGTTGTACATTGCCTGGGTTAATAACTGTACTTAACTGCTAGTGAGTGGTGTCGGGAAACGTAGGAGTATAAGAAGGATTTCAGTATTAAAGGTAGGTAGGTAGAAGTGGCAGTCCTCTCGATGCAATCATGAGCGGACACACTTAGGCCGCAATCCGGGCCCATTGTGAAACCACAGTGCCACATTTCCCCTATTCCAGGAACCACTTGGAGCTTCCGATGAAGCGATTCAGACTGCCAATATCCGTGCATGACAGTTCAGCTAGGTCCTCCGTGTAGTAGGCACCCAGGTGTCTTTTTCTCCTTTGACCAAGTGCCGGGCATGTGCACAGTAGATGAAGAACAGTTTCTTCCTCTTCCTCATCTCCACAGCTTCTGCAGAAATCATTCGCGAGGTGTCCTAGTCCAATACGCCTCGCATGCGTTCCTATAATGCAATGCCCCGTGATAACCCCGACAACAGCGCTGAGCCTGCTTCTTTGGAGTTCAAGCAGAGCCGTCGTGCGCCTCCTATCCAGCCTTGGCCAGATTTTTTGCGCTGTTCTGCCCTTATCCGAAGCCGCCCACCTTCTGTTGACAAGGTCCACGATTGCATTGTCAATTATACGCTTGCAGGTATCCAAAGGGATCCCTAATGTAGAGAATTCATCAGAGGGTTCGATAGTCGTACCCTTTCTGGCCAGTTCGTCCGCTCTGCAGTTGCCGGGAATATCTCTATGTCCCGGTACCCATGTAATACAGACATCATATCGGCTCGCCATCTCATTGAGACATCTGCGACAGTCGTTCACCGTCTTTGAGTTTATTACACTAGAATCCAGTGCCTTGATGGCCGCTTGGCTATCGGAAAGTATGGTGATTTCCCGCCTGTGAACATTTTTGTCCACAATAATTTTCACCGCAGCCTGAATTGCCGACACTTCCGCCTGAAAAACGCTGCAGTGATCTGGTAGCCTTATAGACTTGGATATTCCAATTGATTTCGAATAGATACCAATTCCAACGGCTCCCTCCAATTTGGAGCCATCGGTGTAGATTTGTACGGCATTCCCCGCGGGATGCACCGCACCTTTCCTCCAGTCCTCCCTTTTCGGGATGGAAGTTCTATAGTTTATTGAGAAGTCATATCGCGGTGTCATATAGTCAATGCTCCCGGCAATATCAGTTTCCTCAAGTATCCTTGTGTGACCAATGCTCGATGCATGCCATTGTCCAGTCGCCCAAAGACGCCTACTTACCCTAGCCGCCACACCCCTGCAGTATAGGTCTAGTGGTAGAAGGTATAGGATCATCTCCAGAGCGATCGTCGGAGCAGTGCGCAGGGCACCACTTATAATCATACACGCAGATCGCTGTAACCTGCGTATCAGGTTTAAATTCGTTGTCCTATTCAGGGATTCCCACCACACCAGGCATCCGTAGGTCAGGATAGGTCTGACCACCGCCGTGTAGATCCAGTGAGTCATCCTAGGTCTAAGGCCCCATTTTTTCCCCAACACCTTGTTGCAGGCGTAGAGGGCAATGGAGGCTTTTTTCAGTCTGTTAGTGATGTTTGGTTTCCACGATAGCTTTCTATCCAGGATAAGGCCCAAGAATTTTGCTTCATCCTTGAGTTCAAGTTCCGCCCCATACAATCTCAGTGGACGGAAAGATGGAGGCTTGTATTTTCTCGTGAAGAGTACGACCTCCGTTTTTCCGGGATTTACACCCAAGCCACGACTAGATGCCCACTCTCTAACCCTTCCTAGGGCAAGTTGCATCCTGTCTCTGATAGTGTCGACAAATCTGCCCGAAACCGTGAGAACTACGTCATCCGCATAGGCAATCGCCCCGCATCCCACGTTTTCTAACAACACTAGCAGCTCATTCATCACAAGGTTCCATAGGAGAGGGGAGAGTACTCCACCCTGTGGAGTTCCCCTTCCCACTTCTCTGGTGATGAGCGAGCACCCTAGTGTCGGGTAGATTGTTCTTCCACATAGTAGTCTGGATATCCAGTTCACCAGAGTGCCCTGTACATTCAGTCTTCTTAGTGCGCCGGAAATAGCATCCAGTTCCACGTTATTGAAGGCTCCTTCTATGTCCAGAAAAACAGCCAGGGTATACTCCTTTCGTGCAAGCGATTTTTCTATTGAACACGTCAGGCTGTGTAGGGCAGTGTCGACAGACCTTCCCTTATTGTACGCATGCTGTTGCCTAGATAGCAGATTCCCGTCTAAGGCCTGGCGTAGTTTAACATCAATGAGTCTCTCCATGGTTTTCAGCAGGAAAGAAGAGAGACTTATAGGTCTGAAATCTTTAGGTGAGGTGTGAGAGTTTTTTCCTGCCTTCGGTATGAAGACAACTCCCACTTTGCACCACTCCGATGGTATGTGATTAAGCCGAAAACTGGCAGAAAACATCTCTCTAAGTATCGCGATGTGTTCCAGTTTCAGACGTTGTAGTAGGGCCGGATATATTCCGTCTGGACCCGGAGATTTAAACGGTTTAAATCCATCTATTGCCCATTCGATTGCCCTTACAGACATGATTGAATAGTAGTCTTCCTGTGAACCGCTTTCCACGACCCTAACCTGCATATCCAGGTTTTGTCCCGTTGGAAAGTGCGTGTTCACGAGGAGCTCCAAAGTCTCCTTTTCCGAGTTGGTCCATGAACCATCCGCCTTTTGCAGTACACTCGGCACGAAGGCCGTTGTCGCAAGAATCTTCCTTAGCCTGGAGGTTTCGTTGATAGTTTCCATATTGCTACAGAAGCTTCTCCACGAATCTCTCTTGGCGCGTCTCAAGGCTCTCTTGTAGTCGCCTAGGGACACCTTATATAGCACCCAATGTTCCGCATTACCGGATTTCCTTGCCGCGTTAAAAAGTCTACGTGACTCTTTCCTGAGCCTGTCCAGGTCTCGGTTCCACCAGGGAGGTTTGTGCCCCCCTCTGATGACCCTCTTTGGACATGCTTTCTTGAAAGCCCCTAATATGACCTTCGTAAAGACAGCCACAGTAGCTTCCAGTTCCGAAACACTATCAATTCTACTGCGCGTAAGTGGACCCATGCCCAGATTGACAAGACGATCGTAGACATCCCAATTCGTGTTTCTGGGATTCCTAACCGTCCTCATACTTCTAGTCTCCCTGTCTAGAGAGAATTCTATGTATCTGTGGTCAGAGAAGGAGTGCTCCTCAGAGACCCTCCAGTCTTTGACCTCTTCAAAACTACTTCTCGAGGCAATGGTTATGTCCAATACCTCTTTTCTGCTTTTGGTTACAAACGTGGGCGTGCTACCCATGTTGCATATCATTAAATCATTTGAGATTATATAATCAAATAGTGACTCACCCCGTTCATTGACGTCCGTGCTGCCCCATATGGTGTGGTGAGAGTTGGCGTCGCATCCAATGAGTAGGCCAACTTTAGCGCGCTTGGCTTCGGTGACCAGTCTTCTAACTGGATCTGGTGGAGGATCTTCTGCTGGATGTGGCATGTAACTGGAGGAGATCCAATACTGCCTTCCATTTATTTCCGTCGTAACCGTAGTTAGGTCTTCATTACTGAAAGAAGGGAGCAAATATGCTATTAAGTTATTCTTAATTAGTATACAGGATCTGGGCCTACCTATAAGTTTAGCATGTACCAGCCTGTAATCTTTGAGCCTTAATCCACAAACCTTGTTGGCCACAGACCATGGTTCTTGAATTAGGGCGATGTCTTCTCCTCTGTTCGCCAGCCGGAGAAGCAGTGCAGCCGATGCTGCCTTAGAGTGATGGAGATTTATTTGGATTACTCGGTCTGTACTCGGTCGGTACATGGTCTGTTTCATCCTCTTTCCTCTCCACCATCGTTGTATCCAGGCCATCATCTTCCTGATCAGCCTCGTCTAGGAGTTGAGATTCCCTCAGCAGCATACCAAAGACAGATGCTATATCCGATCCAGTGGAAGAGAAAGAGCTAACTCTGGATCGGCTATGGATCTGTGTCGAGGATGCCGTAAGGTTGTCACCCTCCTTTACTTCTTCATCCGATTCGCCCATGTGTTCGTCTTGTGGCTTATCCCCCTGAGGGGCGTTGTCACTCGACTCCATGGGGCGATTATCCTTCTTGTATACTTTAAGGATAATATGTTCAAATCCGAAGGCCACCACACCATTGGATTTTGCTAGGTGCTCCAGGGATTCCTGATTGACTATGATAGTCGCACAGCGAGATCCATGGCGCTCCTCTAGTTTTGCAATCTTCCAATTGTGTGTTGGTAACTTCGGATTGCACATTTTTATTATCCTAAGTACTTTTTCTGGCTCCTTTGGAGTTAAGGGTATCCAAGAGCGCGTTCTGGGTCTATTAGGGATGTCATCCTTGGGTACTATTTCTAGTTTAGCGCCCTTCCAGATTTCACCTACCCTCTTTATGGCGATGGAGAAGAGATCCAGGGCTCTCTTATCGGCGCACGTTACTAATTTCACGTGTCCTTGGTGCCAGCCACACATTTGGTAAACTGGAACTGGTCCCGGATTCTCCTCCATTACTTCTAGAAAGACGTCCGCAAGGGCGTCTGCTACAAGTCTCCAGTTCGACGGTGTAATACTGCCGTCTGGATCTGAGCGATCTACAACCGCCATCTCAATGCTGTCTTTTAGCACCTCACTGTATAAGATGTTGGTGCGTTGCGAGCTGCGTGGTTTTTTAGCTCCTGGTACGTCGGCTTCAGAAGATCGCTGTCTTTTGACAGCCGTCTCCTTGTCCGACGTTTTTTCAAGATCTTCGAGCTTTTCTTTGGCCCAGGCTAGTGATTGTACTTCGCGCTGCGTGCGGTTATCTATTGGGATCTTGGAGATCCTGTCTAGAACCCGCTTTGCGCTCAATCGCTCCCTGTACCGCTGCTTCGATTCTTTCAGTCTTGGAGCCGTGTCAACCTTTGTATTGCTAAGGCCACTCTTGCTGGACGAAGGTCCGGCTTTTGGAGCAACCTCGCTTTTTGAAAGGCCGACACTTTTGGCTTGTTCTTGCGTGCTGTCTTTTGAGGTACTGGGTTCTTGGTCTGCTTTAGCATCAACCAAGCCTTTTACCTCTTTTGTAGAGACGGGCGTCGGCTTAACACCCGTACGCGGATTTTTACGAGTTCCGTTCTCGTTTTTCAGATTTTCATTTTTATTACATATATTTTCATTCATTTTTGGTCCCACGAGTTGCGGATAAGGGGAAGGTCCGCCTGAGCAGGGATCCGCTGTGCCCAGGTAAGGCTGGTTAATCCTGGAGGTCGCCCGGTATCCAGGATACTCCGTTAGCGACTGGGATATTTTTGATGGGCCCCCAGCCAGGCTGACTATCGGCACGGGTCGTATAACACCTTAGTCCAGCCCATACCTCTATCCTATGGTGAGAGCCACAGTTCATCCGATCCTGCGATCAAGTGAGTGTGGTCTCCCCCCTTAGCTGATGGACACCCTATCGGGCAACCACCATTACCAGCCGACACCCACGTGGAGGGTTTGGTAGAGGATTTTCGTCGGCCTTCAGTATTAAAATAAAATGGCAAAAATTATTATTTTTTTTATTATTTGGCAACTGCAGATTGTGTTTCGATACTCGATTATAAACCTTCATTCCGTTTAAATAATTCTTTTTGCCATTTATGATTGTCCAAACGTTCGGAATATGACGTCATATGCCCTATAGAAGGTTTTTGGCTATAAAAAGTTTAATTTTTTTGGGAACTATCCAGAGGTGTTGAATGGAATTAAGATTGGGTAACTAAAACGGGCGATCAAGAACTTTCTGGTGATTGTCTTGGAGTAATTTTTTAAAATTTTTTGGTGTGCTGGCTGTTATTATCATGTTCGGAAATGACATCCAACGGGGCAGTTAAGTTAAAGCTTAAAATGTTTACACAGGATTGAGCAACTTATGTACGAACCATACTGTAGACTAGTACAACACACTTAAATGCCATGCAATTCCATATCACCACGCGTCAACCGAGAAACTTTAAAGTTGCTCTCAAATATTTGCCTTGCCAAGCTTTTCCGTTTTATCTTTGTGTCAGACAACTGAGAGGAGGTTTTTATGTAATCAAGTGAAATTGAAATTAATTGCATGGATTCGGAAGGCAGGGAATGATTTTAGCGAACACCTTCTTGTTCATAGTAAGAGCAGAGCTCTTATTTCTCCTTGCAGCGTCTTAGCTCCTGTAGAAGTCCTTCGAGGGAATGCCAAGACAAAGAGCCTGTCTTCCAAAAGCGCTGTGGCTGTGATTAAAGAAATGAAGACAAAACAGGTTCTCTTTTTTTATACATAACAGCCCAGCAGATCTGAGGATGTAACCTTATGCTGCCAATTAAGTTGAGCGTCCGAGCGCGAAATTCATACATACATGCATAATTGGTCATTACACCCCTTCAGTCAGGATTACGAGCTAGCTTTTTACATCACTTATGTTGTGTGTGTGTTAATTTTTATACATGAATGGAGGGACCTACCAGTTTGAAGCCGACAGATTTCTTGAGAAACTTTTCAAGGAAATTTCTAGAGTTCTTGCCAGAAATTTGCTAAGAGGAAGTCGACATTGTTGGAGATGTCTGAACTGGGGTTTAAATCGTAGCCTTAAGACTAATAAGCCAACACACAAACCACTAAACTACTATAACTTCCAGGTTAACCTAAGGTAATGGGAACACTTACAAAATCCCAGATCTTTAGCTTCCAGATGCGGCACCTAGTTTCTCCAACATTCTGTATGTGTTAATTTTACCCATGAATGGCGGCATCGACGGTTTAAAGTCGGTCACAGATTTTTGAGAGCAATTTTTAACAGAAAACTGTTGAAAGGATGTTGCCGAACGAAATATTGTTTTTTTCAGATTTCGTGTTGTTCGAGCTGTCTTAGCTAAGATTTGAACCATGGCTTTACTTTAATAAGCCAACATACTAGCTACGCCTAGAAGGCGTATTCTAGAAGGATGCACGTCAATCACACACAATCCTGCCAGATGGCGATCGGCTGCATTTGAAGACGTATGCTTCATTGGAAATTATAGATGATGTGGGAACACTTCCTACATAAAGCCAAGCTATTAAGAACGTATTGATCTGTTTTACAAAATTTTTATTTTTACCACAAAGTCTGTGCAATACATCGCCATTCTTGTTTGTAAAATCATTTGTAAATTGACTGCTTTCCTGTCAAATCATTTGATTTGATTTCGATGAGACTAAGTCAGATGCCCTTGTCAATATGTATGGCTGCCTAGTGTACTGTTAACTTATTGCTAGTGTTCATTTTAATTTTTAATTTCAATTTTAAAGCAATACTGAAGTGATTGGTTGGTTGGTTGGTGTTGGTTTGTTTGTTTCTTTGGTTCCATAAATAATTGAATATTTTTACGCTTCAAACAAGATTTAAAACTAAAGCAACGTGTTGTGGTCTCTTTCAAGAAGCATAGCCTTTCAAAGCCATGATGAATAATTAAAATTTAATAATAAAAAAACAAAAAACACAGAAATTTTCTTCATCTCTTTCCAGCAACAACAACTGCTTCACCAGCTTTCATCTTCACATCCTTAAAGAATTGAAGAAACCTGAGCGTATTTTTTTCTCAATTTTTTTTTCATTTTCTTTAAAACCCTTTAGCATTTGCATATAAAAACCCAAAGCACAACATCCATACACATGCACATTTCTTAATAACTGTGTGCACGTAGTTGTGTGTACTAGTGATGCTGTTGTGCGTGTGTGTTTGTGTATGTTTCAGTAACACTAATGTGTCATGTTGCATTAACACTTTAATAAATTCCGCATTTCACTACAACAAAGAGAATACTTGATCGGGTTTATTTCATAAATTCGTTTCATCGTTCGTTCGTTTGCTTATACTTCTGTACGTTCACTCGCCTGTTGTACCCGTTCATTTATTCGTTTGTTTTCTGTATTTGTTTTTGTATTTGTATTGATACATTTCTGTGCATGCGTATGTATGTATGTTTTGTGTTTGTGGAAAAGTAGTGTTTGTATCCCTTAGGAACTTTACAGGGAATCATCATCGTCATCATCATCATCATCGTCATCATCATCATCATCATCATCATCGTTCGAAAAGTAAATTTCTTTGCATGTTTCCATGTGTGTTTTTATGGACGTTTCTGGTCTTTTGAAAATTTATTTACCGATATTTTATCCGTTATATTTACATAAATATGAAAGTAAATTGTGTATGTGTATGTGTAAATTGACATGTTAAATAAATATTAAATAAATACACTGAAGGAAAAATGCCTGGCAATGATAATTTCATATGTTAAACGTCTGCACAGATGGAGAATGCTCGGAAGAGAAAAGAGTTCATTGATCAAAGTTTCTTTCCACTACACCCAATAGAACAACTTTTAATAAAAAATTTATATTTTTTGACATTCGAAGTCGTCGTAATCTAGTAGATAGTGTCTAGGCTTATTAGACGTAAGGCAGTGGTTCAAACCCCAGGTCAGGCATCTCCAACCAAAACGAAATATGAAATGTATATTTCTACGGCAACTTCCTTTCAGCAGATTTCTAACAAAAACTCGTTGGAGTAAATAAAATTGCCATGAAAAGTTTCTCCAAAAATCTAGCGTTCGAAATCGAATTTAAATTTAACGTCCTACCATTCATGAATAAAAATTAACACACGCAACATCGGTGCTGTAAGAAGCTGGGTTGTAAACCTAACTAAAGGGAAAGGGAGAAAATAGATTGTTGAAGTGAGGAAAATGGAAGAAGCTTCTGCAGAAGGAAACTGCAGCGATCGAAGCACGAATTTGCTTGCCAAATCGATCACTAACGGATGTGCTTTACAGGAATGGCAAGAATTATGGTGACGTCCTGTAATGTTGCAAATGTGCCCACGTTTGAGTCACGACTTCGATTGTTACTTACCAAATTCGTAAATGACTGGCTTTCAATGTATAAAGGACATTTCAGGTGAAGGAAATTGGTCAACTGGCAGATCAGATGTAATTGCCACTGTTGTCGCCACTGTTGTAATTATCGCAGTTGTCGCTGTTGCCGGTGTAAATACCGCTCTCGCCTCAGTGTAATTACTGTTAGCGCTGTTGTCGCTGTAATTAACGTTATTGCCGCTGTAAACAAAGCCGTTAATTACCATTATTGCTGCTGTAAACAAAGCTGTAACCGCTGTAAGTACCGCAGTTCCCCTGTTGCCGCTGCTGTTAACGCTATTACAGCTGTAATTGCCACTGTTGATGCTGTAAATACCACTGTTTGCACTGTTGCCGCTGTTGTCGTTGTTGCGGGTGTAATTACCGTTGTTGCCGCTGTAATTATAACTGTTGTCATTGTAAGTACCGTTGTTGTCCTATTGCCGCTGTTGTCGCTACTGTTAACGCTATTACCGCTGTAATTGCCACTGTAGACGCTGTAAATACCACTGTTTCCCCTGCTGTTAGCAGTGGTACCACTGTACTTGCCGTTGTGGTCGCTGTTGACGTTGTAAATACCGCTCTGGCCGCAGTGTGATTACTTTTAGCGCTGTTGTCGCTGTAATTACCCCCGTTTGTCTTTATTGCGGCTGTAAATATCGTTGTTACCGCTGTAAACCAAGCTGTTGCCGCTGTAATTACAATTAATTGTAAGAACGGCTGTTACCGCTGTAAAAGCCATTGCTCTTACTATTGTTGCTGTTGTGGTTGTTGCTGCTGCCGCTGTTGCACTGTGATTGTCGCTATTGCCACTGATGCTACTATAGTTTCCGCTGTTACCAACGTTGCGCTGCAATTGTCGCTTTTGCCGCTGTAATTGCCGCAGTAATTGCAGCTGGTGCCGCTGTAATTGTGGCTGTTGCCGTTGTAAAATCCCCTGGTGTTACTACTGTTACTGTTGTCATTGTAGCTATTGCCGCTGGTGGCACTGTAAATACCGCTGTTGCCGCTGTAATAGCCGCAGCTGTTACTGCTGTTGCCGCTATTGCGATATAATTGTCGCTGCTACCGCTGATGCGGCTGGCATAGCCGCTGTTGTCATTGTTGATGCCGCTGTAAATTCCCGATATATGTATGCCTTTTGAACAAGCGCAGAAAATTAAGTCAAGCCAAGTCGGAGGAATGCTAGCCTATCCTTAGATACTACAATTAACGCATGAACATCACAAACAGAATGAATGGAGTATGCAAAGTTTCTCTTTCATTTGAATGAAATTCCATTCCATTTTTGGCAATTATCACCATGGCTTCACAATATCTATTGTCTACTAATGCCACAACCATTCGAATATTAGTTTGAATTCATTACAGTGTATTGAGTTTGATGTGGCATGAAAAACAAACAAAAAAAAAGAGAAAATCGTGTGAATACGGAAACACTCCTTCTCCTGCATGCTCTATATTTCAGCGTATATGCGTGCGTGTGTATTAGTTGTTACTTGTTATTAACAATAAATATACACACATTAGCACGCATGTAAATATATTAGAGAACGCACTGAGACTCCATGATATTCATGCATGCATGCATGCATGCGTAGCAATTATAACTCAAGCTTGTATTTTTAATCGTTGCGTTTAAATCGCAAACGGAATATTTAAGTAGGCGACACTGAGAATTTGTAAAATCCGCCAAAAAAAACAACAACAACGAAGTACAACAAAACCAAGAAAGCTCCCTTCCGAACAGCTCTTCCTAGCTAACAAAGTTAAGCTAGAGGTAGTTTATTAGCTTGACAACAGTTGAAGTGTTAAATATTAAAAAAAAAAATATGTGTGTGTGGCATACAACAGATCATGGTGTTTAGAATTTTGGGAATTAAAAGTTCTTTACAAATTAAATTTTGTATGCCTGTGTGCATGTGTGTTGCCTCTTAATTTTATCAGTTTTCGAGAAGATATTTTCTCAATTTCTTTTTTAAAACACATTTTGTAGGAAATTTTATTCCCTTTTGCAACAAGTGCTGGTTGGCGATGGATTTTTTTATTTTCGAATTTGATTCAAAAGTTTTTCAATTATCCTACCAATTAGAGAGAAATATTTTCCAATGTTGTTGTTATCATTTTTACTTCAAGGTGAGTTGCGTCTTTTTTTTTTTTATTTTTTTCTTTTATTGTTGTTGTTAAGTTGTTAAGAAAAGGAGAAGATTTTGGGAGAATCTGAAAAGAAAAGAAAAAAAACAATTTCAAGTTGAAACATAGATATGAAGTGAGAGCTTCCATCGTAGCTCTAAAATTGTAAGAACATCTGAGAGGATTAAATAATTGCTCATTACAACCCTTTAGTCAGTCACACCACTTATAATGTGTGTGTTAATTTTGTACATAACTGTCGCAACCTACAGTTTGAAGCTGGCGTATAATTAATCAGAACGTTACGCATTGCGGCGTGGTTAATTGTGAGAGTATGTGCGTCCACCTCTTTCGGCGGAAGATGGAACAGTGGCAGTAAACAAGTAATTTCCGACGTTACGCATTGACTAGTCGAAGTTGCCATACCCTTTGTATGTAACTTAATATCAACACATTCTTGTTGATATTGTCCACACTGCATAAATGTTGGGACAGCGTGTATTATGCTATCTCAGCATATTCCCACTGTATACATAGTGTGATAGAATTAAGAATTTAGCATACAGTTAGTTTTAAGTAAATCAGAAGGGAAAAAATAGTAGAAATGGACAGTCGTACAAGCGGCTGTTCAAATTAAATAAATAAAGTGTTGTGCTTATTTTTTTCTTATTGCAGCGTTTTAAAACCGTTTCTGTAATTAATCGATTTTTAAAAATTTTAAAGTTTTGGTGGGAGATAGGAATTCCTTTGAAAACCACAACGAAACATTTTTTCCCATCTACTGTTGAATTTGAAACTTGATTGCTCGTGTTGGAAGTAAAAATCAATCACTTTGGCATACTAAACCACTAAACCTTATTAAGGTCAGGTTTCGTTAAGAAGTCGATGCAATCTAACAAAAAGTAAATCAAAACGCGTTATATAAGGGGTCCGTTGTCATACTGGCTGGTACATAGTTCTTCATAGAATAGGTTAGTATAGAATAGAATAATTAGAAGGGGAGTGAAAGCTTTCTAATTAATACTCACTTGAGCTAACATAGCGGCCCATGTTTTAAAAAATACATCCAAGTAGTCTAGTAGGTATTATTTTTTGGATTTTTAGTCATGAGACCTCAGTTCAAACCCCAGATCTAATATCGCCAACAAAACGAGATACGTTAAAACTATTTTTTCTGTGACTTCCTTTCCGCTGTCTTCTGGCAAAATTGCCACGAAAAAGTTTCTCAAAAAAAATGTTGTTCGGACTCGACACAACATGGGTAGTGGGAGAAGCTTGGTTCGAAACCTAACAGAAGGGTTTTAGTATGTGGACTTATTAGACGAGAGCCCATGATTCGAATATAAGCTCAAACATCTCCCACAAAACGAAAACATTTATCCAGCGACTAGCTATCAGCTGTCTACTGTCAAACACTCCAAAAGTAAATAAAATTGCCATGAAAAGTGTCGTTGATACTCGACTTTAAAATGTAGACCTACATGTATACAAAATTAACACACACAATATAAGTGGTGTGAGAAGCTAGGTTTGCAACCTTGACTGAAGGGTTGTAATGACTAATTAAGACTAAAAAGTGTCAATCCAAAGATGATCACAGTGTATGAAGAAATAGCTACCAGCCAGTGTGACAACGGACCCTTATAGGATGCATTTTTATCTACTTTTTGTTAGATTGCATCGACTTCTAAACGAAAGCCGACTAAGATAAGCAGTTTCGATCATCTTGATAAGGTTTAGTGGTGTAATGCACCAAAGTGATTGATTTTCATTCCCCTCCAAAAAACGGACATTTCTAGGGCATTTCCGGATTTAAAATATTTAAAAATCGATTAATTACAGAAACGGTTTGACATTTCACGCTTTGAATATTTTGAAATGTGCAATGAACCAAGCTACAATGAGTAACGTTCCGGTTAATTATACGTCTGCAAAAAAAATCCTCCTATAAATTAAAGCGATTTTGAAATAAAATTTCAGTTTTAGTTCAAGTCGCGTCTAACGTTACTACAACAAAAAAAGCAAGAAAAGGACAAGAAGATGGGACAATTCGTTCAAGAAATTGTCGGCCTTTTCGCAGCGTTATTTGTGAAAAATTCTTTGACCAGTAACTCCTCTTCAACCTCCTCTTTGAAAAAAAATTCAGTTGTTGTTTTTTTGGCATTTTCTAAAGCTTAGGTTTTGTTTTTAAGATTGTCTGTGTAACATTCGTGTTATTATGACTGTTCATATCCTCGGCTTTTTTTTTTGTTGTTTATTAATAGGAATAGAATTACAAATAATATTAGAATTATTACTAAGCGGAGCAATAAAGACCCTATGCTCGGTGTAGTGTAACAGATCAGAATCTATTTTAGGAATCGTACGCACCACCCTCACGCTAATAGTCTAGCATACTACCCTCTAGACCCTGGTAGTCTAGCCCACAATTATATTAGAATTCTTATAAGTCGGTGTAGTGTAACAGACTACAGTCCCACACTAAACACTAGACTAAGAGAGCACGCATATTCTACACCCTACCCTTTTTTCGTTTAAGTAAGATGTTGTAGTGGGCCAAGTACTCTGCAACAACCCAAGTAATACAAGCAAATGTTCATCTTCATTTTCGAATTATAAAATAAATAATATATAAAATTAAACAGCTTTCAATCATGTTTAAATAATCCATCTAGTATAACCCCCCTTTAACCACTCCTTTCTTTCGCAGAAATGAACCTCCTTAGAAAGACCTTATAACATGTCCGCAAACATAACATTTCCATACAACGGCTGCTAATACATAGAACGACGTGGCAGATGATTAGTAGCGAATAGCTCTTTATAGGCATGAGCCTCTTCCATAAATTGTTATACGAAAATCGTTGAACTGAACATTTATATTTTACGTCCAACTTTGGCCAAATAATTGTTTCGTAAGTATCCTTAGTCTTTGTTAATTGCAGTCGCCCTAGCCTAGTAGTAGTGGGCCATGGATGAAACTCCTGGTCAAACATCTCGATCAATATTGAAAGCAAATTTTTCTTCGGCATCTCCCTCTCAGCAGATTTGTAGCAAAAGCTCTAGAAGTTAGTCAAGAATCTGTGGACTTTGAACTGTAGGTCCCGCCACTCATGTATAAAATTAGCACACACACAACATAAGTAATGTGAGAAGCTAGGTTCTAATCCTGACTGAATGGTTGTAATGACCAATGTAGGGTATCATATGGTTGAATATGAGAGTGTATGTATGCGTATGTGTACGTGCATATTTTCCAAAGTAGAACAACGTGCAGGAAACTCATATTTTTTATTTCGTTAAAATTACCTTGAATTGGTCTTTTGTTTTTCCATTGTTTTCTCTCGCTCCCTCTCCCTCTCTCTCTCTCTTGCAGACACTTTTCTTGATGTGTTTTTCCTTTAAGATTTTTTTTTGTTTTCCCATTCCTGTTCCTTTTAAGTTTATTTTCCATTTTCTGAATGTTTCTTTTCGTTTTTCTTCTTGTAGTTCTTCTTGAGTTCCACTCGTTCGTTCTCTACTTCGTTCATGTTTTTGTTTTTTTACACTTAATTACCTGGAGATTCATGGATTTTCATTATAAAAATCATTTTTCTTGTTGTTGTTGTTGTTGTTGTTGTTGTTCATTTTTTCAATTTGGCCAAGAAATATAAATGAACACAACAAAGTACACACGTTTAAACAAATGCTCAACTGCATTAAAACTATATTTTTTGTATAAAATGGTTTTAAGCTCAAAGAAAAATGTTCGTAAACATGTTATAGACCTCTCATGCAATTAAATGGGATGCTTGGGAATTAAAGAAAAGTATTTAGAAGGACTAGGCTGTTATATGTCTTGAATTAGTGCATTGCTTTGAGCGCCTGTTAGTAAATTTAGATGCTTAATTACTGCTCCAAATAGTCCACCTAAAAGCCTAGACCCTCGAGAGAAACTATCTTCAAAAGGTTGCATTATAGGACAATGCAGTAACTTCTTTAGGGGAAGGAATAACACGTAATGAACGAAATTCCCTTGCATTACTTCGAGTACAACAATCCAATAAATTTTCATAGAGTGTAATAATGGCTGGCAACCCTGTTATTCTGGAACTTTTCCAAATGAGCTAATGTAACCAACTTATGTAGTTGTATTAAGTTCGTCCAACACACTGATAATATAACGTAATAATGGCTGGCAACCCTGCCATTCTGGAACTTTTCAAAATGAGCTAATATAACCAACTTAGCTGTATTAAGTTAGTCAAACACACTGACACAAACCATCGAAAAAAAACGAACGAAATAAAATGCTGGACATGTTTTTATAAGGCTTGTTTAAGTATGAGGTCTTTTTGGAACGATCTCAAAGGCCCATGTAAAGTTTAATACCACTGATAACACCTGATAGCCTGAAACTTTAACGAATTTAGTGATCGATCCAATATCAAGTATCAATAGCTCTGTTACACTCCTTCTACTCAATCAAAGTACTGGCTCTGTAGAACCCGCTGCCTAATGGCCGCTAAGAATAGATAGGACTCTGCTATCCAATTCAAGTATAAGATTGATACGCTTCTTATTTTCCAGATGAGTCCTTCAAGACTCTTTTTTAGCCCAGTATTTATCAGCTTCAACTGAATATCTTTGCCTGATGACAGACTAGCGTAGGAAAGAAATTTATTTAATGTCATCTAGGGATTCGTATTCGGTAGGCGTGTATCTACGCAAGCAATTCTTTAGTAGCACAATTACCTGGGATTTCTTTGTGACCACTAGTCCCATATTAGATTGCAATGAAACTGTCGAGAGAAGCGAACAAAGAAGTTACGACATATGGAGGCACGTCAGTTCAAACCTTAGGGATCCATCCGTAAGAAATCTCAAGAGAGAAAGATAGAGAAGGGGTTCACCCATAAGAAATCTGAAATTTACTTGGCTAAGAGAGAGAGAGAAAAAGTAAAAGTATGAGTTCTGTACGGTGAATTAAATTTAGAAACACACGGCGCATTAGTCAGAGTGCCGATGTGATATCTTAAGAGGCATACTTATGATCAAGTTTAGTACAATCTATATAGACTTTCATAGATTCTCCACAGTTAACCCTGAAAGAGGCTAAATTCAGACGATTTAGAATTAATTTCACCCACAGCCTGAAGTCGTTGTAATGGTGTGTAGGCTTATTCGACGTGAAGTCAGGTTTCAAACCCCAGTTCACTCGAACACGAACAAAACGACTTCCTTTCAGTAGACTTAAGGCAAAAACTCTTGAGCGTATATAAAGTTGCCATGAATAGTTTCTCAAAACATTTGTCGTTCGGAGTCGACTTTAAACTGTAGGTCCTGCCACTCATAAATAAAATTAACAAAGACAACATAAATGCTATGAGGCACTAGGTCGTCATCCTGGCTGAAGGATTGTAATGACTAATTGTGCAAGTATGCGTTCATGGACCCTATTAAGATCTGATGCAGCAGCCTTGAGAGTATTTCAGAGGAAAATCCTATGTAAGATCTTCGGTACAGCGAGAGTAAGCGATAATTTCCACATCCGATCCAACAATGAGCGGTAGGAGCTCCTCAACGACAAATATGTTGTGCAGTGTATTAGCATCCAGCGGCTGCGAGGGCTCGTTGAAGTCGCCGTAGTCTAGTAGGTAGCGTGTTAGCTTATTAGACGTAAGGCCAAGGTTCAAACCCCAGGTCAGACATCAAAATATGAGAATATTCCTTCGGCGACTTTGTCTCAGCAGATTTCTGGCAAAAAAACTCTGAGAGCAAATAAAATTGCTATGAAAAGTTTCTCAAAAATCTGTCGTTCGGAGTCGACTTTAAACTAGGTGCCGCTACTCATATATAAAATTAACACACAGAACATAAGTGGTGTGAGAAACTAGGTCCATAATCCTGACTGTTGGGTTGGGTTGTATTGACCAATTATGTATGTATGGCTGCGAGGGCTCGACCATGTTGTTCGAATGGAGGAGGATGCTCCGCGGCGGGACGAATATTTGATGCGGCGCAGAGGACGACCTTGTTTGCGCTGGAAGGACCAAATCGAGGAAGCCCCCGATCATCCATTGGTGTAAGCAACTGGCTTGGTCGCTGAAGAAGCAGAAGCGCTTGGAAGGATGTGTTAAAACAGGCCGAAATCTGTTAAACGGTTTCTTAATGGCCAATTAAGTAAGTAACTATGTACGTGTTATGCACAGTTGGGGAATGCTCTGAGAGAAGAGAGGAGATACACAGAGAAAATAGCATGATAGGCTATTAAGTTGCATTGCAACATGTGATGCATTTTACCAGGCAAGTAATCAAACTGCAGGTGTAGAGAGTCTTTGCAGGGGTAGTGTGCAGTGCACCAGATATCATCACTTTACAGTTTTTATTGTAGTTAAGTTGCATTGCAACATGTAATGCATGTTATCGGGCTAGTAATCGAACTGGAAGTGAAGAGGACCTTTGCAGGGATTGTGTGCAATGTAAGTAAGTCTCCTGAATGAATGAACATTTTTCTTTGAGTGTACGGTATACTTTTGCCATTTTGAAATGGCAACGATCAACTTTTATTCAAAAGTTTTTATAAATTTATTCCGATGATGATTATTTTTTTTTTCTCTTTTTTCCTACGTTTCTGCGTTTGTTGTTGCCTTTCAGCTTTGCAGAAATAATTGATTATTCTTGAAATGCAATAAAACAACGAAATAATTCATTTATTCATTTGATTTGATTTGATTCTCTATCTCTCTCTCTCTATCCAATTAATATAAAAAAAAATAGAAAACTTAGAAGAAGAGAAAAAAAATTCTCATAATTAATGCAGCATTTGCGTCATTATGATGGCCATTGTCAATGTCATTTATTTATTTGTTGTATATTTGTTGTTGTTCTAGTTGCAACAAATTGCAGAACAATTAATAAAAATTGTTTTTTTTTCCTTATAATTTGTTTAAAGAAAAAATAACAATTTTTTCCTTTTAACCCTAGTCCCCCTAGCTTGCCTTCTAGAAGTTGCCACTGTTGGTGTTGGCGTTAGTTCTGCTTCCTACAGTTTAAAGTTTTTAATTAAAAATCATAATGAATATGATAAATTGTTAAGCGTAAGAAGAAAATAGAATGAAACAAGAAAGAGAGAAATGAAATAAAATTATTGTTGCACGAAAGAAAAACATGCCACAAGCAAAGAAAATAGAAAAAAGAAAAAAAAAAAAAAAGAACGTTGCAAAGCCAGCTAACTGAAGTGGCAAGTTGAAACCCATTTTCCCGTTTCCAAGTTGGTTAATTTAAGATGACACTTGTATTAATGGTTTCTAATTGTCTGATGATATACAGCCAGCCAGCCAGTCAGCCATTGTATGTGCAACTGTAGCTGTATACGTAACTGTATTTGTATATGGTGTTGATGTCATTTCCTTAGTTAGCCAACAAGGAATCCAAAGGAAAAACTATAATGAAAGCGAAAGCAAAAGGAAAGAGCAAGAAAAACATAGAAAATATTGTCTTCGTTTAATTTTTCAAATAAGATTTCATAAGTAATTCCATTAATTTTATTAACGAAGCGAGAAATCTTATTTAGAATTGGCTTACAAGGCCTCATAACGGATGCAACAGATGACAATACAAAATCATTGAATATTGTTTAGAGGCCTATTTATAGACAAGTGTAATAGTTTCGATCACGGCCTAGCTTTCCACACACCAATCATGTTGTGTGAGTTAGTTTTTGTCCACAAGTGGTGAGGCCTGTAGTTTGAATCACATACTGTACTACAGCGACTTCTTGGGATACAATAAGCCTCACCAAACGATCAAATGATGCAATGAATCCCTTTAGGAAGCTCCCTAAGCTAATGCCCTCAGGATCATGACGAATAGTTGTGGTGATACGAGGCATTCCTGCTTTACTTCAGCTGCAGGTACACTGACTGTAAGCAGTACATAAATTTCATTCTAGGATACAATAGGATAGGATAGATAGGATCCTATCAACCTAAGATACCTTTAAAATTATTTCAAACAGCTGCTTGACTCGTAAAATTGATCACTGATGACTTGAAGTCGTTCGGAACAAAGAATTTTTATGCGTTTCCCTCGATTTACTCTACACAAGGAGATCAAGATAATGAAATACGCTTCCAAATGGTGAAAGTTCTATTATCAGTAAGTGTAGCTTCTACCAACTGGATGTCATCTCTAGCCTGATTCGATCAGCGAAATAAAGTAGCAAGACTCACAATATCACATCCAAGTAATGGAATAAACAACAGCAGTCATCGAAATTTCTATAAAGAAATGTTTTTATGGTATTCACGGTAGAGTAGTGCAGCCCTTGCTTCTCTAGTTTGGTGGAACTCGATCAGTATAGCGACTGCTTTTAGCAGGGGCGTCACAAAGGGCCGTTATGCATGCTTAAGTCAGCTTTGGTAATCAAAGCTATCAGTTCGACATAACCTAATCTAATGGAAGAGCATTGAAATTTAAACCACGAGTAGAGACACAATTATCGCTCAGGCAATACAATTGGCGAATATAAGATAAGAATGGGGAACTGCTGATGAATGCATGCAAAAATGATCTGGTGGCACCTGATAAAAAATCAAGAGTGTTAGCTGACTCTTAATAGGTCCACACAGAACAACAGAGATCATATCACAATCATTGGAAAGAAGTTGGAATCTCATCCATATGTCCATAGCTAAATAGGAGGCAATATTGCAACCGCTTAACAGGGGAATTTTCAATGGCGTATAGAAAACGAAAAACTACTTCTGAAAACTTAGCGTTCAAGAATGCATAAAAGGCCTAGCGTACCTGCTAACCATACTACACCGACCGAGATAGATCATATTGCTATCAGCATAAAGTGGCAGAATGTTTACCCTTAAAGAGGTGCCAATCATCCACTGATTACTACCCAAAATAAGAGAACTAAAGATTGCATTGAAAGCATTATTTCCATTTATATTACACATACTAGCGTGACGTCATCCTAGCTTGGAATGAATTGAATTGGATTCGAGATGGCGCGGTTATGGAGCCTAGCAAATGGTAATTACCTTGGCATTGTCAATTATTGTGTTGGCTTATTAGACGTCAGGTAACGGTTTAAACCCCAGACATTTCCAACAAAACGAAATATGAACAAATATATCCTCTGAGTAGATTTCTGGCAAAAAAAACTCTGAGAGTAAATAGAATTGCCATGAAAAGTTTCTCAAAAATCTGTCGTTCGGAGTAGATTTTAAACTGTAGGTCCCACCAATCATGTGTAAAATTAACACACACAACATAAGTGGTGTGAGAAGCTAAGTCGTAATCCTAACTGAAGATTTGTAATGACAAGAAAAAAATTCTGTATGTATGACAGAAACCGGCATTCAAACGACTGTTTTCATGACTTGATTTCAGTACGGATTACTTGGCTTAATAAACGCAGAATTGTAATGGAAATACGTACCAGATCATCGGATGATGCATGCTTGTTAAAGGCCTTGGAAAAGTGAATGAAGACTAGAGAGTATGAGCTTGAGTGCCATTCAAGGTATTGCTCGGCTTTAAAGCGTAAACGGTGGATCGAAATATTGAAGAATATTCTCGTAATCGACTTAAGCGTAGAGGTCCCGCTTTTCATGTATCAAATTAACACACATCACATGGGCAGTTGTAGTCGCCGTAGTCTAGTAGGTAGTGTGTTCGCTTATTAGACGTAAAACCCGGGTTCGATCCCTAGGCCAGACATCAAAATGAAAATATTAAAAAATATTTCTTCGGCGACTTCCTCTCAGCAGATTTCTGGCAACATCTCTGAGAGTAAATAAACCTGCCATTAAAAAGTTTCCCAAAAAATCTGTCATTCGGCGTCGACTTTAAACTAGTAGGTCCAGCCACTCAGGTATAAAATTAAACCACACAACATGAGTGGTGTGAGAAACTAGGTCCATAATGCTGACTGAAGGGTTGTAATGGCCAATTATGTATGTATACGTACCAGACCATTGGATGATGCATCCGTGTCAAAGTCCTTGGAAAAGTGAATGAAGACTAGAGAGCATGAAGCTATTGCTCAGATTTAAAGCGCAAACGGTGGATCGAAATATTGGAGAATGTTCTCTAGATCGACACATAAACATCGTAGATAAACCACCTACCGAAAATACTACAGCGACGACTAAGAAGGGCTAGGCAACTCTTTCAACAAAGCTGCGACAACGATCATGATGCTGTATTACCATCCGACAGGTATAGTCATCAAGCAATCCCTAATCAAGAAACGAAAAACAAACATTTTTTACTTTCCATCCATTTTTATGCTTATTTTGCCTTACAGGCAACATCATAATGAAATCTAAAATAGAAAAAAGAATAAAGGCAAATAAATTCTTAATTCCTTCCTCATGACAATATTTGACTGGTGCCATGAATGTCTCTTTGTACCCAATGGTGTGGCAATAGGTATCCCTTTGCGCTTGATTTCTGTATTACAAAATTTCATAATAATTTCAGAATTTTACTCATAATTGTATACCACCTTGTCGTTGATATATGATGGCATAGCATGGCCACTGTGCAAATGTATGAATTGACACTGTGGCCTATTAATAAAAGGGAGGCCAATTAATCCATTTGCTTAACACTTGAAATTTTTAACTGAAATGCAAATAAAATTAAAAACAAAAATAAAAAGAAACACACTTAAAAAGTTTCTGCCAAATAAAACAAAATCTTTAAAATTAATTTCACTCTTTTTTTCTCTTTCACGCTCTTCCACTTGCTCTCTCACGCTCTCTGTGAGCTTGAGAAACATCATACAGGATAATTTATAAAGTGTTGCTAGCGCTCTGTGGCACAGTGAATAAAAATTATTTTATTCCTCTTTACTAATGTATTTGAAAAGAAAATACTATTAAAACAACAATAACAACAATAGCACACATAAGCTCACATACATACACTAATACGTTTACACTAGAGTCGAGCAACAGTTATCCATTGTGCTAAAATGGCAACAACTACAATATGATGATGATAAACATGTGGTACGTTAGAAAGCGAACTTAACTGCCTTAAACATGCATTTGTATGTATGTGTGCGTGCATAACGAGTGGTAGAATTCACACGCTCTCATCTGGGGAGCTGTTTTTATTTTTTGGAGAAGAAGAAGAACACATAGCAATAGAAGAGAGCCAAAAAGTGATAGAGAGAGAGAGAGCGAGAGCAAGAGACTTTTAGCAAAATTTACTACGTCATTGAAAGGTGACTATGTTTCTTGCTTTCTTACATTGTTTTCAACAATTTTCACTAAATACACCACATAGCGTGAGAGTCATACAGCTGAGAGAGTGAATTTCTTTCTTTCTTCCTTCCTTTGTGTTAATGTTTGTAGGTGTGTGTGTGCACATTTTGTCTTACTTGTTGGACAGCTTGTCTTTGCTGTTGAAAATTTATAAAACTGTTGCTCATGTTGCATGGGTATTATGGGTCACTAAAATACACACATGCATACTTATGTTTATAAGTATGCGTATAGATACATACATACATACACATATACACATATATATAGAGACAAGAGCTTTAAATTTGTTTGGTCCAAAAACAAGAGTTCTTTGGTTTTCTTTTCGCCGAAATTCACCATTTACTTGTGTATGGTTTTTTCATAAAGTATGTGTGCGTGTGTGTGTGTGTTATTTGGTTCCTTTAAATAATTTGTAGATGGAAAAACATGACGTACTTGTTTTGGCATTTTCTTTTACGCTTGTTGTCCTGCTGCCACTATTGCTCTAAAATGGAAAACAGGTAATACGCAAAGTAAAAAAGCAGGAAAAAACACTGTGAGAAATAATATCAGGCGCATTATAGCCTTTATAGGGAATAGTAGGTAGTGTGTTGGCATATGAAATGTAAAGCCGTAGTTCAAACAAGAGATCAGCAATAAATCGTTTTTCGCTACTCATAAGTACTCATGAAATTTTGCGTATGAGTGAGTCAACAATATTGAAAGTTAACTACTCTGATTCATTCATACTCACTACAACGTTGATTTCTAAGTACAGGTTGCAATGAGTATGAGTACAACGTTTGACATCAAACTCATAACATTCGAAATATGTTTGATTCATACGCCTACTCATTTAGATTTATAAATTTAGAAATATACTTATAATACTCATAAATGATTCGAGTGATTTAAATCATCCACACAAATTTGCAGTCTTAGTTGTTGTTGCATTTACAAAGAAAGAAGAAAGAAGAAAGACAAAGACAGGAAGCAAAGCAAACACGCAACCTTCTAGTGAGTATTGTAGTGTTCATATGCGAATCATACTTATTTTGTGATTGGTGTATATGTTGAGTCATGGAGAGTCGAAATCAACAACATCATGCGTATTGTTAAGTATGAGTACGATGTGTACTTCAAACTTTGAATATGATTAGTATGAGTATGATATTAAAATAAGTATGAATGCGTATAAGTATCAGAAATTATGAGTATGATTCAAATCCACTTATCTTTTTGAATACTCATTGCTGATCTCTGGTATGTAAGTATGATCGACGTAAACACAAAATATTACTCATACGCTTTACGCTCAGTACTAAATTTAATCGAATTAGTAATTTGCCTTGAGAATTTTTTAAAAGAAGACCAAAAAGCAAAACGCACTGAATTTTCAACTCAATTCTATTGGCTTCTTTCTGTAAAACTTTAATAGTGTCCGAGGTATGAGTGACTCATATTCCATCTCCTTTAGCTATGAAACTCAGAGAATTTTACAATTCTAGTGTAATGTAAGGATACTGAAGTTTAGATGAATTTCCTTTTGCCTAATGTCGTATTCTTTCTTAATTTCCCAATGGGTTCTTTTGTAATAGGTATTTAGGCTAGTAGTGTGGTTATGTTATTTTTAAAAGTTATTTTTTACAGAATTACTGCATAGACGATGAAGTTATTAGCATTTCCAAACATACTTTTCATTTCGGATCTGTTCATTATTGATTGTTCGCACTGCTGAGCACTGCGATTAGCAATTGCTTGACTCTCGTATATGTGTATATGAGTTATCACACTGCTGTTGCTTTTTTTTAGTAGTCGCCGTTGTCTAATAGGTAGTGTGTTCGCTTATTAGATATAAATCCCGAGATCGAGCCCCAGGCCATACATCAGAACGAAATATAAGAAAAAAAATATTTCTTCGGCGACTTCCTCTCAGCAGATTTCTGGCAAAATCTCTGAGAGTGAATAAACCTGCCATGAAAAAGTTTCTCAAAATCTGTCGTTCGGAGTCAACGTTAAACTGTAGGTCCCGCCACTTACGTATAAAATTGACGCACACAACATGAGTGACGTGAGAAGCTAGGCCGTAATCCTGACTGAAGGGTTGTAATGGCCAATTATGTATGTTATGTATGGTGCTTTTTTCCTCAGTGTACTGCTGTTTCATACACGAAATTTTGCACTCACCATCTTTCATAACACCATGCCATGCCAAACAATAACAACAAATTACTGTTTTACTTACTTTTAGCAACAAACAGGATCAAATGCGCAATCTCTTTGCAAAAATCCTACAAGAACTATGAACAAAGCTCTCTCAATTACAATTTCTCTTTTATAGCGCCATAACTCACCACTAACTAAAACACAACACAGACATACGAATTCACCAAAACTAAAACAAAAACAAAAAAAGAAAGCCAAGAAATGGCAAAGAGAAGGAAAGAAAAAATATTTGCTGAACAAAACATATCTAAACGGTACTGTACGACGACGGTTTAGAGAAGTTGTCATATAAAAATTTCATCAACGAAGGGTTTCACGTTTATTTAATATGAGAAATTTGTGAAAAATGTTAATTTAAAAAAAAAACCAACAACAAAGAATATCTTTAAACAAAAAAGCAAGTGTTCATATTAGAAACGAAAGGAATTGATAGCAAATAGTGTGATACAGTTTTATTTCAAAACAAAGTTTATACGCAAAGTATGCTACAAAAAATATAAATAAAAGGAAGAAAGGAAAGAAAAAAACACAGCAACAACAACAAAGAAGAAGAAGAGAGAAGACGAGAGAGAGAGAGCGAGCAAGTGAAAGAAAGAGAGTACGAAAGAAAGAAAAAATTTCACAAACAGCAGAAGAAGAAATATAAAGAATTTAATAATTAAAGTTTCTTGCTGATTTGTTTTTTATTACACACAGTGAGTTTAGTTTTGTTTTGTTGCTATTTTTGCTTTTTGTTGTTGTTGTTGTTGCCTTTTAAATACTCTCATACGCTCATACGCCAAGTGTATTTGTTAACCAGACAAAGAAGAAGGAAAAGTAAAGAGAAAGAGCATAAAATAAGAAATAAAACATATACAGAGAGGTAAAGGTGGCAGAGAGAGAGAGAGAGAGAGAGCGCGCGCGAGCAAAAGAGTGCATATTTAAACACCAAAAAAATAGCATTTCAAGTAAGCACAAGTGTGAGTAAGTGAAGTGAGTAAAAGAGCACAAGAGTGTTAGTAGTAGTATTAGTAGTAGTAGTACATGTGTTCATCAACGTGCGTTTTAAAGTGTTCGAGCAAAAAAATTATTTAAAAAAAATATTTTAAAATAAAAAAAATTTTAAAAAAATTTCTTCGATTTGTGAGAAAAAAATTCCAATTTTTAAAGCAAAAGTTTACACACATACATACATACATATGTGTATGTACAGAAATAAATGATATTTCATCAATTTATAAAATAAAAAGAAAAAAGAGAGTGAAAAACAAGAAAATAATAACAAAATAATAACAACTACAATAGCAACAAGCACAAGAACATATTGTTTCAAGGACTTGGCTCTTGCTACACCACCAAGAAAATACCCGCCGTTTCATGAATTGCTGGCTGTCATAGAGAAAAAAAAACACACAAGCACCAGCACAAGATTTCATTTATAATTGTTTCACATCAAGCAACAATAAAAACAACAATAATACAGCTACAGCAACTATAATAACAAAAAAAAAAAAAGTCCCTTTACACCTTTACCGTTACATTTACACACGAACATATGTACCTCAGCTACAGCAACAATCCAAAAAGAAAAGAGAAAACCAACACAACCTAAACCCACCCTAACCGCCACCTCTTTTATAAAAAGAGAGAGAGAAAGAGAAAGTAAAAAATAATAAAAACAATAACAAACAAATAAATAAAAAATATACGCAACACCTGACACTTGATAGCCAGTGCGTATTATGAAACATAAAAACATCATCTATGCTCAGGCATACACAACAATACATAGACAAAACGAGCGTAAGTGTATTCAAATGAATATTAAAATCCTGCATTTGTGTTGATTTTAATACACACCATCTTCACCTCTGCCATAAAGCAACAAACAAAAAAACAAACAACAAAAAACAACAACAACAAAGAGAAATAAAAATAAAATTTATTTTACACCATAAAACATATGCTTGTGTACGTGTGTAAGTGTGTTTATAAGCTTATAAGCATTACCCAGCACACCACACGTGCTTAATAGAATTAAAAAAAAAGGATAAAAAAATATTTTTTTTTGTGTGTGTGCGTGTGTTTAGTGACGTATAAAAAGTGTTTGAACCTCTTTGGTAATCATAATTCAAATTACGCCACCTTCATTTCATTTCTGTTTTTTTTTCGACTTCTACTCCAGTTTCCGGTTTTAGCCAGGTATGTATGTATGTTTGAATGTATGTAAATAAGTCTTCTTCTTATTCTTTTCATTTCTTCTCCCCTTTTTTTCTGAAATTCTGAAATATATTTTTACTTCTCTATTTCACTTATTTTCTGTTTCATGCTCACTAAACTTTAACTAACTAACCTACTTTAGTCTCCTGCTTATATACGTATACATTCCACTACACTACACTACTGTTTTATGACTATGTACAGTGAGCATCAAAAAAATTTGTACACTATGGCTAAAATTCTAACAATCACCAAACTCAACTGTTACCACTTAAGGAGAGTGCCCAAAAAAATTTGACAATATTTCGATATTTTTTTGTAACGTTTTTTTTTCAATTTTACAAACTGGCAATGAAACAATTTTAAAATAAAAAATAACGGTAATTTATGAATGTATATTTTTTTAATGTACAGTTTCTTTTGCCGCACACTGTATCTATTTGTGTATGTATATGTGTATTTGTGTACGAGAAAAAAACAAAAACTGTATTTATTTTTTCCAACTTAATAAACACAAAAATCTAAACAAACATCCTTTAACTCTCATTATAACCACACAATGGAGCTTTCTTTTTTGTTTTGGGAGAGTACTGCACAGTCAGTGGTAAAAATATAAGGCCCGCAACACCTGTTATATGGTTGCTGGGTATACCAACTCTTGGAGATTTCGCTTAGACTAAGGCTCTGGTGTATTCGTCAACTTTGGCGCCAGCTATCCGAAAGTAATTAAAAGAAACTGAAGGTCATAGTGATCATAAATTCGTATAAAACATTAGATGAACCCTAGCTACACTAGGACTTGTACTCTTGCATAATAGGCAAAAGTCTTACTAGCATTAGATTGGTGAAAGCCGTTGGAATAGCTGGAAAATTTACATGTAATCGGAATACGACCTAGCTTCGCACACCACCCATGTTACATACAAACATACATATGTAATTGGGCATTACAACCCTTCAGTCAGTATTACGGCCTCGCTCTCACACAATTCATGCTGTGTGCCTTAATTTTATACTTGAGCGGCGGAACCTACAGTTTAACATCGACTCCGAACGACAGATTTTTGAGAAACTTTTCGAAGCAATTTTATTTACTCTCAAAGTTTTTGCCAGAAATCTGCTGAGAGGAAGTCGCAGAAGAAATATTTTTTTCATATTTCGTCTTGATATCTGAACTGGGGTTTGAACCGGGGCCTCACATCTAATAAGCCAACACACTGCCTACTGGACTACGGCGACTTCAGTAAAGCTGTTCAGTTCATTATAAATGTGGTCAGAAATGCGGCGAGATTGCATCTGTATGATCCTGGACGTTGAAAATACTCTTTAACTATGCGGAACCACCACAAAGATCAAACGCACCAGAATACCTGATAGGAACACTCAGGCACTAATACGACAACACAATACTGTGTTCTGTTCTCCATAATCTTGATGGATCATGTTTTAGGATCGTTGTTGTGGAATATAATGTATGTCGATGGGCTTCTTTTGGGAAAATTTAGACGAGTTATGACTTGAATAGTTCACCAATGCTATCGTCACAGTAGGTTAAACGCTAATCAGTCTCTACCAAGTCGTGTTTATGAGCAACAAACATATATTTTCCCAACACTCGTCTTCTTCATGCAGAACAGCCGTTCATAGACGATGGGCCCGTGCAACGCACAATGCTTTATAAAGGAAATTGGTTCCTTTGTAGCATTATCGTCCTGAAATATTGAAATTCTTCAAATTTAACGTCCTTAAATACTACTCCCTCTTTACTCTCTCTTATACCGCATAAGTAGGGGTCATCCCCTGATTTCAACACTCAACTTTACTCAACTCGTTCCATAAGAAATTTCTTCACTAGTTTAGGTAACATGAAACGTCAGACTCTTTCATATACGTGGCAATGGGTTTATCCTTATTTCAGACACTTTCGTCCGGGATGTCAAGATTACGGCGAGAGGTCCCAGTATTATTTCATGCATTCGCGCGGGTGATGCGCCAAGAGATGTTATGTAAATTCTCCAGAAATCATGGGAAGTGCTGCCTTCCTGTTGGCCAATGTTCAAGTGAGGACTGCGATCACATAATTTACGTCAAGTTGGAATAACAAAATGAGCTGTTTCGACCTCTATGAGCTAAGATTGGTTCAGCTGAATATAGAGATCGAAGAGGCCATCTTTTCTACTCAAGAAGCCTTTGCCAAGGAATGGAATTCATCACTAGTTTGCAACCTAATCGTGACCAAAAGCCCTTATGCGTGGATTACATAAAGCATCTTACAGGGTAATATCAATTCTGGCCAGTACGCTCCTAACATACTTATCTGGTCTTATCCTCAAACCCAGGGAATTACAGAATGGACACTTAGGGCTCACAAGGAGTAGAAATGCCTAACTTGGGAGGTCCATACAGGAGAAGAGGCAATTGATGATGAAAGTGGTTAGATCGACTGCTCTATATCCGGCCCATATATGGGCCGAGGCCATGAATAAGAGGACCTATAGGGTAGAAATGGATGTGGCGGGGATGATGCCGCTTCGGAGAAAACATTTAATAAATAGTAGAATGGGGCTAGTGTACCTTGATCAAGTGAATGATGATGCCATGAATAGATGGCAGCACGTTTGGAATTCTTCCACAAAGGGAAGATGAACTTACAGGCTAATATCGAATTTGAAAGAATGGACTAGAAGGAAACACGGTCAGGTGAATTTCTATCTAACACGGGGCACGGAGCATGCCTCTGCAAGTATTGGCACGACTTGGAGCGTGTCCATTATGTTAGAATACAAGCGAACGAAGCGAAGCTTATTATTCTTTGCTTGGCCCGATACGAATAGCAACGAAATCTCCTAAAGAAAACGATCGGATCCTCGGTGACTAACGATAACGTAGTTAACCTGAGATGCTAACATTATGCGAAAACTGGAACTCGGTATGTGTCTTCGCTAAGGAACAACAGTACAACAAAGGAAAGCAGCACTCGTTGAATCTCCAACTCCAACGATGTAATACTTAATTGTGGGTAGACCTAAGGGAAGTGTGATAAACTAGATTTGGTTTGGTACGCAGGCGCTTAGCAAGCCGAGAGTAAGTCTTGCGGCGAATTGTGCACATTGGCTACCAATGTCTTTTGAAGATTATTACCAGTCTTTAGCTCGCCTAGCTATAAGAAAATTCACAATGGCGACCTAAGTATAATACGTCATTAAACGGGAAATTAGGCGAAATTCACGAAGAAGCTTAAACGTTGATATGACGTTAGAAAAGGACTTGTTCTAACGGCATACTCATCATCACGACTTCCGACTGAAAGACACTTCAGTGATCCGATAGGCTTTAAGAGTTTCTGACAGTCAACTGCTTGATATACACATGTCGGGATTCACACATCAGACTTACGTTATACGGTCTGGCAACCTTATTTGAATTTATTTCGTTATACGCTTTGGCTATGCTCCACCATATCTTCTAATCTAGAGCAGATCCAATACTTTCCTTCCATCTTCTGTTCATAAGTATTTATGTTAAGTTTGCCTTATTATTGTGACCAGCGACTGTAAATTAACCAGAAAACCCATTAGTTTTCGAATTTTTTTTGGTTTCCTTAAAAACTCACTGACTTTTGGAAGTCATTATGTGTGGATTGGCACGCTTCTCCACTACTACCGTCACATAATTAATCATCTTATGACCACACCCACGTCCGTACACACGTACAGAGACATTATGAGTCAAAATTGTTGTTGTTGTTGTTGTCCAAGTTTATTAGAAGTTATTGAATGGCGTTTTGTGGTCTGTTAATTCAATACTTTTGCACTCATTTACAGCTATTGACTGGCAGAAAATTTTATTCGTTTCAAATCATTTGTTTTTTCCAAGTGATTTACTTTACTTCTCTGTTGCCCTTTCTAAATTGCCATAAACAACAACAACAACAACATCGAACACATGTGGTAGCCAAACCCTGTCAGCAGTTGTTGGTGGGATGGGGGTTAGAAACCTGAATTCATTTACAAGCAAATGAAGGACAAACGCGTTGTAAGAAGCAAGACCCTGTGTTTTACACATGCTGACTGTCGTCTGTCACTTTGAAAAGTGTCCAAACAACCCAACTTTTTAGCCCCCTCCAAACGTTTCACTGACGACGACGACGACGACGATGATGATGATGAGCAGCAGCCATTTCACATTGTCCTTTGCCACTGCCGTTTCTCCGTTTCTTTTTTGGCATCACATGTCCTTCTTCTTTTTTTTTTAAAGCAATGGCCAATCATTCTAAAGGGGTAAAGGGGTGCGAAGCTATTTCATGGGGTGACGCCATTATTGCTTGTAAGTGTGGCAGTAAATCTACGTGTTGTCCTGTCCTGTCACTTGTGGCATCAACTGTGTGAACATGACTAAGATGACAATGTTGTGAACACTATGAGAACCCTGATGATGATGGTGATGTTGTTGAAGACTATAAATAGAGATGATGAGTAAGAAAGTACAAGTCTTACGACTAATGTCCTGCTATGTTCACGTGTGCATTTGTGTTAGGCTAACGATAGTTTGTACGACCACTTGTTATCTGGTTTCGGTTATAACTTTTTCCCCTTGCCCTAATAATACACTGAAGCATGACTACCAATACACTCTGTAGTGTTAGTAAAGAAAATTTCACTTTTTTTTAAGTGTTTTTGTGATTTTTATTGCTTTTCCTCTTTCATGGTTCTTTCCCTCTCGCTCCTTGTTACGCTGAAACCATTACGTTTAGAATACTCTTAGTTAAGGTTGTTGAGTAAACTTTTCAATGTTCATAGTTATAAGACCGTAAAGGCTCGCGTTCAGAAATCAATAATAAGTAGAGAACTCAAAAGTGGATTAATCCACCGCACTCTTAAAGCCTTGAGCTCTAAAGGAATTAGACTTACAGTCTTACTTATCCGATTGCCACCCTTTAGCCAGGTTAACAGCTTAGCTTCTCATACCACCAGATGTTGTGTGTGTTAATTTTATCCATGAGTGCTGGAACCTCCAGTTTAAAGTCGACTACAAACGAGCTTTTGAGAAACTTTTCATGGCTATTTCTTTTTTTTTCCGTCAGAGTATTATGCCAGAAGGTTGCTGCGAGAAAGTGGGAGAAGGAAATGCCTGAGCTAGGGTTTGAAGCACGGCTTCATATCTACCATGACAACACACTTCAATGGCAACTAGAATACGGCGCCTAGACTATTTGAAGATGCCTGCAATATCATCGCCACCGCCTATAAAAACTTACAAACTTTCGATCTGTTATGGTAGAGAGGGCCCAAAGGACTGGAAGCAGAAATAGTGGAGTCCAGAATATGCAGGTCAAAGAACTGCACTTAATACTCCACAATCTTCCAGCTGAAACTCTATGCATTACTTAAAAAAAAGAAAAACCATCCGCGAAATGATGTGCAGGAATATGTTCTGTCTGGCAGTTGATCTCTCCGTCTTCAAGATTCCTAGTAGTTGCACTGTTACGTGCACGGCATTATCTGACTGTATAATACCCTCAAAAACTGTGCACTTAAAAGTTAATTCGATGGCGAATATCGTTGTCAAAAGGGAAACTGAATCCGTTACATCTTCACACATCAACAGGGGTCTGTTGGGAAGAAGAATCGAGGTAATGATTTACTTTCATTGTGAATACGTGACGGAATTACACTCATGGCCTCAACTTTTCAGAAAAATGTCTCGACTATGACGTTAGGAGAAAGAAATTTGCTTTGAATCTGAACAAAAAAAATTTTGAGAAGGATTGTCGAGGCTTGCCATAAGCATCTGCATAGGAGGGATCCATTCCTAGTGTACGTAAGTAAGTTCAGATTCAGCTGAGAAAAAGACAACTCCATTGAGCATAAATTGTGTAATATTATGTTCAAATATGCACTTTTATTGAGTCAATATTCGGTTTATTGAGTACAATATGTTAAGTGTTCAGACATAATAATATACGCAGTTCAGCTGCTTATTCAATATTCATTTGACAGCTGGTAAACGAAACAGCTGGCTGTTTCAACAATATTGTTTTAATTTTGTTTTTTTGTTTTTGTTTTTCGTTTGTCGTTGTTGACATTTGAGTTGTCAAATATCAACAGAAAGTATTCGTTTAATTGTAATATGCGCACTGAACGTACTTATGCCAGTGTTGCATTTTAAGTTTTACTCAATATTATAACAATTTGCGTATTTATTGCACAATAATTAATTGAAACTTTATATGAAATATAAATAAAATATCTAAAATATATATAAAATGTCTAGTGCTCTAACCCACTTAAACGTGCAACTATGCCGATAGGCACAGACAAAAAAGGCTTCTAGCCAAACTAGCCTGTATTCATGGAAAAGAGGATTGCGGTTTGGCTACACCTTAAGAAGCCTACGTACTGAAATGTAAAAGTCACCATAGTCTAGTAGGTAGTGTGTTGCATTATTAGACGTGAGGTCCCAGATCAGACATCTCAAGCAAAGCAGCGTCTACCTCTCAGCAGATTTCTGGCATAAGTGGTGTGAGAAACTAAGTTGTATTCCTGATTGAAGGGTTATAATGACCAATGAAGTAAGTCTGTAAAGACCAAGCAAGCTCCCATGTATGGAAGACATATTGACGATATCAAAGGCGACACAAATACAGTCAATGAAGGAGTTCGCTGCTTTTGTTTTGATTTCATGAATCATGATTCTTTGAACACACTTGACTGATTGGTATTACTTTATACCTGTAATTTAATATCAAACCTCTTGAAATTCGAAAACAAAAAAAGAAAGAAAATAATTGAAAATTTCAATAATTTTTCCAAGAAAAGAAAAGAAAACAAAAAAAAAATCCAAAGCCTTCTTGCAAAGGAAACAGAAGAGAACTTAATGCTCGCATTACTACTACTAGAGACTGTCATGACTTCCTCTATTTCCTCCTTTTGCGCCAACATATTTAAACATTTTTTACATTTACACGTACAATGTAAGTGTATGTATGTATGTGTTTATAGAATAATAATAATAGTTGTTGTTGTTGTTGTTGTATCACAGTTAAATTTCATTCTCACACACACAATTACTCGAAGAAGAAGAAGTGAAATAATACCAACAACAACAACTACTATTAGATTCAATATTTCAACATTAACAGCAACAACAACAACAACTAAAATTCTCACGAGTAATTTTCCATTTCACCTTGAGTTGCTCACATTAACTGAATGGCAACATCCGAAATCGTAATTCTAACTCAACAATATCTTCTCAGCTCTCTTTCTTTCTCTCTTTCATTCATTTTCGCGCTTTGTTTCTCCACCATCATAGTCCCAACAGTGTTATAGAGGCAAATGGTAAATGAAATGGAATTTACTTATACGGGGTTTATTTGTTTATTTTGACCAACACTTGGTAGAAACCTCACATTCCCTCTCTCTCTTCTCTATCACTCTCTCTCTCTCTCTTTCCCATGTTTCCTAAGATCTTTAAACTGACCAGGAAATTATGAATTTATGAAGTTGCTCTAGGGTAAGCGAAAAAGCGAAGGAAAGTTAATCACTTAATCGGGTTCTTAATGATATTTATGATGTATCAGGTTAACTGTTTAGCGGTTTTTAGCCAAAGATCTGGCAAGGCTGCCAGCAGTTGAATATCTTTCATGAGAAACGTAATTTCTTTAAGAAAGATTTTTCATTTACCAATATCGATCGTTTAATAACCGAATACATACATAATTGGTCATTACAACCCTTCAGTCAGAATTGCTACCTAGCTTCTCACATCACTTATGTTGTGTGTGCGTTAATTTTATACATGAGTGGCGGGATCTACAGTTCAAAGTCCACAGATTCTTGAGAAACTTCTAGAGTTTTTGCTAGAAATCTGTTGAAAGGGAGACTCCGAAGAAATATTTGCTTTCAATATTGATGGAGAAGTTTGAATTGGAGTTTGATCAGTGGCCCACTACAACTAGACCACGGCAACTGCAATTAACAAAGGCTAGGTTTACTTACGAAACAATTATTTGGCCAATGTTGGACGTAAAATATAAATATTAAGTTCAACGATTTTCGTATAACAATTTATGAAAGAGGCTCATGCCTATATGGAGCTGTTCGTTACTAATCATCTGCCCCATCGTTCTATTAGCAGCCGTTGTATGGATGTATTATGTTTGCGGACATGTTGTAAGGTCTTTCTAAAGAGGTTCATTTCTGCGAAAGAAAACACATGTCAAAGGGGGATCATCCTAAATGGATTATTTAAACATGATTGAAAGCTGTTTAATTTTATAAATTCGAAAATGAAGATGAACATTTGCTTGTATTATTCGGGTTGCAGCAGGGCACTAGGCCCACCCACTACAACATCATACTTAAACGAAAATAAGTTAGGGTGTAGGATATGGTTGCTTTCGTAGTCTAGTATTTAGTGTGGAATTCTAATCTGTTGCACTACACCGACTTGTAAGAATTCTAATATAATTGTGGGCTAGACTACTAGGGTCTAATGAGTAGTGTGCTAGACTATTAGCGTGAGGGTTGTGCTTTCGATACCCATTATAGATTCTGATCTGGTGCACTACACCCACCATATGTTTTAAGTTACTCCGCTTGTAATAATTCTAATATGGTTATTAATAACCGAATAACCACGAGTGTGGTGTGACAATATGGTGTTTCAACCGCACCCACTTTTCGAGCATTGAGGTATTATTAATTCAGGTCGTCAAAATCTATTTATTGTACAAGGTATTGGCAACATTATTAAGCCTACAAGCCCGCATAGTCTAGTTGATAGTGTGTGTTAGGTTACTATACGCATACCCGTGTTGCGAACCCCAGCTAAGACGTTTCTTTTCGCGACTTTTTCTGAATAAACTTGGACTTATGGCAAAAACTCTGAGACACAATAAAAGTGACATGAAAATTTTCTAAAAAAAATCGGTCATTTGGAGTCGACTTTATACTGTAGCTTCCGCCACTCTTGGAAATATTAAATTTTTACACAATTTATGATCAACTGAGTTGAGTTTTTCTCAGCTGAATTTGCATGGAATGGACATAGCCATACAGTGTACAGTAGCTTATGGCAGACCTCGAAAAGCATTCTCCACGTTTTTCTGTTCCAGTTTCAAAGTAAATTCCAGTCTCTCTCAAATGTCTCAACTTTTTCGAAAAAATTGAGGCCATGAGTGTAATTCCGATACGTATTCACAATGAAAGTAAATCATTACCTCGATTCTTCTTCCCAACAGACTCCTGTTGATGTGTGAAGATAGAACGGATTCAGTTTCCCTTTTGACAATGATATTCGCCATCGAATTACCTTTTAAGTGCACAGTTTTTGAGAGTACTTTACAGTCAGATAATGCCGTGCACGTAATAGTGCAACTACAAAGAATCTTGCAGACGGAGAGGTCAACTACCAGACAGAACTGCATATAATTTCGCGGATGGTTTTTCTATTGTTTTAAGTAGTGCTTAGAGTTCCAGCTGGAAGATTGTGGAGTATTAACTGCAATTCTTTGACCTGCATACTCTGGACTCCACTATTTCTGCTTCCAGTCCATTGGGCCCTCTCTACCATAACAGTCCGAAAATTTGTAAGTTTTTGTAGGTGATGGCGACGATATTGCAGTCATCTTCTCACAGTCTAGGCGCCGTATTCTAGTTGGCATTGAAGTGTGTTGGCATATTACATGTGAAGCCGTAGTTCAAACCCTAGCTCAGGAATTTCTTTCACCAACTTCCTCTCGGCAGTCCTCTGGTACGAACTCTGACAGTAAATAAACTGGACATGAAAAGTTTCTCAAAAAAGTCTGTCATTCGGAGTCGACTTTAAACTATGAGTCCCGCCACTCATGTATCAAATTAACACACACACACAACGCATGAGTGGTATGAGAAACTAGGTTGTAATCCTGACTAAATGGTTAATCGCTTTTCAGCAAAATCACCAATTTAATCCTTTCTTGAATTTTAAAAACTTCAAAAGATTTTGACAGTTCAAGTTGTCAACCGATTAATCGGTTTCGTTTTTGTTTGTCATTCAAATTATTGAATGGTATACCCTAATCCAATCATAAAATATTATTTCTTTGCTGTTGTTGTTGTAGTTGTTATGCCAGCTTTATGGCAATGTTTTGACATAGAAAAGTAATAGGCAGGCGAATATTTTAGTGAGTAGTGTGCTGATGAAATCAAAAAATCAAACAAAACGAAATGAAATGACATGAAAGGACATAAAATGAATGGCAATAAAAAGTGTGAATGAGTAGCCTAAAATGGAAAACAACACAAACAAAAGAGATATTGATTTTTAAGTTAAGAAAATAACCATTTGTAATGTTATATTAACAACAACAACCACAATAAATACAAAAATAATAATTACAATTCTAACAACAACAACAACAATGTCAGCAAAACAAAACCACAAGTAAAACATGTTGCATTTAATTAAAAAGTGTCACACAAAATATAATAAATAATGTACAGTAAAGGGCAAGAAATAGAAGCGGAGAGTGAGAGAGATAGAGCCAGATTGAAAGGGAACTGAAGAAAAGTTTTGTATTGTAATGATAAGAAAGAGTTTCCCAAACTTCTTTCAATTAGAACTCTATTAAAGGAATTGTTACGAAAATCTCGTTTTGTGATCACTAATTAGGCTCATAAATTACGAAATTGAAACGAGTTTTTATTGTGTAAGAAACAGAGAATATTTTTTTCGCTACTCATAAGCACTCATAAAATGTTGAGTATGAGTGAGTCAACAGTATTGAAATTCAACTACTCTGATTCGTTCGTACTCACTATAACATTGATTTATAAGTACAGGTTGCAATGAGTATGAGTACCATGTTGACATCAAACTCATAACATTCGAAATATGTTTGATTCATAAGCCAGCCTCATTTAGATTCATAACTTAAGAAAAATACTTATAATACTCATAAATGATTCAAGTGACTTGCGAATCAGTCATCAAAATTTACCGTCTTAAATGTTGTTGCATTTACAAAAAAAAAAGATGAAAGACAAAGACAGCAAGCAAAGCAAACACACAACCTTCTAGTGAGTATTGTAGTGTTCTTACGCGAATCATACTTATTTCGATATTCTTGTAAATGTTGAGTCATGGAGAGTCAAAATCAATAACATCATGCGTATTGTTAAGTATGTGTGTACGATGAGTACTTCCAGCTTTCAATATGAGTAGTATGAGTATGATATTAAAATAAGTATGAATGCGTACAAGTATCAGACATTATGAGTATCATACAAATCTACTCATCTTTTTGAATGCTCATTGTTGATCTCTGGTAATGAATGGTTACTCATTTACATACAGAATTGCTCATTACAAAACTGTAGTTAGAATTACAACCTAAATCTCACACCAGTTACGTTATGTGTATTAATTTTATCCATTAGCGGTGGGACCTGCAGTTTAACGTCAATCCTTAACGACAGAGCGTTTGCCACAAGATTGTTGGGAAGAAGTTGACGCCGAAATATTTCTTTCATATTTTCGTTTTGCTGGAGATGTATGATCTCTTGTTTGATAAAATAACCTGTCATTTGCTGATATGAGTCGTTTAACAACAGAGGAATGCATTTAAAATTGAACACAAAAGTTTTGAATAAAACGGAACTTCTTTTTTGGCATAAATGCGGTCATTCTGTCCCTCTTAATCGATCTATGATACAAGAAATGGTGGAGATTATAAATAATTTTAAGAAGAAAACTGGAAGCATTACAAATACTGTCAATTCCGATCATCACTACAATGTCCATACTTTCGATCGGTCATAGAAAGTATGGCGGATAATCTAACTGTTGACGTCCCCTCGACACTCTTAGCAAGCGGATCTAATTCACGGCTCATTATGTCATAGCTTTGCAATTGGTTGTGGACCTTAATCCATATAAAGTGCAACTGAAGTAAAAATTCATGCCCGCTAATCATTCATAAGGCCATAGATATGCTAAGTAAGTGCTAGGGCGATAGGCTTTCAATGTTAAGTTTTCGTATAAAATTTTCCTCAGCAAATAAAATTGATTTTTCTCCATGTCTGGGCTCGATAAGCCAAAAGATGATTGAAGAAATGCCATTGCATCCGGAAAAAAGTTACTATTTAGCGCAGATTATAATGTTGAGCTGTCGTTGAGCCATAGTCACAACATTGACTGTTCAACTATTTTTCCCCTCATTTTCAAAGTCAATACATACATACATATTTAGTTAGTGATGGGTTATCAGTCAGGATTATGAATCTCATAATCCTCATACCTTTTATGTTGTGTGTGCCACGGACCTATCTGTTAAAAGTCGGCTCCGCACGACAGATTTTTTGAGAAACTTTTCATGGCCAATTTTATTTGCTCTCAGAGTTTTTTTGCCAGAAATCTGCAGAGTAAGTCACCGAAGAAATATTTTTTTTGCATATTTCCGTTTTGATGTCTGAGCTGAGATTTAAACCGAGGCTTTACGTCTAAGAAGCCAACACACTAGACTACGACCTAAAAAGATGAACAATTGTTTTGATATGTCAACCATAAATACTTTGTTGAATTGAGATCTGTTGCCAATAAAATTTTGTGGTTAGACACACTATTGAGAACTCTTTGGGAACCTCTGGCTTAATAACAAGTTGATTCATTTCATTGCTTTCATTACTCGATTCTGTTTTCCTTCATATTTTTTGCCATGAAATATTTTGCAGAAACTACAACTACAACAACAACAACAAAAGCAATGTAAACTATATGGATCTCTGTACTCTCTTCCAAGCTGTCTGTGTTGCTCTGTTCCCATTCTCACTCGCTGTCTCTCTCTCTGAATAATACAGCGTTTGTATTACATTTCATATTGAAATGACATCAAATCGTGGAAGAAAGTGAAAAACAAGAAACACAACAACAAGAAGGGAAAACTTTAAACTGGATCTACAAACAACAACAACAACAATAATAACAACATAAGCAACAAGAAAAACAAATGAAAAGTTTTTGCGAAACTTCAAATTTAAGTATTAAATTTGTGTGAGACTGTGTAAGTGAGTAAGTGTGAGCAATCCTACAGACAGAGAGAGAGAGAGAGAGAGAAACAGTTTTATTTGTTTGTTTGACTGCATGAGTATGCGTATGCGTGTGTGTTTGTATTTTCAATTTGCAACAGAAAAAAAAAGTTTTACAAACAGAGTTGCTATTGCTGTTGATGTATTCCTGTGTGTGTGTGTGCGTGTGCAAGTGTTCCTCTTTTTTTCTATTTATTTAACGGCTTTGGCAACATTAGCTCCCTCGAAAGGGTTGAATGGAGGGGAGTGGAGTGGAAGAGAACCAGAGCGTATTGAAATGTCTAGAAAAGTTTAAATCATCAATTTTGTTGCACTTGCATACAACAAATCCAATGTGTAATACACAGTTGATGTACAATGTATGTATGTATTGGATCAAGTATAAGTGCTACCACCACTATACCACAGCCATTGTTGTTACGAGTGTTGATTTATTTTGGTTTTCAATTTCCTCGCTTTTTCTCATTTTTCTTTCTTTTTTTTTCTGTATATTTTGATTGCGGCATGGATCACAAAATATTTGTAGTTAAACTCCTAAAAACAACAACAAAAATTGGTGACAACCAAACAGAATAAAAAAAATAAATTAAATTACAAAAAAATAATACAACAATGCCAACAAAAACAATGAGTTTATGTAAGTGACACACTACAGCAAAGAGCTACCGCAATACTACAAACACAGATTTTAAATCATCTATTGACGCGGTTAGCTTAGCCTGGATTTAAACCAAAACAAAAAAATTACAGTAGGTTAGCATAGGTTAGAAAGAAATCATGGCATTTAGTTCATGGAAATGGCTTTGTAAGGTGCTAACCAGAGATCAGCAATGAGTATTCAAAAAGATGAGTAGATTCGAATCATAGTCATAATTTCTGATACTTATACGCATTCATACTTATTTTAATATCATACTCATACTACTCATATTCAAAATTTGAAGGACTCATCGTACTCATACTTACCAATGAGTATTATGTTCGAATGTTATGAGTTTGATGTCAACGTTGTACTCATACGCGTTGCAACCTGTACTTATAAATCAATGTTGTAGTGCGTACAAATGAATCAGAGTAGTTGAATTTCAATACTGTTGACTCGCGCATACTCAATATTTTATGAGTACTTATGAGTAGCGAAAAAACGATTCATTGCTGATCTCTGATGCCAACGAAGCTCTGCAAGCTAAACCAACTGCCTCAAGAAGAGTGTATTTAATGACTGTGTGTAACACTTTGGAAAACTTCCCTACAAGCAGGCCAATTTCCCAGGATTGCCGGAATTTTGCGCTTTCAGAAGTAAAATTAAATTAACCACCCATTAAGCTATGATTTCTATGGAACTTCTATTTAATTTTAAAGCTTTGATCTTTATGTATGAATTTGTTGCACCACTCAATCATTTTCTCATATTCATTTTTCATACACTTCAACTTTAAAGGATTATCCGCTAAGACACGCTCCTTAATGACGTACCACGAAAAAAAGTGGCAATGGTAACTCTGACAAATTGCGTCATACTTAACTTATTTTGTCACTGTAACGTTTTAGTCAAGATTCCAACCAGAGATCAGAAATGAATCGTTTTTTCTTTACTCATAAGTACTGGTGAAATTTTGAGTATGAGTAAGTCAACCGTATTGAAATTTAACTGTATTCTGACTCATTTGTACTCATTACAACATTGATTTATATGTAAATACAGGTTGCAATGAGTATGAGTACAACGTTCGACATCAAACTAATAACATTCGAAATATGTTTGATTCATACGCCAGCCTACTCATTTAAATTCATAGCTTTAGAAAAATATTTATAATACTCATAAATTTCATTCAAGTGATTCGAATCATTCATCAAAATTTACAGTCTTAGTTGTTGTTGCATTCCCAAAAAAAGAAGAAAGAAAAAGACAAAAACAGCAAGAAAAGCAAACACGCAACCTTCTAGTGAGTATTTTAGTGTTCGTACTCGAATCATACTTATTTCTTGTGATTCTTGTAAATGTTGAGTCATGGAGAGTCGAAATCAATAACATCATGCGTATTGTTAAGTATGAGTACGATGAGTACTTCAAACTTTGAATATGAGTAGTATGAGTATGATATTAAAATAAGTATGAATGCGTATAAGTATCAGAAATTATGAGTATGATTCGAATCCACTTACCGTTCTGAATACTCATTGCTGATCTCTTCACACACTACTCATGTTGTGTGTGTGAATTTTATACATGAGGTGAGGGCCCTATTGCTGAATATCGACTCAGAACGACAGATTTTTGAGGAGGTTTTCGTGCCATAAAAAGCTACTAAATTTTCGAATATTTTAAACGACAACAAAAATTCTTAAGAATTTTGTCAATTTTACATTCTTTTTTTTTTGTTTGCAAAAACTCTACCACTTTAACCACTGTACGTATATACATACATATGTACGTATCGCTGCTGTGGCATCCATAGTTGTATAATAGTTTTACGTTAAGCTCACATACAAATAAAAAAGGAAAAAAAAACCAAGTGAAGCAAAACTGCCACCATGATTTCCGCCAAAAAAAAAAAACCACAATAGATCTGTCATTTTATTTTCGTTCATTGTTTTTGTTTTTGTTTTTTCTTTCTTCCTGTCGCTCAATTTTGAAAAAACTACAATAATTGTTGTAGTACAACAACAACATCAAAAACACTGCGCTATAAATACAATACATATGTACGTACAAAGCATAAATCCTCTTTATGCATAGAGAGAGAGAACATGATTATACACATACATTGTGCATGTGTTTCTTTGTATATGTATGCAAGTGAATTGATAGCAGCAACAGCAACAACACGTTTTTTTTTCAATACTAAATGTCATTTATCTTCCTCTACTCTTATAAAATGTGAAATAACAACAAAAACAAACACACACCCAAGCACTCATACATACATATGATTACATACGCTCAAAGAAATTTCTTTTTCCTTTTAAATTCATTCCCGCACCAAACTGAACGCGGTTTCATTCTATATTTTAAAAAGATTCAGTAATCGGTGTTGCCATTGTCTTGAAATTTTGTTGGGTTTTATATTCGAAATACATTTTTAATGGTTAAATAAGGAGCTTGTTTTTATTAAAAAAAAATCCGAAATATACCAGGAAACATTTAAAATGAAATGCTGTTTCATAAGAAAAAGTTTTTAAAAATATTGAAAACCTAATACTATGTTCAGACTTTTATTGAGTCAATATTCGTTTATTTCGGATATAATAATATACGCTATTAGTACGATAATTATACAGTATAATAATGAACATACTTATGGCAGTGCTGTATTTTAAGTTTTACTCAATATTATAACAATTTGCGTATTTATTGCGCAATAATTAATTGAAACTTTATATGAAATATTGAACTCAATAATGTCGTTTATTGCGATTTACGCAATAAAAGTGCATGTCTGAACGTAGTATAAAAGGAACGAGCGATTATTTGAAAACTTTTAAGGAAACTCAGTAAGTAGTCCATGTAGAGTGCTTAGTAATGACATTACTATGTATGTTAGCTATTGATGGAACTACTGTGGTAATGGTAGACTTAGCATACGGGCTAATAATTTTTTGTTGCTGTAATTGCGAAAAGTTGAAATTGCACTTACTAGTTTGTGTCCTACCACAGAAGCATCATGCGCTCTATAAAAGCTCTTTGTGTAATACTTTGTGGCCAGACAGCATGCTAATAAATTATTCATTTTGGGGCACTACTCTATACAATATGAGAAGTCACAGGCTCTACATAATAACCGACTATAATTCGTCTGTACGTAAACTGAATATAGACTTTCACAGTAGAATTCCAATTAAATAGATATGACCGGGGTTCTCTGACTTGGTGACCTCATGGCATTCGGTAGAAGGCCCTACAGGTAATTCTACGGAAAGTTTAAACTGAAAATATCCCTTACCTCCCAGGCTTACTCTGGTGGGATACAGCCCTAGACAATGATGATTAGTCAGGTTAAGGAGTTAATATAGATCCTACCTCGAGTATATCTACAGCTCAGCGGCAATCAGTTTCTTTTCTTTCAACTCTAAAATCGTTGACACCTGCACGATTGTGTCAATCGCAAATGCGTTGTCGATCATAAGTCATCCCGGATAGTTAAAGAGGCAATGGATTTGCTTTAGCAGCTAAACCTTCCCCTCCAACATTCCTTAAATAATTTTTCAGGCAATTATATCGATTAAACGCAGACAAAGCATGGGCTCATAAGTAATCAGGCTTCACTGCTTCATTGTAGGCATATTTCTGTCAATTTATCTACTCTCAGAGGCCATTGTGTAATGACCAGGCTTGTAGAGCGATTTCGCAAAACAATATCCTCTTCTAGGTTAGCTCAGACTGCCCTTATTTCAAACTCTTTCGATAGCTTAACACAATGGAGTTATCGTTTCTATTCCATTCTACAGAGATCAAACTTTCAGCCTGCTTTTCTAAGGGTCTAAGAAAGTCATTCCTTAATGGCGAAATCTATGTGCTGTACTTTGAAAAAACCCGAAAGTCAGCCTGAAAATTTAATGAATTTAGTAATCGAGCCAATATCTAGTAATAATAGTTCCCTTAGACTATCAAAGAAAGTTGAGCCCGACACAGACATGGGCAAATAGGCAATGGCTTGTGAGAATACATACAATGTCAGAGGTGTACCTAGGATCTAGTTCAAATGGTTGATTGGAATGGCCTTCAATCCAATTTAGGCCAAAGTAGTCTGGCAGCCCAAGATTTGTGAAGAGCCAACAAATGTGTACTTTTTCTGAGTATGCAGCCTTGCGGACATAAAGCCTATATCCAACGAATGCGGTAAAATATTGTTTGCTCTAGCAAGTTCATCAGTTACCAACTTATTCAGATTATCTGTGTGGTCATGAACCCATATTGGATACAATTTCTTGCCATTAAAGGGGCAATGTGCTAATATTTCTTGATTTCTTACTTAGCATCAGTTCTTCAGCGTAACGTCATTCCTTCTCAATCCGAAACACGCTACAGTGGCCACAGAGAGAGAGAGAGAGGGGAATTCTAAGATTGAGCTCTTCGTAGAAAATTCCGAAGGCTATCTTATTCTCAAGTTTGGAACCATGTAGGCTTCCACAGAATAGTCGAACTATATCAGAGGACCAGTCCTGCCTGATTCAATAGACTATTTCCTTTAAAATATGGTGATCCTCAGATAAGAACGGTTAGTGCCCAGTACGATTAATGAGCCAGAATGATGGGGTATTAATAGGCATTGCAATTTGCCAGTAATGTAAATGAAAGTTAAAAGTTGATCTAATAATCAGCAATTTTCATTCGCAAGTGCTCAAAATTGTATCGAATCGCAACAATTTTTCTCATTTTTTTGTTTACGCTAGGTGGCCGATTACATTATGCTAAATATTATTTACTCTTTCTTCCGAACTGTTTTTACGACCTTAAAATTCATTTCATGAAATTTAAAAACATAACAGTTCCTTGGCCAAAAAAACACCTGGCAACCCTGATTAGCTTTATCAATTAATTAAGATCAGTGTAGAAAAATTCGGTACTTTAGTACTTTTTTTAGTACTTTTCCATTTCAGAAATACTGCAGTACCCCCTCACCACTTTCAGGCCTTTTTTTCTACTCTTAATACACTGACAACATGTTCAACGTAAGGCTAAATGTAGAATTAGTCTTAAGCCCCGGTTAGCCAAACGTCCATTAAACGTACGTTCGTTTTTGGAATACTAGAAACAATAAAAATTTCGGTAAAAATTAACATTGCTGTTCATATTTTAAAAACGAACGTATGATCCGTTACGTTCCGTAGACGTTTGCTTAACGGAGCTTATAAGTCATATTACGTTCAGTTTTTGTTTTTGTATATGAGAAAGATGATAAGTCGTTAGGTTTTTCTATTCCATTTGTACCAAAAGTACCATTTGATGCAAAAAAGTACTCTTTCAGTTATAGTTCAGTACCATTTTAAAATTTCTATTTTGCAACACTGATTTCGACCCGCTGTAAACACAATAAAAATCAAAGACTCCCATGAAAGCGGGAAGAAACACCATGAATAAGAGAAATCACTCAACGCACACAGTAAGAAGGCTTTCCTGTGGAGAATAAAAACAATTATATGTTACGACAACAACAACAAAAACTATATAAAGAAAAACTAACGGAAAACAGCTTGTTGCTCTTCTTTATACAGATACACCATACAACGCCACACAACGCCAATGACAATGCCAAACTGAAAACTACAAATTTCCCCATAAAAAAAATCGAATAAAAAAAGAAAAAAAAAGGAATAAAATAATAATAAAAGAAACAATAAAGGATAAAGAAAATAGGCACAAAGGATATAGAAAAATGGCATGAACAGCAACTATTAAAATAGAGGCGCCAAACTGTTGATACTCTGCAGGTTTTTTTTTTTTGTTTTTTTTTTCTTCTTTCTTTTAATAGACAAAAATGATGACACAATTCATAGAATATTATGAGAAAGAAACAAAAAAAAACGATAGGGGAGGAGGAGTAAAACTTACAGTCATAGACAAGGTCGACTGTATGAAACCTTACATCTTCACCAATTGTAGCTGCTGTTGATCAAACAAATTCGTTAAATCGATTAAGTGTTGCATGACGTTATTATAGACGAACTTAATTGGTCATTACAACACTTGAGCTAGGATTACAACCTATCTTCTCACACCACCCATGTTGTGTGTGTTAATTTTATACATGAGTGGCGGGACCTACAGTTTAAAGTCGACTCCGAACGACAGATATTTTTTGAGAAACTTTTCATGGTAAATTTCATTTACTCTCAGAGCTTTTGCCAAAAATCTGCCGAAAAATATTTTTTCATATTTTGATTTGGGGGATTAAAGCGTGTCCTTGCGTCTAAAAAGCTAACACATTACCTACTACACTACGGCGCTTATGATAAAATTCAATTTTATAGTTTAGCAAAGACACGAACCTAGAGATTTTTTAATCGACTCCGAACGACAGATTTTTTGAGGAACTTTTTCATGGCAATTTTATTTTTCTTTCAGACTTGCGGCCAGAACTCTGTTGAGAAGAAGTCGCCGAAGAAATATTTGTTCATATTTGGTTATGTTGGAGATTTTGAACCGTGGCCTTATGCCTAATAAGCCAATACACTACCTATTAGACTACGGCGACTTCGTCTTATTGCCTGGTCTATTTGACCGTTGTCTAGAATTAACTTCCTCTGCTGGTAGGTTATAAGGTCTTTCTTAAGAGGATCATTTCTGCGAAAGAAAGCAGAGCTCAAAAGGGGGGTCATACTACTATATATGGATTATTTAAACACGATTGCAGCCTCTTAATTTTATACATACAAAAATGAAGATGAACATTTTTCTCGCCTCACTCGGGCTTGTAGCGGAGCACTTGAACCCCTACAATACCATACTTAAACGGAACAAGTGTAGGGTATGCACGAGACAAGAGAGATGACGAAAATGTGTTCGCCTGTTGCTGTTACCAAATCAGGAATTTGTTACTAGATACCAGACTCATTATTGGAGGTTCTGTAACGGCTATAGTTCTATATTCACTGACAGCCGTTACAGAACCACCATAAATGCGATTCTCCAATGATTGTCCATAGTGTTTGGTATCCGGCAATAAATTATTGGCTTAGAGGAAGTTACCGAAGAAAAATTATTCTTCGTATTTCGTTTGCTTTGAGATGTCTGAGTCGGAGTTTTGAACCATGGATTCACGCGTAATAAACCAGCACACCACCTACTAGACTACGGAGATATCTGCACTATACCACTCGCATATCATAAAGGAAACTAAACTGAGATTGACTTACCACGCCCTTAAGTTCAATATAGAGAGGTCTGTAAAGAGGTCTTGGAAAAAGTATAGCTTGGATGCCTTCGTGAACATTGAAAGTGCCTTCAATAATGTGGAACTAAACACTGTTGCAAACGGGCTGACAACATTAAGTGTACCATGTCAAAAGAACAATCATCACTTAAAAGATAGAAAAAGGAAACCACTTGAGCAGCGTTTTCTGTCCACTTCTATGAATGCTTGTGATGAATAAGGTGCGAGTTTGGGTTGTATAGGGCGTGTCTTGAAGGCAGTGTTAAGATCGACTTAACAACTAATCTCAACTTTTTAAAACGAATACAAAGATTCATTCAAAAGTCTTCGTTAAAAGTCTTCGTTTACGATATCGGTGGTTAGGGTATCCTCTGAATTTGTAATTTAAATTCTTTCTTAAAAAAGCAAAATTCGAGTTCAATCGAGCACTGAAGGGACTAGGCTACCATGGGTACCAAGGCACTCAAATTATTGTGATTACGTAATGGTATCGTAGTAGTGTGTTGGTTTATTAGACGTGAGGTCACGGTTCAAACCCCAGGTCAGGCATTAAAACGAAATTTGAAAATATATTTCTTCGGCGACTTCCTCTCAGCAGATTTCTGGGAAAAACTCGGTGAGTAAATAAAAAATTGCCATGGAAAGAGTTTCTCAGAAGTCTGTCGTTCAGACAGTCGACCTTAAACTATAGGTTCCGCCACTCCATATATAAAATTAATACACACAATATAGTTTCGTAATTTTGACTGCAGGGTTCTAATGACCAATTATGTGTGTATGTATGTATACAGTAAACTAGAGGTGGCTTGGGTCTGGATACTGCTGTACCTTAAAATGACAATCTAACCTCCTCCCCTCCCCATAAACGCAAACAATATACAGGAGATTAAAACATTATGCCTCAACCAGTTATGATTGTGTAGGGCATATCATTTGTTAACGTATTTATGTCTGAAAAATAATCGCAACAACAACAACAACAGAAGGTTTAAGTATAAAATGAACGTGAATGGATTTCACATGCAACAACAACATAAAGGCCTATTGTGCTTGAAAAACTGTCTCCATTAACTACAAAATAATTGGTTAAACTGAGTAACAGTAAATACCAGAAAGTGAGTGGCAAGACGCACAAAAGACTTGTCGACATGGGGGGTACAGTGATGCCTACTTGCAGCACAGAATACACATGTGTACATGACCATGGTGACCCCTCCCCCCCCCTAGTCACAGATGATCAATTGATCAAATTGTCCTTAAAAACTGAAATTTCTCCTCATGACAACTTCTCATAAAATAAAAACAAAATAGGTGGTGTTAAGTTCTACCATATGGTGTGTACTCATAAAAAAAAATCTCGATTATCTTAAGACCATAGCGCTCTGAATTGATTGTCGCTGTTTCTTGTTTCTGTTCAGAAAACTTTGTATTAATTTCGTTTAATTTGCCATTTCTTTTCAATTCTATTCAAGCGATTTGATCACTTTTAAAGTTAACATCACTGTGTAACTGAGTGTATAGCTTAACGCACAGTGTTGCAAAACTGAAATTTTGAAATGGTACTAAACGAGTACTTTTTTGCTTTAAATTGTACTTTTGTAAAAAAACAGAACGTATGGAATGTAATAGAAAACCTAACGACTTGTTAACGTTTCTCCTACACATAACATACGAAAACAGCTGATTCGGAACGTAACAGAACGTAAAAGTTTCGTTTAGTCTACGTCTACGGAACGTAACGGATCATATGTTCGTTTTTAGCAATGCAAGCATTCTCATTGCTTTTCTAAAGATGAACATACGTTCCGTGGACGTTTGGCTAACCGGTGCTAAAGACTAATTCTATCTTTAATAAATAGATTAATAAAAAAGTACTGAATGTGTCGCAGTGTTAGTGCGGTATTTTTGAAATAGAAAAGTACTAAAAAAAAGTACTAAAGTACTGAATTTTTCAACACTGGTGTACAGCTTAACACATATACGAGTAAAAATAATAAGAGACAAAAAATAGAGAAAGAAAGCGAAAGTGAGTTTAAGTGAGTGTTTATATTGAGACAGTACAGCTACTATGAAAAAATTAAAAAAAAAATAAAAGAAAAGCGATGACATAGACACAAACAACAATAAGAAGCCTAGTATTGAGGCGCAACAGGACATGAATGACACAACAAAAGAAAATTAATAATACGAATAAAATAGTGAATAAAGGCACCCAAATACACAGACACACACACATACACACACTTATGTGAAAATATGTACATAAAGAAAGGCAATAAAGTTCGCATTGTTCGTTTAGGCAGTAATGCTAACTCTGCAGTCAATGAAAATCGTAGATTTACTCACTCTTCTTTCAGCGCTTTTTTAAATCAGGCTTTTGTTAAAAATGCATGACGTGTACGCAAAGTTAGTACTAAGTGCCTTAGTCTAGTAGGTAGTGTGTTGGCTTATTAGACGCGAAGCCACGGTTCAAATCACTGTTCAAGGCATCATAACGATATATGAAAAAATATTTCTTAGGCGACTACCTCTCATCAGATTTTTGGCAAAAGCTCTCAAGAGTAAATAAAATTGCCATGAAAAGTTTCTCAAAAATCTGTCGTTCGGAGTCAACTTTAAACTGTAGGTCCCGCCATTCATGTATAAAATTAACACACACAACATGAGCGGTGTTGAGAAACTGGTGCAAGTTCCATCTGCATCATTATTACCAGTAAATTACTGGTAATGCCCATACCATACCAGTGCCCATATCAGTGCTAAAGGCGTTTCCATATATCTGTTCGCTAACTGAGACCTTATGGTGAGTATCTCATTTGCATTAGCGCCTCTGGATGACTAAACAGTAACATCGATTACATGACGCTCCACTATAAGTTTTCAGGAAAATTCCAGATAACTATTCCAGAATGAACTGAAATGGACACATACTGTAACTGACCTAGTCGACTATTCTGTACAGATCTTTATAACTGGATCGTGGCTAAAAGAAGCTCTGGGTGAGTGCACTATATATATTCAGAATCTGACGACTCTGTAAGACTATCGAACTGTTGTAACATTTTCTAGGCGGTAATATTTACCATTTAAGCTGAAAAATTCAATATCCATAGGAAATCATGCTTTCGGATAGTCTGACTATCCGCACTAGGTCCTCACATGATGACCACGAAAACTATGTTAAATTGTCGGCGATCTCTAAATGAGAATATCTCAACAGTGATATACTGCTGAGGATATAAATTAAACAAACCTAACGCCACCATTTAAATTACGTATGAATTTTTCCCAAGAATCCCATTTAGATATGAAGACCTGGTAATAAATTTCGTATGGGCAGGCTTAGAAACGTACAAATCTGGCCAAAGTTTTACAGCGGAAGCCTGAGAAGTCTGGTCAACCTCTGAAGAAATACACTTAGCCTCGGTGTTGAATTCATTATTGGACATACTATGCTGGGCGTATTCTCTAACCTCTGCAGAAATTGAAGAGAAACGATTCTTCACCCCCCTGTGTTTATGTCCAGGGTTACGCTGCATTAGAAGCAAACACCAAGGCTTCTATCATACAGATGCTTTAATCTAGATGATGATTTATCAGAAGCTTCACATGGTTCCTAGTCTTCCTAGCAGAAGTTGAAGAAAAGAGTAGAAAGCAAATACTTTACAAAAATTCTTTACACAATGGTTTCATAACCAGCTTTAGGCGGTAGGAGAGGGAAACACCTGGCCTTCTATTATACAGATTGAACTAATCGACTAAATGATTTCGTCAGCAATTCCTGTACTAGAGAAAAACAGTGACTGTGATATTGCTATGAGCCTCTGGGTTTGACGGCCAATTCCACTAGCCTACTTACCATCAATCAATGGCATTTTCAAAATTTCCTGTTTTGCATCCTTTTATGCAATTACGAAAATTTAAACGGTGTACAACGTTTAACATTAAACACACACAAATACAACGAACTTGTTACAAGTAAACCAACAACATTAGTATGAAAGAAAAGTGGATAGACAAATAAGCCAGAACGTAACGACAAGCAATGTGAACAAAATACACAAACAACAATAGAGTTGCGATAGAGTTCTCAAGAAGGCGAAACCCTGAACGTTCGACTGCAAGAACCTTCATCAGACTGATTAGGTGGACATACATATAAAAAGGCAAGACAAAGCAGGCAACGAGGAGTAAGAATTCAGACAGTCTTGTGTGAAGACGCTTTGCGTGTGAAGAAAACAGTCGTGGTTTGAAGATCGCCGCTGTAAAGATCTACCAAACATTTGTTAGTGTGTACTCGAACAGAAGTGTAAAGAAAAAGAACGATTAAAGCAAATTATTGTTGGATTCATCAAGTTGTAAGCAGTGGCACACAACATTGAGCGAACAATGAAGAATTTAATTGAAACTAAACACAAACGAACTCATATTTTAAACGTTTTTAAAAAGGTAAAAACATAACAATATTTTTAACGCTTTCAAAACTATTCAATTAGCCACACTATCACACAAGCTTTATTTACATTTACTATATCTCACCCACTGTCAAAGTAAGTGACAAACTGGCAGAAAGAGAGAGAGTGAGAGAGAGACAGCGAATGCGTGTGATTGAATAAAAGTGTTGCAGCGGTAATAGTGTGCGCCTATATTGTAGACAAAATGCCTGTTGTGTGCCTTATGTGTACATGTGAATATAATATTCTGACATCATGCATTAGCATTAGTGTGTGTGTGTGTAAGTGCTAACAATAAATTGGTGCCATTTTTCTCTCCACTCTATAATAATAACGTTGTTAATGCCTTTTGAATATTATTGTTGTTGTTGTACTTGGTATTACCATTTATTTTTCAATTTTGTTGCTGGGTACCAAAATAGTGAGAGAGAGAGAGAGAGAGAGGAGCAAGAGGGGGTTTTTTTTTAATTTGCTTTGATTAAATATTCCATGCATTCCATATAAATTTCTTACAATTTCTCTATGCTCTCCCACTTTTCTGTCCATCAAATCTTGTTTTTCTCAACTTTTTTTTTAAGAAAGAAAATTGTACGCAGGGGGCCGTAGAGGGTGTTATTGATAGTCAAGTCGCCTTTGGGTGTCTGTTGTATTGATTTCAGTTCAATTCAGTTGAAAATTATTATTATTATTATTATTGATAGCTACTGTTGTTGTTGTTGTAGTAGAATGAAATGTAAATTCCCCACACCGCCACATGTTTTGCCAGTAATACCGCATGTTGTTCTAGTAGTTGCCACACAGCACAAAACCAACAAACCAACCAACAACAGCAACAGTTGAGTTGCAAGCCAAAGAAAAATATTTTTTAATTAATTTCTCTTCTTTCGTAAATGTGTGTGTGTGCACGTATGCATGTATGTATGTATATGTGGAAGAATGTGTCTGAGTATGTGTACACAGAAGAGAAACAAACCTGAATTTATTACAAAGAAATTTTCGCTTTTTTTTTATTAATTTTTTCATTGTTGCTTATGTTTTTGGAATTTCGAGAAACAAAAACAAAAAAAGGAATTAAAAATTCAATTAGAATTTGATGAGATTTTTTGCGCCTTAAAGTAGACACTTTTAAAAGAAACAAAAGGATGTAGGATGTCCTTGATGACATACTTACGTACTTAATTGGCCATTACAATTCTATAGTCATAGGAATTTCATTTCCAAGATGATCTAAGGAGGATCCATTTCGCTACGCTGAACAAGGTTACCATGCTTAGGCATCACGGGTGCTCTAAAGTCCACGCCGCAGGCTGGCCTTGAGATCATCTTGTCTCTACTACCATTGGACATCTTTCTCCGAAATGTGGCTGCTAGAACTGCACTGAGTCTTAAGTGCTCAGATATGTTTATACCATATACGGTGGGCCACGTTTGAAATAGAACCGAATCACCCTGGTTTTAGATGCGACTACATGGTACCGTAGACTCTTTTCGGACGAAACTACAATACTCACACGGAAGAAATGGGTTGCTGAAGCTATAATCGGTGACGACGATATAACGATCGGAACTGGATCTGAAGTAAATTTCAATAAACCGGCACTGAACGGCTCATACAGAATACCTAACAAACCTAAAACGCATGGTTCAAACCGGAGATCTTACTCCTTCGAACTTGGTGACATATGTGGACAGTCAAGCAGTAATCAAATAGCCATCGAATACATAATAGGCCATTACAACCCTTCAGTCAGGATTGCGGCCTAGCTTCTCACACCACTCATGTTGTGTGTGTTAATTTTATACATGAGTAGCGGGACCTACAATTTAAAGTCGATTCCGAACTACAGACTTTTTAAGAAACTTTCCATGACAATTGTATCTTACTCTCTGAGATTTTGCCAGAAATCTTCTGAGAGGAAGTCGCCGTAGAAATATGTTTTCGTATTTTTCGTTTTGATGTCTGACCTGTGGTTTGAACCGAGGCCTCACGTCTATAAGCCAACACATTACCTACGAGACTACGGCGACTACTAGTAGCAATCAAAGCATTTCGTCAAATCAAAGGGCATCAGGCGTTACATGCATCCTCTACGCCGCATACGGGCCAATGTGAGGTAGAGGGAAATGAAAAGGCAGAAGAAATGGCATGGAGGGGGACAGGGATATCTGAGAAGGCGTCGATTGAGGGAATATATGCTCCTATACACGAATACTTTTCCAAATTGAAAAAAGCAGCATGGAATTCAACAAACCATGGGTGGTCCAATATACCAGGTTGGCGAATTTCAAAACTACTATCTTTAGCAGTGGACAGCGGGAGAACAAAGGAACTATGTACTTGAGTTCTACAAGAGGACGGTTGGTACTGTAGTAGTAACTCTAACGGGACACTGGGCTATTGGCAGTTTCGCTGACAAGCTCGGTCTGTCCCACTGCAGGACAGAGTCCATCGGTTCTTTGGTTTGAAGATCTGGGCAGGGTAGCGAACGCGGCACTAAGAGAACTGGGCGGTTTCATCCGGAACTCAGGATGGTTAAAAACAAATTGAACTTCACAAGCTTGGACTTTTTTTTTTAGTCCAGCAAAACGAACCGCTTCTCAACAAATTTTATCAGGGTTTTTCAATTATTTTTTTGCTTTCAAAAACTATTTTTAAGAAATTAAATTTTTAATCTCAATACTCTACCTAAAGCTATCCTATAGACTCTCTAGTCTAACTCTACGCTTTCTGTATAAATTTCCGCTCTCTCTCTCCCTTCTACAAAACTTAAATTTCCAACTTTCTTTAGCCGAAATACTAACGGATTTCTCTTTGTAAACTTCAATGCCTACTGTTGTGAATCTCCTGTCATCTAAAACTCAATAAATTCTTGTATGATGCTTTTGAATACCAAAATCAGTTGGTTTTTCTTTCTCTTTCTTTCTCTTTCTCTATTGATTTTATTTCAAACAGGATGAAGAGATCATGGTGATGGTGATGGTGATGATGGTGAGGACGCTGCATACAGCATAAAGGGGGAAGCAGGATATTACAAACAAACGTACGAGTATAACGCCAGCCAGCCAGTCTTTGTTGTTGTGCATGGATAATTGCACTCTCAATAAAATTGAATTGTGGTCGCCAAATGTTGTTTGTCAAACGATAAAATTTCAATGGAAAAACAAATTTTCTCATTTCGTTACGAACTCTATTTTTGTTTGTTGTTTTTCTTGTTGTTTTTAATTAAAAGGTGTCTATTTTAAAAGCCCAACAACTTGACAACAACAACATTGAATACATTTTTCTTGTCTGTCATCAATACATAGAAATTGTTGTAGAAGACATTGTGAAATACAGTGTAAACAGCAGTAGTTGCTGTTTTAAACAATGTCGCTGTCATATGATTCCTGATGTACATACATATATATATATGTACGTTTTCTATAATTAAAACAAAGCAGCATGAAATAATTACTCTTCAAAAAACGCCCAAAAACCCCCGACCAGTATACATATTGAACATCATCCAGACCCAGTTGGAAAATGGCCACTCTGGCTGCAAACACAATGAGGCAAGTGAATGTATGCTGTCCATCAAACAATTTACAAACAAAAGACAAAACAGACAATGAGGTAATAACAGTTGGTGGCCTTTTAATATCAATCGAGTACATTAATCAAAGGATCACCAGCCAGCCGGTCAGCCAAAAATAATCAAACCCATCACAACGTTAACAACGAGACACAGACACAGCCACAGTCAGCAGGCACAGACAGGTACGAGTCTAAAGGCATTGCTTATATGACATCAGTCAACTTTTAACAGAATTTGGCCTCACAACGTTATGATTTAATGCCCAGGTGGTTATTTTTGTTTTTTTTTCTTTCTTTCTTTGTTTATATTGTTGTAGTTACATGGTAAAACAATCGCTTAATTATACACATAAATAGGCAACATATTTTTTTACACATACATACATAGGTATGGTTTTGCATCACACTCCCACACACACAGAGAGAAAGAAATGTGTTCTAACAATACATAAAATAATGAATTTTTGGTGTGTGCTTTTAGGCATTTAATGCCTAAGATAACTTTAAATTTGATGAGTTATATTGCAAGTGGGTCGCCGTAGTTTAGTAAGAACGGTGTTGGCTTATTAGACGTGAGGCATCAGTTCAAACCCCTATGTCAGACATCTCGAAAGAAACGGAATTTGAAAAAATATTTCTACGGCGAGTTCCACTCAGCAGATTACTGCAAAACAAACAATAAATTCGTTGTTACGCAACTAAAAGAAAAAATTATCAAATCGAACAAATTCATCCAGAAGACTCCTGCATCAGAGATCAGCAATGAATCGTTTTTTCGCTACTCATAAGTACTCATCAAATTTTGAATATAAGTGAATCAACAGTATTGAAATTTAACTATGTACTCTGATTCATTCATACTCACTACAACATTAATTTATAAGTACAGATTGCAATGAGTATGAGTACAACGTTCGACATCAAATTCATAACATTCGAAATATGTTTGATTCATAAGCCAGCCTACTCATTCAGATTCATAAATTTAGAAAAATTCTTAGAATACTCATAAATGATTCGAGTGATTCGCGAATCATTCATCAAAATTTACAGTCTTAGTTGTTGTTGCATTTACAAAAAAAAGAAGAAAGAAAAAGACAAAGACAACAAGCAAAGCAAAAACACAATCTTCTAGTGAGTATTGTAGTGTTCGTACGTAAATTATATTTTGTGATTCTTGTAAATGTTGAGTAAAGGAGAGTCGAAATCAACAACATCATGCGTATTGTTAAGTATGAATACGATGAGTAATTCAAACTTTGAATATGAGTAGTATGAGTATGATATTAAAATAAGTATGAATGCGTATAAGTATCAGAAATTATGAGTATGTTTCGAATCTACTCATTTTACATTGCTGATCGAGTCCGTAAGCTCTCATCATAAGCAGAAATATTGTTGGACTTTATCTGTTTATATCCACACTGGCACCAAGACGATTATAAGCATTCTAGACTAAAATGCTGCAAAAGACCAAAAAAAAATTTCGTTGTTACGAACCTCAAACAAAAAATTAACAAATTGAACAAATTCATGCAGAAGACTCCTGCATGGAGTGGGGCATCAAAAGAAGTCCTGGCAGCATTGCATGTTGTGAACTTTCCAGAGCTGCCAATACATGTGTCCAATATATGTTTGGATGATATTTGGCTTTTGTAATACAAAATGGTAACCCTATTATTCTAGAATTTGTTACAGTTTATAAATTGATTGTTGAAACCTACACATGGCAATGAAAAAATGGAGATGAAGGAATTAAAGGAAGACGCCATAGTCTAGTAGGTACTGTATTGACTTATTAGACATGAGGCTACGGTTCAAACCCCAGGGCAGACATCTCGAACGAAACGAAATATGAAACAAAAATATTTCTTCGAGAATTTCCGCTCAGCAGATTTCTAACAAAACCTCTGAGAGTAAATTGAAATTGCCGTGAAAAGTTTCTTAAAAATCTGTCGTTCGAAATCGACTGTAAGCTATGGTTCCCAAATGAAACATGGTAACCCTATTATTCTAGAACTTGTTACAGTACATTAATCGCCTGCTGAAAAACACTTGATGGATGAAACCTACACAAGGCAACGAAAAAAGTAGAGATAGGGGAGCTAAATGAATAATGCATTGCGGACCTCACGTCTAATAAGCCAACAAAATATATATATATATAAATATAACACGACGATTAGAAGATAATAATGAAAGATTATAATGAAAGATGGTAACCCTATTATTAAAACCCTATTAGTAGAAGATAATAATAAAAATGATTATGAAAGATGGTAACCCTATTATTCTAGAAATTGTTACAGTACATCAATTGTCTGCTGAAAAACACTTGATTGATGAAATCCACACTTGACAACAAGAAATCGGGATCAGGAAGCTAAAGTAGTAATACACTGCTGTGGTTAAAGTGATCAGTTGAAGGTTTAATGATTCAGCTGCTCGAACATGCACAATTTTGACAGATAATTTATATTTCTATAATGAACACAGAGTTAAAAGGCTGAAAATGTTAATGACGGTGAGCATAGTTTACGTACCAATAATTTATTTATCTTAGAGTCTCATTTCTAGAGACAAATTCTTTGAACAACTGGTACATATTAATAAAGGGTGTTTTTATAGAGGTATAGAACTTTAAGTTGCAATAAAACAACGGTGGATTATTCGATTGACATGAATTTTATTTATCCGAAAGATAATCTTGTGGCATTACATTTTAAATATGATTTCTGGCATATGACCGCCACGACTGACGCGGATATAGTCCAATCTGGACGTCCAATTTTCGATGACTTTCTCCAACATTTGTGGCCGTATATCGGCAATAACACAGCGAATGTTGTCTTCCAAATGGTCAAGCATTTGTGGCTTTACCGCATAGACCATTGACTTTACATACATAGCCCCACAGAAAGTAGTCTAGCGGTGTTAAATCACAAGATCTTGGAGGTAAATTCACTGGTTCAAAACGTGAAATTAGGCGTTCACCAAACATGTCTTTCAATAAATCTATTGTGGCACGAGCTGTGTGACATGTTGCGCCGTCTTGTTGAAACCGCATCTCCTGGACATCATGGTTATTCAATTCAGGAATGATAAAGTTAGTAATCATGGCTCTATACCGATCATCATTGACTGTAACGTTCTTCCTCAATGCTACGCTCTACAGCAGCAATAGCTTCTTCTGTACGCACCGTACAGCGTCTCTGGGGATGCGAGTTATCAATAAGAGTAAACGTGGTGCGAAAAGGTTTCATGGTTAATCGAATTAACTGCTCTGATGGACGATTTTGTCGACGATAAAATGGACGTAGTGCGCGATACGTTTTCCGCACAGAACAATTATTTTCGAAATAAAATTGCACTATTTGCAAGCGCTGTTCAGGCGTGAGTCTATTCATGATGAATTGCCAAACCAAACTGAGAATAAATTACTTGACCGCTGTTAAATCGGTCGCCATCTTGAAAAGTAATGCCAACATAAAGTTCTATACCTCTATAAAAACACCCTTTATAATTCAACAGCGGAAAAGAGTTAATAAAGTTTTCCTACTTAAGTCCAGCCTGCTTTAAATCGCTCTTAAAGGATTTTGTGCTTGTCCAGCCGCTAGGCTTGATGATTCTGACTCGATCATTTTCATTTGATTTCACTCTCCTGATTTCTAGTTCTCTGCCAACTGTCCTCGTCCTACTTGTTCCTCAATGTTAAATAAGATTGCCAAAATGTATTTGAAAATTGTTTAAAACAATAACAGTAATGAATTTGTAAAACGAATTCCCAATTTTCTTTTATTCATCCTTCACAGCAACGCATTTATTTATACAAAATCCATATCATATCCCAGTTTAAAATAATTCGAAAAAAAATGTAAACAAAACATTGCCACCAATTTAAAAAGGGACCCACAAAAAAAAACTGTATGCCAGATCAACCAAATGAAATTCATTTGAATTTTTAATACGAGTTCATTAAGAGTAAAACGTTTCAAATTAAGTGTTCATTGAATAATCATCGTCATTTGCCAAAAAAAAAATTGTTTAAATTTTATTTACTTTTAAACCAAATTGTTTATTTGTTTGTTGTTGTTGTTTTTATATTTAAATCCACAACATAAATAATTAAAATCCATTTAAAATGTTTTTTATTTGTATTTATTTGGCAACGTTGAGGGTTTGTTGTTAATTATTTGCAATAAAACTCGAATAATAATTTGGGAAGTATCCCATGCGGAAAATTATCATATTTTCCGATATCCACAGCGGCTATCAGAGCATTGGATTCGAATGTAATGAACTCCAGGACAATATACGATAGTTGAGCAGATGTCTTAACGAGATAGCAAAACAATATGATGTTTGCATCACATGGGTACCGAGACATCCGGAACGACCATCGCACTCTCTGATGAATTCTCGACATTGGCAGTCCCTTTGGATACATGCAAGCTTATAATTGACAATACAATCACGAACCTTGAAATGTGAAACTGTGGTATCACAATGTGCCCCGTGTGTGATCTAAGTGTGCCCGCTCATAACAACATAGGCAGAACTTTTTCATAAATACTAGAGATAGGACCATATAATTACCGTAAAATTTGCAATTGACTTGGTATATGAGAACTTTCATGCAGGCAAAAGTCTCTCGTAAAAAGATTATAACAAGAAGTGGGCCTAAGCTCAGCGGATTTTGAAGTTAATGAGTGCTAAAGTGTTTTATTTTTATTCTTTTTCCATACCAAAAACTTTTCCTCCAACTTCTTATAGTTTTTGTTCATATCTTTGGATATCATTAATCCAGTTTTAAAACAGATCGTAGGTCTACTACTAGTTTCCAGAAAAATAGGGTTGCCATCTACATTTCTCTTTAAGGACATTTGCTTATTGACTACCATTCTTCCCTTCATGCCTAGTACTTCAACAACGAACATAATGTCACACTGGTTGATCAGGGTATCAAAGAGATTAAAATGTTTCAAATCAGACAACCATAATGGGAACTCTTTTTTAATCTTACCCTAGCCTGTGAACCTGTGAAGGCTCTTTTCAAAATATATATCGTGTGGACGTCTTTGAGGACTTCAATTATTGGCAAACTATTCGTAGTTATTTGTATAACCATTCCTAGTTTTCTGTAATAACTTACTTACTTTAGCTAGGATTACAACCCTTTAGTTAAGATTACTACCTAACTTCCGACACCACTAATGTTCTGTGTGTTAATTTTACCCATGAGTGGCAGAACCTAAAGATTAAGGCGGGCTCTGAACGACGAATTTTTTTTGGAGAAACTTTTCATGGCATTTTTATTTTACTCTCGACAGTTTTTACCAGAAATATGTAGAGCGTAAGTCGCCGAAGAAATATTTGTACATATTTCGTTTTATTGGAGATATCTGACCTCAGCTTTAAACTGTGGGCTCAAGTCTAAGAATCGAACATATTATCTACTAGACTACAGCGACTTCGACCTACTACCACGACAGATTTTTCAGAAACTTTTCATGGCATTTTGATTTTACTCTCGAGAGTTTTTGCCAGAAGAGTGCTGAGAGTAAGTCGCCGAAAAATTTTTTTTTTCATATTTCGTTGAAATACGAACTCTCGTGGAATAACCCAACGCACGTACCTTTGCCTTTATCTGTGACATAAAAAATTTAACCAATAGCACCGACCTTCGATACAAATCGATCCGTATAATCCCCTATTAGACTGGCTAGATGGCGAAATTATTATTATGAAGCCAATTGAAATACAGTAAGACCCCGCTTAACGCTGTTTCAGTATTACGCGGTAGTATTGGGATTCCCCTAAATCGCACACTGTATTGATGCTTGCTATATACATATGTATGTATGTGTGCAAATGAAACGGGCATGCACCAGCCTCGTTTAGCGCTGAAACTTATTGGAACATATCCCCCGCATTAAGCGTGGCCTTACTGTAATTTTCTTTACGATTAATCGACAATATTTCTTCTCTGAATGGTTAACCCTAATTCGCTAATTTATTTAATCGTGTTCATTTATTTTTCGCTGGTTTTTAGTGTTTTTTTTTTGCTTTTTTTTGTTGTTGTTGATTTTGTTCTAAAAATACTTTTGTGAGGTAAAGAGTGGAGAGTATTTATTTGTTAAACAACGTAATACAATTAAAATGAAATTTTTATACGCAATTAAATATTTATTTTCAATTTATTTAAATAAACTAACTAATCAACTTCAATTGAAGATAACTTTGGCAGAATACGAACAACTATTTATTATCTAAAGGGAGTCTAGAGGGCGTTTTCAACTTTCAAATGTTATCCTTATTAACCGATTTTTTTGTCTCTTCAATAAATTTCAATATGTCAGTATGACATTGAGTCACCGTAGTTTAGTAGGTAGTGTGTTGTGACATATTAGACACGAGCCTGTGGTTCGAATCCTATCTCAGACATCTCGAACAGAACGCAATACGGAAACAATATTTCTTTTTTCGACTTTCCGTCAGCAGTCTACTGGCAAAAGCTCCAAAGAGTAAAATAAAATTGCCAGGCTAAGTTCCTTAAAGATTTGTTGTTCGTAGTCGACATGCAACATAAATGGTGTGAGAAGCTAGGTTGTAATCCTGACTAAAGGATTGTAATGACTAATTAAAACTAAAAAGTGTTAATCCAAAGATGATCAGAATGATCGTCAAATACCAAACCCTTATAAGATGCATTTTGTTAGATTGTATCGACTTCTTAACGAAAGCTGACTAAGATAAGGAGTTTCAATCACCTTGATAAGGTTGAGTGGTGTAATGCGCAAGCAATGAAGACTCGAATGCAAAAAATTTTCGTAGTGGTTTTCAAAGAAATTCCTATCACCCTCCAAAAAACGGGCATTGCTGGATTTAAAATATTTAAAAATCGATTAATTACAGAAACGGTTTGATAATCTTGCCTGTTAACCCATCTCGCGCTCAAAAATTTTCAATGGCGTAGCCATGCAAGTTGCTGGTTCGTAATCGAATGCGTTACAGAACCACCAATAATGCGATTCTCAAATGATTGTCCGCAGTGTCTGGTATCTGGTAATAAATTCTTCATTTGGTAGTGGCAACAGGCGAACATATTTTCGTCATCTCTCTTGTCTCTACACTTGTTCCGTTTAGGTATGGTATTGTAGGGGTTCAAGTGCTCGGCTACAAGCCCGGGTGAGTCAAGAAAAATGTTCATCTTACTTTTTGTATTTATAAAATTAAGAGTCTGCAATCGTGTTTAAATAATCCATATATAGTAGTATGCCCCCCCCCTTTTTAACCTCTGCTTTCTTTCGCAGAAATGATCCCCTTGAGAAAGACCTTATAATATACCAGCAGAGAAAGTTATTTCTAGACAACGGTCAAATAGACCAGGCAATAAGACAAAGTTGCCGTAATCTAGTAGGTAGTGTATTGGCTTATTAGGCGTAAGGCCACGGTTCAAAATCTCCAACATAACCAAATATGAACAACTGACTTCCTCTGATCAGATTTTTGGCAAAAACTCTAAGAGCAAATAGAAAGTTGCCATGAAAAAGTTCCTCAAAAATTCTGTCATTCGGAGTCGATAAAAAAAGATCTCTTTATGTCTAGGTTCGTGCCTTTGCTAAACCATAATATTGATTTTTATTATAAGCGCGGTAGTCTAGTAGGTAGATTGCTGGATTATTAGACGTGACGCCACGATTCAAATACCAGGTTATACATCTCCAACAAAACGAAATATGAAACAAAAATATTAGATTTTTGGCAAAAACTCTCGAGAGTAAAAATAAAATTTCCATGAAAAGTTTCCTAAAAATCTATAGTTCAGAGTCGACTTTAAACTGTAGGTCCCCCTACACTCATGTATAAAAGTTAACACGCAGAACACGGGTGGTATGAAAAGCTAGGTTGTAATCCTGACTTAATTATTAGACAAGAGTGATTTAACCTTTTGCTCACATATCTCGAACAAAACGAAGTTTGAAAAAAAATTCTTTCGGTGCCTTTCTGTCAGAGTCAATAAAATTCTCATGAAAAGCTTCATGAAACTGTAGGTCCTGCCACTAATGGATAAAATTAACACGCACAACATGGGTGGTATGAGAAGCTAGGTTGTAATCCTGACTAAAAAGTTGTAATGACCAATTACGTAAATAGGATGCCTTCTCGAATGTCTTTTATTGAAATTGCTTACTTTATACGTATCTGTCTAGCATATCTGCAGCGGATTTCACTATCTGTGGATGCTTGCAAGAGTATTTCACCATTCTTATCGAGTCCGTAAGGTCTCATTACCACTACTACCACCACATGTAAATATAAATAACGGGTGATTTTTTAGCTATTATCTTTTTGGCAACACTGATTTAAACAGCTCACGCACGTTTCGTATTTTGTTTCACTATCAAACATCTTCAGTTTGGTCTATAATTTAACCATGAATCGTCTTACAAACGAACAACGCTTGCAAATCATTGAATTTTATTATCAAAATACGTGCTCTGTTAAGAAAATTCATCGCGCGCTTCTTTCATTTTATGGTCAGTTTAATCGACCCACTGAAGCGGCTATTCTGGCTATTGTGACTAAATTTCGCACCAAATTTACATTGTTAGACATTAAACCACCAACACGCTTACGTAGAGTGCAAACTGAAGGAAATATCGCAGCTGTATCGGCCAGTGTTAATGATGACCATCAATTATCGATTCGTCGCCGTTCGCAGCAATTGGGCCTCTGTTACTCAACAACGTGTTAAATTTTGCGGAAGGATTTAGGTGTGAAGCGTTTCAAAATACAGCTGGTGCAAGAATTGAAGCCGAACGCCCTACCGCAACGCAGATTTTTTGGTGAATGGGCTCTTGGAAAGTTGGCCGAAGATCCACTTCTTTATCGAAAAATTGTGTTCAGCGACGAAGCTCATTTTTGGCTCAATGGATACGTAAATAAGCAGAATTGTCGATTTTGGAGTGAAGATCAGCCAGAAGCATTGTAAAAGCTACCAATGCATCCAGAAAAAGTCACAGTTTGGTGCGGTTTATGGGCTGGTGGCATCATTGGACCGTACTTCATCAAAGATGCTGCGAATCGTTACGTAACTGTGAATGGTGAGCGCTACCGTGAGATGATATCCAACTTTTTTTGGCCAAAATGCAAGAGCTTGACTTGCATGACATGTGGTTTCAACAAGACGGTGCCACATGCCACACAGCACGCGTAACAATGAACTTATTGAGAGGCAAGTTCGGTGAACATTTTATTTCACGTTCGGGACCGGTCAATTGGCTGCCTAGATCGTGCGATTTAACGCCTTTAGACTATTTTTTGTGGGGCTATGTTAAAGCTCATGTCTATACAGACAAGCCCGCTTCAATTGACGCATTGGAAGACAACATTGAAGCATTTATTCGTGAGATACCGGCCGAAATGTTGGAAAGAGTATGCCAAAATTGGACTAAGCGGATGGACCATTTGAGGCGCAGCCGCGGTCAACATTTGCATGAAATAATCTTCAAACATTAAATTATATGGACCGTACTATCGACTCAAATAAAGATTTCATGCATTTTTCTGAATTTTATTTGTTTTTTTTTAATTTTCCTATAGCTCTTAAAAAATCACCCTTTACAAACACAGTCAAACCACGCTCTTTAGAAACAAATAGACGGACTTAAATATTTAATGGATTTGAAAATTATAACAGAGTGTGTGGCAGCAACAACAATAACTGAAATTATTGTTATTCAAAATAGCAATAACAATAATTTGTTACTGCCACTGCCACTGCCACTTATTGTTGTTAGTATTGTTGTTTATAATGTGTGCCAGGTAAAAAGCCAATTTATTGTTGAACATTTTGTGGTTGAGGAATTATAAAATTAGTAAAGGATACACCAAACAACACGAAACAAATTTTCTAAAATAAACATTTTAAATAATAATCATAATAAAGTGAGTGAGTGAGTATATGTAATTAATACACTCATTATATGAAATACATACCAACACACACACACATATATATATGAAGCCTTAGTTATTGTTAAATAGCTTACACACACACAAAAAGCACAGTAATGAGTATGAATAACAATTCAGTTGGCGTTTATAAATAAAAATTAAAAATAAATTTAAAAAAAAAAGAACAGAAAAATTTTTTATCATTTTTCAAACAACACAAACAAGGGCAACACTAACAACAACAACAAACAACCAACGACGATCATTATTTAAATGCCACTGTTAAGCATGCATGCATGCTTGCATGTCTACATGTATGTATGTGTAAGCATATAGGATAAGTTAAACAAATCCCTTCATGCACAAGTGTGTATACACGAGAGAGAGAGCGAGCGAAAGCAAATGAGAGTGTGTGTATGTTGTTGGTTTATAAAAATTATCTTCTGCTTATTTAAGCTTCTGTTGTTTCAAATACCACAACTGTAATCGTGTATGTACAAATGCGTACGATTGTGTACTTTTGTGTGCGAAGTGCGATGTGTGCATGCGTCTGATTGCATTGTAGCATTGTAGTAGTAGCAGTAGTAGTGTTTTTTTCGCTTTTTTTTTTTAATTGTATACACATGTAAATGTTAATTAACACTACTGCCTGATGCATTTTCATATTTAATTATTTAAATACCCGTTACAAATTCATTTTATTCTTCACATAATTATTTACATCTGACATAAGCATGCTCTCACACACACACACACACACATACAATCATAAAATCGTTTTAATCAATGCTTTATTATAACGCTTAAAAATTGCTTGCATACACACGTATGTACGTACTCGTATTTAATGTTGAGGAGAAAATTTATATCAAGGAATACAGTTGGAATGGAATTTGTTTTGAATAAGCAGACTGGCGGCTGGTATGTATTTAAAATTATGTAATGACAGATAAAGGAATTATGAAACGTACATATGTGTGCGCGTGAGATTATGAAAATCAAGATAATCGTTAACAAATGCTTGATATTTGTCTGAGATGTACAGCAGATATGCAGTAAAATTGAATTTAAGAGGGAATAACTATCGAAATTTGATTGTTTTTTTTAGCTGAAGATGGTATTCAGAAGATCAATGTATCACATTTGGTGTTCTGTGTTGAAACACAGAAAATAATTTATATGAGCTAAGATTAGGGTGGAGAAGATTGATCGATTTTTTCTTAATTTAGTTTTTCAGTCATGGAAGTCGCCGTAGGCTCTGGTAGGAAAAACTCGGAGAGCTAATAAGATTCCCATGAAAGCTTTCTTAAAAATCTGTCGTTCGGAGACGACTTTAAACTATAGGTCGCGCCTCTCATGTATACAAAATTAATACACACAACATAAGTGGCATGAGAAGCTAGGCCGTAATCCTGAATCCTAGCTTCTCACATTAGCCATGCTGTGTGATTTTTGAGGAACTTTTCATGGCAATTTTTTCTTTTGTTTTGCGCTCAGAGTTTTTGCCAGAGAAAGAAGCCGAGAGAGAGAGAGAGAGTCGCCGAAAATAGTACTTTTTAATTTTTCGTTTTGTTCGCGATATCGGAAATGGAAAGTCGCCGTAGTTTAGTAGGTAGTGTGCTGGCTTATTAGAAGCGAAGCCACGGTTCAAATCCCCGGTCAGGCATCAAAACGAAATATGAAAAAAATATTTCTTTGGCGGCATCCTCTCAGCAGATTTCTGGCAAAAACTCTGAGAGTAAATAAAAATTTGCCATGAAAAGTGTCTCAAAAAAAAAAAAATCTGTCGTTCGGAGTCGACTTTAAACTGTAGGTCCCGCCGCTCATGTATGAAAGTAACACACACACCATGAGTGGTGTTGATAAGCTAGACCGTAATCCCGACTGAAGGGATGTAATGGCCAATTATGTATGTATGTGTGTATCTGAGCTGGGATTTGAACCACAGGCTCTCGTCTACCTACATACTAGATCACTATGACAAGTCAATGCTGTTTGAGAAATTACAATCAACACATCGAAACACTTATTCAAGCTGTTGTAAACAAATTTCGCCACAGTTTCACTTAACTACACATTAAGCGGTTTGGTTACTGCGAATGGCACATATCGAAGAGAATATTCCTGCTATATCTAGTCTAGTGTCGATAAAAATCACAGCATTTTGGAAAATTTGAAATAAAAACTACCAAACGAGATGAGGCAACACATCAGCATTTATTTGGCGAATGGGTCTTGGGGTCTTTTCTTTATCGAAAAATGATTATCAGTGACAAAACATAGATACTTCAAATAGCAGAATTGCTTAGTTTGATGTGAAAGGCGGTCATATGTTTGTAAGCCAGCGGCATCACTGAAGCGTATTCTAAGAGAGATGGCAATCATAATGTTACAGTCAATTAAACAAAGTACCATACGATGATAGCTGACTAGTTTATTCATTCAAAATGAAAGAATTGGACTTCATTGATGTGAGATTTCCATCAAGATGGTATCAAATGCTATACGGCATGCGGTACTTTGAACCTATTCGGAGCCAAGTTTGGTGAGCAATTAATCCAATGGTTTGGAGCAAATATTTTAGTACAAAAATGATGTGATTTTGTATTAATACGTCTACTATCTTCAATACAGGGGCAAATAAGCCACAACCTTTGCCCTGGAAAACAATGTTAGAACTGACATTAGCGGCATGAAGGATGCAATGCTGAGAAATTGCACCTGCGAGTGCTAGTGCTTTACTTGAACGGATAAAAAGAAGAGTGATTATCTTCTGTCATTCGCATGTCGCACGGCCATCCATTGCACAACAACGATTCTCACGCACCACTGTCTTATTTGTGGACACGCCAATAGATTTATCACTCCCTTGAATGACTACTGCAGGAGCTATAGGCCTCAAGTGGTGATAGGCAGACTGTCTACCGCCTCATGTGCCAGTGTCTTGCTATGAAGAAGAGGGTTTTCTGAACTTTTAGTTTTGGTATCTTTGATGGAACTCTCCAATATGAAAAATGATGGAATAGAAAAATTTATTCTGAATTCCATTAGGGAATGTTTGATTCCCGACTTAGATATTAATTGTTGTATCACAATAAGCTTAAACACTGGCCAAAGTAAAATTTTATCATTCAATAAGGCTCTGCCACTTCGAAATCGACTTTAAACTGGTAGGTCACACCTCTCATGTATACAAAATTAACACACACAACATAAGTGGAAAGTGAGAAGCTAAGTCTTGATCCTGACTAAAGGGTTGTAATAACCAATTATGTATGCATGTATGTATGCATGCTCTAACAGCCTTTCAATTGAAATAACGTACTCGTGTCCACTGCTTTAATTTCTATTTGGGTGAAGAAACCTTATTGCTGTCAATCGTATTTTGTGGCATGCTGTCGATAGGAACCTTTTACCTTTTTAAAAACACGTTTAGAATATGTTCGTATGATTGCAAACAAAATAAAAATAAATTTGTGTTTAATTTCAATTAAATTCTTTATTGTTCGCAATATTTTTGTGTGCCACTGTTTACAACTTGACGTATACAACAATAATTGCTCGTCTGCTATTCATCTTTGCTTACAACGTAGATCTTTACAACGGCGATCTTCAAATCACGACTGTTTTCTTCACACGCAATGCGTCTTTACACAAGGCTGACTGAATTCTTACTACCCGTTGCATGCTTTGTCTTGCCTTGCGCGAGCATATAAGCGTAAATAGTCTGATGAAGGTTCTTGAGGTCGAACATTCGTGATTTCACATTCTCGACAAGTTTATAACGGTTTCATTATTGTTTGTGTATTTTGTTCACATTGCTTGTTGTTGCGAATCTCGCTTACTTCTCTATCCCCTTTTCTTTCATACTGATGTTGTTGGTTTACTAGTAACAAGTTCGTTGTATTTGTTTTTGTGGTTTTTGTTTATAATTTTAATATTAAACAATGTTGCACAGTTTCCATTTTCGTAACAATATATTATCAGAAGAGACCGTAGGAAGGACAGTAATCCATATTTTTGATAATAGAATCTTGGATTATCGAAATAATGTAGTGACGTTACTAACCTTGGAAACTAAAGCCATTCTCCGACTATCCTTATGTTAAACTGTGGATGAAAAAAATTTTTCATCCATTGCAGCCTGTATCTAAGGATCTTTTATTCAACTAATAATATGAAGACCATTTCTCGGACCTTCACGATTTCATACCCATAGCATGAGAATAGCTTTCAAAATTTTTTTTTCTGCTCCTCTTGAAGAAATCCTTCAAATAGCCACTGCAACCCTCCACCAATTAATTACTTTTAATGAATTAATGATTAATTATTTATTATTTTATATTTTTTAATTAATTTCTCCTGTTTTTTACAAACGTACTTCACTTACAAGCCATCAACAAAATTGACTTTTCAGGCCCTTTAGGCATTCAGGCCATCCATATACAGTACCATGGCCATGGTAAATATTTGCATTTTGGTAGGAAAAATTTGCCAGAATCGAAAATAAACAGAACAAAAAAAAAAAGAAACTCCCACACAATTTGAAGTTAAACAACACAAATTAGTTTCTCAGCGGAAATAATAACACATAGCCAGGGCACATACACATACACATGCACTTATATAGACGCATAAAAATCCACGAACACTATTTAAGTAATTTGAGGTCTCCGTAAAGGCTGGTGTAAATTTCCTCGTATACCATACAGACAGACAGACAGACAGATACGCATACATACATACGTGTTCATTAAATAAACACTTTGAAAGAAACGAACACCATTAAACGTATAAATCGATTGCATAGCCCAACTGTTTATAATACAGAGTCATTCTTTTCAAACGACCAATTTGAACTTTAACATGATATAGCCCCGTTATTTAACAGACGGCCATCATTGTCACCATCATGGTCAACATCGTAAACTCTGTTATTATTAAACTTATCATCGATGTTTTTCACTAATTGGTAGCGAGTGTTTGTTATACCCTACACTGCGTATATTGGATTTTAGCTGGTGTTTGTAGTTTTTCAATGAAATACTCACATGGATAGGTTTGATTACAACCCCAGATCGTAAAATTTCTTTTCTACCACCATACTATACTATTGGACTCGAGTATCATCAGGCTAGTCTTTGCATTTCGTTTAGAAACAAGTGATACAATTTGGTACTTTTCAGTTGACCAGAGTAGTTTCCATAGATCATTACATCAATTGAGCAATTTGATGCAGTTTATGGGCTCGGTGTTAACTTTTAAACACAGGCTTACTTACTTACTTACATTAACAACCAGGCGCTTCTGCTTCTTAGGCGCCTACGCCAGTTGATCACACCAATCGATGACAGGTCTCCCGTCTCGCCGAAGCATTCTCCTCCATTCGAATGATATGGCCAAGCCGGTACAGACGCTGGATGTTAATATGGATATTAAACGCCTATATCGCTGAGGAGCTCAAACAGCTCACTGTTGGATTGGATTCGGAAATCATCACCAACTCGCACTGGATCGAAGATCTCACGTAGGACTTTTCTCTCAAATACTCTCAAGGCTGCTGCATCAGTGCTTAATAGGGTCCATGCCTGCAGCATAAAGAAGCACGGGGTAGAATGAGCGTCTAGTAGAGTATTAGTTTTGTAGTACGACAGAGGTCTCTGCTACCCAATTGCCTATTGAGACCACAATAGCATTTAAACACAAGCTTATAAGCCCCAAATCTACATATGCATATGGCCTCTCACGTTAATTAATCGCAAATGCTTTTGAAGGATTGCGGTATTTTGTGCAGCTTAAAAGAAGCTGCCCGTCACACAGAAACTAGCGTGTGTATAACAGTAGAACAGTATATAATAGTATAACAGATTCATAGTGCAGATCAGAGATCAGCAATGAATCGTTTTTGCGCTACTCATAAGTACTCATGAAATTTTGAATATGAGTGAGTCAACAATATTGAAATTCAACTATGTACTCTGATTTATACGTACAGGTTGCAATGAGTATGAGTACAACGTTGATATCAAACTCATAACATTCAAAATATGTTTGATTCATACGCCTACTCATTCAGATTCATAAATTTAGAAATATACTTATAATACTCATAAATGATTCGAGTGATTCGCGGATCATTCATCAAAATTTACAGTCTTAGTTGTTGTTGCAAAGGAAGCACACAACCTTCTAGTGAGTAGTGTAGTGTTCGTACGCGAATCATATTTATTTTGTGATTCTTGTAAATGTTGAGTCATGGAGAGTCGAAATCAACAACATGATGCGTATTGTTAAGTATGAGTATGATGAGTACTTCAAACTTTGAATATGAGTATGTAGTATGAATATGATATTAAAATAAGGATGAATGCGTATAAGTATCGGAAATTATGAGTATCATACGAATTTACTCATCGTTTTGAATACTCATTGCTGATCTCTGATCCAGACTAACAGAGGCTGTGGCAGCCGAAATTTTTCAGGGCAACAGATTTAAAGTGAAGTCACGCTAGTCTAGTAGGTTATGAGCTCACGGTTCAATTCCCAGATCAAGCATTTCCACTGAAATGAAAAATATAAAAATTTATTTTGTTGGCGATTTCTTCTCAGCGGATTTCTGGCAGAAATTCTAAAAGTAAATAAAAAAAACTGCTGTCAAAAGTTTCCCAAAAAAAAAATCGGTCGTTCGGAGACGACATTAAAGTGTAGGTTATACCACTCATTTATAAAATTAACACACACAACATAATGGGCGTGCGAAAGCTAGTATGTCGTAATCCTGACTGTAGCATTGTAATCCTGACTGTAGGAAAGTAAGTAATAGGCTTGTTGGAGACTATGTATAGGTATCCCTATGATACCCTCTAAAGTCAGAGCGGAGCATAACGGATCGTATGGGCGCAGTACTAAGTCACCTACCATTTCACGAAAACAGCAATGGATATAAAATTAAATGTGAAGCGGCATTTAAATTGAGATGTTTATGGGTTGAAGTTGTCGTAGTCTAGTAGATAGTGTGTTGGCATTTCAGACGTGAGACCACGGTTCAAACCCCCTGTTAGATATCAAAATGAACTTGGAAGGTATATTTCTTCGGCAATTTCCTTTCAGCAGATTTCTGGTAAAAACTTCTGCCGTTCGGAGTCGACATTAAACTGTAGGTCCCGTTGAGAAACTAAGTCGTAATCCTAACTGAAGAGTTGTAATGACCAATTATGTTATGTATGTATGTTTATGGGTCTAAAGGCCTTATACTGTAGGGCATCAAATATTCGCCATTGCTTGGTATTTCATTTTCTGATTTGTTTTCCTGTGTGAAGCATTGTTTCTTTTTCTCGTTTCTCGTTTTTCCTCAATTCTGTGAAATAGTTTTTAAAGGCGGCAATAGGCTCAATACAGCAAACAAAAAGGCCTATTCATTATTGCCTGGCGGATATTGGAGACCTCATTATTATTTTCCATTGCCGGCATAGCTGGTATGGCATGTTTTGTTGTGGTTCTCTGGCTAAAAGGCGTTGTTGTTTTACAGTGAATTTGTGTTTTTCATTTTTTTTTTCGTTTTGGCCATGATGGCTAAAATCAAATTTTGTGATTTTCATATCAAATTTCAAATGTTTGTGAGTGTGTGTGTGTGTGTGTGTGTGTATTGGCCTATTCTTTTGTGAATGGATTGCTTCAAATTACTTCAAATGAGCGAAAGAGCGTTTGGCATTCTGTTTTTTTTTCTTTCTTTTTTTGTTTTCTCGTTAATTAGTAATTATAACGTATAACGGTTTTAACTAAAAAGGTAGTACAATTTGCAAATACATACATATACAATTAAATTAAATACTGGCCATAATTAATTAACGTTTCGTACTACCAACAAAAATATATAGAAAAACGGTTCCAAATAGGTATTCAAGCATTGGATTACAAAAGTCAAATGGAAAGCAAATATGCAGAGATTTTCTTCTTCTTCTTCTCGTTTGCCCTTTTTGGGTAAACAATAAATAAAATTTTGGTTTCGTTGTGTAGGACAGTGTAATTAAAACATAATTAACGAAAAAATTGATGCCACTTTTTAAAGGTTTCGTCTTAAAATTAAATGCAATTAGAAAAGAAATAAAAGCAGGGACTAAAGGGAAAGCCAAAAGGGGCACGACCATCGAACTCTCTGATGAATTCTCGACATTGGCAGTCCCTTTGGGTACCTGTAAGCTTATAATTGACAATGCAATCGTAGATCTTACCAACAGTAGGTGGGCAGCTTCGGACAAAGGCAGAACGGCGCAAAAAATCTAACCAAGGTTAGATAGAAGACGTGTGACAGCTCTGCTTAAACTCCACAGAAGTAGGCTCAGCACTGTTATCGGGGTTATTATGGCGCATTGTATTATAGGAACGCATGCGAGGAGTATTGGTTTCGGACACATTGCGAATGATTTCTGCAGAAGCTGTGGAGATGAGGAGGAGGAGGACGAGACTGTTCTTCACCTACTGTGCACTTGCCAGGCATTTGGTTGGAGGAGAAAGTGGCACCTGAGTGCCTACTTCATAGCGGATCTAGATGAACTGTCATGCATGGATATTGGCAGCCTGAGTCGCTTTATCGGAATCTCCGAGTGGTTCCTCGACTGAGGGAGAGCGCAAGACTGTGGTATCACAATGGGCCCTGTGAGGGGTCTAATCACTCCTTTATTCCAGGAACCACTCGGAGCTTCTGATGAAGCGACTCAGACAGCCACTTCCCAGCCTACCTATCTACCAGGTAACGTCCAGAGATGAATGGATCTCGTTGGTATGTGGTTACGAAAAACACTAAAGCCTAGTTTCAAGTGAATCGAACCAATCAGCCTTACGGGATTAAAAAAGTTGACTACTCTACTTACAGGATTTTCGTCATGTAATGCTAAGTGAAGTTAAAAGTTTGTAGCTCAAATATATATTCTCCTACAGATCGTAATTGGAACATGGGGCCGTAATCCAATTTTTATACAGAGAATGTTGACTGCGCCTCCAGTATGACATAAGGAACGGTGCTCTCTTTGCTGTATATTCAAATTAACATTTGATTTGCCCCTTAAATTATTAATTTTCAAACAATCTTCTACTTCCACTAGCATGTCCATGTAATTTAATCAGAAAATTTTCTTTCATTTACTTCCAGACAAACTCCATACCTTTCCGATAAAAGGTAAGTTGAATTCAATTTCGAATAATTTTCTTGCTTTCTTTTAAATTTCTCTTGTATTTTTGTAAAATTTAAAGCTACAGTGGTGAATATATGTTTAATTGCACCAAATTCTTTTCCTTCACTTTCTTTTCTCACAAGCAACCGATTGGTTAGAGTAAGAGAGTAATACTATGTTCAGATATGCAGTTTTATGGAGTCAATATTGAGTGTATTGAATACAATATTTTAAGTGTTCAGACATAACAATATACGCAGTTCAGCTGCTTATTCAATATTAATTAGACAGCTGGTAAACAAAACAGCTGGTTGTTTCAAAAAGATTGTTTTTATTTTGTTTTGTTTCTTTTTTTTTTTTTTGTTTGTCGTTGTTGACATTTGAGTTGTCAAATATTAACATAAAGTGTTCGTATAATTGTAATATGCGCACTGAACACATGTACTTAACAGTGCTGCATTTTAAGTTTTACTCAATATTATAACAATTTGCATATTTATTGCGCAATAATTAATTGAAACTTTATATGAAATATTGAACTCAATAAAGTCGCAATAAACGCGACTTACACAATAAAGGTTCATATCTGTACTCCGTATAAGAGAGTAAGCTAATATGTGGCACTCTTAGGGGCATTTAATTATATCGTTCGAGCCGAGAATACATTCCAAATTGTATCAACCGCTACTGACTGTCCGTACAATCGGGTATCTATAGTTTAAAGTCGACACTACCAACGACAGATTTTTTTTAGAAACTTTTCATGGCTATTTTATTTACTCTTAGAATTTTTGCTAGAAGTCTACTGAGATCAAGTCGCCGAAGAAATGTTTTCTTCAAATTTCGTTTGTTGGAAATATCTGATCTGGGGTTTGAACCGAGGTCTAACGTCTAATAAGCCAACACATTATCTATTAGACTACGGCGACAGTCGTACTACACGTCTCCCATTCACATAGAGATGTGTTCGTGGTTGATTGACCCTTGAATAGCTACAAACACTACTCCCTCTTTACTCTCTCCCATAATCTATTTTCTTAAGTCCTACACAATCCACTCTTTGTTTTGGAACCTTACCATGGGTGTTCATCGTAAATGAAAACATACTTGGTGCTGGTAAACTTATATTCAACACTGTAAACTGATTTCTCAATTGTTATGATTTCTTTTTCGTTTTTTAATTTTTGTTTTGCCTAAGCTCAATTGCTTTTGGGGCATTTGAATTTTGCATGAATTTCGATTTTTTCCTTTAAAAGCCATGCACACATACATACATGTACACAGTTTCTCGGAAAAACCCTCCTCATTTACGATATTAATTATGCAAATACGATATGAAGTTTGGGGTGAACATAAATATTGACAAAATATTTGCAAAATTTCAATAGAACTGCTAATACAGATACACATGAACACACACACACTAGCACTCAAATACAAATACACGTGTAACTTGCTTTACAGACTTCTTTTGATTTTTTTGGGAGCGGATTTCAAGCAAAAAATTAAGCAACCAACCAGACCAGAGATCAGCAATGAATCGTTTTTTCGGTACTCATAAGTACTCATGAAATTTTGAGTATGAGTAAGTCAACCGTATTAAAATTCATCTATGTACTCTAATTCATTTGTACTCACTACAACATTGATTTATAAGTACAGTAATGCAATGAATATGAGTACAACGTATGACATCAAACTCATACCATTCGAAAGATGTTTGATTCATACGCCTACTCATTTAGATTCATAAATTTAGAAAAATACTTATAATACTCATAAATGATTCGAGTGACTAGAACCAAGCAAAGAAAACACACAACCTTTTAGTGAGTATTGTATTGTGTTCGTACGCGAATCATATTTATTTTGTGATTCTTGTAAATGTTGAGTCATGGAGTCATGTTAAGTATGAGTACGATAATGAGTACTTCAAACTTTGAATATGAGTAGTATGAGTATGATATTAAAATAAATATGAATGCGTATAAGTATCAGAAATTATGAGTATGATTCCAAACTACTCATCGTTTTGCATACTCATTGTTGATCCCTGAACCAGACACACTAAATTACTTTAACAAAAACAAAGGAAATGTTGAAATTTAAAAGAAGAGAATAGAAGAAGAAAAACAGAATTTTCTTAAATAATTTGTTCATAAACAATAGAAACAACAACAAAAGCAATTTGTAATGGCCAAAAGCATAAAATTTTTGTCGAAATCTGACAAAAAAAACCAGTCACCTTGCAATACTCACTTATGGGTAGAGAATGATGATGAAGTTATTAGTGATTATGATGCATATTGCACAAGTGCACCCGTAGGATAAATTAATACATATTTACATATACACATACACATATATAAATACATTTACATACATACATATATTGTATGGTAGATGTAGTTGTAGATTTTACTAGAGTGATAAAAACTAAATAAAATATCACAGTGATTTATATGCGCAACTTAACGACAGCATAAATACCTTAGTATATGTATGTATGTGCATCAATATTTGCATACATACATGTGTATTATATATATACATACATCCAAACATATGTATATATATATTGTTGTATGATGTTTGTATGCAGGTAAAGTTATACATTTTAATACCAACACACTTATTTGATGGATACACTGCAAAGCATTTCCGTGGGGAAGAATGTTTTAAAGAAGTAGCAGCAATTCATTTGTCTGGGACTACTGTCACAGTAAAGAATTCAATTTTCAATCATATTGTTACGAAAATGAAAAATATAGATACTAGTATTTTGGTTTTACATCGCTTAACATTACAATTATAAACAAAAGCTACAAAAACAAAACAATGTAGTAAACACACCTCTTTACAAATTAGCGTACTGGTTACGATAACAGCAAATATTAGCATAAAAAAATGGTAAACAAGTAAACAAAAATACACAAACAACACTATGATAATAAATGTAAACAACGATGTTTACATTTATAGAGATTTCGAGAAGGCAAAGTCATGAACATTTGCCTTCTAGAACATTCATCAGACTTTTTACCCTGTCATATAAAAAGAAAGGCAAAGAAGGCGACAGTAGTAGTAAAGTCCAGTCAGTCTTGTGTGAAGACGTGGTGTGTTTGAATAGTGTAATAATTGGCCATTACAACCCTTCAGTCAGAATTACGGCCTAGCTTCTCAACACCACTCATGTTGTGTGCGTTAATTTTATACATAAGTGGCGGGACCTACAGTTTAAAGTCGACTCCGAACGACAGATTTTTTGAGAAGCTTTTCATGGCAACTTTTACTCTCAGAGTTTTTGCCAGAAATCTGCTGAGAGGAAGTCGCCGAAGAAATATTTTCGTTTTGATGTCTGACCTGGGATTGGAACTCGGGCCTTTCGTCTAATAAGCAAACACACTACCTACTAGACCACGGCGACTTCAAGAGAGTAATAGTGGTTTGAATATGTCCGCTACAAAGATCTGTCGAATAATTGTTATTGTTTATGCAAAGGGTATAAATTAGAGGATTATCAATAAAAAAAGGCAATTGTTGTTGTTTAAATCAAGTTGTAAACAGTGGCACACAGAATTGCGCGAATAATAAGGAATCTTAATTAAAACTACACACAAATTTATTTTCTTTTAATTTTGCAATCTACAAGCTCACATTTTAAACGTTTTTAAAAGGTAAAAAAATATAAGAATATTTAAAGATTTGAAAGGCCCTACTAAACAGATGGCATATGAAATAAATTTTTCACTCAGCAGGTCTTAAACGATACTAAAAACGAAGTTTCAAAATGAAATCCTTGTAGTCAAAGATTTTGTCCTCAAGCCCAGCAATTAACAGCAATTTCCCTCTTCTCCTTTATTCATACATACATAATTACAATCCAGTCAGGATTACGACCTAGCTTCTCACACCACTTATGTTGTGTGTGTTAATTTTATACATGATCGGCGCAACCTAGGTGTTTAAAGTACAATCCGAATGACAGGTTTTTGACAAACTTTTCATGTCAGTTTTATTTTTTGATAGAAATCTGTTGAGAGTAAGTCGCCGAAGAATTGTTTTTTCATATAATGCTTAGTTTGAGATGTCTGACCTGGCGTTTAAACCGTGGCTTCACGTCTAATAAGCCAAAACACTACTTATTAGACTACGGCTTCTTTATTGTGACCACAAAGTGCTTCCATTTTGATGCTTATTCAGGATCTTAGCAATTTCCCTTGCCTCTTTTATTGTGACCATAAAATTATTATACTTTTAATACTTGTTCGCGATCTTAGAAAAAAAGCTGTTGTGTTTCTAGTCACCGTAGTCCGCTGATATTGCTTACCAGACGAAGGCTCAAGACATCTTGAGAAAAAATATTTCTTTTGGCCACTTCCCCTCAGCAGTTAGCTAAAACGAGGATTTTAACTGGGCAGATAAATTGTTTTTCATTATTATTATAAGTGGACAATAAGGTAGAAGTAAGCGTTAAGCTAAAGTGAGGATCATTCTGCCTTTAACTATTAAAATTCACTTTATGTTTGAACTTGTCATACATATATATTATTTCCAATGTGGCAACTTTAAATAAAAGAAGCCCGTCGTTGCCCTTGTGTTAAAAAAAACTTGTTTAATTGAGCAGTGTTATCGACATTGCTCCGGTACTGCCATATTTGTGAAAAAGTTAACTTTATTTTAAAGTTAGAACAAGTTAACGTTGACTTTAAAGTTCACTTTAGCTAAAGTTATCCTTAACTAAAGCCAACTTTAACGGCAAGTTGTAATAATTGCCAAGAAAAACTTCTCAAAAATCTATAGTTCGGAGTGGACATTAAACCTTAGGGCCCATATTACTTACTTAGTTACTTAATTGGTTATTAGAGCCATTTTAAGGAGCGTAAGCATAAGTTTGTGGTTTGATTGTGCTGGTGTTTACATTTACATGTGGTGGTAGTAGTAGTCTTGATGCCCAGTATAGATATAAAGAAATAGAATACATGAAAAAAATAGAACAGATTGGAACCAATATTTCTGTTTTTGAAGAGAAGAGAGCTTACGAACTCGATAAGTATTAGAGAAGTCTCCTGAATGCATCCACAGATAGTGAAATGCACAGCAGATATGCTTGACATTACTTAATTTGAGATTACAACCCTTTAGTCAGGATTACAACCTAGCTTATCACCCAACCCACATTGTATGTGTTAATCTTATCCAGTAGTGGGATTCAGTAACTTTTAACGATTCGACAATCGTTAAAAATGTCGACATTATTTGTTGTTTGCAGTAACGATTAAGTGATTCACAAACTACATTTTAACGACTGTTGATAAAGTCTTTTTTTAATTAAAATCAATGGCAACTCCGTGTAATGAAAAGTCGAAAAAACAAATTTAACAATATATTAAAATTTTTTTTATTCGATTTCCGTTATTTTGCTGTATGAGGTAAGTAATTTATTGCGAATTTGTTATTTTAATTAACCGTTTTCTTCTTTTCAGAATGACGTCCAATATAGCCTACAAAAGAAGTCGTGCCACAGCAGAGCAAGTAAGCTAAATGGTAGATTTTATGCTGGAGAACCCGGGATTGGCAGGAGGAAAATCATCGTTATAATATTTCATTGATAAAAAATTATAATAATAAAACTATTTAATGTTACCAATTATGTGATTTAAATTTTGTAGATTCTATTTAAGTAAAAAAATTTACAATTAGCCTATCTTGACACGTTTTTCTATTGAAGATGGTGTATCTGGGGTACCATGTTAATACTTGAATCAGGCTCTGTGATCTCATTGTTAGTCTCCAATCTTTGTTCATCCAAATGTATGTTATGTAAAACTGCGTGTGCGTTTACAATTTTTCCACCAAATTCGGGACTATACAGGAGCATTCTTTGCTGTGATAAGCATCGCCAAGTTCCTTTAAGGACACCAAAAAGACGTTCAACGGGGTTACGTGCTTTACACAGTGCCTCATTATAACGGAATTTTGGTGTCCCCTCTTGTGGATACCCACAATCACCAATAGATATTTTTGTGACAAATTAAAAAAATATAACAACTTACTACGAAAAAAATACCAATTAAAAATATATTGTGTTCCCCATTTTCAAAACACCTTTGCATAACTCTTCTGACTGCTGAAGACCTCCAAATGTATGAATCGTGTCGAGCTCCCGGGAATTTGGCATTCACATTTAAAATTTTTAGGTTTGAATCACAAATTTGCAATTTCAACAAAAATAATTATATTATGAATCTCTTGTCAAAAAAACCTTGGATTTATCATTTGAACATTAACAGAATGGTACCCATGATGGTTGACATAAGCCTTATCATAATTTTTTGGGGCCAAAATCGAGACATGTGTGCAATCGATTGCCCCAATAGTACCAGCTACAAAGGGTGATACTGCTGATGGAAAAACTAATTTTTCAGCTTGTCGTTCCACTTGAGTCATCGGAAACTTTACTTTTGCGTAAAACATGGTATTGTTAATTGCATCCGTTACACGATGTATGCATCGTTAAACGGTAGAGTATCCGAAATTCAAATTCATTTAAGTTAAATGGGTTCTCCAAATCTCGAAGAACACGTCTGTCAACCCTTCGAGCGTTGAAAATTTTCTCATCCACTGATAAATTATACCCTAAGTATTCAAAACCCTTTCGATTGAATAAACAATACAAAAATTATTGTCGTTTAGTTTACGACAACAACTGAAATAACGATTTCGAATATCGTTTAAAAATTTTACAGAATACGAAAATCGACAATTTTGTTGTTTAGTATTTTAAACGATTCGATAATCGTTAAAAAAAGTTAGTGAATTCCACTACAGTTTAAAGTCGATTTCGAACGGCAGATTTTTGAGGAACTTTTCATAGACAATTTTATTTTACTCTCGAGAGCTTTTGGCAGAAGTTTGCTTGGTTTGATTTTGTTCCAGATGTCTGAGCTAATGGTTGAACCACTCTGGGATCCTTATCTAATATCTAATAAGCCTTATCTTATCCTTATTTTATTTAAAGTCGCCGTGGTGTAGTAGGTAGTGTGTTGGCTTTTTAGACGAAAGGCCCGAGTTCAAATCCCAGGTCAGACACCAAAACGAAAATATGAAAATATTTCTTCGGCGACTTCCTCTCAGCAGATTTTTGGCAAAAACTCTGAGAGTAAATAAAATTGCTATGAAAAAATTTCTTAAAATCTGCCGTTCGGAGTCGACTTCAAACTGTAGGTCCCGCTACTCATGTATAAAATTAACGCACACAATACGAGTGGTGTGAAAAGCTGGGACGTTGTACAATAGGTCAATTCGACCTCCGGGTACTGTACTTGTCACAGTTGACAAGTACACGTCCTCTAACCTAACCTATCTTATACAATAAGAAAACATACTGCCAACTAGACTACGGCGACTTCTTTTGATTTAGATGCCGAGTATAATTTTCCTTGCTTTACTTAAATCATTTACAGTATAAAAATAGTTATTGTTTATGCATGTATATGTACATATATACATATGTATGGATGCAGATATTTGCATTTGCATACATACATACGTAGGTATACAATATTTGTTTTTGTATTGGTAGAATATCTTTATGTATGTATGTATGTATGTATGTATGTATGTAGATTGTTTGTTATTGTATATTTATGCGATACTTTAACGCTTAAGGATGATTTCATGCTATTGCCTCACTCTCTCTCTCTCTCTTCAACGACCACCACCACCACCATTTAACATTCCAACGCTTGTTTGAGTGCATTTTGCCACGTTACGTTACGTTAAGTTATGTTACGTTTATACGTTTGGTTCGTTGGTGTGATGGTTATTTTATCGTTCATTTGTGCATTGATCTGGAAATGTTTTTCAAATATTAATTTGCATATCGATTATAAACACCAACAGCAACAGCAACAATAACGATGGCTTTTAAATTTATGAACACGTGTCATGGTTCCCTGCATCAAAAAACAGCAACAATAACAACAGCAATGCTATCATAAGCATCACTTTTTTGTTCACGAAGTTTTTTTTTCTGTGTGTGAAAGAATTTTTTCTCAACAAAATATCGTGAGTTTTTTTTTTTTTGTTCGCCGCTGCTAAATTCATATTTCCAATGCAGCCGCAGGCTCTCTTTTCTCGTATGAATCTCATACTGGTGATGGACGTTTTAAAGCTTCATAGAGAGTCATGTGGCAGGGGAAGATAAAAACAAAAAGAAGAAAGCAAAAAAGAAAAAAACATGTTAAAAACCACTTGACTGACTATAGTATAATGGTTGGTATTCGATTATATTACGGGCGATATATTCGTTTAATATTTTGTTTGTTTCAAAATTCATTGATTTTGGGCATGGGTATCCACGTAAAAGAAATTAAAATAAGCCGCCTTAAATTAAATTAAAAATCATTTAAAAAATAATTTTTAACAATCTCCACTACTTCACAGAGGGTCTGATTAAGGGGTTACTATACACGAATTTTTTATTCGATTAAAAAAATTTTTATAATCGAATAAAACAATTTAATCGAATAAAAAAAATTTATTTGTTGTAAATCAATTGCATTCGAGTACAATATCTGCCATTATCACAATACCTATGACCTTTGGACATGTTCTACCAAGTCCCAGTAATGATTCACAAAGAATGTCATAGCATGGAGGTCTACGTAGTATAGGTAGAGTGTTAGCTCATTCGGCGTGAGGCCGTAGCTCAAGCTACAGTCAAACCCGAACGTAATACGAAAAAATATATTTCTTCGGCAACTTTCTCTCAGCAGCTTTCTGGCAAAATGTTGACTTCAAACTGTAGGTCCGGCCACTTCTGGATAAAATTAACTCATACAACATTTGCTGTGTGATAAGTTAGGTTGTAATCTTGGCTAAAGGGCTCTACTGACCAATTAAATAAGCAAGTGAGCAAGATAAGCCGTACAGTTGAATGTCTATCCCGTACGATATGTTATAGAAGTTTTTTCATGGCAATTATTTACTCTGAGAGGGGAAAGAGGCCAAAAGAAATATTTTTTCAAATCTTTGTTTCTTCTCAAGAAGTCACGAGCTTTCGTCTGGTAAGCCAACACAATATCACTAGACTATGGCGACTAGAAACACAGAAACTTCTTTTTCTAATGTCCTAAGCGAGCCTTAAACTGAAATCATTTCGCGGATACAATAAAGAAGCCGTAGTATAGTAGGTAGTGTGTTGTCTTTTTAGGCGTGAGGCCACGTTTCAAACCCCAGGTTCCAGCAGATTTATACAAAAAACTATGAGAGTAAATAAAAAATTGCCATGAAAAGTTTCTCAAAAATCTGTTGTTCGGAGTTGAATTCAAACTGTAGGTCCCATTAGTCATGAGTAAAATTAACACACACATACTGGATGGTGTGATAAACTAGGTTGTAATCCTCACAAAAAGGGTTGTAATGATCAATTAAGTTAAGTACATAAGTAAGTAAAAGACGAAATTTTCAATAGGCCAGCTCCCCTGGTTTCTAGGATCCAAAAAATCAAAATTAAAGTGAATAAAATTAAAAATAAAATTTCATTTAATTTAATTTTAGTATAGTATACAAATTATGTACATATTTACATGCATTTTGCAACATTGTATTACAATGGCGATGGCCTTAAAATAAAACGAATCTGTTTGTAATCCTCATCAGCTTCATTGCACCGAATATTGTTTCGCCAATGGGAACGCAATAGTTGAATAAATTTTTCAAATTTTAATGATTTCTTTGATATTATTTTTGTTTTTTTTTTGTTGTTTTTTTTATTTTGTTTTCTCTGCCTATAACAAATTGTAGAAGAATGAGTACAAATATTTTTGTCATTCATACAAGATACAACAACAACAACAACAACAACAACACGGACAGTATTAATAATAATAAAATAAAATTTAACAACAACGACAAATAATTTGTATTAAAATAAATTAAAATAAAGAAACATTTACATTTGTATGCAAAGATTTTTTATTCGCTGAAATTTAAAATCTTTTTGCTCATCAACGAAGCAACATTGCTTGTAGTTAACAGAGGGTATTCGCAATTATGTTAAACGAAAGTCACATAACCGGGTCTTTTAATAGTTCAATAACCATTGTTTTCTAAATATTTCATCTTTTTGAATTAATCGTCGAAGGAATTTTTAATCGGTTAACCGGGTTTTCTTAATGAACACTAATTATTAAACGATTAAAGCATTTTGGTTGTTAAATTACCTTCTGGGCACAGATATTTAATATTTTTGAGTTAATCGCCAAATTGTTTTTTATTCGGTTAATCGGTTTTTCATAATTAAAAATATTTTTTAAACGATTAAAAAATGTTTTCTCTTTAATGAGCATCTTAGCATTCTGGGCACAGATATTTAATATTTTTAAGTTAATCGTCAAATGGTGTTTTATTCGGTTAACCGGTTTTTCTTAATTAAAAATATTTTTAAAACGATTAAAGAAATTGTTCCCTTTAATGACCATCTTAGTACACATATTAAACAATTTTGAACAAATCGTCAAACGGTTTTTCATACGGTTAATATTTTTAAATTAAATGACATGATTTTTCATTCGGTTAACCGGTTCTTCTTAATGAACAATATTTTTTAAACGACGAAAGAATTTTTTTTGTTAAATAACCTCTGGACACAGGTGTTTAATATTTTTCAATTAATCGTCAACCGGTTTTTTATTCGGTTAACCGGTTTTTCTTAATTAAAAATATTTCTTAAACGATTAAAGTAGTTTTTCTCTTTAATAACCATCTTAGCACACACTTTTAACAATTTTGCGCTAATCGTTCAAAGGTTTTTTATTCGGTTAATATTTTTGAGTTAATCATCAAACGATTTTTTATTCGTTCAACCGGTTTTTCGTAAAAAGCAATATTTTTTAAACGTTTAAAGCATCTTTCTGTTAAATATCCTTCTGGGCACAGGTGTTTAATATTTTTGAATCATTCGTCAACCGGTTTTTTTATTCGGTTAATCGGTTTTTCTTAATTAAAAATATTTCTCTTGAAATAATTTTATTAATATTTTCTTGTTTTTAACTCGATCAAAGCTTTAAAAACAGCTTCTTGTTCTACAAATAACTAACCTGTTGATTTTATGTATTTGAATTATTCGATTAACCGAATCTTTTATTCGATTAACAGTTTATCTAAATCGATTAAAGCGTGTTTTTCTTTAAATAACTAATCTGTTAAATATATTTTGTATTTTCAGATTAATCGAATAATAAATTCGAATGAAAAATTCGATTAATCGCGTTTTTGTTAAACAAAATATTGTTTATCTTTTAGTTTGTTTTGTACTGTCTAGATAACTAACCGCTTGCAAATATTTAATGTTATTCGTCAAAATGTTGTTATTCGATTAATCGGTTTTTTTGCAAACCGGTTTCAAACAAAATTCGTAATTATTTAAATACGTAAATAAGAAACTTTATTTATTATAAATTAAAAATGTTTACCAATTTTCAGAATCAGTTTTTTCTTATTTGATTAACCGGTTTTTATTTCATTAACAAAATTGTATAGGAATTCTTTTTACAAATATACAAATTTACGAATTTCAATTTACAAATTTCAATTTATTTTCGAACCGGTTTGTTCTTAATTCCAGTTTTAGTGGATACTCTTACACAAACAATCGTTCGTTTATTTGGCCAATTGGCGACGAAAATGATTTTTTTTCACTTTTTTTTTTTGCAACTTTGATTCGACAACATCTTTTACAAAAAAAAAAATTATATAAAAATACAATACGAGAACAACAACTAAAACAACAACAACAAAAAAGTAAAATTTTTAATTCAATAATAGAAACAGAAAAATGTTACACTGAAGGAAGGCATTTCTAGAATTCATTGGTTTTCTGTATGAAAAGTAGAAACAAAAACTATTTTTTTTCATAAACTTATTAAATAAATTGTTTATCAAATAAATAAACAATAACCTATAAAAACAATAATAAAAATAACAATACGAACAACACAAAGGAAAACACAATTTAAAAATAAACGAAAGAAAATCTGTGTATTTTGTATTCCAAACTAAACACATGATTTTTAATAAAAAATTTTAAAAATAATGCATAAAGCAGACAGAGAAGATTATAAACTTTATTATTACATTGTGAACAGTTGAGGGTGATAATATAGCACAGTAACGGAATAATGAAAAGCATGGAACCTCGTTAGTTTTGCTGAACCACTACTTATAATGAACGTTACTCAGGAATGCTCCCTAAGTTATGCTTTAATTTTGTTTTACTTAATAGAAGTTAGCAACAACAAATATCGGTACAATACAAACTCTTTAAAATATGTTCTTATTTTTCATGCTGCATTGAAGCTAATAAAAAAGAAATAATGGCGTTACCAGCATTAAGTTTATTCAAGCATAGTTTAGAACTTAAGAGGTAATTATGTACGCAAGAACCTGTATTTGAGAATATCCGGTTCTTAATATAATATCCAGCTAAAGAATAGGTTATCTGGTTATAACCAATTCGGTGGTGAATTAGAAACGATTTGGCAAAGAAAAATGCTGGATTTAATTGGTACTGGTTTAATTCCAACAGAAGCTAGGAGTTTGGACTGAATTTACGGATCTGTATGCCCCTTTCAGGATGCATACAGCCTTGAAATTTTTATTCAGAGTGTGTTGAAAAGGATTGTGTTTCTCCTTAAATAAACGAATATTATAAATACGTCATGTTTTTAATATATTCGAATTATCGATTATTTTATTCGAAACCGGTTTTTTAAACTATTTTTTAACATAACCAAGTTTTTACAAATACATAATTAGCTATTACAACCCTTCAGTCAGTTTTACTTTTTTTAAATTATTCTTTAGATCAGGTTTTCAATCGATTAACCGGTTTTTTTATAACAAGATTTTTAAACCAATTAAATGATTTTTCTCAATTTGTTACAAATGTTTAAAAAATTTTAAATTATTCGTTGGAAAACAATTTTTAAGCAAATTAAGTGATTTTTCTGAATTTGTTATAAATATTGAAATGTTTGTTGTTATTCATTGAATCGGGTTCTTATTCGATTAATCGGTTTTTTCCAAGAAAAAAAAAATATGTTTTAACCGGTTAAGTGATTTTTCACTAAAAAGAGCCAACTTGATTTAAAATTTTTTAAATTTTTTGCCTGATTGATTTTTAATCGATTAATCGGTTTTTTTTAAATAAAACTTATAACCAATTGAGTGATTTTGCTCTGTAGAAACCAACCTGTTATAAATATTAAATATTTACAAACTATTCGTCATATTTTGTTTTATTCGATTAAACGGTTTTTCGAGTAAGATTTCGTCTACTGCTAAGGCCGTTTTCCAGTTTAAATAAAAAGCCTGTTACGAATATTTAAAATTTTCGAAATAGGTTTTTATTCGATTATTCGGGCATGGGTTTTAAAATCCTTAAATCTTTTAAATCGTGTTAAAACTGAAATAAATTGTGCAAGTAGTTGTAGATAGAAGGAAAAACTGTATAATCAAATCCGAGAAATCGTCTTTAAATGCGTCGTTTTACTTTGTTGCCATAATTTTAGAAGAAATTTTATTTTATTTTTGCAAGACATTGTAAGTAAATGGCCTTCGTATTGAGTTCTTCATTCGATAATTTGTATTTCAGAATTTTAATAATTTTTTTATTTTCGAATCTTTTTGCTCTATTTCTATATTTTCTTTCGAAATATGCAGTAAAAACCTGTTACAGAATTTGCGTATTACAGGTTCTCGATAATTTTGCATGCACCACCTATGGATAGTTTTACTTTTTTTCTTTACACCTACACGCAATTAATTTCCGTTTCTTTCTTTTTTTCTTCTTCTTCTTTTTTTTCTATTTTACAATTTAATTTTGATTTATAGTTTCAAGGAATTCCCCGCTACATGCTGTCTCATTAATTTGCAATTGAATTGTAAAAATGTATACAAACTTTTTTTGCATTTTTAATGAACCAGCAAAAGTTTTTGAACAAAAATCTGCTGCCTCCAATAAATATTGCGATATTCAATAATAGTTGCTTGTCTCTTTATCCTCATAACAACTGGGCAAAGGGTCGGAATATTCTATATTCTCTTCTTTTTTCTTACAGAAAAGGACACGAATTTTCATTTTATTGAAAGAAACTTCATTGAATTCATGTCGTAAATACTTACGTATACGGTGTTCAGATATGCTCAATATTATTTATTTGAGCTCAATATTTCATATAAAGTTTCAATTAATTATTGCGCAATAAATACGCAAATTGTTATAATATTGAGTAAAACTTAAAATGCAGCACTGTCATAAGTATGTTCAGTGCGCATATTACAATTATTCGAACACTTTCTGTTGATATTTGACAACTCAAATGTCAACAACGACAAACAAAAAAAAAAATAAAATAAAACAATATTGTTTAAACAACCAGCTGTTTTATTTACCAGCTGTCAAATTAATATTGAATAAGCTGCTGAACTGCGTATGTTATTATGTCTGAATACTTAAAATATTGTACTCAATAAACCGAATATTGTACTCAATAAAAGTGCATATGTGAACATAGTATGTATTACTTAATTAGCCATTAAAACCCCAATTATTGATTTCGGCACGCCTTATCACAACCATGAAAAGTTTCTCAAAACTCTGTTATTCAGACAGTCGCCTTTAAACTGTTTGTCCCGCCACTCATGACTGAAATGAGTGTAAGTGGCGTGAGAAGCTAAGTCGTAATCCTGACTGAAGGGTTGTAATGACCAATTATGTTTGTATGTACCTCCTGTGAATTAAAGTTGCTGGCTTCGTAATTCTGGATCCGGTTTGAAAACTATTTCCTGATTATTCGAATAAGGCACTCACGAACATTAAATTCTCTCAAAGACCCAGAGGTGTACCTCTTTCCGCTTTCCTAAATGCAGTTTTAGTCGCCATTACCGCAATTTTCCATCTTTCTTCGTAACTTTATTGCATCTAAAAAATGTTGCTGGTTTATGTTACTCGTTCTGGATTGTTTTTGGCGAAATTAAAAATTTGTAAATTATTTGCTATGAACTACAACAACACAGATGTTTGTTTCATATTTCATTTAATTACACAAAAAAGGTGCAATTCTTAATTATAAAAACAAAACAACAAAAAAAAATATTTTTAAACGCAAATAGAAATCGATTTCCTTTAGCGCCGTTAAAATTTCAAAGACTGAAAGTATTGGATGAGAACCCCACAAGGCGGAAGGACCACATGTCGAGCATGTGATGTAAAAATTTAATTTATTTGTATCCTTTTAAGGCGATACAACTTTTCTGAATGCAATTTACGATTGTACAATTCACGTAACTCATCAGGAGCTATTGTGACATAGCTAATCGTATTACTGAAACCTCCTAAACTGTCCTCAGGAAAGGCTTCGCAACGTGACTACGTAATAAGAATAAAGTGATCGGGGATCTTAATACTCCTGTAAGAAAGACACCAACCTAAGAGGGAAATATTCAAAATCCTGTATAGATCGCAAATCTTACAACTCTTCTATTCTATTAAAATTAAATACTATTTCCATTACCCTGCATGGTAATGCATTTATAAGGGCTTACACACACATATCAACAACAATAAATTGTAATAAATTTTAATTAATTTATGATTAATTAATGGTGCATTATTTTTTATACATTCTTTTTTAAGTCGAAGCAATCCTTTTTCAAATAGTTTTTTTCTTTCCTTCTCCTCAGTTTTTTCTTCTGATAATTTGCAATGATTTTTATTACACTTCAATTAAATTGTAATTAATTTATTGGCATTACAAGGCTATAAAGACAATTAGAAGAAATAAAATGAAATGATTTAAAAAAAAAATCAAACGACTTTTGCAATAAAAAATTATTGCCATAATTATTAAGGCATGACCAATACCCATGTCATGACATTTCATTAGTTCCAGAAAATATGTGAGTCAGAACTAAGCACGGTTTAATATTTTGCAAGTATTTGCCAAGCAATACGAAAACGTTTGACGGTAGATTTTTCCTCAATAAGGCAGTGAAACTATGACTAATGGCAAATTCACCACAAATTGATGAAATCAGAAATATGAGATTTAGGGTCATTATTACAACTTGCCGTTAAAGTTGGGTTTAGTTAAAGGTAACTTTAGCTAATGGAAACTGTAAAGTTAGCTTTAACTTATTTTCGTTATTACAACCTACAGACAAAATAAAGTTAACTTTTTTTAAAAAATATGGCAGTGCCGGAGCAATGTTGATAAAACTGCTCAATTAAACAAGTTTTTTTAAAGGCAGTGGCAACGACGGCAACTGTTGCACAGAGGGGTATTTTGCCTGAAAACCTGGCCAAAATTAATAGAAGTGTTTTATGAGTTAATGGCTGCAATTTTTTGATAGTGTTAGTGATAATTAGCCCCAAGGATGAACACAACTGACTTTGGTTCAAATCGGTCCGTGATTTCGACTAGCCCCCATACAAACTCCCCTCGAAATTGCACTTACTTACACATAATTATTGTAATTATGCAACAATCATGATAAAATTTAGCATGGATCAGTTTTGAGTGCTAAGAAATCATGGTGTAAAGTTTGGTGAAAATCGGATCACATTTGACCCTAGTCCCCATATAAAGTCCCCTTTAGAAATTCACGTTTGCGCTTATAAATGGCTCAAAAACATCGGTATCGTGATGAAATTCGGTATGAACGTGTATTTTGTAAATCTAAATCATATTACCAAATTTTGTTATGGTCGGTGCATAATTTCCCCTAGGTCCAAAATAGGGCCCCTTAAGAAAATAAGTTTTAGCTATTATAATTGGTTTAAAAATTGTATTACCTCGATGAAATTCGACATGAACATGTTAAATATGAATGTGAATCATTTTACCTGATTTTATTATGATCGGATCATAAGTGCCCCTAGGTACCACTTACGGCCCATTAAGAAAATCAAACATACATCTCATATTGTTATAACAGTCGATATATGTAATTAAGTTTTTAAAGTTCTATGATAATTAATATTTATTTATAATATTTATTTTACATTATTTAATACTTATGTAACCTAAAAATACTTAAAAAGTGAAGTCAACTACATTCGTTAAAATCGTTATCATTTTCATCACCAAAGTCAGGAAGGCGTAATTTAATAGTATCTAATGAAAATGCTTTTCTATTCCTTCGCGATTTTTGTGTGCTGCACCTTATAAAAGGGTCATTTTATTATTTTTTACCAGTTTACAGGTAAAAAGAATGAAAATAGAGATTTCATATTTTATTGTGGTATATAACAATTTTTGATCACTTGCCACTTTCAGTTTTAAAAGTTTTTTTTTAAAAAAAGTAAAATTTTCAAAAAATCGCCAAAAATAATTGCGCATACCTGCGCAAACTTTTTTTTGTTCCTGAATGTAGAGAGTTCATATTTTCTTGTGGTGTATAACATTTAACTACTAAAAACTACTTTTACCTTTAAAATCCTTAGCTTTTTTTTGGGAAGAGTAAAAAAATGTGAAATTTTTATTATTTTTAAATTTTGAACGAATAATTTTAACATTAATATATGAGATATATATATAAAAAATAAACTGAAAGTAGCAGTTGCTCATACCTTTCAAGTAAAAAAACAATCAATATAAAATCTTTATTCGTTTAGCCACAAAAAAATATTATATGAACCTAGTAAAATTTCCAAAAAACACCAAAAACGCATTTAATTTTCTTCACTTTCCTGACTTTGACATCGTCTCAAATCTACAAATCTCAACTTAAAGTCGTGAAAATTCACTATATAATGCAGAATCCGTCATCTATCGAACTGCATACTCATACATACATACCTAATTGGCCATTACAACCCTTCGTCAGGATTACGGCCTAGCTTCTCAACTTCTCAACACCACTCATGTTGTGTACGTTAATTTTATACATGAGTGGCGGGACCTACAGTTTAAAGTCGACTCCGAACGACAGATTTTTTGAGAAGCTTTTCATGGCAATTTTTACTCTCAGAGTTTTTGCCAGAAATCTGCTGAGAGGAAGTCGCCGAAGAAATATTTTTTTTCATATTTCGTTTTGATGTCTGACCTGGGGCTCGAACCCATACCTACTAGGCTGCGAACACACTACCTACTAGGTTGCGGCGACTACACGCATTCATACTTAAATTAATATCATACTCATACTACTCACATTCAAAGTTTGAAGTTCTCATCATATTCATACTTAACAATACGTATGATATTGTTGATTTCGACTCATATATAACCCGTGACCCATAACTCAACATATACACGAATCACAAAATACATATCATTCGCTTGTTGTGCGTTGTAATGACGGAGAAATATTTTTTTGTGTCGCATAAAGTATTCAAATTCTTTAAAAATGAAAAAGAGCGCAAAAACACTTATATTTAATAGAATATCTGGCAACCCTAATGAACTAAATTACGTTATACGATATAGAGAAGCACAATACAAAAAATGAATGGCAATGCCAAACAATAAATAAAAAGATCATTTGCTCAACCACCAAACACACTTGCACTCACATATTCATTAAACTAAACAAGTAACAGAGAAACAAAAAAACAAACTCTCCACATGTCATATACAATTTGTTTTGTGTTGCTTTTCTCTACCCATGCTTCTATACACGCTCTCTTGGGCTCACGCTCTTTGGTATTCTTTTCTTGTGCTAAATAAACGCTCATCATTATGTATGTTTTTGCTGATTGTATTGAAATTTGTTATTGCTTGTGTAGTTTTTTGTGTACAAATTTTTGTGTTAAATTTTGTTATTATTGTATACGATTACTAATACTAACCCAACTAGCGCGCTGTGTTGTTGTTTTGATATCCAATTTACAGTTTCGTTTTTGTCTTTTGTCAGTTTTTACACAGAAACCGTCGTGTGAACTACAGAAAAGAGAGAGTGTATAACAGATTTAAGAAATATTATTTTGTGTGTTTTTTTTAATTTTTTTGGCTTGAAACAGCGTGAAGTGTGTGTTTTTAGTTTTATTTTTTGAATTAAATTTCCTATGAAAGAAATATCCTCTCGAAAGAAAGAAAATTAAAGGAAAAATCAAGAAAGGCTTTAATAAAATATTTCGCGTGATAAAAAAAATGCAAGTGATTTAGAGGAAAAAGTCGTCCGTGGTACAATAGAAAATGAAATAAAATTCTTAAGCGCTTAGAAAGCAATAACAAAAGAGAGAAGTGAAAATAAAAACAAAGTAAGAATTAAAAGTGATAAACAAAGAAAACGAAAGTGTTACAAACAAACCAAAAAAAAAAAAAGAACCAAACGAAAAAGAAAAGAATATCTCAAAGAAAACCGGTGTATATTGGCTGACCGCGTGTTTGTTGCCAAAAGGGATGCATATCCCTTAGGAATACATAAAGCTCTCGTTTAATTTCATTGTTGTTGTCGAAAATAAATAAAAAAACACTCAACAAGTTTGCTACGAATTTATTGTTGAAATATTTTTTTTTTGTGTTACGTTTTGTCATTAAAAAACAAAAAAATTCTTTCAGTTTTTTTGAAATCGTTTTGTCATTTCGTGTGTTTTTTTCGTTTATTTTTATACAAAAAATTTACATTTTTATTTTTGTTTGTTTTAGAATTCGTTTTAACGTTTTGCAAGATTTTTTCTCTCCGGTTTGTTTTAATAATTTTCGCGCTTTTCGTTTAATTTGTTTTAATTCATAATTAAAATCCTAAAGAGATCGAGAAAAAATACGTAAATTTATGGTGTGTTCCTTCGTTAACAATATTGTTTTCACATTACAAAAATTCCTATGAATAGTGTATTCCCCTTACAATAACAACAACAGCAACAGAAAGAAAAAATCAAACCCCATTTTCTAAAAACGAAAAACACTGGAGACAATAACAAAAAGCATGAGAATACATCAAACGTGTTGTTTACTCCATTCATATAACAACATAATCTTGTTTAAATATCCTCTGAACAACAAAAGCAAAAACAAAATTACCATGGAGAGCTAAAGAAAGTGTTAAAAATTCTCTTAAAAAATTCTTACAACTGTTTTTTGTGTATAATACGTGTGAATGTTCAAGAAGCTCTCTAGTTTTACTTAAAAATCCCAAATCAAATAACAAAATACCCGAAATTTCTTTGGACCTCAAAAAATTCTGTTTGTTCCTCTTTGTGGTGTGCCAGGATCCTCTCAATATATTTCCTTTTTTAATAAATCCTTTAAAACTCAAGTGTTTTCAAATGCAACAAAAATTACCTGAACTCGAAAGAAAAACACAAAACGTGTTGCTTGTACTTTTTTTAACTCTCTCTCTCTCTCACTGTTAATACAAAAATTCCTTGATGCAAAAACTAAATTCCTGAGCTCTATAAAAATATCTGAAAATATCCTTTACAGCTCTTTGCTTTTTTCGTGTCATGATCTGCCTCTTCTTTCATTTCTTTGCTTTTAGTACATCGTGATCTCTTTCTTCTCATTCTTGGTAAAGAATAAAGCAATTTTTGTTCTTCCATTCCAAAGCGAATTAATAACAAGTGGCCTTATGTCAACAGCTGACGAGTTTTGGGCTGTCAAAATTTGTATGTGTTTATTGTACGTGTGTGTGTTGTTGTTCATTTTTTTTTCTTCCTATTTTGACATCAAAAGGCGCTTTAACAAAAACAAAATGCCCGTTGTTTTTGCATTGTTGTAGAGATAAGGCCACCTTATTGAATTTGCCTTGTTCCATTCAGTACATCCATCAAGTACACATGTGCTTATACTTTGCTTTTCTCTCTTTTTATTTACAAACTCATTAAAAGGCATTAACCAAACAACCCCAATAATATAAGCAACATAAGGAAATATTTTTAAAATTCCCTTGCACCACTCATTATAACTCGTTTTAGTTTCTCAAAACAAAAATATCTAAATATCCCTTGAATCAACAAATAATTCATGTACTTTTCAAAGCAATAATAAAAAGCAACAACTGAATTGAATGCCTTTGCAGTGCAAACAAAAACAAGTTAAAATTCCCTTGTATATCGTCATAAGTACTCTCTTTCAATATGTATCTGTTGATCTCTCTTGGTCCCTTTTTTATTTACCATGAATTTCCTTTTTTCTTCTAACCACAACCAACGATTACGATGCGTAGTGCTCTTAATTTCTCCTCGTTTTTTTTCTACATGTAAACAAACATAAATCAACCACCACCAACCAACAACAATGTTATTTAACAAAAGCAACAACATCTAAAAGAAATACAAGAACTTCTTCTTTGTGGGTTTAAATATCCCAAAACAAATCGTTTTAAAATAAAAATAAAAAAATTGTGTTTCGGAGTGTTTTAAAAACGTGAATAAAATAAAATCCTTTTTAACCCTTTACGCCTACAAGGGGTCTTGTTAAAAAATTTGATATTTGTTTTTAAATTTCGTTTTTTGTTGTTTCCTTTCTTAGTTTGTTTTCTTTTTTTTTTAATAAAATTTTGTGCAAAACTTCTTTGCATTGTCAATAAAATTTGAATGTTTCAATGAAAAAATAAGAAAAAAATTAAAGAAAATTGTTTATTAAACAGTGTTGTTCATAAATTTTTGTGAAAAAAATCACAAGTGCCTTTATAATAAAATTATTTACATTGAAAATATAAATAACCTTCATAAATTGGCTTGGCCTTCGGATAATAGTGCCGCTAACTGAAAAACTTTCGACTTCTTCGGTCAACTTTTTTTTGTTTTAGTTCCTTAACCTCAACTTATAAAAACAAACTGTAAGTGTTCATTTTAATTTTTTTTTATTTTATTTTTTATTTATTTATTATTATTTTTAATTAATGTGACTCTATTGCATAAAGGAATTGTTAATAATAGTCTTCAAAATGAACTGAAAAAATAGAGCAGATTGTTATTGTTCCAACTGCTCTCCTGTATATGAAAGAATTGGGACACTAAGTCTGGTCTTAACTACGGGTCTACCGGGTGCACAGCAGTGAGCTTGACAGAATAGTTGAATAAAACAACCATTTCGTGATGGTTTTGCAAGGATGTTTGACAAGTCAGATCAAAACTGGGGGGTTACTCTGTAACTCGAAACGAAAATTAAAATGTACGTATTCGAACAAATTGTACTCTGTAGTACGAAATTACGGAAAATTTTCGAAAGTGCTACCAATGTTTTTTTTCTTTTCGTACGAACAAAAAATTCTGTTACTCTGTATTACGAAAACGAGTATAAAAAGCGTAAATAATATTCGAAAATTGTTCGTTAGCAATTGTGTTGGTGACAACCAATAAAAAATTTAAAATGTAAGTAAATTAATACAAATACATTGCAATATAAACATAAAAAAATATATTTTAAACAATCTCAATGGAGTGAGTCAAAAGAATTGAAGAAAATACGAAACTGTTGTGGACTTTATGATGACGCATCTGGATTTGGCCAAGGGACATCTAAAAGTGCCGGATGCAAGAAACAAATCTAATAATCTGTAGCAGAAACTAATAACAGATTTGGTTTCACTTGGTCCACCGCAGCGAGATGTTAAAGTTTGGAAAAAAAGTAAGCTTAGATAGATCTAAATATTTGAGTGCGATCTATCGGGGGGTTATTAAACATGTTAATTTTTATTAGGTTTGGGAAGACTATAAAAATGGTAGCCAAATTAAATACCTTGATTCAAATCCACAATCTAGATCACTAGTAATAACTCAGTATTTAGATGAAGAAAATTAGGAGGGATTCGAGTCTGGACACAAAAATAATTAGCTAACATACATATCGTTGGTCTCATGTAAAAAGGCCCTAACTCAAATTTTTTTCGAGATTGATTTTTTTGTAATTCCAATGTGTATTTGTGTTAAATGCATTGGAATCACAAAAAAAATCAATTTCGAAAAAAGTGTGAGTTAGGGCCTTTCTACATGAGACCAACGATATATACATACATATATATATTTAATGAATTCGGTTTTCTTTTGTTTTTCAATATTCCCTGTCGGAAAAATAGTTAACTTTAAACTAACTTTAAGCTAACTATTTCTCAACTAGTGCTGACTACCACTTGGATTACTTTTCAATGGCAGCAACTAACTATTTTAACATTGTGATGTCCTAGGCAGTAGTCGGTTGTTCTATACACTACTTTTCAACTAACTTAAAGCTAACTACTTATAAGTTAGCTTTAAGTCGACTAGTTATAAGTTAACTTTTAGTTGACTTTTTGTAGTTAGCTTTTAATTGACTTTTTGTAGCTATGTAGCTGTAATTAAACCTCTTCATCTTATATTTTTTGGAATGAAATACATAATTTGTTTTGTTTAAGTTTTTGAAAATAAATTTATTAAAACTTCACTCAAATTATAAAATTCCTTCTTGGTATAAAATCTTTTCTGTCAAAACCTTTTGATCAGCCTAGGCCTTCATTATGATTTCATTTTGTTTTCTGTGGATAGATAACGAACACAATTAACTATAAAGCTATGAAAAATACTTTTATTAACAATATACCTTGGAGATTTTGAAAAATACATCACGTTCTTTTTAAAACAGCCTTCTCAACTGCCTTTTAGGTTAGGTTAGGTTAGAGGATGTGTACTTGTCAACAGTGACAAGTACAGTACCCGGAGGTCGAATTGACCCATTGTAGAACGTCCTAGCTTCACACACCACTCGTGTTATGTGCGAGACCTACAGTTTAAAGTTGACTCCGAACGACAGATTTTTGAGAAGCTTTTCATGGGAATTTTTACTCTCAGAGTTTTTGCCACAGATATGCTGAGAGGAAATATTTTCATATTTTCGTTTTGATGTCTGACCTGGGATTTGAACTCGGGCCTTTCGTCTAATAAGCCAACAAATCCGCCATTTAGTAACAAATATTTTTTTACGAAAAAATTATTATTAAATTAAAAATTTTCTAAATGTCAGAATATACACTTCAGTTAATGAAAACTCTGCATTGAGTAGTAGTTAGCTTAAAGTTAGTAAATAAAAGCTAACTTAAAGTTGGTTACTTTTGTAGTCAGCTACTCATTCTCCTACAGGGTTTTTTTAAAAATTTCTTTATTTTTTAAGGTACTGCCAAGTTTATTTTTGGTTTTTCTATGAAAATTTTCGAATGATTTACAGAGTACGCTTTTATTTACTTATCGAAAACACTTTTCGAAAACTTTTACTTTTCGAATCGAGTTACGGAGTAACCCCCCTGTATTCAAATGGATCGCATCTGCCTAGGTAGATGCCTCTTGATATTCGATATCGCAGGAGTGTTTTCGTTTAGTACTCTATTACATCTATAGCAGCTGCAAATTTAATATCGACTGTTGTTCAATATCAGACGGAAAAATGAGGTGAATCACTGTAAGAAAGCGGCGACACCCCTGGCAAATACGTCGTTTTCGATCAACTTTGTCTCCGCTAGTAAGCCGTTTACGCTTGATATTGTTTGCAAAGCTCACTGTTGTGTTCCTTTGAGTAAAGCTGTCTAAACAAGGGCAACATAAACCTAAAGAGGGGCGCTCAACAGCCTTATAAGATGCTACTAAAATTAGTATCCCAATGGAGTTCTATGGATCCGGTTATTATTGATCAATATTCTGAATAGAACAGCGCAGAAGGTTGTTGGAAATAATTTCCAGAATTTTGGAATTCCTACCCGCCGGGTATGATTACCGTCGACCAATATTGCTAATATTGTTCTTTCTTTTTTCGTTATGGTGGTGAAAATTGCCCACCCTTGTTTATCTTCCGATATCGTAAACTGTGAATTTTGGACTTGACATGTCTATTGTGTGTCTTCCGAGTAGTTGGCAATTCAAAACGCTTGACCGCACTTACATCATGAAGTCGTGATCAGCATTTCGATCAGCATCTTAACGATAGCAGCAGCAACGTTTTCTTCCAGGGCAAGGATTCTGTCTGGTTCATCCTTCTACAAAAGAGATTTCACATATCCCTTCCCTAAAATACAATTAAGAAGGCTATTCAATAATTTGCAAGTGTTATTTAATTATTTGTCTAAACATGGTGAAATTGCAAATTCTACTGACCCTCTTTGGCATTGTCATATGTCACGAATCTTTTTTTGTGAATTCGATACTCCCGAGAGATTTTGATTTGTTACTTAATACTGAGGATACGTAATGCTCGTAAAAGATCGATCAGTCTCAATGTCTCGATGCTCGTCTGATTCTGAGGATCGTAATGTTCTTTTCTTCTGCGCTTGAGGTGTAGGTCGACCAATTGCTTGTCGCTTTGGAGGCATGATTACACGGGAACGACGTGAAAAATGCATTAAAATTTATTAGAATCTCACAATGTACCCAGTCATATTGAAACCAACAGAATTTTTCAAAATCAAAATGTCTGGTATTTGTCCGATAAACATACATATGATCAAATGTATTGTTTACGATTCAATTAATTTTAAAGAATTCTCAGTGGCGCCATCTATCGGAAATTAATTGCACTAACTTAGAAACCTCCGTCAACTTGTGCGCAACAATTTTGCTAAAGATCATAACATGATCAAATGCACAGTTTGCGATTTAATTAATTTTTAGTAATTTTCAGTGGCGCCACCTGTTGGAAATTAGTCATACCAACTTAGAAACCTTCTTCGGCTCATGCGCAACAACTTTGTTAAAGATTATAACATAATCAAATGCACAGTTAACGATTTTTTTAATTTCAGTGGCGCCACCTGTCGGAAATTGGTCATACCAACATATAAAAACTTCGTCGGCTTTTGCGCAACAACATTGTTAAAGATCATAACATGATCAAATGTACAGTTAACGATTTTTTTAATTTCAGTGGCGCCACCTGTCGGAAATTGGTCATACCAACTTAGAAACCTTCGTCGGCTCATGCGCAATAACATGATCAAATGCATAGTTTACGATTCTATAAGTTACATACAAACAAACATTCATTTTTATATATGTACATAGGCATGTAGATGTAGTTAAAAATACTTATTTCAGTATATCTAGATAAAAAAAATGTTTACTACCCTGAAAGGGTTAATTGCTTGTTAATAATTCCTTTAATGTAGTTGAGTCACAACTTTATTTATTTAAGTTTCTTGTTTTTTGTCTTTATTATCGTATATACATATGTATATATTTTAATTGTTTTTTTATTGTAATTTTAATTTTAAATTTATTGTCCTTTTTTTATTATTAAAACAAACGAACTCAACTCTACGCTTTTATTTCTTTTTTTTTTTTATTAATTTTTGTTACTCAACCATATTTACTGTCTGTCGTCTTACCAACAGCATGTTTTACGTTTTACTGTGTTTTTTTTATATTCCTCCGTCTTTACTTCTTGTCTGCAAAAATAATTTTTTTCAATTTTTTCTGAAATTTTGTACCTGATTTTTGTTAATTCACGGCCGTCATTTGCTACCCCGTCGTTATTGTAATTTTGTTGTTGTTCTCTCTCTCACTCTCTCTCTTCCTCTGTTTTAACCATATTCTCTTTTATTGTCTTCATCCTTTTAGTTTCTTTTTTAAGTATCTTTGCCGTCGTGCCGTTTTTTTTTGTTTCCCTTCTCTACTGTTTGTGATGTTGGTCACACTGTTCAAACAATTTTTTTAATACCCAATACAGTCAACAGGTGTCCTTGTAAATATAACTCTTGTTTTCTTATTATATTTCTTCTTCTTTTTCGCTTCTCTTATTACACTTTATTTATTTATTTTTCTGTTGTTGTTTTTATATTTCTTCTGTAAATCCAATTAGAAATGCTCTCTTTTTCTTCCAGTGCGCCTTCTTCTTTTTGTCGTTCAATATGTTTGACTAGACACTTAGTGTCTCACTTTTTTTGTTTTTGCTTTCTTTAGTTTGCCTAGTGACAGTTTTGAAATAAAAGTTGTGTCGCCACAAGTATTGCCATTGGCAGAAAATTTTGCATTAATTTTGAATATAATATTTGCAGGGGAGTTTAAAGCATTAAGTGAAATGAAATGGTTTTCTGTTAAGTTTAGGTAAATAGAAAGTAATCTACGACCGCTTGCTGTTTTATATCTTCTTTAATACCTGGTCTCTCTTTTGGATGCCCTACAGAATGCCTCAATGATGGCATAGCTGGATAATTGTTACATTTGCTTGTTAAGCGTGCTATTCTATATAAAAGTGTTTATATCTCAAGCTATTCTATATAAAAGTGTTTATATCTCAAGCTATTCTATATAAAAGTGTTTATATCTCATGCTATTCTATATAAAAGTGTTTATATCTCATGCTATTCTATGTAAAAGCGTTTATATCTCATGCTATTCTGTATAAAACTGTTTATACCTCATGCTATTCTATATAAAAGTATTTATATCTCATGCTATTCTATATAAAACTGTTGATATCTCATGCTATTCTATATAAAAGTGGTTTTATATCATGCTATTCTATATAAAACTGTTGATATCTCATGCTATTCTATATAAAAGTGGTTATATATCATGCTATTCTATATAAAAGTGGTTATATATCATGCTATTCTATATAAAAGTGGTTATATATCATGCTATTCTTTATAAAAGTGTTTATATCTCATGCTATGCTATATAAAACTGTTTATATCTCATGCTATTCTATATAAAAGTGTTTATATATCATGCTATTCTGTATAAAACTGTTTATATATCATGCTATTCTGTATAAAACTGTTTATATCTCATACATACATGTGGCCATGTGTACGGCATGCATGGTGGGAAGTTGCGATTATCAGCTCCTAAATCAACAGCAACTGTTTTCTCTTTCTCGATAAAGGAAGGAAGAATGGAATTCGATATATTTGTCGACGGCAATCTTATCCCTATGATTGGGACCCTTGGAATTCTTAGGGTTATTTTAGACAATCTCCTTCATTTCGTTCAGAAAGTGTGACCAGAGAATATGGTCCTTATAGATTTTGCAAAAATATTTTAAGATTTTGATAAAGAGTAGTCTAGTAGGCAGTGTGTTCGCTTATTAGACGTAAAGCCCGGGTTCGAAACCCAGGTCAGACATCAAAACGAAATATGAAAAGAGAAATGAACGACACACAATGGCCAGTGTTGCTCCGGACATAGTTGATGAGATATAAACACAGACTGTCAGACAACATAGCATGTGTGTTCTACAGACAATATTTGGTGGCATATCATCTGCCTACTCAATCATATCACGAAATTGGTTGGATCCCTCTCTGCTCTCTTTTGTGGATGCATCCCCTTCCCTCTTTCGGCATTCTCAGCAAAAAGTTTTCGTGGCTTTAAAGTGGACATCATTCTGTCCGACATCGATCGATTTGCGATATTAAATGCACAGTAAAGCTTGAATTAATTGACGGTCATTAAAGTGAAAAATTGCTAGAGAATTGAAAGAACGCCCTTCAGCGTTTTCGGCACAGTGATAGGCACCTTAGCACAGTTAAGATTTGGCTGGGCAAGCATCCTGCTACCGAGAGGGGATTTATGCCCGCAGCACATATCGTTGTCCTGCCCGTCAAAAAAAACTTCCGCAACATGCTTAACTTATGTAACTGTCCAGTCTGGTCCATTTCTTTGTGTTCGGTAAACTTGTGATTGTGAGCCATAAAGGTGGTTAACGATTATTTTTTAAGACTCAAACAATTTGACAACAATTTGCAATCGGAAAGAGTAATTTTGCAATCGAAAGAGGCAATGAATTATTGCTCCAGTTTCTTTAAGGCGTATGGATTTCTCTGCCCTGTCGTTCTAACTTACAATTTTTTTTATTCATTGCTTTGCTTCAGTTTCCTCTGATTAATTTAAATTGGCTTTCTGTAGCAAGTTTTAGATTGCTAGGGTTGCCATTTTTCATGTAGATAATAAAGCGTTCTGTTGAAATGTATATGGGGGTTGTTGTCTTAGATTATAGTATTGCAAAAGAACTTTGCTTATTGAATGTCGTTTAGTCGTCCCATTGTGGTGGTGTAGTCTGGCTTTCCTATGATATTCTACGTTTCTGGGGATTGGGGGGTAGGGGCCTTCAAATGTATAATTTTAAGGAATATGTTACGAAAAATTCGTTGCTTTAGAATTATTCGAATCTAAGATGATTGGATTTATAATCAAGCCCCATGTATACGCCAACAAGTGGCCCTTTCTGGTAAGATAGGAACTGGAATTTTTAAGGGGAATTCCCTCACTTTAATGAGAAGCCATTCGATGAGGAAGAGTGAATTAAAAATTTAAATACTTTTTTGTCTCCTTCAAGAATGAAAGCAAGGAACCATTTACAATATTTGTATTGCTTTTATAAGAAGAAGCTGCGTGTTGAAAACCGGTTTTGTAACCGGTTTTTTTTCAAAAACTATTTTTTAAAAATTATCGAAAACCTTGTAAAAGAATCACAATTCTTTCATTTATTTGCAATCGAAATCAAATGGAATTTATTTTTATCATGTTATCTCTGGGTAGGGTTTCCCTTATTCCTAAGTTAGCTACTGTTTTTATTGAGTTTTGTTGTTTTTATTGCTATTATTTGTAATAAAATATTGTTTAAATATTGTTCTTTTTTTTAATTGTATTTTATCTTTGCACGTTTTTCTTCAAAGGCTTATCGTTAAAAAGTATTCTTAAAAAAAAAAAGAAATGAAATGAAAACAAAATCTATTTTGTTTAGATAATAATTATGATAATAATATATGTATAGACAAATAAATAAATTCTTTTTATTTATTTTTTTTTTATAACTAATTTTATTGTTAATGATTTTGTTAATTTTTTTTTCGGTTTTATTTTCATTTTCAATTTCAATAGAGATTCATTTTAAAAAAATTAACGACACTATAAATCATTGTTAATAGTGTTAGGAAAAGTAGAAAAAAAAATTTAGAAAAAAATAGTACCATTAACAAGAGGGGAAAAGAAGCCACACTACATTAATCATTGTAAATGATTATCGATTAGTTTGTAAATTTATGGCATACTTTGTTGTAGAGGAGAAAGGTAAACATCGATCAAAATTTAAATGAAACGGCTGTAGAAATTTGACAAATTATTGTAAAATTAGCATACCGTTTAGTGCTTTTGCTATTTTGCTTTTTCTATGAAAATACAAAAAAAAAGGTATTATTCATGACGTGTGACAATGGCAAAAATGCCATACAAATCGTTCTATTTTGTTATTAAAATTCCTAAAATTCCTATCTTCAGCAACGAAGCTTATTTTTGGTTCAAACGACACGTCAATAAAACAACAGCCGCTAGCGTCAGTTCAAGAGCTGCTAATTTACCCTAAAAAAACGCTCTGTTTGATAAGTGTGAGGACTGCAGGCATCATTGTTGTTGCAAGTTGTTGCAAGCAGAGATCAGCAATGACTATACAAAAAGATCAGTAGAATCGTAACATACTCATAATTTCTGATACTTATACGCATTCATGCTTCTTTTAATATCATGGAACTCCTACTCATATTCAAAGTTTGAAGTACTCATCATACTCAAACTTAATAACACGTATGATGTTGGGAATTTCGACTCTCCATGACTAAACATATACACTCATCACTCACAAAATAAGTATGGTTCGCATACGAACACTAAAATACTCACTAAAAGGTTGTATGTGTTTGCTCTGCTTGCTCCTCTGTCTGTCTTTTTTGCTTATGTGTCCCTGTTTGCTTTTGTTGTAAATGCAACAACAACTAAGACTGTAAATTTCGATGAATGATTCGAGAGTCACTCGAATCATTTAAAGGGTCCGCCAAATAACTTTCTTTTTTGAAAATGCTTTAAAAAAAAACTACTGAATATTTTCTCAAATTTCTTTTCTTACTTGAAAGTACAATCCTTCCGGTTAATAATGGAAAATAATTTCATTCAAATGGCTGCCTCTGCTGGCCATGTAGTAGCCTACACGATCTGCCCAATTTTTAAGCACATTATCGAGTGTGTTTAGCTGTATTTCACAAATGGCTTCACGAATATTGTCCTTTAAAGCGTCAATTGTCTCTGGCTTGTCGGCGTAACACTTATCTTTGACGGCACCCCACAAATAATAATAAAACGGTATCAAATCGCACCTCCGAGGTGGCCAAACGACATCAGCTCTGCGGCTGATAATGCGATCTTCAAAAACAGGGCGCAAAACATCGAGTGTAGCTTCGGCTGTGTGGCACGTAGCGCCGTCCTATTGCCAATATCCTCCTCTTCAATTTTTGTGAACAAAAATTCGTTCAACATGGCCCGATAACGATCGCCATTGACTGTAACGGCCACTCCTTGCTCATTTTCGAAGAAAAATGGCCGAATTATGCCTCTGGACCAAAATCCGCACCAAACAGTGACTCGTTTTGGGTGCGTCGGCCTTTCAATGTATGCGTGCGGGTTTTCTGTGCCCCAAATGCGACAATTTTGCTTGTTTACATACCCGCCAAGATCAAAATGAGCTTCATCTGAAAAGATGATTTTTTTTTGCCGAAATCGGCACGTCGATGATTTTCAAAGTAATGTCGCAATATTGTTCAAGCGTATACACAACCACATATTCGTTCAGCGGAAGGATAAAACTAATTATCTGTCAAATCAGACATGAGCTAAGTGTTACCATTCACGAAATAAGCACTAGTTGAAAAAAAACGTTAGATGGCGGACCCTTTATAAGTACTTGTAGGTATTTTTTTAAAGTTATAAATCTAAATGAGTAGGCTGGCTTATGAATCAAACATATTTCGAATGTTATGAGTTTGATGTCAACGTTGTACTCATACTTATTGCAACGTATACATATAAATCAACGTTGTAGTGAGTATGAATCAAGGCAAATTCAATAAGGTAGTGTTAAGAGCCCAGCTGATTGCTTTTTTCAGTCCACACAAATGTCAAACATATTGTTCGAGTACAGTGAGCAAAAAAAACTTACACCCACTACCTCGAAATAACTTTTGAACAAAAAATTATCTATAAAATGAAATTTATTGTCCTTAAGACTAAAAAAAGCTTTAAAACTATATTCTGATTATAAACATTTCTCTATTGGTTAAGTATAAAGAAAATAATTGTCGAAACTAAAAAATTCCCACATTTTTAGGTAAAAAAGTGGTGATTTTTTGACTATGGCTAACGGGTTTCCTAGAAAGTCATGTTAAACAAAATCCTGTGGAATAATTTATTTGTTAGTTTATTTTAATAAGTGTACACATTTTTTTTGCTCACTGTATATACATTCTTTTGTTTATTTATTTTTTATTTCCTTTTACATTTTTATTCTACACAATTTATAATTTATTTAAATATTCTGGATGTTTGGGCACAACTTTTCTTGTAGAATCTGCTTTTATGCTTCCCAGTATTCCTCTGAAGGTCGTCATACCTTAGTGGTAGCGCAAATCAGCTCGTATTTAAAAAAATTTATTTTTTAAAATTTGTTTTTTAAAAATCTTTTTATAAACGAAAATAAACAAAAGAAAAATAATGACACAAAATAACAACTTTATGTCATTATATGGATTCGCCTTTGTCATATCTGGCTTACAGCGAATTTAATTTGACATTAGTGGTCACCCAAAAACAACAGAAAATACATGTTGTTTTTGTTAAAAAACACTGCGAATTGAGTTGTTGTATTCTTGCCATCACCTTATTGATTTCGCCATGGTATGAATGAATAAGAGTAAATAATTAAATTTCAATATTGTTGACTTACTCATATTCAAAATTTAATGAGTACTTATGACAAGCGCAAAAACGATTCATTGCTGATCTTTGGTTTCAAGAAAGATGGTAATTGAATACGAATACATTAAAGTGAGTCCATTTGCTGTTTTCATTTCACACTGGACTGTGACCATTTAGTCTGTGTTAGATCAACTATTTCAATATTGTATAAAGGGATTCATTGCTATCTAGCATGAGGCATGATCCTATGAGTGGATATTGATTGATCGGTTTGATGTCTGTTGTGGTTTCATTAATCGGGTTTTTTTTAAGGCACCTAGAAGATTAGTTACTGGGACTGCCAATTGGCTTCCAGTCCGATGTAATATATATTTCCTCCCCTTAGTTCTTAATAGGGGCCAACAAATCCGTGAAAAGGCAGAGCGTCAGTTTGACATTTAAAAAGTATTGGCCACGTAATCGCTTCACATTTCTTTAAGTCCACATGACTGTGACTGTATACCTAAAGCTCTTTGGCGATTGATACGAAAAAAAACTCAATCTGAAGAATCCTGGTCGATTTTAATAAACAATGAAGAGTTAGAAGTTTGTAGTCTTCTGACATATTTAGTCTCTAAAGCTTCAAATTTTATGGTAAAGCTTCTTGAGTGTACCCAAGTGAATGCTAAGCAATCATAAAACTCTAGTGATGTATTACAGCAACGTAGCAGTATTGCTGAAGATTCTCTGAAATAAATGAACTTGTTTTCCAAGTCGACGTAGTCGTTATTAGACGTGAGGTCACGGTTTAAACCCCAATGAAATACGAAAAATATTTCTTCGGTGACTTCCTCTCTTTCCTATTGCCAGGCAAGAGCCATCCTCCGATTGTTGCTTAATTTATTCATATTTGATTAGGATGTAGCGACTAATCTAAATACCACTCGTTAATGTTGTCCCATATTATTGCATACGTGTACACTTGAAGCTGGTAAAGCTTCAACTTGTATTATGCACTTACACGTTTCCCCCTTTAGGCCTATAAAAAAAAAATTCTGGTGATGTTTATTAAGCAGCGTGAACGATGCAATTGATAATACGGTATACGTACCCTTATCGAAAACTTGGACATTTTTATCTCGTATAAGCCTAGTCTTGGCAAATATTTGACCACTTGAATACAATGTAGGCAGACCCCACACCCCCCTCTATACTTCACTGCATACATTTTTCCATTCCTAAAGGAAAAAAATGTTTTTTTTTTGTGTGTAAAAAGCAACCCATTTTATATCTTATCAGTTGGATTTTCTTGCTCGTATTTAATGTTTAGGGCCAGCATTGTCACCCTCGATACCACCACCACCACCACCACCACCACCATTTGCCGGTGTTATCATTTGCAAACTCATTACCACTTTAGAAAATTCTACGGCATGCAGGCTTTAATGTTGACATAGAAAAAGCAAATAAAATACCTTTAATACTATTGTAGAGGGTAGAAGTGGTTTTCATTTTGGTTTGAAAATAAAAAGTTTTGAAATTTTTTTAAAAATTGTCTCAACAAAAAAATTTTCTAGTGGTGTTGCCAAGCTAGCTTAAAGTCGCTGTAATTTAGTAGGTAGTGTGTTGGCTTATTAGATATGAGGCCACCGGTCCTCTCTGCAGATTTCTGCCAAAAAACTCTGAGAGTAAGTAAAATTGGCCATGAAAAGTTGCTCAAAACATCTGTAGTTAGGCGGAGTCGAATTAAAACTGTAGGTCCTAGCCACTCATGTATAAAATTAACTCACATATCAAAAGTAGTGTGTGAAGATATGTATTTTGCCAGTAGTCGCCGTGGTCTAGTAGGTAGTGTGTTGGCTTATTAGACGCAAGGCCCGAGTTCAAATCCCAGGTCAGACGAAAATATGACTGCGACTTCCTCTCAGCAGATTTCTGGCAAAAACTCTGAGAGTAAAAATTGCCATGAAAAGCTTCACGAGTGGTGTGAGAAGCTAGGACGTTGTACAATGGGTCAATTCGACCTCCGGGTACTGTACTTGTCATAGTTGACAAGTACACGTCCTTTAACCTAACCTAACCTATGTATATTGACAAGATAACCTAGCTTAACCTATCTCAATAGCAGACAGCAGGGAAAATTATAATTTATTATCCACAAAAGGAAGCCATAATGAAATTTTTTTGTAAAAAATACCATCTAAATAATGCAATAATGAGCAAAACCGATCTAAAACTGAAGCCGTACGTTTCTTTTTGTATTTCACTGTATGCGCATAAGTATGTTTTTTTGACATTTTCTGGCCAAATAAATGATTTTTTTTATAGTTTCTCATTTCATTTCAAAATGTCAGCAATTTTATGAAATTATATGCGAAAACACAACAACAACAAAAATTTTTTTTTTTTTTAAAACCCATTTCCGCCAGCAAAATCCGAAAACCATGTAGAGCGGCGGCATTAATTTGAATTTTTTTCTTCAGAAATTTTTTTCTTTAAAACGAAAGAAAATGTAAAACACTGTTGAAGTTTTTCGCTACGAAAGTTATGAAAAATGGAAGCAAAGTGTGGAAGAAATAAAAAAAAATAAAGAACGAATTAAAATACGCCAGAAAGTGTGTGTGTGGAGCTTCCCTTTTTCCTAAATGGCCTTATACTCCTCCATGTTTAATGTTTATGTTTAAAATTTAAAGGAATTTTATTTTAAAATTCATAAATTCAATTTTAAAAACAACAACAACAACAACACCAATATGAAAATAGACTTCTTAAGTCAGTCTTTTATGTACATATGTACGTACACTATGCCACAGACGAGAAGAACAAACGGATTCAATGAATAAGTTTTTGTTTCGTATGTATTTTATTCAACGAAATATACCCACAAACAAAAAAAAAAATGTTTAAAAATCGCAATCATCTGCAGCATGATGATCATCATGATTGTGCCTGCTCCATTCACATCACAGACACACATACGCATTGTCAATCGATCGTACACTCTGCAGAATATTTTCGTCAGCGATGGCAAGCCAGCCAACCAACCAGCCCGGCAAAGTACTTGAGTGCCGTTGTTGTTGTTGTTTGCTTACACATGCCTTTTTCGTCTTTCTGCTAAAGAGAGTGAAACCCTATACAATAAATACAGCAACAACAACAACAACATCATCATAAAAAATTTTACAACAACAACACAGTCACTGTGAAAATAAAACCCCAGTTTTGAAACCGTTTTGTGTGTGAAGTGTTTTTGATTAAAACAACAACAACAACAACCATAAGGTTTAAAGCTTAAAACTCTACACAACCATTCGAACGAAATTCAAGGTCAAACGTGTTAACATTTTCAAACTGGCCGTTCAACTTGATATAACTTTTGATTTTTGTTTTTTTTTCTCTTCTCTCTCTATACACTCTGTCATCATCATCATTTACTTGGCTGAGCTAAAAGAATTCTACAGAATACAGAATAAATTGGGGATTAAAATAAGAAAAAAAAAGAAAACAAAATGAGAAGAGAAACAAAAACGAAGCAAAGTAATATTAAAAAGTACCACAGGCCCCTATAGATGTTTGAAATAACCATCGGACCATATCAACCGACAACCATCAACCATTGAGCCACGTTTTATTATTCCATTTATGTGTCTGTGGCTTGTGTCACAGACAAATAAAACAACAACAACAATCAATTCAGACTCAAAAAATTTTTTTTTTTAAGTTTTCTCCATTTTTTTGAGGGTGTTCATTGAAAGTCACAACACCTCTTTTTTGTTGGCAAATTCTGGTCCCCATTTTTTCGATTGTTTTGCTTACACTGTTCATGTCTGGTTTATGCACACTTTATAGTCGAGCATCACTGCGATTAAAGTGCGTGACTGTAAACCCAGGCAATCTTTACATAATTCTTGAAGAACTACGAACAAAACTTAAGAGATTTCATTTCCCTTTTAGAGATGCCCCATATAGAATATATATGGAGTGAAATGAACGACCTATTATCCTTAACCTATTATCGTTTCACATTAAAACATCGTTTAACATCAACGATAAACGAACATGTTACAAGCAAAGCATCAACATAGGTATGAAAGAGAAGGGGATAGACAAGTAAGCTAAGCAATGTCAACCAGATACACAAACAACAATGCAGTCGCGATAGAATTCTCGAGAAGGCGAGAAGAAGAACCTTCCCTTTCGAGAGGCAGGAGTCAGTAAGAGTTCGGTCAGTCTTGAGTGAATACGCGTTGCATTCGAAGTAAAGAATCGTGGTTTGAAGATCTCCGCTATAGATATGTACACAAGTATAAGTGTTGTTGCTTACAAAAAGGTTGTAAGCAGAGAATAATAACGAACAATCAAGTTGTTTTTATATCGGGAAGTTGTATACGGTGGCACACAAAAGTAGTCTGATTAATAAAGAGTTTAATTGAAACGAAACACATATTTCTTTTTATTTTGGTTTGCAATCAACGAACTCATAATCTAAACGTTCACGTCAAAAGGTAAAAACGTAACAATATGAAGCCATTGCTTAAATGGATCTCCTATTTGAAATCCTATGCCACAACACGTTAGGTTCTGTCGTTTTTTTTTCTCTCTACTAATGATTCATGGACATTAAACGCCGTATAAAAGATTCAGTCCATCTAATAATTACGGTCCATCAATCAATTCCAGGCTCTAAATAGTTAGGCTTTAGTTTATCAATTTTCATCTTCAACAACTTAACAAGCCAAGCAATTACAAAGGTAGAGGCATAAGGGTTTTCTTCTCTTGCATAACATAACATTGGGCATATGCCCGATATATCAGAAAGTGTTTCCTCTTCTTCTTCGAATTTAGTAGTCAAAGCTCATATAAATACAATCGCTTGTAATTTCTCGCTATTTTATAGCCTGAACAGACTTTTCACGGGCCTCTAATCTGCCTTTGATTAGATTTGATGCTTATCATAACTTATCCGCATTCTAAACTTTGGTACCACATTTTCTAAGCTATGCTTTCAGTTTAGTTCTAACAATCCCCTGGCTACTGACAAGTATGCTAATATCTCTTAGGGCCATTGCATTACAACTTGCCGTTAAAGTTAGGCTTAGTTAAAGGTAACTTTAGCTAAAGTGACCTTTAAAGTCAACTTCAACATCTTTTCGTTATTATAACCTAATAATAAAGTAAAATTACTTTTTTCAAAAATTTGACACTAAGGGGAGCAATGTTGATAACATTTCTCAATTAAACAAACACAGTGGCAACGAAGGGCATCTTTTTTTGTTGTTGTATTTGCTTATTTTGTTTATAAAGGGTGTTTTTTATGGAGGTATAGAACTTTAAGTTGGCATTACTTTTCAAGATGGCGACCGATTTAACAGCTGTCAAGTGATTTATTCTCAGTTTGGTTTGGCAATTCATCATGTATAGACTCACGCCTGAACAACGCCTGCAAATAGTGCAATTTTATTTCGAAAATAATGGTTCTGTGCGGAAAACGTATCGCGCACTACGTCCATTTTATCGTCGACAAAATCGTCCATCAGAGCAGTTAATTCGATTAACCATGGAACGTTTTCGCACCGTCCCTAGAGACGCTGTACGGTGCGTACAGAAAAAGCTATTGCTGCTGTAGAGCGTAGCATTGAGGAAGACCCGAATGAGTCCATTCGCAGTATAGAGCTATGATTACTAATTTTTCATTCCTGAATTGAATAACCATGATGTCCAGCGCAACATGTCACACAGCTCGTGCCACAATAGAGTTATTGAAAGACACGTTTGGTGACCGCCTAATTTCACGTTTTGTACCTGTGAATTGGCCTCCAAGATCTTGTGATTTAACACCGCTAGACTACTTTCTGTGGGGCCAATGACTTTACGTCTATGCGGTAAAGCCACAAACGGTTGACCATTTGGGAGACAACATTCGCCGTGTTATTGCCGATATACGGCCACAAATGTTGGAAAAAGTCATCGAAAATTGGACGTCCAGATTGGACTACATCCGCGCCAGCCGTGGCGGTCATATGCCAAAAATCATATTTAAAATGTAATGCCACAAGATTATCTTTCGGATAAACAAAATTCATGTCAATCGAATAATACATCGTTGTTTTATTGCAACTTAAGTTCTATACCTCTATAAAAAACACCCTTTATTTGAAGTTGCCATTTTAAAAACATTTGGAATATGAGTTCGTATGATTGCAAACAAAATAAAAATAAATTTATGTTTAGTTTTAGATAAACTCCTCATTGTTCGCACTACTTTTGTGTGCCACTATTTACAACTTGATGTTACAACAACAATAATTTGTTTGTTCGTTACTCTTCTTTACACTTCTGTTCGCGTAAGCACTAACAACTGTTCGGTAGACCTTTACAACGGCGATCTTCAAACCACGACTGTTCTTTTCGCACGCAACTCGTCTTCACACAAGAATTATTGAATTCTTACTGCCCGTTGCCTGCTTTGTCTTGCCTTTTCATATCTGCGCGCAACTTCTAACTTATTGTCCACTTATAATAATAATGAAAAACAATTTATCTGCCCTTAGTTAACGGCAAGTTGTAATAATGGCCCTTAGAAGAATCGTAAAGTACCACTTTTTATTCCAAATTCGTCAACCAAATAATTCCTGGAGTCTTTTATTTAAAACTTTTATTTTTTTTTATTTAAATTTAATGTGAAATATTAATAAGCACCCACAAGATCCTTATTTATAAGGGACACCCTAATCAAGATTCCAAAATAGCATATTCAAGAACCACCCCCCCCAAAAAAAAAACGACAAACAGAAGAATAAGACGTTTTCGCTTTTAATGTGGTGTTCCTTTTTTAAGATTTCTTTGTTCATTTGTCTGCCTCTTCTTTTCCAAAAATTTTTTCAAACGTTCTGGTGAATAAGAAAGAATCGGAATTGTTGTCACCGAACCATGGTTGGAAATTCTTATTGCGATCGTTGTTGTTGTTGTCTTTTGTAGTCATGAAAACGAAAATGGCAAAATTCAGACAAACAGGCTTTCGAAATTGCATTTGAAAAGTAAGGACATTTGTTGCTTCTTTATTTGGAAGTCATTTAAATGCAGAAAAAAGAAACCAAACAAAATGGTTGTAAAAAAAGGAGTCACCATAAAGAGAGTTAAATATGCTGATACTCTCTCTACTTCATAAGGAGATTCAAACGTTTTCGGAAATATCTTGTATGTTAAACGGTGGCAGGGGTTAAGCACTACATTATATCACAGTGTTATCGAAAACAAATTTCACACACAATATTCTACGACAATTGCTGCGAATCTTTACAAATTGAAACAGAGTGCTGAAATGAAACCAAGTGCTCGCCACAAAATTTACTCGTTTTTTGCATTAAAAAATGTTTGTCTCTGCTTGGCATCAAATATGTCGGCTAAACTGGTTTCAATATTGCATTTATTAGCCTTATACGGTGTTTAGATATGCAGCTTTATTGCGTAAATCGCAATAAACGCCATTATTGAGTTCAATATTTCATATAAAGTTTCAATTAATTATAGCGCAATAAATACGCAAATTGCTGTAATATTGAGTAAAACTTAAAATGCAGTACTGGCATAAGTATGTTCAGTGCGCATATTACAATTCTCCGAACACTTTCTGTTGATATTTGACAACTCAAATGTCAACAGCGAAAAACAAAAAAAAACAAAAACAACAAAACAAACCAGCTGTCAAATGAATATTGAATAAGCAGCTGAACTGCGTATATTGTTATGTCTGAAGATTTAAAATATTGTACTCAATACACCCAATATTGATTCCAAAAAAGTGCATATCTGAACATAGTATTAATTTGCATACCTAGTTAAGAAATTATTATTAGTTATGTAGGGTCACTTACGAAACACTTAAAAATTTTCATTTAACAATTTGTGTTTCAGCTAAGAGGATCATATCTATATAGGACTGTCCTTTACTAAGCATCTGCCCCATCGCCTTATTAGCAGGTCTATTTTGTCGTCGTCTAGGAATAACATTCTCAGAGGAGATGTTGTAAGATCTTGCTCAAGAGCATCACTTCTGCGAATGAGAGCGTAGATCAAAGAGGGGTCTTCCTAGACGGATTATTTAAAAACGATTGAAGCCTCTTACCAAAAGGAAAAAACTTACACATGTTTTTTGTTGTTGTTGCTTTTAAAAGTACTTAATTAGAGCAACAAAAAGAAGGCAAAATCACGTAAAAATCTGTTTTAAAAATATTTTTATTTTTTTTTTTGAATTAATTACACAGATTTTTACTGAGAATTGCTTTTTACAAGTCAGAGAACATGAAAACCGAAAACAAATAATTTTTAAAATTCTTTCAGTTTTACAAACAAATTTATTTAAATTTTTTAAATAATTTTTTTTAATTTTTTTCCTCTTTTTTGAGTTGAAAAACAATTCTGGATGAAATAATTTATTTTTTTATTTTTATTTTCATTTTAATAGAACAATAAAATTTATTAACAAGAAATTAACAACAAAAAAAAACATTTTTAAAACTGGTAATTAGTTCAATGACATTTTGATTTTTTTTTTTATCAAATTCAATAAGTACAACAACAACAACAACAACTACAACATTGTCATAAAACACCTTAAAATACGCAGGCCAGGAGAGCAGCAGTTGTTTTGATTGCAGCTTCATTTGTTTTCTGGTTTTTTATTATGAATTTTTTCTTTCACAATTATTGACTTCAAATGACTCATTTGGGCCTATTTTCTGTATATAAGTCAGCTTCATTAAAATTAAGTTTTTATACAGGAATGTTTTGCATTTCAAAAATCATTAATTTTGGTGACTCAATTGCATTTACATCAGCGTCTTATGGGTCGTCCCTTGAAGCTGAGCGAGCTAACATGCTGGATGTTGAACAAAAATATGTTGTCCTGCTCTTATGTTTTGGCCCGACGAAGTATCTGACGAAAATTTGTTTGTTTTTTAAAATTCTCTTTACAATATAAATTCAAATATATATTGTAGAATATATAAGTTAATATAGCTTTCATCTAATGGTATATAAAATTGATAAGAAAGGATAGCAACAAAAAAATAATGTCAGTAATGTTACAAATTTCATGTGACTGATGGAGTTAATCACTTTGTGCACTGAACGACTCATATACTGCCTTATTTACAGTTCCAAAATGGTGTCAAAGTTTACATTCCAAGTTCAGTGCGTTAGTGTTAAGGCTTTAAGAGACTCTCAATCCATTTCATGTATGCAACAACTCCGGTATAAAATCCGGGCACACCAAACGTTCTGCAAGGATTCTTAGGTTCGCCACCAAACGATACAATGTCAAGCAAAACATAAACGTTATGCGAATCAACACTCTCCTTCGCCATCAAAGGACCACCTGAATCATTCATACAGGCATCTTTACCTGGTTCACCGCCTGTACACATTTGTAAACGTGCCGTCTTTGTTCCTTTGTTTAAATACTTTCTGCGGCAACTTTCAAATTCGACACCTAATAAGGTCATCTTGCCCGCTTCCGTGAAACCCCAACCAGTAACTTGCATTGCTATGCCATCGAAAAGTTTTGAGAGTTGAATAGTACGATTCAAACGTATCAGAGCAATATCGTTGTAAAGAAACGGTCCTTCAGTATTATAATTGAAACTAAAATTCGGATGAGCATGAACCTGTTCGATGTCAACAAACAAAAGAGGATCAGCACATGTCTTGGCACCGTTTCTAAGTACTTTGCCATCTGGATCAGTAGTAATATTCCATTCGCCCAAACGTACACCAGAAACCGTCCCACATTTCACATTAAAACATACACAATGAGCGGCTGTCAACACATAACGTTTATTTAATGTGTGTGAAAAGAAATTCAAATTTAACTAGCAAAGACAAGAACCAAAATTTTTAACAAAGCCTGAACAGACTTTTCATGGGCCTCTTATCTAGCTTTGATTAGATTTGTTGCTTATCATAACTTATCCGCATTCTAAGCTGTGGTACCATATTTTCTATGCTAGGCTTTCAGTTAAGTTCTAACAAGCCTCAGGCTACTGCCAATATGTTAATATCTCTTAAGGCCATTATTACAACTTGCCGCTAAAGTTGGATTTAGTTAAGGATAACTTTAGCTAAAGTGAACTTTAAAGTCAACTTTAACATCTTTTCGTTATTACAATCTAATGATAAAGTAAAATTAACTTAACTATTTAACTTAAAAAAATTTAGCACTAACAACGGCGATCTTTAAACCACGACTGTTAGCACGCAACTCATCTTCACACAAGACTGACTTTAATTATAGGCAAGTTGTAATAATGATCCTTAGAAGTCTCTCGTGCCATTTGTTCACAGTCTTTGACAAAACACGTTACTATTTTTCCTTTCTCCCTACGGAATGGCTGTTCTGAACTGCATCGAGTTATACTTATAGGCTAGTGGCATATAGTTAATATTTTTTAAAGCTCCCCATTGTTAAAAGATCCTATATGTGTGAAGATAAATTCAAATTTAACTAGCGAAGACAAGAACCAAACATTTTAACAGAGCTAATGTTAGAGTTAACACAGCAATGTTAAATGGTTAATAGAAAATACGAAAAATAATCAAGGAAGAAATCATCAAAATATAAGATACGAGGGACTTACTGCACATATCTGACTATATACAAATTGTAGTCTAAGGTGTCCTTAATAAAAACCCAATAAGTGGTATATCCCAAATAATTTTGAACTGGATATATTGGGGGCTTCAAAGTAGGTAGGTAGTGTGTAGACGTAAAAGCCTGTGTTCGAGCCCTAGGCCAGACATCAAAACGAAATATGAAAAAAGAAATATTTCTTCGGCGATTTCCTCTCAGCAGATTTCTGGCAAAGACTCTGAAAGTAAATAAAATTGCCATGGAAAAAGTTTCTCAAATATCTGTCGTTCGAAGTCGACGTTAAACTGTAGATCCCGCCAGTCACGTATAAAATTAAGGCACATAACTTGAGTAGTGTGAGAAGCTAGGCCGTAACTGAAGGGTTGTAATGGTCAATTATGTATGTATGCATGTATTGCTTGTGCTTTCTCGTCTCTGCATATGCGCGATCATCTATTTGCCTATCAACGACGAAGACGCCCTTATAATCTAAATTCAAAAGGGATTGCTTGTGGCTTCGTTTCCTTTGCACACATGTAATGTTTCTGAGAGACGGCATTGTAATCTAATCTGAATTGATACGAATTTTTGAAAGCTTTGTTGTTATCTTTAGGTGTGAAAGCCTTCATTAGATTACAAGGTCTTTGCAAAAACTTTCTCTACAGAAAAAAAAATTGCGAAGAAGAATAGGTCGTCCCATCAAGTGCGCACTGTCTCCTACTAAACGTGTACAGCAGCCACATTAAAACTACAAGACGAAGAGGAAGAAAAGAGAAAAAAAACATTTTTTTAAGCTGCGTATGAAAAGGAAGTCGTCTCGATATAATCTATGGCAGGGCATGGAGATACAATTAAATTTGTTTCTTCCATTGAAATCCATTAATTTTGTTGTTGTTATTGTTTCACTATTTGGTTTTTATTTCTTCGTTTCAATGAAATCTTCAAAAACAAAAAAAATAAAAAAAAAAATAAAAAAAAAAATAAAAAAAAAAATAAAAATAAAAAAAAAAACAAATAAAAGTTAATTATTGTTGGTGGTGTTGTATGGCAAAAAATAAAAAACCAAAACAAAAGTAACGAATGAAACTAAAGGTTTTACAAACATAATGAGACGTATAATGGGTACGCACAACGACGTTAGTCTTACCGGCTGACGGAAGGCCTGTCCTAACTCATGCAGGTACACATATTAGAAATGTAGTGCGTTTCGGCATAAAATACCTTGAATTGCGTGCATATCGGTTTGTATGCCTGTCTGTCTGTCTGTCTGCCTGCGTGTGTCCCTCTCTCTCTGTCTATCTGTTAGTCACCATATAACAGTGTTGCAAAGTTGAAATTTTGAAATAGTACTAAACTATAACGGAAAGAGTACTTTTTTGCATCAAATGGTACTTTTTTAAAAGGTATTTATTTATATTTAATATACACGTACGGAATGGAATAGAAAAACTCACGACTTATACGTATTAATCATCTACAAAAACAAAAACAGTTGATTCGATACGTAAAAGCCCCGTTTAGTCAATTGTCGACGGAACGTATGTACGAACGTAACGGAATGTACGTTCATATTTAGCATATGTAAAGCAAATTAAATACTTACCGAAATTACATTACGATTCGGCAAGCGTTCTCATTGCTTTTCTAGTTCTAAAAACAAACGTACGTTGTATGGACGTTCGGCTAATCAGGGCTAAAGCCTTATTCTGCCTTTAGCATTGCGTTAAACATGTTCCTAACCCATTACTAGTTGAAAAGCGCGAATCATAAAATATTTAATACTAAAAAGTACTAAAAGTGTAGCAGCGGTACTGTGGTACTTTTGAAATGGAATAGTACTGAAAAAAGTACTAAAGTACTGAATATTTCAACACTGCTTTGTATTTAAATGCGTAAAAAAAAACAATGCAAAGTCGTCAGTCAGTCATATTATAACTTCGAGCGTGTGTGATTAATGATTTCTTTTGAGGGTTTTTTTGCACAAAAAAGAAAGAAAAAAAAAACAATCGAAAGCAAGCGAATTAGTTTTCAGCTCATTTTCAGATATGAAGGCTTATTTATAATAAAGTCAAGAGTTGTTGTTGTTGTAATTGTTCAAATTGGTTAAAGGTTTTGGCCTACAATTTCAAAACATTTCGAACAACTTAACTGAACAACTGAATGCCTGGCTTTGTATTGTGTTGTAAGTTTTGAGTGTGTGTATGTGTGTGTGTTTGGTTTACAACAATACAGCACTTCATTATGCTTGTGTTAGCGTATCAGTCAGCTACACTATGCGCTTGCTTATTAACGGGTTCCCTTTTAATCGAATTTAATTTTTCTTTGTCTGTTTTAAGTCTAATTAACGTTATAATTCTTCTATTTAATACCGTTACTAATCAAATTATATGGTTATAATCGTATCACACGTAAAGGATGATTTTTTTCTGCTTGCTTGTTTCTGTTTATTTGTGAGTATTCGTGACATGTGTCTCAAAAAATGTTCAATGCGGCTTAACATTTCTTCAAATTCACAAAAATAATTTCGTGGCAATTTTATGGTCTGTTGTAAGCAAATTTCTTATCAGTGTCCCGGCATTACACATTAATGGACCAATCCGTGTGCATAGGCTATCTACCGAGACCAATATTGCTGCTGTCACGGCAAGTATGAAAGAAAATTATCGACGTAGTGAACTTAATAGTAGTAGCAGTGAGGCTAGTGGAAGATTTTACGTAAGAATTGTGGTATGAAGCCTAGCAAACACTGAAACAGTGTGATTTATCATGTTTATTTTATGAACACTTTTTAGAGAAGTTGGAAGACGATTAAATTATCGTTTTGCCTCAATGGATAGGTGAACATATCACTTTTCATTCTCCTGAATATATGGGACTTTTTTCAAACTGGCATCAAAAGAATGATGGAAGCAATGCTGGAAATAATTGATGGGGTTTACTTTACTACTGTCGATGATAGCTGAGGGTGTCAACGAATTCAAGCATCACACCGTTCACCTGCAAAGCTTTATAGTTGTCGATTCGTCGATATGATCTTCAGATCTCGCTGACACTATATCTGAGAGTCATAGATTGTGAGATGTATCGCTGGACGGCGCAAGCCGGGTCTTCTAGCGTCTTGTACAAGATCCCCATACATGTATGTATGTGGAACGATGTTAAACAGTAACAGTTTACACAATGCTGCCCTGTTTTAATCCATTTTTCACTACAACGATTGAGATTATTCCCGGAGGAACAGTCAGCAGGTTGTAGTACCACAGTTATTCATTTTCTCCTAGTCCCGGAACCATCCGGTGCTCCTTATAATCATTCATTATTGACAGTTAAGCCTTTCTCATTGCGGAACTTCTGCTAAAGTCATTTCCCAAATGGTCAAGATCAATGCGCGCTTTGCATGATCGCCCATTACACAATGCAAAGTTTTGACTCCTATAACCATACTAAGCGTATTCCTTTGGAGTTTAAGCATAATTCCAAGAAAAGAGAATTTTTTTGGGTAGTACGCCCTACGGATTTAAGTTCCTTTTATACGATGGTATAAGAGAGCTGCTTAATTATCGTTTCAGAGTCTATAAGTACAGAATATGAATGAGATCTTCACTACACAGGCTCTTCAACTCTCCAGATATGTACTTGGCTCATAAAGATTTTCCCTGAAAGGAAATCTACTTGTTATGCGCGGAGTTCTGGCTCTAAGGAAGGCTTGAATTGGCTTGCGGCAACATATTCGGAAGTTTCATTCCGGACATTCCGACAAACTATCGTTTGTGCAAATCATGCAGACTTACTGTCCTCTAAAGTCTTCAATTGTTGCAAATTGCTATCTGCTGTTGATGTCCCCGCAGTCTAGTAGCTTGAATGTTGGCTTATTAGATGTGAGGCCACGGTTCAAACCGCAGGACAGGCTAACAGTTCTTTCAACATTTTCTTTCACAAAAATTAAAATTGCCACGAAAAGGTTCTCAAAAAAAGTAGAAAGAGTAGAAGATTAATCTACTTATTGTCACAGTTAAACAGTTAACAGTGCTCTATGAATAGCAAATTATGCTCTGTTAACTCCAAATTTGGCGCTGCTAAAATTTATGGATTGCGTCTTGGATTTTTAAATTTGAATTTATCTTCACATACATCATAAATGGTGTGAGAAGCTAGGTTGTAATCCTCACTGAAGGGTTGTAATGATCAATTAAGTAAATATGTAAACATGTGCCGATTGATGCTGCATTGTCTCTACAAGTTATATCAGATCTTACTGCAAGGGAGGCACGGGTTTAATGATACTGATAGGTTTGGATTGGTATTTCAATGAATATCAAACAGTTCAGTTTTTCAGGTTACGAGTTCTCCTATGTCGATCCTTAAGCATATCATCGTAGAGGTGATAATTTTTTCGTCAGCTGCTCAGTAATTGTTTTGTTACTCACTGTACATGTGCTAGAATATTGCACAGATCAGCTTACTGTATGAGTATTTCACAGTGTGTGTTTCTGTGTGTGTATAGCTGTGTGTATGCCTGTGTGTCTGTATGTTTATATTTGTTTTCTATAAATATTTGCTTTCTGCTATGATTTGTATTTCTGTCACTTACTATCTGCTGTTGCTATAGTAAAATGCCTTTATTGTATGTATGTATTGTTATTGTTGTTACTACTTTTGTTGTTTTTGTTGTTTGATATTTCAATTAGCACCATATTTGTAATTTAAGATCTCTAAACACTTCTTCTTCTTTTTTGTATTGTTTGTTTGTTCATTTGCTTGTGTGTTTTTTTTTTGCTATGAAGCAGAACAACAACAAAAATAATCGGGTGGGGAATAAAATTTAAATAAAACATCAAAAGCGCGAGCACATGCCTTCACACCACTACAAACACATAATTCTCCATTGCATGCAGAAATTAAAAAAAAACAGTAAAAAAGATTGAGACACACTGATGAGGAGGATATTTACTCTCTTGTGCAATTTACTTACACCGACACAACACATAAAATATTGTTTTGATTTAGTTTTTTATTGTTATTGTTTTTGTTTTTTTGTTTTCTATTAAACGCTGAACAATTGAAAAATTCAAAATGGAATGGAAAAAAACGCTGAAAAAAATGTCTGGAAAAAATAAATGTAAAAAATAAATACAATTTTTGATTTGTTTTTTAATTTTCAAATAAACTTTTAACTACTGACAGTAAATAAATAAATAAATAAATGAATAAAAAAAATCCAAAAATAACAACAAAAGCAAACAGCACAGAACAAAAATCGCTGGAATGGCAAAAATTGCTGCTGACAGTTGCCGTTGTCTGTCTGCGTATTAAATTTGCCTGCGTTCCGTGCGATTAGGTTCAATTCTATGCCACCAGTCTAGTCATAAACAATAAATGAATTGAAATTTCTTAAAAGCATATTCATTTTACTCGCTCACCACTCATCTTGTTTTATTTTTATTTAATTTTTGGTTAAAATTATTGAAAAAAAATTTTTTTTCATCAATTTTTCGGAATTATTTTGAAATTTTGTTTCGTTTCTAAAAATTAAGCTTGTCATCGTAGTAATAAGTCCACTTTAATGTAACCTGCTCCTTCCTGAGTGGAACAGCTTCTCTGGTAATTCGTTACACTTACACAAAGAAAATTTTTTTGTTTTAACAATCATGTCTGGGGAGGATGTTATCCCACTATATATCCACAGTATCAAAAACTAAACAAAAATATTTCAAAAACAGTTTTTTCACTAGATATAGGCGCCGAAGATAACTGGTTTCTTTAAATGAGAAAAAAAAGTGCTCTGTGTAAATGCAGTTAAATCGGATAGAAAATTGACTTCTTGCTTAAATGGACGTAGTGGGCTAAAAGGCCATGGTATCACAGATTCCAAAATAAGGTTTGCTTACGATTAGGCCTGGCTTGGAACCAGTCTTATTGCAGTCTGTATATCGATGACTTGCCTTTTTTTTGGATGGCTTCCATTTTTTGTATCGATGACTTGCAATTCTTGGTCGATGACTTGCCTTTTTTTTGATCGATGACTTGCAATTTTTTTAGGCGATAACCAAGATTTTTTTGGCAGAATGCTTGCTGTTTTGGTCGTTGACTTGTATTTTTTTTACGATGACTTCCATTTTTGCGGTCAATGACTTGCATATTTTTTGGTCCATGACATACATTTTTTTTGGTCGATAGCTTGCGTTTTTTTTTGGTCGATGATTTCCATTTTTGTGGTCGATACATTTTTTTGGGCGATGACTTCCATTTTTTGCATGACTTTTTTTTTTGGTCGATAACTTGAATTTTTTTGGTAGTTGACTGGCATTAGTTTTGTTGCTTGTATTAGTTTTGGTTCCTATAACGATATAGTCAGGTAATGCCCGGCTGTAAGGAAATTTGTTTTTGAATTTTTGATATCAATAAGCTTTGAGTGGAAACCGACTGATCACCTACATACCTTCATTTATGTGGTGGTATTAAAAAAATGTTAGGATTCCTCGCAGGTATCATACATATTATATCATTTCTACATTGCGAGAACATACCAGAGCCAGTTGTCAGCTAATATTTATTCTTACCAATGTCCATAAAACGATCCTGAACTACGGATTTTTCAAGAAGTTTTTCAGAGCAATTTTATGATGGCAATTTTATGAGTTTGTACCAGAAGACTACGGAGATGAAGTCGTTGAAGTATTATTTTTTCTTCTTATTTCGGTTTATTCGGAATGTCAGGGAAAGGGGTTAAACCCCAAGCTCTCTGCCAATAATTTCAGACAGTACATACTGCAGACATACATACATAATAGGTCATTACAACCATTCAGTTAGGATTACGACCCAACTTCTTACACCACTCATGTTGGGGGGTGTTATTTGTTATCTGCAGAAATATTTTTTCATATTTTTGTTTTAATGTCTGACCTGAGGTTTGAACCGTGGCCTTCCGTCTAATAACTCAATATACTACCTACTAGACTACTTAATTTTTACTTTATTAAGAGATGAAGGGTAGGTATTTAGTTAGGTAGTTGCGGTTTAAGTTGAATATATCAATAGTACACTGGGTTACTCTTAGCAAATTATGGAGTATTTTTGTTTGATTCCGTAAGCCAATAAACAATCTTTATATTTTGATCTTTAAAAGCCTATTATTTGAATTTTCATTTTAATTTATTGTAAGATTTTGTTTAAATTTATGTCTTTATACGTATTTATTTTGTTGTTTATAATCTATACTTTGTATTTTTATTTTTATTTTAAGGAAATATTTTAAATCTTAATTTTTTTAAACATTTTTTTTGTATATGTTTTTCCCCCTCTTAATGCGCTTGTTGTTTTATGTGAATATTCTTTTTCTCTTCTCATATATAAATCTTTAATTTTATTTCTTTCAAAATATATTTTTTTTTTATTCTTTTTAAATTATTCCGTCTCTGCTATTGGTGGTGCGTTCTGTACTATGTATGTAGTACATATGTTTGCCAATCCTTCAATCAAATATTATTTACTATGCAGCATAAATTTTCCAATTTCAAATGCTACACACATCTTTTCAACAATACAGTGGTGATCAAATGTTTTAAAGCGTTTATTATGACAATAAAATAGTTGTCAAGGCCAGAAGATTTTTTTGTTTGTTTTATTTTGCCTTTAAACCTCTATCCGTGAGTGTATTAAATTATAAAAGAATTATTTATTCAAAGTGTGCTTAGATTTAGTAGCACCCCACAATATACATACATACATAGATTTTAATGCCTGTCGTTTAATAGCGTCCTCATCCCCTTTTCACCTCTCTCCATGTGCCTCTTTAACGGCTACACCTACACAAAATTGTATAAAAATTCAAATTATTTTTCTTCTTCTAAAAATGTTTTTTTTTTAATTCTAAAATTCGATCTGATTTCTTTAATATTTTTTCGTTTGCTGTGACTTTGTTAAATATTTGTTATTTTTTTGTTTCTATAAAATACTATGAGAAAAATATTTCAAATATTTAAATGCAATTCTTTATTATTCTTCTTTTTAATGTTTATAGTAAATAAAATAAAATTTTCCGCTAAAATTTTTATCAACAATTTCTTATATATCCTGGTCTTCTAAATATAAATAAAATATATGTTCTTTTTTTTAACTTAAAATCGTTTTCCATATTCATTTTTGATCAACTCATTGAGAATCTTTAATCAATGGATTGCCAATAAACATGCCTATATACATATTTCTCCCTCTCTCTTTATATATTTCTTTCTATCTCTCTCTCTCTCTCTCTTTCACTTACCTATCAAACTCTTTTTTCTTTTAAAGCTATCATATAGCATCTCTTTAATAACACACAAACATATCAAACATTTTTAAGGCCGTACTAAACTTAAGAAATGTAATGATTATACCTAAAACACTGTTGCGAATACATAAAAAACACTGGTTGTTGTATAGCCTAGAAGAAAATAGCAAGAGCAACAGTCGACAACAATTTAGTTATGGTAACAACCCTTTGCGAGAATAGATCAATTTATTATACTACAACTACAGGAAAGAAACTATAACAAGTCAACAACAGTAAATTCTAGAAGTTGCCAGATGAATAATTAAAACGAAAAGGAACGTTGCTAGTCAGTTGTAGTAAGAAGCGTGATGTATTATCGCTATTTTAGTACTCCTAGTAAAATATTTAAATAATATACAGGATTTTTTTAAATAGCAATAATAACTGTTAAAACAAAATCTTATCTTTCACAATATTACACTATCAATATACGCCTAAATCCAACATTTGTCTACAGGTCCAATAACCTATGTCAAATGAAGCACTCTCACATCTGCCTGAACTCATACTCTTTATAATACAATCCGAATAAAAAATTTGCTTCCATCTAACTGGCCGGTCAAATTACAATTTTCTAGGCAGGGTGTATGAGCTAAGTTAGTGCAAATTTGCCTTGAATTGAAGTTGCCGTAGTCTAGTAGGTAGTATGTGGGCTCATTAGACGTGAGACCACCATTCAAACCCCAGGTCAGACATCTCCAGCAAACCGAAATAACGGAAAACAATTTCTTCCTCTCAGCAGACTTTTGGCAAAATCTGTCGTTTTGAATTCGAATTTAAACTGTAGATCCTGCCCCTCATGTAGGAAATTAACACATATGACATTAGTGGTTTGAGAACCTAAGTCGTAACCCTGATTGAAGGTTTATAATGACCAATTGTGTATGTATGTGATGTTAACATTCATACGGACAACCAAATGGCTATGGGGCAATAGCGTCCATACACATAAAGTTTAGTACTGTTTTGAACTTTTTAAAAAAATACAAAAAGTACCGTTTTTAGAAGCGTAATTTTTTAAAAATTATATTTCGTTAAAAAATTATAGTTTTAAAGGTGTATTTTTTAAAATGCTTTTAGAGTTTACATTTGAAAAGCATAATTTTTCAAGCATATATTTCCTTAAAAAAATGTACTTTTTTAAATTTTAAATCTTACTACTCCTTAAAATGTTACTTTTGCTTTTTTCAAAAGTACTTTATTTAAAAAGTTACATTTTTAAGCCAATTTTTTAACCAATAATTTTGTTTTAAATAAAAGTTTGTTTCTTCTTAAAAAAATGACGGAAATGTTTATTTCCTATCCTGTAATATTCCTATAAAATTTCAAAGTTTTTAACATGCACACACACGTACACACATCCATTTGTACCACAATTATCTTCTACTGCTACCACTAAGACTTAATATTACTACTACTACTACTACTATTACTACTAATATTACTACTACTATTACTACTAATATTACTACTACTATTACTACTAATATTACTATTACTATTAATATTACTACTACTATTACTACTAATTTTACTACTACTACTACTATTACTACTACTACTATTACCACTACTACTACTAGTATTACTACTACTAGCACTACTACTGCTAGTACTACTACTACTACTACAACTAAAACACTTTTTCTACTATTTTGTCAGTTTTATAATACTATCAAATGAAATTGATATTGAAGCTCTTGTAGCGTTTTTATGCCGTTTTATAATACTTTAGATTTTTAAAAATGACTTCTTAAGTGAAAATTGTTGTATCTATAAACAAATAAATTAAAAGATCTTGAAAAGCTATTCTACTATATTTTTTTCTATCACATTGTCGTGCTATATATTTTTACCACTTCTTAAGTATTTTCCCTGCCACTGTTTCTATCATTTTTACCATCAGTTTCTATAAAATTTTATTAACCATGTCTTCTACCACTTTTTGTACAATTTTTAATTGTACTTTTTGCTACTATTTCTACTACTATTTCCAATACCTATTTGCTACCACTATTTCTATAATTTTTCTCTACCACATTTTACTACTACATTTACTACTATTTACATTTACTACTATTTACATTTACTACTATTTACATTTACTACTACATTTACTACTATTTACATTTACTACTATTTACATTTACTACTACATTTACTACTAATTTCCTACTATTTGTTCCACTAATTTTTCCCATCATTCTGTAATATTTTTCTACTATTTTTACTACAATATTTCTGCAGTTCTTCTATAAATTTTTTAATCACACTTTTCTACCGCATATACTACTTTTTTTCTACTAATTTTACCATAATTCTGTAATATTTTGCTACAATATTTCTGCAGTTCTTCTATCAACTTTTTCTATCACACTTTCAAGCCATTTTTCTACCACACTTTATTACTATTTTTTCTACTAATTTTAATATCACTCTTTATAATATTTTTACTATAAAGTTTTTTCAAATTTTTTGTACCAACTATTTCTACTACACTTCCTACCAATTTTTGTAATACTATCTTCCATCACTATATCTCTTATCACTACAATCTACTTTCTTTCTGTTTCTAATCCTTTTTAATGTGTTGTAAATATTCTTCTTACTTTTTTTTTTTACAAAAAACTGTGCTCTCTTTCCTTCTTTCTCTCTCTCTACTGTCTGTATAATTTTTTTTGTTTTTTCTTCTTCTAAACTAAAATGTTTTGTTGTCCCCTTAAAAAAAAAAAATATTCATAAAAAAAATACCGAAAATTTTATCGAAAATTTTTTTCTCTTTTTTTTCGAATATTTACAGGCCAGTAAGAGAAAGAAGTTCATTCTACGTTCACAAAAAACAACAGAGCGCTTAGAAAAATCCCACAACACATTAAATAGAAAGAAAGTTTTTAAAATAAAACTACAAATGAAAAAAAATAAATTTTGAAATATTTTAACAAAAATTAAAAACGACAACAATAATAATAATAAAATAAACAACAAAAAAAAAAATAAAGACAGAAATCTAGCAACAGCAATTAAGAACAATCAACCAACACCCACTTAATGATAAAATAAAATTAAAAGCAAATAAAAAATATTAAAAATAAATTCTTTTTTAATAAATCTTTTCTTTTTTTAAGAAATAAAAAAAGAGTGAAAATTCAAATTAAAATAAAAAAAATTAAAAAAAAAAATTTGAAATATTTTTAAAATTCAACTTGGTCCGCTTTAATGTTCGCTGATGGCCTTTAACAAAGTTTTTCTTCAAACTATTGTTTGAAAGCAAACAATTCAGCACAACAACAACTATTACAATAAACATACATTGACATTAATTTGTTGTTGTTGTATGTTTTTTTACATTTCAATTGATAAACTCAACGCAGAGATTGATTTTTAATAGAACAAAAAAACTGTTTTCAAGTGCTTGCTTGCTTGCGTGCTCTTGCTATTGTTTTAAAGGGGGAAACCCAATGATAATAAATTTTGTTTGTATCAATCATTGACACAAGCAAGCAGCTAGCCACCACCAGTCAATCAGTCTGCCTTGCCACATATTGTGCAAATCTATAGAAAATAATAAAAAAAAAAAAATATTGAAACTATCACCAACAACAATAATAACAACAATAATTACAATTGATTGGCTATTAAGAGCATATAAAAGAAATTAATTTTTTTCCAGTGTATGGCATAATTTATATGTAAACGTACGTATTTGTGTATGTGTGTGCGTGTATAAGTAATAGAGGCCCCCCGGTTTAAGAATTATTATTCGAGTCTCTTTTGCTCTTGAATTCAAACTATTTGAATGAAACAGTATTGTTGTCTGTTGTCTGTCTTCTATGGCGTCATCATTTTCTAAATGAAGTGATTAATTTTATTACACTTAAAACAACAATAAACTAACAACAACAACAGCAAAACTATCCATTTATAGCAGTTTTTAATCGCGCCGGTTATTTAAAATACGCTTTTCAACAAAAAAAATTTTTTTTTTCACAATTTATCACACACGTGAATTTGCATAAATTGCTCACGATTTTAAAGAAATAAAAATAAAAAACAAAAAAAAAATAATAAAATTAATTCATCACACCAATAACAACAACAAAAACTATATAAATCAATCAAATTTATCAATTTTAAAGATTTTTTTCTTCTAAAGACTCTTTAAACAATCGTAGAACTTCTTTAAAAAAGGCAGTCTTTTGGAGTCGACATCAAATGTACGCTTCTTTTAATTAGTCGGGTGAGTAAAACATAAAAGAAAAATGCTTTTTTTTTTTTTTGTTTTGTTTTCTATATTCTATGAAATATTTTTTCCCATTTTCTGTACGCCAGTGTAAATTTAATTTGTTAAACGGCACTGGACGTTTTAAAATTCGTGAATTTAAAGCTTTCCTTTTAGAAGAAAAAAAAAAATAAAAAGAAAGAGCTGAAAAGTACTTGTTACTTTAAGAGTTGTTTTAAAAAGTATTTTTTTTGAAGTACTTTTATTTTAAAAAAATGTTGTTAGAGGAGCGAAGACCGATTAAAGATAGGTTCGTTGTGCTCTCCCCATTAAGGAATACCGACCTTACTTACTATTGTTGCTTTAAGAGCTTAAAAGTTATTTTTAGAAGTACTTTTCTTAAAGTCCTTTTATTTAAAAAAAAAATGTTGGTAGTTAGAGGAGCGAAGACCAGTGAAAGATAGCTTTGTTGTGCTCTCTCCATTAAGGAATATCGACCTTACTTTCTACGGTTATTTTAAGAATTGCTTTAAAAACACTTTTTTTGAAGTACTTTTATTTTAGAAAAATGTTGGTAGTTAGAGGAGCGAAGACCAGTTAAAGATAGGTTTGTTGTGCTCTCTTCATTACGGAATATCGACCTTACTTTCTATACAAAGTCATTATCAGAGATCAGCAATGAGTATTAAAAAATATGATTACAATCGAATCATTCTCATAATTTCTGATACTTGTACGCATTCATACTTATTTTAATATCATGGAACCTCTACACATATTCAAAGTTTGAAATACTCATCATATTCATACTTAACAACACGTATGATGTTGCTGATTTCGACTCTCCATAGCTCAACATATACACTCATCACTCACAACATAAGTATGCTTCGCGTACGAATATTAAAATACTTGTGTGTGTTTGCTCTGCCTGCTGGCTTGTCTGCCTTTTTTGCTTATGTGTCTTTTTCCTGTTGTTGTTAACTAAGACTCGAGTGACTCGAATCATTTATGAGTATTTTATAAGTATTTTTCCAAATTTATGAATCTAAATGAGTGGGCTGGCTTATGAATCAGACATATTTCGAATGTTATGAGTTTGATGTCAACGTTGTAAGCATACTCATTGCAACGTGCGCGTATAAATCAACGTTGTAGTGAGTACAAATGAATCAGAGTACATAGTTAAATTTCAATATTGTTGACTCACTCAAAATTTCATGAGAGCTTATAAGTAGAGAAAAAATGAGTTATTGCTGATCTCTGGTTTGTATCTTGTACAACGTCTTTAAAATTTCTTCTTCTGTCTCGGTAATGCGATAAAAAGTGGCCTGCTTTTCTCATTTTCCACTACACCTCAATACGGGTTAGGTGTAGATGTAAGATTGAGACTATCATAAGTACGCTCATTAGCTCATTAGTGGTGCTTAGTTTTAAAATTATATTTAAGAGCTTCTCCTCATCGGAATCCGCACATAGTTCGGCCTAACCAATATAATCCGTACCGTTTCATGCCTGTAATAATTGTTTGTTACCTTTTTTTGTGTTCCCAATTGGTTCTTGATCCTGTAAACCTGGATGTTATTGCTTCTTATTGTCATTCGACTGTCTGTTCAGTATTCAATTCCATCTATACAAAATGAAATTATTCATAAGAAATATAATGAAAGCCAGATCAGAAGTCAGCACAGTCTGTCTAGTAGGTAGTGTGTTGGTTTATTGAACGTCGTGAGGTTACGGTTCAAACTCTAAACGAAATGCGAAAAAAAATATTTCTTTAGTCACGCGAGCGAGCCCGTAGCTCAAACACCAGATCAGATGTCTCGAACAAAACGAAATATGAGAAATCCTGTGTTCCTTCCAGTAGTCTTCAGGCAAAAAGTGTGGAGAGGAAATAAAATTGCGACGAAAAACTTTCAAAAAATTTGTCGTTCGGAGCCGGTGGAACTGATGTCAGAAGCTACGTTGTAATCCTTTCTAAAGGGTTGTGTTGACCAAATTAGTCTACGAATTTTTGGGGAGTGTAACTTTATTAGAGCATGACTACTAATACGATACGTTGGTCGGCTTATATTATGATCCCATCCAATATTCCAAGAGGTAAATGATAAAACCGGGTTTTAAAACCGATTCCAAATTGTTTGTTTTTTCTATACAGATTGCATTGAGCATTCTCTTTCACTGCCACTAAAGCCTTTCCGCAACTTCTTAAAATGTATTTGTTTTGTCAGCTGAGTGATCTAAGGAAACTGGTGTCAACAGCTTACTGTGAGGCAGTTCTGTCATATTTTTCTGTTGAGTCAAAAACTATGAGTATAGCAGGGACACAAAAATTTTAAAAACAGTTGCAATAAGTTAGTATTTGAGTTAGGCAAGTAAACCTAGTAGCACGGATTACTTTTCAAGTCGATTAATTTTAGGCAAGTTTAAGCAACTTGCTGGTATGAGTTCTTATTTGAATCGAAGTTGTAAAATAATGGATCTAACGATAAACTAAGATGTAAAATCTGTTTTACTTGTTGTCTAGGAAATAGGTTCGAAGCTTTACTAAACTGTGTTGAATTAATGTCAGTTAAACGTCAGCATTTTACAACTTCTTTATCAATGCGATTATGGCTTCAGAAACAATGAAAATTATTGACGAAATGATGACAAAATGTATGGCCAAGCAATACATATTGAAAAGTACTACTGAACTGTTGTGAATGTTGTTAAAATATAATTTCCCCACTCCCCCCATCATTTGGAATTGCCATCACTAAAGACTAGAGCACAATAGTATGGCAATTGTACAGGTTGCAGCAGTAAATTTAAGCAACAAGTGTGTGTTGCCGCACTGATTTTTTTTTATTATTTTTCATGTAATTTTTCAAATAAAAAAAAAATATTCCCATTTATAGCAACAAAAAATAAATAAATAAATAAACTTGTATTTTTGTTTAAAATTTAATTTAATATCCTCTCCTTCTATAGAAGAGCCCAGCCAGTGAACATAATACACTCACTCACCGTCTGTCTGTGTCATGGCAGTTCTCAGATATATTTTTTGAAATGCCCCCTACATTATGCAAGTCTAGCCTTTTAGGCATCTAAACTCAAACACGTGCAATGAATTCAACCATTAAATCCGACTGATCATTCTCAACTTTGTATAAATCGTATACTGACGCTGGGTGTAAGAGAAACACACTTTCCCTGCTGATTATTCTCGCTCGGAGCGTCACAGCCTCACTGTCGTAGAACTTAAAAAAGATTGCGATAAAACCATTGCATCCGGAAAAAGTGCGTGCTTGATACGTATTATAGCTTGGTGCTCATTATGGTTACATGGTAACTGATTCTCAGGGCCTGCTAGTTAAGATTGTGAACGGGGTCGGTGTGCGGTTTCAACAAGACGCAACTAAATGCCACGCAACATAATCGATTTTGTTTTTACTGCATAAGAAGTTTTCAGAACAAGTAAAGTGCAAACAAGGGCGAGCTATTTCATGTCGACTGTTTGATATTTATGTGGCGTTACGTCATAAACCGTGTCCACGCGGATAATCCGCTTACATTGTTGCAATCAGTATTTGTCGAGTTATCAATGAGAACAATTTCGAAATAAGCAAAAGCGGAGTCGAAAACTACGTTAAAAAGCCGTATTAAGCAAGACCGTAAAGACCGTATTAAGCAATCCATGTCATTGTATTTCCTATATAATGGCCGAGGCAAAGTTTAAGCATTATTAACGGATCCAAGTGAGCAGCTACGCTTACGCTACGATTGCCAATTTAATACGCTGTATTCCTTTTCCTAAGTTGCCATAGTCTATTACATTAGTGTGTTGGCTCATGTCTAATGTGGCCTCGATTCAAACCCTAGGTCAGATTTCTTCAATGAAACGAAATGCGAAAAAATATTTCTTCGGCGACTTCCTCTCAGCAGATTTCTGGTAAAAACTCTTGAGAGTAAAATAAAATTGCTATGAAAAGTTTCTCGAAAAAATCTAACATTCGGAATCATCTTTAAGCTTTAGGTCCCAGCCGCCACTTATAAATAAAATTAATACCCACACCATGAGTGGTGTGAGGAGAAGCTAGGTTGTAATCCTGGATGAACGGTTGTAATGACAAATTATGTATGTATGTATGTACGAGCTCGCCAGAGCTGGTGCGCTCCTTCCGGAATCCTCTTCTGTTGAATTGGGTATGCCACTTGCCTCGGTCAAGTTGACCATTGCGCGGAGGTTCTTTCGGGACGCCAACCTATCCTGGGTCAATGAGGAGGCCTGCTCCACCGCTAGACTCACCTGGCCCAAGGTGGATAGAAGACGTACCAACCGATTACTTGGTCTTGGTCGTGATGTCATCTCGACTACAGTGGCCGTGCTTACAGGCCATTGCGTCGTGGGTAGACACGCGGAAAGAATGAGGCTCCCTTTGAACGACTTTTGCCGTGGATGCAGGTCCACTGAGGAAGAGGAGACTGTTGTTCACTTTCTCTGCCAGTGCCCGTCTCTTGCTAGGTGTAGATATAGGTTATTTGGCTCCCCATTCCTTGTTAGCTTAACGGAGCTATCATCTATTGACATCAAGGACATAGCTTCGTTCATCAAACTTTCTGGCTGGTTTTCCAGTGCGGGGTAGTCGTGCTTTTGTTGTGCAGCCCTTGCGCTGACCAACTTCCTCCTTTTCCCTGATTTTGGTGGAACTTGGTTAGTACAGGGACTGCGTTCACCCGTAGCATCACAACGGGCCGTTATGCGTGCTCAAGTGAGCTTTGTGATATACGAGCTACCACTCCGACCTAACCTAACCTAATGTATGTATGGATGTATGGATGATGAGAAGCTAGGCCGTAATCCTGACTGAAGGATTGTAATGGCCAATTATGTATGTACGTCTTGGTTTGTCGTTATTAAATTTAATTTTTGTATAGAAGAACGGTGTTATTCGTGAATGAAGGCAATCTCAAGTCCAAAGGAGCTGAACTGAAGCTGCATGCGAATCTGATTTTTATTGAATAATTCTGGGAATTGATTCTCTCCACTGTTAGACTTCTCTTCAGATTGGTTTTGTTGTGTAGCGCATCAAACGGTGCACTTTAACTCTCTTTGCTTCATTTTGCTTTCATTGTTTTCATTTGATTAAATTACATTTCGTATGTGGAATATTTAGTTTATTTTTTTGTTTTCTTTCCGTAAATTCTATAAAATAAACACACACGCTTGGAAGTGCAAAAGAGACAGCAACACAGCAAGCAAACAAGCATGTAACCAGGCAAGTAAGCAAGCAAACAAGTGAGTGCAATTTGAAACCTTGACACTTATCCAAGTCATTTGTTAATTCCATAACGGTATTACACAGTGTTTGCTAACTCACTTACACGCAACCATGCATGCACGTATGCATGCATGTGCTATGCTATGCTGTAATGTAACTGAATGAGTGACTGTAAATGCTTGTATGATGTTCCTTTTTTTCACAAATAATGTTTAAAAACATAAGCGAGAATCACAGAAAAATCGTAGAATTTATTTTTGTTTATTTCATGTTTTATTTATTTTTATTTTTTAATGTTTTTTTTTTCACAATAATCATAAACTTGATATATGTATGTACATATGTACATGCTTGAGTAATACAGAAACACAACTACTTGACTCAAATGGCATACAAATTATTAAAAAGAAATTTAAAAAAAAAAATTTAAAAAAAAAAAATTATTGCAACCTGAACCTCTTTTTTTTTTGCTTCTTTTGTCCATAAATCGTAACAAAATCGAATTTAAAGGGACGTGTACGATATGGCTGGCTCCACTCCATTTACAAAGGCGAACACATGAAAACGTGGAGAAAAAAAATTTAATTTTTAAAATTTTCGTTTTAATATGTCGTAGAGCGAGCGTAGTTATCGTAGAAGAAATGGATAAAATTTTTAAGAAAATCATAAAAAGTTTAATAATTCCAGGAATTCAGGTAAGCTAGCACTTTATAATACGCAATTGCTGTTTTTTAAACTACAAAAGATGAGCAGTTTGGTAGTTTGAATGGTACTTTTTTTTTTGGTACTAAACTTTTTGGAAGTAACAAAGTACTCTACGACAACACAGAGATTTATGTTGAAACCAAAAAAGTTATTGAAAGTATAGAAGCTAGAATGCTTTGCAACCAAGGATCTTCTGTACAGAGTGCCCCCTAACCAAAGACTTCAATGAATTTAAGCATTATTCATGGCTTAAGTGAAGGTGCAATAATTGCCATCAAGCATATGGCAATGCATGTTCTCTAACCTCCCGTGCCACTTGCACCAATTCGTTGGAAAAAATTATGTTTCTCGTTACCGGGCTTAAATGTGTTGTACTAAACGACAGCGGCTTATCACAAATTCCACTGTTAGTGATTAAGCACTGCAACTGGCCTGGGATTAGCAGTTAAGCCACAATTAGCCGAACATTTACGGCACGTAATATAATGAGCATTCATTTATAGCATACGCAAACAATGAAAATTCTTACCGAAATTCCATTACGTTTGGATAATCGTTCCTATTGCTTTTCAAGAAACGAATATACGTTCCTTTACTTTACCAGAACGTTCGGCTAATTCTTGCTTTAAGCAGCAAATTTACTTTTCCCCCTGTTTTTAAATATTTTTTTTCTTGCCTGATCTTTTGAATTTGCATCAAATGGCTGACAGCTATATAGTCCTTCAACATTAGCCTTCTTGCCTTCATGTTCAGAGAACCAGTGAGAAGCTTTACGCCATCATTTACAATATTTATTGTAATTGTGGTCGATTAAAGTTCCTTAAGAGCAATCTGCATATCTGAAAGTTCCTTTTTTCAGTGGTTTTTTAGATTTTTCTTTTAAAAATCTATATTTGGCTCTTTTTGTACAACCTTTTTCTTAGTTTTTATGGTACTTTTTTTAATATCACGTTATGCCACTTTTTTGCTATCTTTTTGCAGCTTTTTATTTTACCCTTTTGGTATTATTTTGTGATACATTTTAAGGCTTTATTATTGGGGCCTTGCGTGTAAAGTTTCTGATGTTTTTGTAGTACTTTTTATGGTACCTTTTTGCTAATTTTTATGGTACTATTAGTAGTATTATATTTTTTTTTTTATTTTTTATTGCAAATTTCTGTTTAATTTCTTTCTACCCTTAATAGTACCTTTAAGGTACCTTTTTGTTTCTTTTAACCTTTTTGGTATTTTTTTGTGGTACATTTTAAGGCCTTATTATTGGTGCATTAACATTCAATAATTTTTCTCGTGTTTTAAGGTACTTTTTGTAGCATTTCTTTTTACAATTTGTTTTGACAAATTTATGTTTATTTTCATAGTACCTTTTACTTTACCTTCTATGATATCTTTTTGCTACCTTTTTATTTTACCCTTTGGGTATTCTTTGTGGTACATTTTAATGCCTTATTATTGTGCCTTGAATGTTAATTTTTCTCATGTTTTTAAGGTACTTTTTGTAGCACTTTATCTTTATCTTTATTTTCATAGTACCTTTTATGGTAACTTCTATGATATCTTTTTGCTACCTTTTTATTATACCCTTTATAGTACGTTTCAAGGCCTTAGTATTGGTGCCTTTAACGTCAATTTTCGAGCATTTCTTGTATGTTTTTCTGGGTTTTTTTCTTACGAACAATTTTTAGTACTTTTTGGTTGGTACTTTTTTATGTTACCCTTTTACTAAATTTTATGGTACTTTTTGTAGTATTTTTTTTATTATTTTTTTATTATTTTTTTTATAATTTTTTTATTATTTTTTTTATAATTTTTTATTATTGCTAATTTCTGTTTATTTTCGTGCTACCTTTAATAGTACCATTAAGGTACCTTTTTGTTTCTTTTTATTATACACTTTGGGTATTCTTTGTGGTACATTTTAAGGCCTTATTATTGGTGCAATGAATGTTATCACCCTTTGGGTATTCTTTGTAGTACGTTTTAGGGCCTTATTATTGGTACCTTTAACTTACTTTTTTTTTGTGTATTTTCATTGTATATTTTTTGTTACTTTTTATGGTACTTTTTGCATATATTTTTTTATGAACATTTTTAGTACTTTTTGCGGTAAATTTCTTTTTTCGTATTTTTGGCAGTAAGCTTTTTAATTTTTGTGGTACTTTTTTTTTGCCTTTTTTTATGATACTATTTTGACATACAGTGCACTCGCGATAATATGAACACCCCAATATATGAACACCCCAAAATATGAACACTTTTTCTTAACCATTGACTACTCCAAAATATGAACTTTTTACAAAGGCTTTAAAATATGAACAGCTTTTTTATTTTTAAAGCATACAAATTCCAGTTACAAAGCATTAGAAATTGGGGAAATCCCGAGTTTTTTATGTTTATTTTAATACCAAATCTTAAAAAACCACAAATACATACATAAATATGTATGTAGATACATGTGTGTAGAACGATTCTTAACCAAAAAGGTGAAGCCAGCAAAAGCCATTCTTCTAATAAATAATGCACCTTCTCACCCACTTGATGACCAACTAAAATCTGAAAACGGCTCTATTTTTGTAATGTTTGTGCCACCGAACGTGACATCTCTTATCCAACCCATGGACCAGAATGCAATCAGGATCACAAAACTTTATTATAGAAATAGTCTTTAAGCTTCCATTGCTGCTAAAGGGGGTAGTTTAATAGAGCCTATAAACAAACTACATTAAAGGAAGCCGTTATTATTTTAGAATCAGAATGGAGTAGAGTAGATGCAACTTTGCTATCCAAATTAATTTTTTATTTTATTTTTATTAATTTTATTTTAAACTAGCTGACCCAGCGAACTTCGTCCCGCCCAAAATTATTTTTTTTTTATTGCCCAAAACAGGTCGCATTATGTATTTATTGTAATACACTGCATAAAACAGTTATTAAAAAGCTAACTTACTATAAGTGTGTGTGAATGTACTTATAATCGAAAGCGTTCTAGACAATGAAAATATGCTTTATTTAGGATAAAACAAAAGTCTATGAGTTTAATTTTGGTTATATTTTTTCTTATTTGGTGATTTTTTCACAAATGTTGGTTACAAAATTTTTTTCGTGGCAACACTGTTTCAGAAGAATAAATAAAAAATTAGTCAAACAACAAAAACGCACGATGAGAACAATTGAGAACATTGTTACGCTCTTGGTTTCTTTATCTTTCCCTTCTATCTTTCCTCCCGCGTCGTGAAATATTTTTGAAAAATATTCCAAAATATATCAAAATTCACATTCTTTATACTTTATTTTCTTTGGTTTTATACATCAGCAATCGTAGATAGCATACTTTAGGGGTAACTACGCGTATGAGTAATATATTTCAAATGCAATTAAATATTAAGTATGTAGTATGTAGTATACATGAGCATGGCCCCTCGCTCATTTGGAATATCAACATAAAAAGTAGCATATAACTCCTTCCAGACATACAGGAAGATACTGTGAAAATTTCAAGAAAATCGGTTCAGCCGTTTAGTCGTCTATAAACTTCAAACATACAATCAAACACACACTCATTTTTAGATATAAGATATGGTGGTTAATTAAAATGATCCTGAAGATAAAATTCCTTTAAGTAATCTTAGACAAAGCTTACAAATGAATTTAATAGATTTAGAAGAAAGTGCGGTTTGTGTACCCTGAGACACAAAATTCGTGTTCTCTGTAATGTGCTAATGTACTGTAAAAGAATTGAAGTTGTATGTTATTCTATACTTTTCTATAGATTGAATTTACAACATTGAATGTTAAAGAATAGAATGAGGATGCTATTGAATGTGACGATTATGAAATAGAAGAAATATCGGACGAAGATGATTGTGTGGAAGAAGAGAACGATTAAAGACAGGGAAGTTGTAGAAATTTTTAATAATACATTGGAGTGGGCAGAAAGTGAAATGGTTGAAGAACGAGACTTAAATGTATTGAAACAGTTGTGGGAAAAGGCTGTTTTAAAAGTTCTCGTTCAAAAAAAGATAACCGAATTTTTTAAAGTTTAAGTTAAAGATTGTATAAGTATTTGAACACAGTTACAAATTTAGTGAAGGAAGTGCCTTTTTTTAAATAAAACAAAAAATAAAATTATTTAATGAAAAAAAAGCAGGAAAAGTGTTTATCTTGCAAAAAAAAATAATATTTTTTTCAACAATTTAAGCCATTTGTAAATATGAACAATTTCGAAAATATGAACAGGCTTTGTTTTAATTAGTTCATATTATCGCGAGTGCACTGTATATGGTACATTTCGATTACTATTCAACACTCATATGCTATGCATTAATTTTATCATGATGAGTAGCGCGGCCTTGTGTTTACCGGCAGTCCTTAATAATAAATTTTTGAAAGTTTTTTGCATAGCATTTGAATAATTTTAGAACTTTTAACAGCCTGCCTAGGAAAGTTGTAGAAAAAAGTATTCCTTTTCTAAAGATGTCAGAGGCTGACATACGAAATTAAGGCTCCTGTTTCGTGGGGCTAAAACGCTGGTTACTGAACTACAGCGAGAATGCAGATATTTTGAGTTTAGGCGGTAGGAAATAAAGGTCCCATGGGGTATTTCGGTTTAAAAGAGTATCCCTAATTGCTTAAATGATCACCTATTTTGAGGCTTATGCATACTCTTACAAAGTATAGTGTTAGGGGTTGCCGGTAAGCTTTGAATAATGATTTCAAATGACAGTTTAGGCTTTTCAGATACTTCTTTACGAACATAGAGAATTTCTAAGCCCCGTTTAACGAAATGTAAAAGAGACACTTGATTCAGAAACAAAAACAACAACATTCATGCAAGTGCAGTTGAGAGAACAAACAAGTGAATGAATGAATGAACGAATGAACGAACGAATCTGGTATACAATTATTATAATAAATTGCCACTGATTGGCATCTTTAAGTACTTAAATAAATGTCAACAGCAGTGTTGCTGCATGCAACAAGTCGCTCAACTAAAAAAAAAAAATAAAAAAACGAATTAGAATTGTTGGAGAGAGAGAGAGAGAGAGAGAGTATCAGAGTTAAACGACTCAACACATTGGCTTGCTTTTATCGTATACACTATCAAGCAGATAAACTGTCAGTTTAGTTAAGTTAAACTCGTATTAAGCACACATACACATATACACACACACACACACTGTGCATTATCCATTAAAATCAATTGATGGAAGAAAGTAAACTGTTTTCATCTACTTTTGCTTCTAAAGAAGGAAAAACTAAAACGAAAGATGAAAATATTCTTAAAACGACCTTCCGCACTTTCGCTCTCTCTTCCTCTTTCTCTTTTTAAATTCTAAAATATTAAAATTCAAAGCAAAAATTGTTTGCCATTTAGATGTGTGTGAAGATTGATTTTAAAATCTATCTCTCCATGTTAGCTAACAGAGCTCTGTTATGTTATTAACAGAACTAACAGAGCTCTGTTATGTTAGTCACAGAACTCTGTTAAACAATTAATTTTAGGTTAGGAAAGAAAAACAGGAAAAATTAATTAAATTCCCGGGTAAAATAAAAAAAAAAACAGCAAAAGTTCATAAAATAAGTCCTATAGTTAATCACTGTTACAAAATATTGCGAAATAAGAACTACAATTAACAAAAAATCATACATTTCCGAAAGGTATTGTAATCCGATAGAAAAATCAATAGTGTGGGAAAACAGGACAACATGGGCGGACAATGAATGTTGGTTTTAAAGCATTGTAAGTCCCTTTAACTAAATCAATCGCCAGAACCCTTAACAGCGCGCGATTTCATAGCAGATTTTGAAATTTTCCCAGATTTCAGATTTTAAAATCCACTGTAAGTCCTTTTGTGGGAGAACAGGACTGAGTGGGCGGACAAAGTAAATTGTTTTTAAAGCATTGTACGTCCCTTTAACTAATCCAATCGCCAGAACCTTTAACAAAGCGTGCGATTTCATAGTAGATTTTGAACTTTTCCTAAATTTTAGATTTAAACAGAACAGATTTTAGATTTTAACAGAATAGATTTTAGATTTTAACAGTACAGATCTTTGTTTTAACAGAGAAACGGCACTGTTTCTAAGGGAGAGAGCAGAAGAACATTAGGTTTTTGTTGAACACGGTATTGTAGTCGGTATGCAGGAAATTTATATGAAGTCGCTGTAGTCTAGTAGGTAGAGTGTTGGGTTAATAGGCGTAAAGTCACGGTTCAAATCCCAGTTCGGGCGTCAATATATTTTTTTATATTTTTTTTAATACATATCAAATTATAAGATTTATTAGTATATATATCAATATATTAATATATATGTATTAGAAAAAATTAAAAAAAAGAAAAAAAATTACAAATGAACCCCAACTAGGGATGGAACTCGGGCATGGTTGAAAATAAGCAATTGAATTTTAAATTCAGCCTTTATTTTAATAATTACATTAAATAAAAATTAAATTAAATAATAAATTAAAACGAAAAAAATCACACAAAACCCACAACCGGGGATTGAACTCGGGCCTCACACCGTTTTTTTGGTGTCCCTCACACCGTCCCTCACACTGTCCCTCACACTGTCCCTCACACTGTCCCTCACACCGTCCCTCACACCGTCCCTCACACCGTCCCTCACACTGTCACTCACACCGTCCCTCACACCGTCCCTCACACTGTCCCTCACACTGTCACTCACACCGTCCCTCACACCGTCCCTCACACCGTCCCTCACACCGTCCCTCACACTGTCCCTCACACCGTCCCTCACACCGTTCCTCACACTGTCCCTCACACTGTCACTCACACTGTCACTCACACCGTCCCTCACACCGTCCCTCACACTGTCCCTCACACTGACACTCACACCGTCCCTCACAGTGGATTTTAAAATCTGAAATCTGGGAAAATTTCAAAATCTGCTATGAAATCGCACGCTGTTAAGGGTTCTGGCGATTGATTTAGTTAAAGGGACATACAATGCTTTAAAAACAACATTCATTGTCCGCCCATGTTGTCCTGTTTTCCCACACTATTGATTTTTCTATCGGATTACAATACCTTTCGGAAATGTATGATTTTTTGTTAATTGTAGTTCTTATTTCGCAATATTTTGTAACAGTGATTAACTATAGGACTTATTTTATGAACTTTTGCTGTTTTTATTTATTTTACCCGGGAATTTAATTAATTTTTCCTGTTTTTCTTTCCTAACCTTAAATTAATTGTTTAACAGAGTTCTGTGACTAACATAACAGAGCTCTGTTAGCTAACATGGAGAGATAGATTTTAAAATCTATCTTCACACACATGCCATTTAGAAGATATTCTTCAGAAGAGGCATTGAAAGGAAAAGAGAAAACAATTCTTAAGGAATTCCAATTTGAAATGTATTCTGTAAAAATTTATGGCAAACATATGTGTGGCGGCAGGCAGGTTATTATTATTGTTAATTTGGCGTCAATACTTTTATTATTTCTTGGCTTATTTTAATGTCCAAACATTTATTATTCTTCTACAACGCAGCGTGCAACTATTTTAATGGGGCATCGTATTTAAAATATTTACTCTTGGCTGCCTTGGGTAAATTAATGCATCGTATTATTATCTAGTCTAGTTAAACATTTATTTGTTTTCGGCTATTTACATATTTATGGCAACTATTTCTTCTAAAGCATGCTGTGTATCCCTTCTTCGAGAATTTCTTTCATTCATTTGTTCTATGTACTCCCCCATGCATGCATGCACTCGTGAGTGCTTTAAAGATTCATGAAATTAATTTCTTTTTAAGTGTTCCCCCCCCCCCCACAAAAAAAAATCGAATCTCATTTCAATATGAAATGAAAATTAAAAGCAAGACATTTATTAGCCTTCGGTCTTAAAATGGAAATTCGATTTCCATTAAATGACCTGCAGATGGATTTATTATCACAGTGACACTATTTTTCTGAAAAAAAAAAAAAATCGAAAATCCTAGAAAATCGATTTCATTAATTCGTGTAAAAGAGAAGACTGTACTGAACGACAGTAGAGTAACAAAAAATAGCATCAAAATTATTTAGTAACAGAAATGAAATTTTCCCTCAGTTTGGAAAATAAAATAGAAAAATTTATTCAAAAAAGTCCCTAAGATAACTTCAACAATCAATAGTGAGTTTTTGTTTCGTACTCTTGGGGCGTAAGGGCTATTAGGCGTAAGGGCTATTAGTCGCTCTTGCGAGACCCTTCTGCCTACCATATCTTGCCATCTAAGTTTTAAAAAAATTTTTAAAAGAGCAGCAAAAAGTAATTTTTAACAGTTGCAGCAAGGCTTTCTTAAAAAGGTACCATAAAAGTACCAAAAACATTAGATAAAAGGTACCAAAATATTATCAAAAACGTACCATAAAAACTATCAAAATTTAACATTAAACGTTAAAATATGAAATGCTATGTAGGTAGGTAGGAGATAGAGGCGTCTGTCCATCCAACTTCCTTGGATGGACACATTTAGGCCACATGAGGCCCATTGTGATGCCACAGTTTTTCCATTATCCCTATGTTGTGTGATAACGATTAAAATTATTAACGTTGCTGACATAACAACCTATAGAAGAAACTATCCTTAATTGGTCATTACAATTCTTTTAGTTAGGATTACAACCCAACTTCTGACATTTAACCATGAATGGCGGGATCTACAATTTAAAGTCGATTTCGAAGGACAGATTCTTGAGAAACTCTTCATGATAATGTTATTTACTCAAGAGTTTTTACCAGAGGATTGCTAAGAGGAAAGAGTTGCCGAGAGAAAAATTTTTTTGTTTTTCATTTTGTTCGAGATGTCTGTGCTAGAGTTCGAAGCATGGGTTTACGTCTAATAAGCAAAAACACTACCTACTACTGAGATTATGGAGACTTTCGAAATTTAGAATCGCAGTTTCTATGGTATTAATGAAACGACTAGACTGGTCTCTTGTGAGCGATTGTTTCCTTTAACCTGCAACCTGTAGGACAGCATGAAGAGTCTGGGATCAGATCATAGCTGGTAAACCATGCTGATCCAGTCAAAAATATTCATTGAAACCTTCTTGCATATCAATGCTGTTTTAACTACTTTTTAAGCTGGATCAAAACGCTTTGATCATAAGTGTTTGACGATTGAATGCTTGACTATTGAATGCTTGACGATTGACTGCTTGACCATGTCAGTACTAACTAATCATGTGTCAATCAAATTTGATTGATTGAAACTTTAGTTTATTTATATGTTTTTAAGCTTTTTTGTAACTTGTTTGTAATTTTTTGATGTATTGCTAGGAAATTTCAACAACATTCTTTATTATTTTGCGATTTTATTTCTTCTCTACAAACTGCAATATACCAGAAAAATTATTTTAAAAAAACCATCAATCAATCAAATCCGACTAACTCACACTCTACTTATTAATGCACTTTAGGGCTTACAATTTCAAATTTCCAAGAGTTTACTAGAGGATACCTTTGTTCGTAAAGTTTTTTAAGATTTCCTCAGGATCACAATGTTTTGGTTGTATAGGAACTGTTGATCCTACAGATTAGTTTTAGTAAACTTATTTGCATCAAACTTAAGGATACACCGTCTCTATATCCAAGATTTGAGAAGAAAATGTATCACAACACACGTCCTCCTTCAATTAGAGCAAATTTTTAACCAGAAATCCTATTTTTTTTTATAAAAAATCCGTGTATTTGTTTTCCTTTTCCTGATTGACGAGCTATCCTGCATTGATTTTGATTGAAGAACAAGATGTATCACAGGCCATCAATCGTTATTTGCCTGGTGTTGTCAAACACATTTTTTACGATTTTCTTGTTATATGTTATGGTGTAGAGTACAATAAAAAAACTACTGCCACCCCATTATGTATACCAAGAGATGTGTTACAACTGAATTCCAATGTAACAGCAAAGAAATTCCTTCAGATCATCCACAACAAAAAGACCAACAAAAATGTCATAGAAACACATCAGAGAACAAGAACAAAAACAAAGAAAAAAAGAAAATAAAAAGGAATTGCTTGCTGCAGATATTTGTTGTCTTTGCAGTTTGCAACGTCAAAAGAAAAAACTCAAGAAAGAATGAAAAAATTCAACACAAAATGGGGCATAAAGTGCAAGAATGTGAACATTTTTGTCAAGAATTTTATAAAGAAAACTAAACTGAAAATAAAATAAAAAAGATAAGGAATCAAAATAATGAAATAAAAATCAAATATATTTCAAATATTGACAGTCATAAGAATGAGTCTTTAACACCATTTCCTACAGCATTCTGCAATGCATTCAATAGGCGAAATATTTTGGGTGCCTTTGTTTTAAGAGCAAATGCGAATTGAAATATTTTTGATATTCTGGTGGCAAGAACTGGGTCAACAATTTTTTTTATGTGTTTGAAGATAAATTCGAATTTGAAAAACCAAAGACACAAACCCATACTCTAAGTAAGGCCACTTTTTTCCTTTAAAAGTAAAAAATTTGCTATTAACAGGGAACTGTTAACTGTTTAACAGTGGCAATAAGTAGATTTGTCTTTTACTTTACAGACAATTGACATAAAATATAATTCTCATTATGATCATTATTATTTGTGAATAATAATTGATATGTATGGAATTGAAGTCGCCGTGGTCTACTCTGAGAGTAAATAAAATTGCCATGAAAAATTTCTCAAAAATCTGTCATTCGGAGTCGACTTTAAACTGCATGTCCCACCACTCATGTATAAAAATTGACGCACACACCATAAGTGGAAACTAGGTCGTAATCTTGACTAAAAGGTTGTAATGACCAATTATGTATGTATGTATATGTATATGGAATGGTTGTTGGGTGAAGGAGGACTGAAATTTTTGACAACTCTCAAAATTATCTCCAACTATCGCACTACCAAGGTTCGAAAGAGGACTCTCTGGACTACCAATTGTATATAGCCTATATGGTGTACTATTTCTTATATGTTGCCAAATGGCCACTGATCTTCTAGAGAATTTTCAAGCAAAAAATTGATATTTTCAAAGCCAATTGTCTCACTTTACATTTGACTATGTTGCTGATTTTAATATGATATGAAGAGGCCTTGGCATCTTCATTTGCATACATTATGGTACTCATAGACCTAGACTATTTCCCAAAATTGACTCCTAAACAAGTGGGCTTGTTGAAATGGATACTGTTAAACAGCTAACAGTGATCTGTTGAGGACAAATTTTGATCTGTTAATAGGAAATTTTATCACTTTACATTTGACTATGTTGCTGAATTTTTTGTAAGTCGCCGTAGTCTAGTAGGTAGTGTGTCGGCTTATTAGACGTAAGTCCTCAGTTCAAATCTCAGATCAGACATCAAAACGAAAATATGAAAAAAAAAATTTTTTTCTGCGGTGACTTCCTCTCAGCAGATTTCTGGCAAAAACTCTGGGAGCAAATAAATTTGCCATTAAAAGTTTCTCAAAACAATCCCCTAAACAAGTGGGCTTGTTCAGAAGGATACTGTTAGACAGCTAACAGTGATCTGTTGAGGACAAATTTTGTTCTGCTAGGAGGAAATTTTGCTCTGTTAACGCCAAATGTGGCGCAGCTAAAATTTGTGGATTGTGTCTTGGATTTTCAAATTCGAATTTATCTTCACACACATTTGCCTTTTTAAACTAAAGCAACAGGTTGCCAGTTTTTTTTTCTTTAATAAAAAACAAAAAAATGAAAAAAAGGAATGAAATACGAAATATTTCTTGTGATACCTTGTGGCCTATAAAATTGTGTGGTGGCACGTACATCATGCAACAACCTAGCCATGGCAAAATAAAGAAAAAAAAAACATCCTCACAAATGTGTTGTATTTGTTCTAAATATGAAAAAGAGACAGTATTTAGACAGCAGACAAGCGAAAAATGAAAAACAATTTTAAACAATAAAACTTTTCTGTTTAAAAGACACCAAAACATCCTTTAAAGCGAACGTTGTTTATACTTATACGACGACATACGGCTATTGTGTGTATTGTTGCTATTGTATGGCAAGTTGCATGCAACATACTAGAAAATTAAATTTATGCTCTGTATGCGTTGGCGTGTTTATTGTACGTATGCTTATATTGCTTCTACTCTTCCCTTCTTACGCTTAAACGTATGTTACGTTACGTTACGTTATTGCATTTTAATTAATTTAAATTGAATTCTTTTTTTATTGTATTTTCTAACGTAGAAAATAAATTAAAAAAAAACGTATGTATCAGACAGACATGCACATTTAATTTTGATTTTTTGATGAATTTTGTCTTGATTTTTAAAGATTTACGACAAAAAATTTTTCTTTAAATTTAAGAATTTTCTTTATTATACTGTGTGGCATCAGTTTTTGTCACACAATATTTTTGTTGTTTTTATTTTTTGGTTTTAAATGAGATTTATCAACTGAATGACAACTTAATATCAGACGCATTATAAAAAATCATAAAATTTCTTCAACTTTTTATTTCAGATTTTTTTTGTTTGTTTTTTTTTGTTACAATATAATTAAAATTGAAAACAAAGCGCCGTCTTTCTTTCGCTGAAATTTCATTTTTTTTTTGTTTTCAAATTTTTCCTCGAAAGAGAAATGACAACAACGTGTTGAATTTAGAGTGCCATTACACTTGTTTTACATACACAGTTAAGGGCATAAATAGTATGGAATTGAAAGAGTTTTTAAAATATTTTTTAACTCTCCATTTCCAACTCCATTCGTATCAGTTTTCAGTGGATGTGTATGAAGATAAATTCCAATATAAAAATCCAAGACGCAATCCATAAATTGTAGCAGCGCGACATTTGGCGTTAACAGAACAAAATTTGCCTTTAACAGATCACTGTTAGCTGTTTAACAGAATCCATCTGAACAAGCCAACTTGTTTAGGAGCAAATTTTGCGAAATATTCTAGGTCTATGAGTACCGTACGTACTATATGCAAAGGAAAATGCCTAGGCCTCTTAATATAATCAGCAACATAGTCACATATAAAGTGATATGATATTGAGAAAATTGGTTTTGATAATATCAATTTTTTGCTTGAAAATTCTCTAGAAGATCAGTGGCCATTTTGGTACATATAAGAAATAGTACACCATGCTGACTATATGCAAATGGTAATCCAGAGGGTCCTCTTTCCATCCGTGGTAGTGTGATAGATGGAATAATTTTCAGAGTTGTCAAAAATTTCCGTCCTCCATCCTCACCAACCATCATTTATATATCAATACTTTTGTTCAGAAATAATATTGATCATAATGAGATCTGTAATAATTGCAAAGTAGTAGAATAATCGACTATTGCCACTGTTAACCAGTTAACAGTGCTCTGTTAATAGAAAAAAAATAACCCTTTGAGAGGCAAGAAGTGTCGCTGCTAAAAGTGTGGGTTTGTGTCTTTGGTTTTTAAAAATCGAATTTTGTCTTCACATACGTTTTCAATGGTACTTACCATCTGAGATGGTTTTGCTACATGTCAATTTTAGAAGAGTATGTAAGAATCTCACGTATTAGTTGCCGTAGACTAGTAGGTAGCGTATTGGTTTATTAGATATGAGGCCTCGGCTAAAAACTCAGGCTAGACATCTTCAACAAAACGAAATATGAAAACATTAATTCTTCGGAGACTTATTCTCAGCAGGTTTCTGACAAGAGCTCTAAGAGTAAAATAAAATAGCCAGGAAAACTTTCTCAAAAAATCTGGCGTTCGGAGTCGACTTTAAATTGTAGGTCTCGCCACCTATGTATAGAATTAACACACACAACATGTGTAAGTGGTGTGAGAAACTAGGTCACAATTCTGACTAAAGGGTTGTAGTGACCAATTATGTACTATGTAATCCTTCAGTCAGAATTACAAGCTAGCTATAATTATAAAGATTTTGCCTCTGTTAACAGTGGTCTGTTAAAAGCAAATTTTGGCTTTTAAAGGCAATTTTTGCTTTGCTAACATCAAAACTGTCACTGCTAAAAATGTGGGTTTGTGTCTTTGGTTTTTAAATTCGAATTTATTTTCACACACATTGCGAGACCATATCTAATAGCTCTGATCAGATGTAGTTCACGTTTTGAAGTCGTATTCGAATGATTTACATCCTTCGATTAAATACATACATAATTAATCATCCCCCCCCCCTCAGTTAGAATTACGACCTAGCTTCTCACATCACTTATGTTGCGTGTGTTAATTTTATACATGAGTGGCGGGACCTATCAGTTTAAAATCTACTCTGAACGATAGGTTTTTTGAGAAGCTATTCATGGCAATTTTATTTACTTTCAGAGTTTTTTTTTTGCCAGAAATCTGCTGAGAGGCAGTCGCCTAAGAAATGTTTTCAAGTTTTCGTTCTGATGTCTGACCTGGGATTTGAACCGTGGCCTTACGTCTACTAATCCACCACATTTCCTACTAGCCTACTGCGACTTCAGTTGGATTAGAAATATTTAAAAGCAGTTGTTGGAATTAACATTTCTGTTGATCTGACGGAAATGTAAGTAATCTGGTCTCTGTGCTCTTCATTGTCTGACTAAAAATCATGCAATCAGTTTGGTGTAAATTATATTGACGATAATGGCTTATATTTTCCGCTACTGTTTGCTATTGGAGGCAACGAAACAACCCATTTTTACTGGCACTAGGATCTGTAATTATTTAGTTCCTCGACCACTAATACCCGTCTAAGCTATAAATCAGTTTGAATTCGCTTTATTTCTGTAATGCTATGCCTACGCTATACACTACAGTGATGATTTGTCGTTGGTTGTAAACGATGCTTTTTTTCTTCTCATAACTGTAGTTATGCTGTTAGAACTTTAAGCATAAATTTATGGTTCAGTTCAACTAAAAATAAAATTTTTTTTCTTTCTTTTTTTAAATCGCTTTTCGCTTATTTGGTATGACAAGTGTCACAGTTTTAACACTGATAAACACGTCATATGCAACAAATGTATGTATGTATGTATGTACATACATGCAACATGTAGTATATAAATGATGGAAAAATTGTTGCATTATAATGATAATGATGATGACGATGATGATGCCATTCATGCTGGTGCTGACATCAGCTAATGATAATTCATAACCAAAACCGAAAAAAAAATTTTTTTTTAACTTGAACTGTCTCCTTAGTACACGCATCAATAAATAAACAAAACCAATGGCATCCATAAACATATTCCATGTGTTTAATATTAAAAGTCTTTAAAGCAAAATATTTTTTATTTGTTTGTTTTGTTGTGTTTGCCCCCCTCCGTCAGTCAGCTTTACTTTACTTGATGTTTCCTTTTAAGGATTAAAAAAATTCGTTGTTGTTGTTGTCGTTTTTTTGCAATTTTTGCCACAGTTTAACTAATGAACGACGAACATGTGTTTTGTGCTGCGATTTTTGTTATGAAACGAAGTCAAAAGATTGAGATTTTTTGTTTGTGTCATAAAAGGCCACACTTCTAGCAAACCAGAGTCACCCGTCGCCCTGTCCCGTCGCCAGTTAAGACGTCTTTTGAAAAACAGCTAAAAACCAGGCCATTGCCATTAAAGCCTCAGTTATTTTGTATTTAATTTCGTTGTAAATTTAATTTTTTATTTGTAATCGAATTATCGTTACGGCGGCTTTTCTAAAAATGGTCTGCGCAACTGCCATTCGAAAGCTTATGTGTTTGAAAGACAAGAACAACAACAACGGCAAGATTTTTGTGGTCTTATAGGGTGTTTATTAGATGCGGTGGCTTTGGGGTGAAAAAAAATATGAAGGAGTGCCCACTAAAAAATGTTTCTTTATAAAAACTAAACTTATTAGTAAAACAATTTCAATATTTAAATTAGGACCTCCATTATGTTAATGGTAGAAGTGGTCGTAGTCTGGTAGGTAGGTAAGGCCACTGTTCAAACCCCAGGTCCTGAAACTAATATTTCTTCGGCCACTTCTGGCAGAAACTCTGAGAGTAAATAAAAATTTGCCATGAAATGTTTCTCAAGCAAAATCTGTCGTTCGGAGTTGACTTTAAACACGTAGGTTCCGCCACTCATGTGTAAAATTAACAGGAATCATTAACTGGTAAGCGAAGAGTATCCGTCACTGCACCCATTACGAAATAAACTGTGTGTAAAAAAATAGTGACATTGTGGAAGTCACCGTTGACTTCAGCTTAGATATCTCAAACAAAAAAATTTTCTGCGGACTTTCTGTCCATAGCTTTCGAGCAAAAATTTTGAGAGTTGGTTCCTGCACTCATGGTTAAAATAACCACACACACAACATGAGAGGTGTCAGAATCTAGGTTGTAATCCTGACTAAAGGTTTGTAGCGACCAATTACAGTAAGTAGAACAGAGATACACTCTCTACGGCTACCCTATTTTTCATTCATAAAGTGCAATCAGCTTTTCTAAGGAGTACAATGCTCTTAGAGCACATATAAAGTAGTGTGCCATACCACTTAGCAGTGCTCTGTTAACCACAGCATTGGCTCTGTTAGAATTTTGCGAAATACATGAATGCTTCTTTATTTTACAATATTTATACTGGTGCCAGTGAACTTTGCAATGAATTCTCAGGTCAAGAACATCAAGTCTGCTGTCCGTAAGTCGAAATTAATCATATTCAAATTTTTTTTTGCGACAATCTCCCAAGGAAATTGAATACGAATGTGAGTGATGCGAGATATCCTTTAAGTGAGCAAAGCAAAGACAACAACCTTAAAAGTTAACATTTCAGTTTTAACCTTAACAGAGTACTGTTAAGTATATCTCATCGTGTGTATGAATAACAGAAATGAAAACAAAAACAAATCTGTTAATAAATATTAATTCATTCAGTGTTTTAAAATAGTTTACCAAGCTTAAGCTTCTTAGATTTAAGGATTCAAGTTATTTTCAATCCATTCCTTGTATGGAGTAACTCTGGTATAAACTGCTGGCCAGCCAGCTATATTGCAATACTTTTGACGCAACACCAACAAGCATATGGACATAACGAGAATTAACTGTTACCCTAGCCGTCAAAGGCTCACCAGAATCGCCTCTACAAGAAGCTTCTGCGCTTTCTATACCTGAACACATCTGATTGCCTCCCAGATGACTATCAATAAACTCATGCTGTCGGCGGCAATGTCATAGTTTCACAACGTTTACGATGTCTCTTCAGTAAGGCTCCATCCCGTAATTTGCTGTGGGGTTGAGCAGACATACAAACCGGAGATATAAAACGCGTGAATGTAATATGCACTTTTATTCATTCAATATTCGGTTTATTGAGTACAATATTTTAAGTGTTCAGACATAACAATATACGCAGTTTAGCTGCTTATTCAATATTCATTTGACAGTCGGTAAACAAAACACCTGTTCTTTCAACAACATTGTTTTTATTTTGTTTTGTTGTTTTTTTGTTTGTCATTGTTGACATTTGAGTTGTCAAATATCAACAGAAAGTGTTCGGATAATTGTAATATGCGCACTGAACATACTTATGACAGTGCTGCATTTTAAGTTTTACTCAATATTATAACAATTTGCGTATTTATTGCAGAATAATTAATTGAAACTTTATATAAAATATTGAGCCCCATATTGGAGTTTATTGCGATTTACGCAATAAAGGTGCATATCTGAACACCGTATAACATGGCGATATAAACGCAGGAAAGCAATATCATGAACGCGCTCTTTAATATTGTCTTCAACATAATATGTGGCCTAAGTGCCCACACAATTTTTTTATTTGGCTGACTTGATATTTTTTCTACTGCTACGCGGTAGCATTTGCCGTGCAGATTGCTGCTTATAGGTTATTATCCAATGGGCAAAAAAAAAATCTCACGGCAGCATTTTCTTCTTTTTAGTTCCGCAGATAAAAAAGTGTTTATCTACGGAACTACTTAAGCATTGTTTATTTATTTATTCATATTAAAAATTATTATTTATTTACCATACTCTGTGTGTAGTATTATTTATGTTTTATTACCCGGCTACTTGTCTTCTTTTTTCCTTCTTTTTTTGGCCGCATTTTGAATGAAATTGTTGTTTATTTGCATACACTATTGGGGTGTTGACAAAATTTATTTCGTTAATAATCTTTTGACGTATTTTTTTTGCTTGTTGGTAGCTGTGAAATGCACAGCTTCAAGCGAATCAGATAAATGAAAACGAAATATACACAAGATACGGTACCCCCTTTGCTTTGTGTTTCCCATGAATTGGCCAAAGAACACCCACCCATCGCTTTAAGGAAATGTATGACAACGACTGTCGGCAAACCGTTAGAAAATTAAATTTTTTTTTTTCGAATTTAATTTTGTTTTTTGCGATAAAAATTGTTTATAATTGTTGAAATATTTTTTTCGATTTGATATTCAAGAACTAAACCCACTATTGGGTTTAATCAGTAGTTTTAGAAGAAACACATTGAATTCGTCTTTAGCATAGCATAACAGTTCCATCTGTTCTTTACATTATATACGCCTGCTTGTGCCGTCTTTTAACCACTATATAAGTACTGCAACAGTCTGTCCGTTTGTGGTAGTTTTCGACAACTTTTGCGAAAATTTCAAGTGGTATTTCGGCAATAAATCTGAAGAATATTGGTTTAGAGATTCGCTAACAGCGACAGATTATCTGCGCAAATATCGCCTTCCGCTGTTTAACAGCGTTAAATCGCCTGATGGTGATGATCGATTTTTGTTGTCAAAACGTCAGATTTTACTATTTTGAAAGCTAAAACCGCTCGTGTTAATCAGTGGCTCTTGGGATCATCTTCTTAAAATCACACATCGTGCTGTCCATATCCTTTTCTTACATACTTAGTTATTCACTACAACCCTTTAGTCATGACCTAGCTTCTCACACCACCCGTGCTGTGTCTGTTAATTTTATCCAGGAGGTGTTTAGTTGACTCTAAACAACAGAATTTTTGAGAAATTTTTAATCGCAATTTTATTTACGTGCTTGAAGATAAATTCGAATTTAAAAACCAAAGACGCAAACCCACACTTTTAGCAGCGCCACTTCTTGCCACTAATAGCGTAAACTTTGCTATTAACAGAGCGCTGTTAACTGTTTAACAGTTAAATAATTAACATCGCTCTGTTAAGGATAAATTTTGTCCTGTTAAGAGGATTTATGGATTGCGTCTTGCTTTTTCAAATACGAATTTATCTTCACACACATCAGAGCTTTTGCCTGAAGGTAGGAAGAAGTTGCAGAAAGGAATATAGGAAATGTCGGTGCTAGGGGTTTGAATCATCAACTGTCGTCCAATAAGCCAAAACACTACCTTCTCGATTATGGTGTCTTCATGCCGACCACATTTATCTCTTAGGAGAAAATGGAACTTAGAGTGCGTCTTGCTCGATATATCTTGACTGGCCTCATATCTAATAAGCTAACACACTGCCTACTAGACTACGACGATCCAAAATAGCCAATAATCGCACAGCCGTAAAGCCCTGAATTGTATCTAAAGTTACTGACTAATATCATCTAATGACAGCTTTAGACTAAAGTATGCATCAAACAAACACTTTTTCCGCATGCAATAGCATTTACAGACCTATCAGCGAGCTCTGCTAGTCGGGTATGCAACAATTTTGCTTCTTAACGTAGTCACCGAGTGAGAAGTGAACTTAATTGCTGGAGAAAATTTTAAAGACTGTTGGTCTACTATCCATGAGCTTTGCACATAATCAACCGCTTTTAGATGTTAATACGGTATCAGATATGCACCGTTATTGCGTAAATCGCCAATACCCGTCATTATTGAGCTCAATATTTCATATAAAGTTTCAATTAATTATTGTGCAATAAATACACAAATTGTTATAATATTGAGTAAAACTTAAAATGCAGCAGTGACATAAGTACGTTTAGTGCGCATATTACAATTACACTAACACTTTCTGTTGAAACAACCAGCTGTTTTGTTTACCAGCTGTCAAATGAATATTGAATACGCAGCTGAATTGCGTATGGTGTTATGTCTGAACACTTGAAATATTGTACCCAATAAATCAAATATTGACTCAATAAAAGTGTAAATCTGAACATAGTGAGCTGTACTTCATAAACGTGGAGGTGCAAATCTATTTTGAAAATTAATGTGCTGTTATGTAGACCCATTTACCGAGTATGCCTTGGGAACAACAAATTCGAATTATTTACCATACTTTCACTAACAGAAGCGTTATTTTAGACAATGTGTAAAGTGCATCTATAACGCTTCCAATCTGTTTACATTTTTTTATAATTTTGACAATGCAAAGTGGTTCCAGTATGAGATATTGCCTGCACAGCTATTCTCTCTAAGCTGTACGTATGTAAAAAGATAGGGCAGCAGCATTTTTATGTGCCTTTATGGCTACAGGACTCTAGACTTGTTATAATAACAGAGCAGAACGGAACAGGTCTTCAGGCTAATAGTCTAGCATAGTCCACGCTAGACTACCAGAACATTTCAGATTACATGTGACTTCAACGCGTAGCCTTTGTAGGGTGTCTTATAGACTTGCTTTACCTATCTCATCTTTTTTGTTTTTCCAATTTCAATTTCTTGTGTTATTCTTGCTATTATTGTTGTAGTTTTCTTATAATTATTGTTTTTGTTGTTATTTTGCTTGCAATTGCATGAGTTAAACAGTGTTTTTGGTTTTCAATCTTCTCGGGCAAAGTGCCAAAAATAACGAACCATATTAAATGGGCCTAAAATGACAGCGATATGGTCAACAACAGTAGTAGCAATAACAACAACAACAAAATAAGAAAAATATTCTTAAAGCAATGGAGAATAGAGTTGAGAGCAGCCAAAATGAATAGGAAGAAGGCAAATAATAAAAACACTGTCAGTTTAATGTCATTGTACTTAACAAAAGCACAAGGCACAAGGCACATGCAGTAGTAGTTGTAGTAGATTTCTTTTTTAATTATATTGCATGCCTCCCATCATAAGCAATAATTGTTTGCGTCAGATTTGAATTTCCACTATTTGCCTACGAGTTAGTGCTCGACAGAGAGGAGAGGGCTGGGGATGGTTAATCAATATAATATCATGTGGCAAATTGTTTATTCTTGCCCGTGTATTATATTGACAATCTCTCGGTTTTATTGGCGGGTGGAAACATCAGAAAATTGGGCGAAAGTGTTTAAATGTGTCAGTTTATTAATAATGAACTGTTTACACTGGCATTCATTTTTTGTTTGTTTAAATAAGCGAATGGCTTAATTTGGGTCACCTTATTTTTCTCAATAACATTTGATTTTTTGTTTTTATATCGCAGACGTAAAAAACACAGCGATCTCGATTGAATAAAGTTTTTTTCATTCAAGACGGCAGCGTTTTTTTAAGATGTAAATATGTTTTAAGTAAACAATAACAAACAAATTTTAGAGACGATTAAGTAGGATGTGTGTGAAGATAAATTCGAAGTTGAAAATCCAAGGCGCAATCCATACATTTTAGCAGCGCCACATTTGGCGTTAACATAGCAAAATTGGCCTTTAACAGAGTACTGTTAACTATTTAACAGTATCCATCTGAACAAGCCCACTTGTTTAGGAGCTAATTTTGGGAAATACTCTAGGTCTATGACTGCCATATTATATGCAAAGGAAGATACCAAGGCCTCTTAATATAATCAGCAACATAGTCACATAGAAAGTTGTATGGTATTGAGACATTTGGCTTTGAAAATATCAATTTTTTGCTTGAAAATTCTCTAGGAGATCAGTGGCCATTTTGGAGCATATAAGAAATAGTACGCCATACAGACTATATGCAAATGGTAGTCCAGAGTGTCCTCTTTCGAGCCATGGTAGTGGGATAGCTGGAATAATTTTGAGAGTTGAGAAAATTTCAGTCCTCCTTCACCCACAAACCATCCTTTACATTTTAATACTTGTGTTCACAAATAATAATGATCAGAACGGGAATTATATTTTATGTCAATAGTCTGTAATAATTGCAAAGTAGAAGACTAATCTACTCTTGGCATTGTTAAAAAGTTAACAGTGCTCTGTTAATAGCAAAGTTTACCCTGTTAGGGGCAAGAAGTGGCTCTGCTAAAAGTTTGGGTTTGCGTCTTTGGTTTTTAGAAATCGAATTTAGCTTTATATACATTTAAGTAGGTGTGTATACTCTTCTATAGTTCGACTTTTACTGACGTCTCACTTCACAATCTATGAGGCACATTGAGGTAAAATTCTGGAGCTTATATCATTCACAGGAAATTAAATGGGCTCAGACTTGAGTCTAATCAAGCACTGATTTGCTACACCTTCACAGCAAGTGGTGTGTTTACATTCAGTAATAACGTCGTTGTCTTATAACCACTGTCATACTATCTTCGGAAAGCAATGAACTATCCATTTTATCACGGTAAAGCCATCATAGTGAATTCCGAAATCATTAGTCTTTCGGTTTTCATATCTATTTTCGGCACAACTGTGTCAACTGAAACAACAATTGGGTGCCCTGGTAGTCTAGTGGGTAGTGTGATAGACTATTAGCGTGAGGGCCGTGGGTTCGATTCCCACCAGAGACTCTGCTCTGTGATACTACACCGAGCATATGGTCAAGTTACTCCGCTCGTCTATAATTAGAATATAATTTGTAATTGTATTGTAATTAATAAATTAAAATGAAACAACAATTTTCTCAAAATTAAGTTTTCAGTCGTGTCTGGATGTCACGTCACCAGATCCGTTCAACACAAGTCCGTTATTAGAACGATTGTGCGATCACTAGCTTGCATTTGAATGCGAGAAGTTTATAATGCACATAACCAAGGTAAAGGGGGGCACATAGTAGTTTTCTTATCCTGTTTCTGTTTTGACTTTTTTTTTATTAGCTTTGACTCTAGTCTGTTAGCATAAATTCCAGCATAGTGCCACTTGGCCGTCGTTTATTCTACAGAGTTTTGTAAAAAGCGTCGGTTCTACGGCCATGAAAGCCTGAATTGAAGATAAATGCGAATTTAAAAACCAAAGACGCAAACCCACACTTTTAGCAGCGCCACTAACAAAGTAAACTTGCATCTAACAGGGTATACTTGCCTCTAACAGGGTAAACTGTGCTATTACAGAGCACTGTTAACTGTTTAACAGTGGTACAGTACTTGCTCCGTAGCTTAAGCCATTTCTAATTTTTATACATTCCCATCAATTCCAAGCAATTTTTTTCCTTTTTTTCTAAGGAAGGCCAGCCAGTCTAACCCTAGAAACAAAACAGAAAATAAACTTAAAAATTATTGATAGTGGTCAGGTTTTTTTCTTTTTTTTTTGTATTTTTGCACAACGTTTTCTTCTAAAAATAGTCTGTAGAAAACCGCACACGACTGCGACTAGCATGGTGTTATTCAATATGTTGTTGAATATTAAAAAAATAATTAAAAAAAACATAAAAAATTAACATAAATTTTTATCAGAAGTGCTATTGAATTTTAAATAGTTTTTGGTTTTGTTTTCTTTTCCAATTTAATGAATTGTATGAGAGAGACCACATCACAGCACATTGCAGCATATCACAGCATGCAAAAGCTTCTTCACTTTATTAGCCTCTGAATCATAGTATTTGGTCGATCAAATGACAACTTCTCCCTCCTTAGAACCACTCTAAGGGGAAAAAAAAAACAAATTTTATTGTGAATGAATAAATTAATGGCGGGTGAGATTTTTCTAATCATTTTCTAATTGCTAATTGCATGATTCAACAAACATCACATCCAATTATTGAATGATAATTTTGTGTGAAAAGCAATTTACATTAGAGATGAGAGTTAGGAGGGGGATAGTAGAAGAGTGGTATTATTAATTTATAATTTATTAATAAAAATTATTACTGGAATATTTAAATATCTTGAGAAACAGTGACAAACAACTCAGGCATGTTACAGTGGAATAATTTAGTCTGCAATTGTATGGTCCAAAGGACTATTTGTCATTATGGAGAACATTACTAAACATTACTCACTAGATCAAATAGCTTAACTATGGTCACAGCACTATGGGCGGTTGAACTACAATTTTCACACAATTTTATTTTATCTGCAGCCGTCGTAGCCTAGTGGGTAGTGTAACACACTAGAAATAAGGTCACGGATCAAACCTCAGGTCAGACATTTCCAACAAAACGAAATATGAAGAAAATATTTCATCGGCCACTTTCTCTCATCAGACTTCTGGAGGAAAAAAACTCTGAAAGTCAATAAATTTGCCGGGGAAGGTTTCTAAGTTGATATGATCAATTTCAGACAGGTGGCGCCACTGAAAATTACTAAAAATGAATTAAATCGTAAACTGTGCAATTGATCATGTTATGATCTTTAGCAAAGTTGTTGCGCATGTGCCGGTGAAGGTTTCTAAGTTGGTATGACCAATTTCTGATAGATGGCCCCACTGAAAATTGTTCAAAATGAATAACAAGCAATTGGTTGACCAAGCGCAGAAGAAAAGAACATTACGAGCCTCAGAATCAGATGAGCAACGAGCATTGAGACTGGAAAATCTTCGAGAACAACGAGAAGTGAGATTAGAAACTGATCGAATGCGTACTACTCAGGCCCGTTCGTCTGAGAACGGGAAACAAAATCAATAACATTATTCAAAATTTTCATGGATATTCGTGTAATGTCTTTCCTTCAAATTTATTTTAATTGGAGGCGTAGCAACGCGCGCGGGGTACAGACTCGAAAGTAAGATTTCGTCTTCATTGAATATTTCTAATATTTCTGCACGCTTAAATACACCGAAGGTAGATAGGACACTGTAAGTACTACTCTCAGACGGTATTTGGTCGGGGTTTTAGAAGCCTATGGACCTTAATTAGCTTGATCCATTAGGTATGATTATTGGATCATACATACATACATACATATGTAATTGGTTAATACAATCATTTAGTCAGGATTACAACCTAGTTTATCATGCCACCCATGTTGTGTGCGTGTTAATTTTATACATGAGTGGCAGAAGATCTATAGTTCTAAGGCGACTCCGAACTACAGACTTTTTGTAAAATTTCATGGCAATTTTGCTTTTATCCTCAGAGTTTTTGCCAGAAGTCTGCTCATAGTCGCCGAAGAACTATATTTTCGTATTTTGTTTTGCTGGAGATGTTTTAACTGAGGTTTGAGCCAACACACTACCTAATAGACTATGACGCCTTCTTTCCTTAATTAATTACCTAAAACGGAACAAGTGGTTTCAGAGCCTGGCTTGTCTGACTATAAGTGGGACTAAGCGCAACAAACCAACTTTTTCTGCGATCGTAACCTAAGGTTATTCGGCACCAAATAAATGGCATCACTATGAACAACCTGGACAAAAGAGGTAAGGAAGTTAATGGACAGCTCTGCTGGAAGCAATTTCGTTTCCATCGTGAGAAACTCCAAGATTCTTGAAATTTCATTCAACCAGTCACCTTCACTGCGCTAACGCAACCGATCAACTGAATATTCTTACGTTGTTACTTCAGTTCGGTAAATGTTCACAACGGCGATCTTCAAACCACGACTGTTTTCTTCACACGCAACGCGTCTTCACACAAGACTGACTGAATTCTTACTACTGCTACCTGCTTTGTCTTGCCTTTTTATATGTGCACGTAAACAGTCTGATGAAAGTTCTTGAAGTCGAACGTTCATTGTTTCGCCTTCTCGAGAACTCTATCGCGGTTTCATTGTTGTTTGTGTATTTTGTTCACGTTGTTTGTTATTGCGTTCTCGCTTGCTTGTCTATCCCCTTTTCATTCATACTAATGTTGTTGGTTTACTTGTAACAAGTTCGTTGTATTTGTTAGTGTAGCTTTTGTTTACCATGTTAATGTTAAACGATGTTTCCATTTTCGTGACAATATTAAGGATAAGAAACAAGGTGCGCACATCATGGAGTAAGATAAAGTGGACATTGTAGAGCTTTTTACTGCAGACAATGCACAGAACAACGCTTTCAGAGTTGTATTGCCATTATTAACTAAAACCAGTAGAGTTAAACACCTATTTTGAACCATAGGTAGGTATACTCTCAAGTTCCATTTTCTTTAGTTCCACATGGCGAGGTTTACAGTCTAATGATGAGGGTTTGACGGTTGCATTCCATCGAAACACATGAGCTTTGGTGGTAGTGCTGTGTGTTGGCCATTTGATTTCAATGCCACCATCATCGCTACCATCATCATTGGCGATCTAATTTCAGAAACCTGAATTTTTTCACTTGCCTCTGTTTATTTTCGTTCTTTAAGATCGTTTGTAAAACAATTTATTGCCACGAAATGTTTATCCGTTTGAAGAAAATTTATTTGCATTTAAACAACAACAACAATTTTATTTACAATTTACGATTTCATATCTGTTTTGCATGTTTCTGTCTGGTTTTACTAAAATTTAATTATTTTTCTAAATAAGTTTTCTTAGTTTAAAATTAACAAAAAAAAAAAACACGAATCAATTTTAATTCGAATATTCTTTCATTTCATTTTAGGTAAGTTTGTTGTAACAGTTATGAACCGCAGTGTAAGTGTTGAGGACTTAAAAAAAAATATTAAGAATTAAAACAATAACAATAGCAATAATAACAATAATAATAATATAGAATTAAAATTTATAAAAACTAGTTATTAAACTATTAGAATAGCCAATAATTACTAACAATTTTAATATGAAAAAAGGGGGTCACACGAGCATTTTAATAAGTGCTTGTAAATGCTTGTAAATTCTTCACTATTTTTTCAGTTCACCTAGCAACAGGCAATAAAAATAATTTTTTTTTCAATCCACAACTTCGTATTTTGGTTTTTCAAAATCTTGTACTGTTGCACAGTGTAAAATTTTATAACTTTGTGCTAGTTGCAATCGAATTGTGAGACCAGAACCAAGATGACATTGAAAAAATTAATGGAAGGGGAAAAAAAATCTGAAGAAAATTGTGGAAGACAAATTCGAATTTGAAAATCCAAAACGCAATCCATAAATTTTAACAGCGCCACATTTGGCGTTAACAGAACAAAATTTCCTTTTAACAGAGCAAAATTTGCCCTTAACAGAGCACTGTTAACTATTCAACAGTATCCATCTGAACAAGCCCACTTGTTTAGGAGTTAATTTTGTTAAATACTCTAGGTCTATGAGTACCATACTTTATATGCAAAGGAAGATGCCAAGGCCTCTTAATATAATCAGCAACATAGTCACATAGAAAGTGATATGGTATTGAGTAAATTGCTTTTGAAAATATACATTTTTTGCTTGAAAATTCTCTAGAAGATCAGTGACCATTTTGGAACATATAAAAAATAGTTGACCATACAGACTACATATATGTAAATGGTAGTCCCGAAGATCCTCTGTCGAACCATGGTAGTGGGATAGCTGGTGGAATAATTTTGAGAGTTACGTAAATTTCCGTCCTTCATCCCTACGAACCATCCTTTACATTTCAATACTTGTGTTCACAAATAAAAATGATCATAAGGAGAATTAAATTGTATTTCAATAGTCTGCAAAGTAAAAGAACAATATACTATTGCCTCTGTTATACAGTTAACAGTGCTCTGTTAATAGCAAAGTTTACCCTGTGAGAGGCAAGAAGTGCCGCTGCTAAAGGTGTGGGTTTGTGTCATTGGTTTTTAAATATGAATTTGTGTATCTTCACACACATCTCTTTAATTGGATCACGGTTTGGTGATTGAAGAAAAGGAATCATAACAAAGAAATTATAAACCTTTGTTTGACTGTATTATGATAACACGGGTTCCCTTAAATTACTGCATTTAATTCATTATTTACTATCCTTAACTGGCTACCACCAGACACGTTGGCAAAACAGATGGGCGGTGATGCGGAAATAAGCCTGTGAACGCCACAAGAGCAGAGATATGTAGAAGCTGGGATTATGCAAAAATCTGCTGAGATATCGTTGATCTGGATTCTCTTATTTACCATACCATACCTTAAACCGCTTTCGATATTGGTTTTATAATGAAAATTGAATTCCAGAAAATGATTTCCAATTTCCAATAATTGGTCATTATAACCGCTTTAGTCAAGATTACAACCTAGCTTCTCCTCACACCTTTCATATTATATGGGTTCATTTTATTTATGAGTGGCGGGACCTAAAGCTTAAACTTTTCACGGCAATTTTATTCACTCTCTGAGTTTTTGCCTTAAGAAAGGAAGAAGTTGCCGAAAGAAATATTTGTTCGACATGTCTGACCTGGGGCTTAAACCGCGGCATTAAGTCGAATAAGCCAACACACTACCTACTACACTATGGCGAGTTAATGTCTTCTCCTAGGACCAATTGAAACTTATATTGCCTCTTCTTCTAACCGATTGCTGTAGTACAGTAGTATTTCAGACTGAAATAATGACTATAAACGCTGCTGCTGTACGAATTCGATCTTACAATACATCGAGCTGATGGGAAGGAAGTGAGTATGTCACATCTAAAACAGTTCAAGAAAGCCGCGAGTCACTGGGAGATCTCGATACCTTGAGCAGTTATTCTCATAAGGGTCTTCTGTGGAAGCAGAAGAAGATTGACAATGAGGAAAAGAAGTCTTTAGTACATGTCCTGTGCCATTGTCAGATACTTGGAAATCTAGGCACTCTATGCTTTCTACCTATTAGAAGAGAAGGGTTGTGAAATGCCAATTCTAAGTTAAAGTAGAATGCAGGAGTCTATTGATATTATGATGGAGCAACTCGAATCATTCAACAAAATTTACCGTCTTAGTTATTGTTGCATTTAGAAAAAAAAAAAGAACACATAAGCTAAAGAGACACACAGAGCAGAGCAAACACGGAACTTTCTAATGAGTATTTTAGTGTTCGTATGCGAATCATACTTATTTTGTGAGTAATGAGTGTGTATGTAGAATTACCGAGAACATCAACAACATCATATACACTGCTGTTCAATGAAATAGATTCACCATGATCAACATCTTGCAATTAATTAAAGAAGAGTCACGCTTCAAATTTTTGAAATGTATCGGAATTATATTCATAAGAGGCCAGTAAACAAAGTGCAGTTACTTTTTGACACATACTCCTTTGCATAAGAGATGTCTAGTAAACCTTTCGGAGAGCAGGTGAATCTATTTTTTTGAACAGCACTGTATGTTCTTAAGTATGAGTACGATGAGTACGTCCAAACGTTGAATACGAGTAGTATGAGTATGATATTAAAATAAGTATGAATGCGTATAAGTATCAGAAATTATGAGTATGATTCGATTCTCCTCATCTTTTTGAATACTCATTGCTGATCTCTGTTATGTATGTCCAGTTGTACGTGATCCGCTTTAATTTTCTTTCTTTTTTTTTTGTCAATATACGGACTTTTATTTATTGTCACACACTGTAGTGCTGGTTGGCACTGTTTAGCAATAAATCTCTGGCATAGATTTCTTAATAAATAAATAAAGAAGACGACAACAACAACACTAGCAATATACAGAAATTATTTGTAAGAAATTTTTTAACTTATTTTTTTTAACAAAAAAAAACCAAAACCAACAACCATAGAAGAATAGAATATAAATGAAAAAAAAAACGTTTAATTTAATAGATAAAAAGTACTGCCACGGCTGTTGCTGCTGCTGGTAGTGGTATTCATCGTGGTAGTGATGGTACTCAATTTGCCAAAAACAACAATTACTATGACTACAATAAAAAATACAACAATAAAAACAATAACAATAAATACTTTATATTCTCTTCATATTGTTGTAAGACAAAAAAACAGCACAACAAGTGGTTTTTGTTTTGGCAAAAAACAACAAAAACAATTCAATAGAACTGAGGAGTAAACAAAAAAGAATTAAAGAAAACAATAAAACACAACAACAATAATACCAATAACAATAACAACAATACATATATTTTTTTAAACTAAAAAGAAGACAAAGAAATTATGCGAAAATGGCTTTTTGCGAACTTATCCTATAGAGCCGGAGAAGACACAACTTTTTATTTACGCAGCACGTTAAGAAAACCATTAAAAGTGTTAAATTAAGTAACACAGGTATACCCTCTTCCCTTGTATGTTCATTAATTTGGGGGGATATATTCGATTTTATTTCGTGTTGTTGTAAAGCGCAAGATTTAAAGTTCAAAAACTGGGCTGTAGAGCAGAGATTAGCAATGAGTATTCAAAAAGATGAGTAGAATTGAATCACGCTCATAATTTCTGATACTTGTACGCATTTATACTTATTTTAATATCATACTACTCATATTCAAAGTTTGACGTACTCATCACTTTCATGCTTAACAACACGTATGTATGATGTTGTCGATTTCGACGCTCCATAGCTCAACATATACACGAATCACAAAATAAGTATGATTTGTGTACGAACACACAATATTCTTCCTATTTTGTTCATTTCTAAATCTTCCATGCATGTATGGGGTTTGGTAAGGCAATTACACACACCCGGAGTGAGAAAAATAACTACAGGGTAGAGTATTTCCGTTGTTACTAGTACTCCTAAGAGATAGTCAGTCTATCCAGCGCTTTAGTTTTTTAAAGAAATTCATATCATAGCAATTTTGGATTTCTTTGCCTAGAAAACATGTAAATTTTTGTTGATGAGCCATTAGAAAGGAGACCTAAAATGATGTATGTGAAGATAAATTCGAATTTAAAAAACCAAGACGCAATCCATAAATTTTAGCAGCGCCACATTTGGCGTTAACAGAGCATAATTTCCTCTTTACAGAACAAAATTTGTCGTTAACAGAGCACTGTTAACTATTAAACAGTATCCAACTAAACAAGGTCACTTGTTTAGGAGCTAAGTTTGGAAAATACTCTAGATCTATGAGTACCACACTATATGCAGAGGAAGGTTCCAAAGCTTCTTAATATGATCACCAACATAGTCACATATAAAGTGATATGGTATTGAGAAATTTGGCTTTGAAAATGTGAATTTTTTGCTTGAAAATTCTCTAGAAGATCAGTGTCCATTTTAGAACATATAAGAAATAGACCACCATACAGACTATATGCAAATGGTAGGCCAGAGGGTCCTCTTTCGAACCGTAATAATTATCATAATGAGAATTATGTTTTATGTCTAGAGTTTACAATAATTGGAAAGTAGAAGAATAACCTGCTTATTGCCACTGTTAAACAGTTAACAGTGGTCTGTTAATAACAAAGTTTACCCTATTAGAAGCAAGAAGTGGCGCTGCTAAAAGTGTGGGTTTGCGTCTTTGGGTTTTAAATTCGAATTTATCTTCACACACATATTATGTATATACTTTGTTACGTATAAATATGTATCTTAATAGTTGATTAACAATTGGAAAGTAGATCTAAAAAGTCTCCTCTTTCTTTTTTTAATTTCATCCGTTGATATGTTAATGGTTTATTTGGCATTAATTCTTAAGCTTTTAGAAATCTTTTTAACACTTTTATTTTCAAATTGGCCAACATTATAGCCATCAGTCATTTTATTTCCCTATTAAAAATGCCATCAACATGAAACATCTAATCATTTTATGGCTTTGCCATGCCCAGTTGGTTTGTTTATGGCCAAAAAATTCTTGAAAAGCATTTTTATTTCTTCTCAAATTCATTGAAAAAATTCTAAAAGCATTTAAAAATAGAATTTATTTCTTATTTCTGGTGATGTTGGAGAATGAAATTGATTTTTTTTTGTTTTTTTTTCTTGTTGACAAGAGATATCACAAAAATTTATTTTTAAAAATTTAAAAATTTATTTTTTATGCTCCTTGTAGAATGGAATGGAATACAAGGAAATATACACATGAGTTTACAACATGCATGTCAGCGTTTATAAACAAAACTTTTCTTATGGTCTTTACAAATCGTAAATTTTTTTTCGTGTAATGTGTGTCGATATTGGGGACATCTTGCATAAAGTGTGTAGATCCCAAGCAAGATAAAGTTTGAATCGAAAAACTCATTTAAAGTTTCTCAAAAATTTTGCCGTTCGGAGTCGACTTTGAACTGTCCATGAGTTGCGTAAGAAGTTAGGTTGTAATCCTGGCTACAGGGTTGTAATGATCAATTAAGTAAGTTATGGAAAATCCTATTGCTAACTCTATGAATAGTAGACTTATCTCTTTTCAATTATGACTAGACTATGACATAGACTAGTCGGTAAATCCTAGTATACAATTCTATCCACTGAATAACCGCAACAATTTTTAACATCATAAGCTCGTACAGTTTTTATCAGAAGAGAGAAGAAACCATGCATCTTCTCCTGTGTCTGAGCTAAAGATATGGTTCCCAACTGAACGTGAGAGATCATTTCTCTCAATATCTTGATAGGTTCTTGAATGTGATCATGAATATTCATTCATCACAATGAACCTATTGGGTCTGTGGGTGAAGGCATAGAACTGCGAATGCAGTAATGTACCAACATTCCAGCTTAACCTAGCATCTCCACATTTTCAAGTGTGAGTAGTAGATTTTCAATTAGCCATGAAGAAACGGAATGATATCGGACAATAATGTTGTCACATAGTGTTGTAATGCAGAAGTTAAAAAGGATATCTCGCTTTCCACTCTTAGAAGTACTTACATACATAATTGGCCATTACAACCCTTCAGTTAGGATTACGGCCTAGCTTCTCACACCACTCATGTTGTGTGTGTTAATTTTATACATGAGCGGCGGGACCTACAGTTTAACGTCGACTCCGAACGACAGATTTTTGAGAAGCTTTTCATGGCAATTTTTACTCTCAGAGTTTTTGCCAGAAATCTGCTGAGAGGAAGTCGCCGAAGAAATATTTCTTTCATATTTTCGTTTTAATGCCTGACCTGGGATTTGAACTCGGGCCTTTCGTCTAATAAGCCAACACACTACCTACTAGACCACGGCGACATTTAGAAGTACTTAATATACAATAAATTAGAAGTTGATGACACTGGTAATAAATATGTATATACCTGAAGACCCCCGATACCAGTGGGACCAACTATTCTAATTTGAAAAAAAAAAAAAAACTTTGCGAAAATCTCTCTTTTCGATTGAAAACCGTTTCCGTAAGAAATCTCTGATGTCACCACTGAATACTTTTTTTAAATAATTTCTTAGAACGCGTTGTTTCTTGAAATAAATTTTGCGTCAAAATTTTCTTAATTTTATCACAACAGATGGAGGTTCAAAATGCAAACATTTTAAACGAAAAAAAATTTTTTTTTAATTTCAATATAAAAGTCCATTTAAACAAATAAATATTGTGCGGATTAAAATTAATTAATCAATTTCATAAGCAGCAGTAGCAGTAGCAACAACAACTGGTTTGAAAAAAAAAAACACGACGTAAAGTTCAGCAGCATCAACTATTTGCTTAGCCAGCCAACCAAAGAAAAATTAAGAAAAAAAAAAGCTTGAGTCACTCACCCATTCATTCAGTCATTCGGTAGTCACTTTACTCACTCACTCTGGTTTGTTGTTAATTGCAATTTGTTTTCTTATTTTCAGAAACTAAATTCGAATTTTTTTCTTGTTTTTTTTGTTTTTTATTGAAAATTTAAATTTTTTTTTAATTGTTTGTAAAAAAAAAAATATTTTTTAAAAAAAAAACCTCAAGAAAAACGCAAAAAATTCTAAAAATATTCTCTCAAGTGCTGAATGACTGAGTGACTGATTTAACAAGTGAAATCAATGTCGAGTTGAAGGAACAACGTGTTTTTGAATGTAAATATTGGCACAACGACAAAAGGTGTTGAAACCAATTTGTTGTACAATGAAGCGGGCAACGTTAAACGTGTAATCATGTCGTGCTATTCACCACACCACACCCCACCACAGATTCTATTGATGTTTTAAAGAAATTTTAAATTGAAAACCACCTGTTTTCTTGCAAGCAAGCAATTAAAATCCAATGGAAGAGAAATCATTGTCATCCGAAAGAAACATATTTTTAGATTAAGACTTAGACGACACAGCGAAGAAAACACTTGTTAATCAATTCGTTTGCATCCCTTCCTCCCACCTTTTTAGCAAAAGGTAAGATTAGAAGAGCAGAAGAGTACATAGTATTGGAAAAGTGATGAATAAAACATTAAACAGCACATGCATACATATATTCACAATCGATTGTGTAATGAATCGCATATGGAATACTTTTTCTGGAGAAGTATTTTCTGTTTTTTACAACTCAACTCACTTCTCTCATTTCCACCATTCAACAAAACGATCTCCTAGTTGCAACACAATACACTGCTTGAGTACACATCCTTTTCTGATTCCATTATCTGATTACTTCCTAGTCATTCCACCTGCTTACAAGGACAGTTACATAAAGAAAATGATACACGATTTACTCTGCCTCTTCACATCTGTCGATGCAGTGTCTTAAGTGGCCAAGCCTCGTTAGTACTTCTATTATAGCTATCATCTCACACGCACTGGTGAATAGGACTGGTTTCGTCGAAACTCGAAAAAAATTAGTTTTCTGGACCGTGTTGCTCAACTCTATTCTACTCCACTCTCCTTTACGAGTATTCTTTCCGGTTGTACTTTTCTTTGTTGTTTTCTACTGGGCTGAACTCTACTCTGTTCTACTCTGCTGTATCTTACTGTCCAGCCACCGCCCTTCTCTGTCCTATTCTACTCTACTCTGTTCTATTCTAATTGAATACAATGGAATAGAGTAGAGTAAAATACTCTGTTCTACTCTACTTTTTTCTACTCTGATCTATTTTACTCCACAGTACTCTACTTTGTTCTACACTGCTCTGTTCTATTCTACCCTATTGTGCTCTACTTCTCTGTGCCTCTACTCTACTCTACTCTGATTTATTCTGATCTATTTTACTGTACTCTAGTCTGTTCTACTCTTTATTGTTTTTCTCTACTCTACTCTGTTCTACGTCAGGTAGTTCTACTTTACTGTGTTATAATCTACTCTGTTCTACTCTACTCCGTTCTTCTCCACTCTGTTTTATTCTACACTGTTCTACTCTACTTTGTTCTTTACTCTGTTCTATCCTACGTAGTTTTACTCTACTCTACTCAGTTATACTCTATCGCTACGTAGTTCTACTTTACTCAGTTCTACTCTACTCTGTTCTTCTCTAGTCTGTTCTACTCTACGTAGTTCTACTTTACTCAGTTCTACTCTACTCTGTTCTTCTCTAGTCTGTTCTACTCTACGTAGTTCTATTCTACTTAGTTCTACTCTACGTAGTCCTACTCTGCGTAGTTCTACTCTATGTAGTTCCACTCTACTCAGTTCAACTCAATTCAGTTCTACTCTACTCTATTGTACTCTTCACTATTTCTCTCTACCCTGTTCAACTATACTCAGTTCTACTTTACTCTCTTTTACTTCCCTTTTACTCTTAACACGGTTTCAACTTAAACTAACTTAAAACGTTGTCATCAGTAGTGGAAGATATGAACGAGCTGGTCATTACGCACGATAAGTACAACAAATTCGCTGATAGCAAAGCCGCAAACCTCTCCGAAAATGAATACAATTTCCTGTCTTCCCGGCTGTTGCAAAATATTGTTGTTTCTGTATTTCTAGTTTCTTGCTGCAGCATTAACATTTATTTTCTTAATAAACGAAACAATAAAAAGCAATAACAAAAAAAAAACACGATATTAATTTGAATTTCTTGTGAATTTCATGAGGTGTTTGCGTATTGTTGTTGTTAGTTTTTGATAAATTGTATCCGAACGCGAATTATGATTGAGAATCTTGTTGTATGTGATCGCAGAGCGTGGCATGGCGAGTGAGGCGATAATAAAATCGTCGTGTGCACAATTTTCGCCATTTTTATTTTCTGAAATTTTTATTGGGCCGCTGTTTAGTTGTTTTTTTCTTTTTTTATGAGTAGTGGCCCGAATTCTTTTCTTTTTTTTTTTCAAGAATATTTTTGCCGCGTGAATGTTTTATATCAAGACGATGCCGTCGTAGGCTATTATTTTATTAATGTTTGTTGCTGCCGTTTTTGTTGTTGTTGTTGCGATTGCTATATAACTACAACTTGTTGTTGATATTTGCAACATCTGGTACACAAACTAATTTACGACTTCCCCATATAGCTGGCGATTTTTAAATACGTACATACATACGTATTGAGAAAATCAAATTTAAGAGGAAGGCACCACCACCATCAGCATCAGCAGCAGTATTGAACATCAGCAACAGTATTGAGCGAGCATCACCACTGTCTGACTGAGCAATTGCAAAAAGCAACGAAACATTAAAAATCGAAATTGATTTGGAAATTTTTTATTGTTGTTTTATTCAGAAAAAAAAATGCAGACACATGGCCTGATTTTTAGCTTTGCCGTTACTATTATAGCCTTGTCGTTATAAACAATACAGTGCTACACAAAAGTTACGCTTTAAAAAAGCAAGTTTCTAGGTTTTGCTTTAGTCTGACATGAATCTCTGTGAAGTCACTACTTAAGGTGGCTCTCTACCATATGCTGTCGTTCTTATTCTGTCTAATATATGATTGTCAAGCATGTTGATTATGGTAGCAGACACCTCTGGCACCTAACCCGAACATTTTGTCTTCAATTTCTGTGGTTTTTATTATCTGCAGTCTTTCTAGTCGCAGAGTTTGTTTCCATTCTAACGACCTATCTATGTCCAATGTTTGGACTGAAATTTTGAGAAGGAGCACAGTATATGACCACAGAGGAGACTGTTATATGACCTGCTACACAATCTTCCATTTCTTACCAGCTATCAAGATACACAAGTTAACAATGTAAACAATTGCAAGGCTTTAGCAACCAGCATCGTAGTCGTATATATTTTCGAAGTCCTTGGTCTAGCTGGTGAAGACATATTTGCTGCAGCAGAGGAGACGAAGAAATGGAAAGTGTTGTCAATAGAAGCTTCTACTTCTACTTTTTCTCCTCCTATATTTCCGGTTCAAATTTTGTGTAGATGTGGCCTTACAAAGTCATTTAAAATATTCGTTTGGGTTAGATGCCATAGGCGACTAGAGAAGGCAGTTTAATCCCATGATGAAATGAAAATTTCTCAAATGAAATTACTTGAGCCACTCTTTGTTTTGGTGTCTCGGTCTGTTCAAACTTTACGTGTAGATGTCGTCTAACAAAGCCATTTAAAATAGCCGTTCAGTTTAGGATCAAAAGGTGACTAGAAAGGACAGTTGATTCCCATGATGAAATAAAATTACTTGCGCCACTCTTTGTTTCGGTGTCTCGGTCTGATCGATGAATAAAGCAGGCCCCAGAAGCCGATGATATATGAAATCTTATACTTCTAGACGCAACGGCCATTCCAGAATCAAAAGGATTTCGTTGCCAAAAACTTCATAATTATGGATTGAGTTACTGGCAAAAATTGCCATAGCCTAATAGGTCATGTGTTAGCTTATTAGATGTGAGGCTGTAGTTTAAACCCCAGCTCAGGCATCTCGAACAAAATTCTGGCATAAACTCTAATAGTAAAACAAAATTTCTAGAGAAAGATTCTTAAAAATCTGTCGTTTGGAATCGACTTCTAAATTGTACGTCCCGTCACTCATGGATAAAATTTACATACACCACATAGGTGGTTTAAGAAGAAGCTAGGTTGTAATCCTGACTAAAGTATAACGAATTAGATTAGCAAGTAGCTGGCAAAAAAAACTGAAAGTAGATAAGCATAGTAAATATAACAGTATAGAAAGCTGCTAGGCTACAGGTGTATCGTGGATGAATTCATATCAGAGATCAGCAATGAGTATTCAAAAAGAAGAGTAGACTCGAATCATACTCCTAATTTCTGATACTTATACGCATTCATACTTATTTAAATATCGTGTCCATACCACTCATATTCAAAGTTTAAAGTACTCATCATATTCATACTTAACAACACGCATGATGTTGTTGATTTCGACTCTCTTTTACTCAACATTTACAAGAATCACAAAATAAGTATGATTCACGTACGAATACTACAATGAATAATCCGCGAGTCACTCGAAACATTTATGAGTACTTATAAGTATTTTTCTAAATTTATGAATCTAAATGACTAGGCTGGCTTATGAATCAAACATATGTCGAATGTTATGAGTTTGATGTCAACGTTGTACTTATACTCATTGCAATCTGTACTTATAAATTAATGTTGTAGTGAGTACGAATGAACTACCTAGTTAGATTCCAATATTCTTGACTCGCTTTTATTCAGAATTTCATGAGAGCGTATGAGTATCGAAAAAGAGGATCAGTTCTAACCTCTGCTTCATATTATGCGCCCATTCGGTTCTCAATTTAAGGTGGAAATTCCTTCGATTTTATTTTATGAAAGGGAGTTCTTTTGGACAACAAATACAACCTCGAAGGGTTAGGTTACGTTAGGTTAGAAGACGTGTATTTGTCAACTGTGACAAGTACAGTACCTGGAGGTCGAATTGACCCATTGTACAACGTCCTAGCTTCTCACACCAGCCGTGTTGTGTGCGTTAATTTTATACATGAGTAGCGGGACCTACAGTTTAAAGTCGACTCCGAACGACAGATTTTTGAGAAGCTTTTCATGGCAATTTTTACTCTCAGAGTTTTTCCCAGAAATCTGCTGAGAGGAAGTCGCCGAAGAAATATTTTCATATTTTCGTTTTGATGTCTGACCTGGGCGAATTCAACCTCGAAGGGTTGGTTCCATGCTAAATATGGTGGTTTCAATTTGGAAAAAGGGAGTTTTCATGAACATCTTGTATATTAGTATTACAAGCTGCCTCATTTACTTCAAATTATTTCGTTCTTACAGTGAGATTTGTATTTTAATTCTCTGTCGCACATTATAATATTAGCAGCCCCTTTATTTGTTTTTACGGCAACTTTTGCAACGCAGTGTAATTGAAAAAATATTCGTTTTTTTTTTTTCTTTTTTTTTAGTTTTGACATGTTTATGCCTTTTTTATTTTCTAAAATTTTTTTTTGCGTTAACAATTGTTAATTATTGTTTTTTTGTTGTTGTTTCTATTTTTAATAAATAAATTAATTTTATTTGTATTTTTTGTAATTTTTTTTTTCCTTACAGGTAAGTTCTCATTACGAGGAAAAAGAAAACGTAAGTGTCAAGTTTTATTTACTTTTTTTTTATTATTATTTTTTATTTCTATTTTTTATTTAAATTTTTTTTTTATTTCTATTTCTAAGTTAGTTTTAAACAATAATTTTTAATTTTATATTTCTTGGAAAATGAAAAAAGCAAAATTTAATCACATACATATGTATTCTCATATAAACACCTGAAATAGTACATACGGTATGTTGTGTGAAATAAAAAAAAACTGTTTATGTTGTACAAAAAAAATTTCAATTAAATTAAACCATCTGCCATTAAATTTGAACCAAATTTCCAAAATCCTCCTCCCACTGCTTAAGGTAATGTGATTGTATTCCGAAAACATCTGGCCGGTTTCCGTATGTCTTACTTCTTTAAGTCCCTTGAGGGATGCCATATTTTCAAGCAGTCGTATTGTGGTAAATGACATTGAATTTAATTAGATTGAGGTCAACGGTGTAAAAATAAAGCTCAGAAATTTATTTCTTCTTATCACGTACCAAGCCAAGACTATGGGATCAATTCAGATGCATCCTTAGACGATTGATAGACGATATAAACTATCATTTGCCTGTCAAATTTCGGGAGCAAAAAAATGTTTCTGAGCAACAAAAATATGTGTCACGACATTTGAAAGTCCCCAGTCCCAACTTCCCGGGACATAATTTTTTTATTTACGAAGTGGAAGTCTCTGAATTATTTATTGATTGGCCAGTTTTGATGCTTCTGAGGAGTTTTAACAGCGCATGGACGAACTGACTTGTGGAGGTTCAGTAGACGAAAATTCGACTAAGATCGAGTAAACGGAACGTCATAAAAATATCACTTTTCTCTGAACAGCGATACGATATTCGTTATTTGACCACTGTATGGCGAAATCTAAAACAATTTTGACTTGTCTCTCTCTATGGGATCGACCCACAAGGGAACACAAAATATTTTCCTCTAACATCCTACGTTGGAGGTTATAGGATATCATACATACATACATAATTGGCCATTACAACCCTTCAGTCAGGACTACGGCCTAGCTTCTCAACACCACTCATGTTGTGTGCGTTAATTTTATACATGAGTGGCGGGACCTACAGTTTAAAGTCGACTCCGAACGACAGATTTTTTGAGAAGCTTTTTCATCGCAATTTTTACTCTCAGAGTTTTTGCCAGAAATCTGCTGAGAGGAAGTCGCCGAAGAAATATTTTTTCATATTTCATTTTGATGTCTGACCTAGGATTCGGACTCGGGCCTTTCGTCTAATAAGCCAACACACTACCTACTAGACCACGGCGACTACATATATAGGATATCATCTTAAGCAAAAGTAGGAGCCAGTAAGCAAAGTTCTTTACCAAATACACCCAATTCAGCAACCCAATATATGTATATATGTTCAATGTCGTCGCTATATCTAGGCAACAACATCAACAAAATCTTCATTAGCTCCTTTTCAAAAGGATGCACACATGGTCAATTCAAAAAGATGTTCAAATAATGGGTAGGCTGGCATTCATCCTCAAGGGAGAGTATATACGTCATGGAAAGCTTTCCTTACTGTATCTTGTTTAATGCAAATTCAGTAAGCTCGTCTAAGAGAAAGCTATGTTTTAATACAAATTAACTTTTAATAGTTTGACATATTTATACGTCGAGCGAGAATTCTCTGTTGGTTTTTATGAAGCGTATATATACGTCACAGCGGAAGTCGTAAACTGCTCTTGCCTTATATTAGGCGTATACTCGTATATACGTCACAGCGGAATTCGTAAATTGCTTTTGTGTAGTATTAAGCGTATATATACGTCACGGCTCGCATGTTTTTTTATATTGGATTTCAAACGTATATCTATTAATATAACGTGTACTTAATAGTATACTGTTGGACGTGTTGGCACGTCAAGGGAAAATTTTGTTTTGCTAAGCAGGATTCAGGATTCTTCCTATTTATAAAAACAAACTCTATTTGTTTATATATATGCCATAAAGTCGCCGTGGTTTAGTGGGTAGAGTGTTGGCTTATTAGACGTAAGGACTCGGTTCAAATCCCAAGTCAGGCATCTCCAACTAAACGAAATATGATAAAATATTTTTTCGGCGACTTCCTTTCAGCAGATTTCTGGCAAAACTCTGAAAGTAAAAAATTTGCTATGAAAAGTTTCTCAAAAAATCTGTCGTTCGGAGTCGACTTTAAACTGTAGGTTCCATCTTCATGTATAAAAATTAACGCACACAACATAAGTGGTGTGGGAAACTAGGTCGTAACCCTGACTAACGGGTTGTAATGACCAATTATGTATGATACATCATATGAAGTATGTTGTATCATCTTCTAAATATCAGACTTAAATAGTGTGACGTATTTGTTCGTCATATGAGAATTCTTCTTTACTATGCACTTAGCCTATGTCTTTGTCATAGAAAGTGTCATGTTATTAAATTCATTGCATAGGAGTATTAAATGTAATATGAATATTGAAATCAGAACCATTGAATTCATTCCGCACCCAATGGGTTAATCCTAAGAGTAAATATTGCAAAGATAAATAAATCGTAAACGAAACGATTTGTAGTGAAATTCTAATAAATTGCCAACATGACAAAATTATACGTTTTCAATTTATCTACTAGTCTTTGAGAGAAACGGAAAAACACCAAAAAAAGAAAAAGAATCAAGGGAAAATCATTTTCAACTTAATCTTCATTTAGCAGCATTGTGATGATGAGTAGCAACAATTGCTGATTTAGTGTGGCTATAGTAGCATCGTTCGTTGTAAATGCAACAGTTTGTTGAACATGATCGCGTGACGTTGTTTACAAAAAAAAAAAAAAAAAAAAAAAAAAAAAAAAATCCGCCGCATAATGGATGAAACAAATTCGTTTCTCTTCAAAAAAAACAAAAAAAAAAAAAATCCGACAATATCTGCTAATTTTGGTTTAACGTTTCCATAGCCTCAACAATATGGGGCTCGTGTTTTGTTTTTTCTTTTTGTTGTGTTTTATTGGCTGTTTTACATTCTTTTTTTTTTTGTTTTTGCCGGTGATTTTTTACGTTTCACTTCCTTTTCAGTTTGTTTAACACAGAATTTCTTTTCTTTTCTGCTTTTTTTTCACTTTGATCTTCAAAGTTAGGCAATAATTTCATGTGTTTCTCAATGGATTTTTTTGTCTTCTGTTTTCCTTTTTTATTTTCGTATTGGAATTTAAAAAAAAAATTATTTTCGTTTTCGAAAAAGAAAAAAAAAATCGTTTGCAGGTGTTTATTTGTTACATTGAAATAAATTTCTTCACTTAATATTCGTAAAAACAGAAAATGTGCCTCATTTTACAATCGAAACTAAAATTGAAGAAAAAAAATCAGAAAAAATTAAAAACGAAAATTTAATTAAAAATAATTCTTTGTGGCAAATTGGAACAGCATTACAAAGTGTTGGCAATAACCAATGACTCAGGTATTCTTCTAATCTTTGCAATAAACACAATGGAATGTGAGTAATACTTGCTGACACCTTTTGTCTAATGCATTGTAAAAATATTTGACAAGGTCTTGAGTCACACACATACAGAGATACAGAGATTCTCGCAACAAGTCTACTACGTCTTGTGTCACTTGCTATGTTATGTGTTTACCGTTCGAATAGAATCATTAGTGACTCTAAGTTAGCGAAAGATTGTGTCTCTATTGCGAATGAAGTAAAAGATGATCTGAAATGTCATCATGTTTTTCTTTCCATGAATAATCGAAATGAATCGAATCGATTCATTTGCATTGAACTAAAGTGGTAAAAATCATTTTCGCTACTCAGGAGTACTCATGAAATTTTAAGTATGAGTGAGTCAATAGTATTGAAATTCAACTACTCTGATTCATTCGTACTCACTACAACATTGATTTATTAAGTACAGGTTGCAATGAGTATGAGTACAACGTTGACCTCAAACTCATAACATTCGAAATATGTTTGGTTCATACGCCTACTCATTCAGATTCATAAATTTAGCAAAAATATTTATAATACTCATAAATGAATCATTCATCCAAAATTTACAGTCTTTGTTGTTGTTGCATTTACAATAAAGGAACAAAGAAAAAGAAACACACAACCTTCTAGTGAGTGTTGTAGTATTCGTACGCGAATCATACTTATTTTGTGAGTGATTCTTGTAAATGTTGAGTAAAGGAGAGTCGAAATCAACAACATCATTCGTATTGTTAAGTATGAGTAGAATATGAGTAGTACGAGTATGATATTAAATTAAGTATGTATGCGTATACATATCAGAAATTATGAGTATGATTCGAGTCTACTCATCTTTTTGAATACTCATTGCTGATCTCTGCTGTGAAGATAAATTAGAATTTAAAAACCAAAGACACAAACCCATACTTTTAGCAACGGCTCATTTTGCCTTTAACAGTGCAAAATTTGCTATTAACAGAGCACTCTTTACTGTTTAACAGTAGCAATGGTAGATTAGTCTTCTACTTTCTTTATTTCTACTTTTATTATTTCAGACTGTAGATTTAATTCTCATTATGATCATAATTTTTGTGAACACAAGTATTAAAATATTTCTGAAATTTTCTGAATTCTCAAAATTAGTCCAGCTATCCCACTACCATGGTTCGAAAGAGGACACTCTGGACTACCATTTGCATTTAGTCTGTATGGTGTATTATTTCTTATATGTTCCAAAATGACCACTGATCTTCTAGAGAATCTTCAAGCAAAAAATTGATATTTTCAAAGCCAAATTTCTCAAAACCATACCACTTTATATTTGACTATGTTGCTGATTATATTAAGAGGCCTTGGAACTTTCTTTTGCATATAGTGTGGTACTCATAGACCTAGAGTAAATAATTTTTTTTCATACATAATTGGTCATTATAACCCTTTAGTCATGATTACGACCTAGGTTCTCACACCACTGATGGTGTGTGTGTTGATTTTATACATGAGTGGCGGACCTACGGTTTAAACTCGATTCCGAACGACAGATCTTTGCGAAACTTTTCATGGAAATTTGTATTTTCTCAGAGTTTTTGCTAGAAATCTGCTAGGAGGAAGTCACCGAAGAAACATTTTTTAATATTTTCATTTTGATGTCTGCCCTGGGGTTTGAACCTAGGCCTCACGTCTAATAAGCCACACTATACCTACTAGACCATGGCGACTTCATAGATTTAGAGTATTTCCAAAAATTAGCTCCTAAACAAGTGGGTTTGTTCAGTTGGATACTGTTAAACAGTTAACAGTGCTCTGTTAAGAGCGAATTTTGTTCTGTTAAGAGAGAGAAATTTTGCTCTGTTAATGCTAAATGTGGCGCTGCTAAAATTTATGGATTGCGTCTTGGATTTCCAAATTTGAATTTACCATCACACATACATTATTTCCAAGGCATTAAATTGTGGCCGGCAATCGTGTTAGAAGTTTTACTGGGTGCGATTAAAATGTTTAGACAAATTCAATCAGATCGTTTGGGTTTAATTTTGTATTAGGAATACCATGTGTATCATACATGTATGGACGTGTAAAACTCGTATGTATGTATGTATACATGTAGAAAATGAAAACGATTATGTTTACATTTTAAATGATTTCAATTAGAATCTGAACACAGAAAACAATCATCTTGAAAATCTAAATCGCATCGCACACAATCATTTTTAACGAGAAAACTACTGAAAAAAAAAAAACAAAAAATGAATTTGAAATGAAAAAAAAAAGAAAATGTAAATAAACTGCCATAAAACTTTCGTTATTAAATTCTGTTCTTTCTTTTCTTTTCCTTTGCCTAGCTGTCTGTCTCTTTTAAATTTTTTTGGTTTTAATTTCAATCGCTTTATACCACCTTTAACGCCTGAATTAGTTTTTTGGCACCGATTTTCAGACACCGAAATCGTCGTCGACGTAGCCCTCATCGTTGTCGTTGTTGTTGTTTTTGTTGTTGTATCAAAATAATAAAAAATGTTCTTAAACAGCCCATCATTCATTACAGGAAAGAAAAATTAGAGAAAAAAATTGAAAGAAAATCGCCGGCATTTGAATTCGAAATTGTATTCGAAATTATTAACGAAGAAAATTGGATTTTTTTCCCTGCCTTCTGAATTTTTTTTCTGTTTTTTTTTTTGGGCTGTCATGATGACATTTTGTAAATTAACACACACGCCAAAATTGCAAAATTTATAAGCATGAAGCTTATAAAAAGTGAGCATGACTCGTGTCTCGTTGTGTTCAATTGACATTTTGAAGTGATTGACTGATCAGCAAGGGAAAATAAACTTTCCTTGCCTTTTTTTTTGTTATTCCTGGACCTACAGCAACTATCTGTTGCACTGCGGTAATGAATATCTTTATTCATTAATAAGGATTTTTTTTTAATGATTGTACACCCACTGCAATTAGTCTTTGAAACGAATCCAATATATTGGGGGGTACTACTCACCGCTTACATTTCTTAAAGTAAAATGACTTCAACAGATCTCATTTCGGATTAAAAGAAGTTGCATCACCTTATCGAAGCAGTATCCTTTAAGCTAAGTCTTGAACTTTATGACAATATAACCGTTTTTTTGATGTTTCTCCATAAGAGCATTACAACCGATGGACAGTCACAAAACTATCTGAAGTGACTTGGACAAAATGAGGCGAACACAAGGATTACATTTCATCTCAGGCGATAAGGCTTATATAGCATCCGAATAGTACGAAGGTCTGCGCTCACTTATCACAAATCTGTCGTTCGGAGTCAAGTTTAAACTGTAGGTCCCGCCACTCATGTAAAAAATTAACACACACACACACACACACACAACATGATTGGTGTAATGGAGATTCTGAACAATTACTTTCAGGACAGGAAAGTAATATACCTAACGGATGAAGGAGAGAAGGAATACGTAGTAACGGCGGGTGTCCCGCAGGGCTCTGTACTTGGGCCACTACTGTGGAACATTATGTACGATGGTGTACTTCGACTACGATTGCCAAACGGGACTACAATTGTGGGCTTTGCAGATGACATTGCCATAGTCTCGGTGGCTAAGACGGTAGCGGAAATAGAGGAGAAAACGAACACAGCGATTCGAAATGTTGGAGCATGGCTGGATGAGGCAGGTTTGACACTTGCTGCACATAAAACGGAGGCCGTCTTGATAAGCGGCCGGAAGATAGTGGAGAAAATGGAAGTGACCGTTGGAGGCACTAGGATCGAATCAAAGAGAGCGATAAAATACCTGGGAGTGATTATCGACGACAGGTTGAATTTCAAGGAGCACGTGAAATACATCGGCGAAAAGGCGTCTGTAACACAGGGAGCACTGGCGAGGATGATGCCAAATATTGGAGGACCAGGTCCATTCAAAAGGAGAATAATTTCGGCGGTTGTAACGTCGATAATGCTATATGCATGCCCAATATGGTCGGAGGCACTCTCCGTGGGCACGACAAGGAGAATACTGTCCTCGGTGTATCGTTTAAGCGCGATTAGACGGATAAGTGGCTTCAGGACAGTATCTGATGAAGCGGTATTGGTATTGGCAAAGACAATACCGATAGACATATTGGCGGATGAGATGAGGAGGATATACTTTCGCCGTCTCGAGTATCCAGAAGAAATAGCAACTATAAAAGCGGAGGAACGAAGGACTTCCATGCACAGATGGCAGTCACGATGGGAGAGCAGTTTAAAGGGAAGATGGACATTTCGCCTTGTCCCTGACGTAACCCTTTGGATGAAGGACAAATATTGCGAGCTGAACTATTACGTGACCCAGTTCCTAACTGGTCATGGGTGCTTCAGGAAGTACCTGCACAGATTTGGTCATGACACTTCCCCTATATGCCCAAACTGTGTAGATGAGGAGGAAGATGCGGAGCATATTCTAACATGCTGCCCCAGATTTAGATGGCCCGGAGAAACGAGTTTAGGACCAAACCAGCTAATGGAAGAGCTGATGAACTGTAGGAACCTATGGAGCCAATATAGCCAGAGAATGGCTGAAGTTATGATAGAACTCCGTAGACTAGAGAAACGGAGGCGAAATTTGCCTTAACGTGATGAAGCTTTCGAGCTAACCAGCCCTCCGCGAAGTAATACCTTACGGCAGTCCCGCGGGGGGAGAGTGGTTGAAGTGTGTAGGGGGTGGGTTTAGTACGTAGGCACCAGTGATGGTGAATCGTGCACTCTTTTGTTGGAACAAAAGTGTCTTTAGAAGATTCCCACCTCCGGCTCAAGACAAAAAAAAAAAAAAAAAAAAAAAAACATGATTGGTGTGAGAAGCTAGGCAGTAAACCTGACCGAAGGGTTGTAATGGCTAATTATGTATGTATGT